>CM052444.1:69962096-69999443 GCA_028533085.1 Varecia variegata | reverse complement strand
GGGAAGGATAAATTTAAAAACCAGTTTGGGGGGTGGAGGGAGGAGGGGTGAGCGTAGGCGAATGGGCAGTGGGGAGCGCTTGTCAACGAAGACTGGCTCTCCTTCACTTCAAATCCTCAGGCTTCTGTCAACTAGATTTTGAGCTTCTTGACTTAGAATCAAATCTTTTTAACTTCATACCTAGCATATAACAGGCAATTGATAAATGTATGATTAAGTAGGTGAATGGTTTTTTTTGTTTGTTTGTTTTGAGACAGAGTCTCGCTCTGTTGCCTGGGCTAGAGTGAGTGCCGTGGCGTCAGCCTAGCTCACAGCAACCTCAAACTCCTGGGCTCAAGCGATCCTCCTGCCTCAGCCTCCCGAGCAGCTGGGACTACAGGTGCGCACCACCCTGCCTGGCTAATTAAGCAGGTGAATGAATGCATAAATGAACACAGTTGCTTTGGGTCTTGTAAGGAAACCAGTGGCCTCCAGGTCAGATGTCGTGACTATCTTTACTAGAATGGTAATGTCTACGTACCTTCACGGATCATTTCCCTTTCCTGCTCAAAAACATATAATGTTGTCAAGTCCACGTTTTATAGCCACGCTGATTAAGCTGACAGAGGAAAGATAACGGCTTCTGAATCCAATTTTCGAGGGTTTTGAAATATAAACCCCCACTGTATGGAGAAACCTTATACTTCCTCCGTCGATCTCACAGTGCCTCTTCTCCTCAGCAAGTCCCAGGGCGCTTTTCCAGTCCCACATTGCTCTGTGCTGAAGCCAAAGCCCATTTCCCTGCTTCAAAAGGCCCTTTGTTTGGGCTCTCTTTCCGAATCAGCGTATCCTGAGCCTGAACCGCCTTACTTTTGAGAACTCTGATGCCTTGGCAGCAGCGCACTTTGCCAGCAGGTTTGTGGTCCTTAACAGCTTTCAGAAACCTCAATGTGAGGGCATGTCTATAGCTAAGAAACTCTTTTCATGGAAGGGAGGAGAGGGAGTATTATTTTAAGAGCTGCAAAAACAACTTCGAATTGACTCTTTAGTCTTTAATTGCTACCAGAAGACTGAGAACTTCTTGTTCTCTTGTATTTTTAATTAAGATGATAATTGTAATCAACTTTAAATGATATTGGTTAATATGCTCTGCTTAATCTCTCAGGCAGGTTTTGCCTCCGAACACTGGAAGGCATTAAAGACAAATTTCCAACATGTTCTTTCCCACTTGGAAAATGCCTTCAGCAAGCACAAATGCAAAGGTAGCTACATCTGTGCAGCTGCCATATGATTCTCTGGAAGGCCTCCAAAGTTACTTTCCCAAGATCAGATAAACTGTGTCTAATCTGTACTTTGTACTTACACATGTTAAAAATCCAGGTAGTACTCTCCTCGTGTATTTATTTGTTCAAAAGTTTGTCAATTATTTATGACAGATAACAGTTTCCAAACGCTTAGGGGTCAGGGTATATTAATGACAAAGAGCCAGGCATTTTCTGATCTTCAGACACCCTGTAAAGTAGAACTTATTATCTCCATTTAGAGGTGAGGAAACTGAAGTTCAGAGAGGTTATGACACTTGCCTCAGGTATAAGCTAGCAAATGGTGGGGCCAAGATTTGAACCCTAAACTGTCTGGCCATAAAACATATGCTCTTTCTCGTGTGCCACACTGCTTCTTAGAGTTCAAAAACTTTGACTCTGGGTTAAAATTGCAGGAGCTTGTGATGGTGAATCTCTTAGCCTTTCCTCCTGTTTGCACCCTGTGACAACATTCAGCAATTCAACACAGTCAAGACCTCCAACCGTCAAGCACTGGCCTACGCAGGGAGTCTTTTACACTTCATGACCTCTGCAGGTCTTAAAGACCATCTAATTCAACTGCCCCATTATTTAGGTAAGGAAATTTAGACCAACAGAGTGCAAGTGATTTGTTTAAGGTCACTAACTGGTGCCAAAACTAGAATGACTTGAGATCTGGAGGTAACATTACCCCAGGCTGTAGTAGTAAGGAGGTACGGTGAGCAGAAACCAGCTTTAAGAACGGATGCTCTTCCCGTGGGCAGAGAAGGAGAGGATGCTTTAGGAGGGGAAAGAGCATGAACAAAGGCCAGAATGCAGACATCTGTGTGCTGTTTCCAGGAAGCAATAAGACCGATATGGATGAAGGTGGATGTCAATGAGAACACCTGTGCACTCTCAGTAAGGCTGGCAGGAACCACAAACTGTTAACTGTAGATGCTGCTGGAAAGTGCAATTTAAAGGGATGGTGAGCAAAGGTTATTCCCTTTTAACATAGTCATATTTGGGAATTTTTTAAAAATAAGAACATATTACTGTGTTTTGGGGTGTTATGTTAAGGTTTAAAAGGCTTTGTAGATTACTGACACATGGAGCCAATATCTGATTTGCAGAATAACCAAATCCATAGTGTAAACAGATGCTTAAAACTATGGTATTTACTGGATTTGAACTTGAACCTGCACCAGATAAGAGTTTAGTTTCCTCTGGATTTTGCCCATTTTCTAGGACAGTTAGTCTGAGCCTAGTTTTCCCATCTATAAAATGGGTGTGAGGAGGGGAGAACTCTGGATACTTGGCCCCCTCCACCTCCCGCCTTCTAAGGTTATTCTAAAGGATGGTCGTTGGTACTTGGCGGAGGTGAGGCAAAGGAACCTCTCTGCTAAACGGACTTCTTCAGTGCAGTCCCTTCCTTGACAATGGTGCCTAACAGCATTCTTCTAATTTGTCTGTCCAAACAACTGGAACATTATTGCTTGCAGAAGTCTTCCCTCATCACCCACCCACCTTCAAACATAGGGTTAATAACTCCCTCAATCCTGCTACCTCTGTACAGAGTACACATATTTCTACAACTTCACCTGTCCAATGTTGGCTCCAGAGGATTCAAGGGCTGGGACCACATCCCATTCATCATTAGATCCCAACACCTAGCACAGTACCTGGTGCATTAAAGGTGCTCAATGCATATTTGTTGAAATGACTCATCACCCCCATTTATTCAGGTGCTTT
Source organism: Varecia variegata (assembly GCA_028533085.1). Taxonomy (NCBI): domain Eukaryota; kingdom Metazoa; phylum Chordata; class Mammalia; order Primates; family Lemuridae; genus Varecia; species Varecia variegata. Next base: position 69,996,432 of record CM052444.1, on the reverse strand, counting down.
TAATTATCAAATTGATAGATATTATTCTTAATGCTAATAAATACCTACCAGCGCTGTACCAAACAGCTGGTGCTGTGTTAAAATTATAGGAAAGTTGATTTTATATCAACATAAGCTTTTGAACAATTAGAACTGCCTCCAAGGAATACACTCACCGTCACTGGAAGTATTAAGCAGAGGCTTGACATTAACCAAGGAAAGGTTTAGAGGGGTTGTACCCTGGATGGGGGTGAAGGTGGGAGTGGAAGGATCAATTAAATGGTAATGAAACCTGAGTTTGGAAATAAGAAACAGAGATCTGCGGTTAATTTCTAATACTTAACCTCTTTATGCCTCAGTTTTTATCATCTGTAAAACTGGACTAATATACCCATTCCATGAGCATATGGCAGGGATCAAATAAAACATGTGAAGCATCAGGAACACATTAGGTGCTCTATAATATTAGTGCTTTTCTCTTCTGAATCAGGTATTTTGGTATTTGAATCCCAGCCTTCTCAGAACTGTGAGAAGCAAGATTGACCCAAACATACTACAGGATTGTTTTTAAAGGGTAACAGGTAAAAGCAACGAACTAAATACTTTTGAAGTGACAGAAAAAAGAACAAGTATGGCAATATGGTCAAACAGGAAAAGGTTAAAGAGAAAATCATTCCCTTCCTCCCTTTCAGTGTGAACTTGTTCTAAGGGACAGAGATTTCAGAGGAAGTGCCCAACTGGGCAACAGAACTAGAGAATTCTTCATGCTAGAAGACTTGACTGTCAAATTTCACAGATGAGGCAAGAGAGTCACAGAAAGAGAAAGTTATTTGGCTAAGGTGACCCAGGAAGTTGGTGTCTTAGTCCATTCATGCTGCTATGCCACAATATCTTAGCCTGGGTAACTTATAAACAACAGAAATTTATTTCTCACAGTTCTGGAGATTGGGAAGTCCAAGATCAAGGCACCAGCAGAACTGGTGTCTGGTGAGGGACTGCTTTCTGTTTCACAGATGACATCTTCCAGCTGTGTTCTCACATGATAGAAGGGCGAAGGGACGAACCAGCTCCCTCAGGCCTCTTTTATAAGGGCACCAATGCCATTCATGAGAGCTCTGCCCTCCTGAGCTAATCACCTCCCAAAGGCCCCCACCTTTTAATACCGTCACCTTGGTGATTAGGGTTCAGCATATGAATTTTGGAGAGATACAAACATTCAGACCATAGCAGTTAGAAACACAGGACATAAACCCAGATTTCTTGTCTCCCAGCTTGGGTATCTTCACTCTCTAGGAAGTTTTCCTCTCCCCTCAGAGCCCTCTTTAAGGCAGGGACTAGGATGAGAAAGACCACTCCTTCTAAATACAGTCCTAGCTTCTAGGGTAGGTTAAACTTTTTTTTTTTTTTAATAGAAGCTATCATGGTTAGCACAAATTCAGTTTGTTGACCATGTTCAAAACACCCTATGAGTGCAATATTGAATTAAAAATACCTAACTGCTCTTTAGTTGCATATTCTCAATCCTCCCAGGTTAGTTAATGCTTCATTATGGGCTGTTACAATCTCTTGAAAGTAAGGGGTTTTTTCCATTTCATCACACTGACTTACTGGAAATAGGTCTTAAGCACCCAGTGTTTAGCTTCATAATTACACTTAATAATAATTCAGCTATTTATAGAAAGAAGAGAGATACTATGCCAGTGGCTACTTCAGGATTGTGGTATTACAGGCTACAAAAATTTTATTTTTCTTTTTGTTTCTTATCTATATTCTCTAAACTAAATTTTTAATGTGCATATTTTCAATACAAATTTTTAGCACCTATTATATATAAGGAACTCAACATCTATTAAGACAGAACTATACAAAACTATAAAACAAACCAAAAGGTTTAACATTAGAAAGCTTAACACGAAGTGCTAGGGGAGCCCAAAGAAAGACTAATTCTGCCCGGAGGAAATCAGGAAAGGCTTCAGAGAGGGTGCAGGTGGCACCAGAATGACCTGGCAGAAAATTGCCTGGAATAGCCCCAGAATGGAGATGTCTGGGAGGAGGGCGTGGAGGCGGGGAGTAGTGAGGGATGGGAAGCAAGAATCTGGAAGGGTTGATTGGCGCTAGATTCTGAAGGGTCTCAAATACACAGAGAAATGTATTCTGTAGTCAGCGAGGGTTCATAAAAGTCCTGTTCTGAACAGAAGGGCCTGTGTGATCAGAATTGCGGTTTTCAGAAAATGACTCCTGTATATGCATTGCACAAAGGTTATATGGGGGAGAGAATATCACCCTAGAAATAAAATCTGTAAAGAAAATTTTTCAGATCTGGGTGAATAATAATGTGTGCCCAAAACAGAGTAGAATGGAGAGGAGAGAGCAAATTCAGAAGACAAAAAACTTATATTCATTGTGCAAATGAGTTTACAGTTGCAAAGTATTTTCCTATCCAGATGGGACACCGTGCATTTGGTCTCAACAGCTCTGTGAGGTAGGCAGGGAGTCAGCATCCTCATTTTATCTTTCATAAAGTGGCAGCAATTTGCCCAAGGTCAGCCAGCTAATACAGCAAAGCGGGGACCGCAGCCCAGATTCAGCATCAAGCAGCCTCTTTAAAAATTTCATGTAATTATCAGCTCAAGACATCTGGCCGTGTTTTTTTTCCATCTGATGTTTGTGTATCTATCTTCTCATCTTCTCACCTGCATCCTGAGGGCAGAACCCACCTCCTGTATTTCTTTGACTCTCCCTCAGCACTTTGTGTTAATCTCGGTAAATACTGAAAGAGAGATGAGATAGGAGCTGACTCTCAGGCATGCTCTCAGCTGTAGTTTTATGACAACAGAGAATGGTCAACCACCAAGGACACACTTTCCCATTGGTCTTGTGGGTATTTCCTATTCATTCTCGGTCCACAGCGGAGGAATGGCCCTCGCTGTATTCCTATGGTCTGAGGCAGCCTGAATGCTGCTCTGCATTCTAAGTGCGAAGGATCTGTACAAAACGGGCTTGCTCTCAGTCCTATTGAACTTTTCCATGGGTCTGTGTTTGTCAAAGCTTCATGCCAACTCTGTCAGAAAAAGAAATGCCACAAAACTTCTTTTAGGAAAGGGAAAAAAGACCTATTTTATACACTTGCTCTCATGCTAATCACACCGCCATTCAAATCCCAACTGAATAGGAGCCCTACAATAGCCTGGGAAATACACAGAGCATTTTCCAAAGCGCAAGCTCCTTCACTTAAAATGTTTCATTTCCCTGGCTTTTTAACTCCTTTGGAGAAGACCGATAAGAAGAAGAATTAACAATCCAATCTGAAATTGCTATCCCTCCGCAGAAAAGTCATTCCATTTCTATATGAAACCAGCAAAGTATTCTCCTACCACAGCGTCTGATCTTTTCTTCTAAGGTGCTACAGACTTGGAGCTGAGATTTTCTTTGATACGTTTACAGTAAAAGTGGATGCACAGCCCAAGTGATCAGCTCAAGGCAAATTCTAGCAAAGCACTTTCCCTGGAATCTTAGTAAATGATATCTGCTAATGATTAACTAGTTGAATTATTAATACAGCGTGTCACTACCCACCAATAAGAGTTGAGACAGGCACCGCTAACCAAGTTCTGAGAAAACCGAAATGAATGTCAATCTCCTCCTTCATAGGACTGTTGCGAAATTCAAGTAAGTTAATAATGCATGAAAAGCCTCTAGCTCACTGCCTGCCATATAATAAGTATTCAGTAAAGTTCATGCCTTTCCCTTCCAGCCTAAAAGTTTTGAGTCTACCTCTATCCTCTAGGCATTTACAGAGAAACAGGAAATATTGAAATGGGCAAAAGCCTTTAAACCTCAAGTCAAACTTCAAAACTTTACAAGTCCTGATAATTTCATTTTAAAACTCTGGTTTACAGGCCGGGCATGGTGGCTCATGCCTGTAATCCCAGCACTTTGGAAGGCCAAGACGGGAGGACTGCTTTGAGCCCAGGAGTTCGAGACCAGCCTGGACGACATAGTGAGATCCCTGACTCTACAAAAAATAAATGAAATTGAAATTTTTTTAAAAATTAAAAAATAAAAACTTTCTGGTTTGCTTGCTTTCTTCACATGCTCATTATTGAAAATAGTAGTCAGTGAAAACTCAAATGCCAACCTTCATTCTTGGAGGAAAGAGCACAGGTGTTGGTTGGTTCATGTCTCAGGAGCTCCACCATTTTCTGGTCCCAAGATCCTGAGCAAGGCCCTCAACCTCTCTGAACAGCGACTGCCTCATCTGTGAAATCAGCTGGAGGAATATCTCGCCTTCAAGCTTGCATGATTTGATGAGATCCATGAGTGTGCCTGACTATAGTGTAAGTGTATGTTCATATCTCAGCCTTATTCCAGTTGACATGCGGAGAATGGTATTCTGGGTGTGGTGGTTTTGGTGTTTTATTTTGTTTGCTTTTTGGGGCTATGTAGCTGGAGATCTACAACGAGAAAAATTATAGAATATTTAAATTCAAACTTTCAGATGCATATGTTATCATCTAGTAGAAATGTTCAGTGAGAGGGATTATTGATTAATAATAAATTCTTGGCTTTCATAGCTGAGGCAAGCACAACTGCAAACAACCAACCTAAGGCAAGATCATAATTAAAGGTTCCTCAACTCCACTAACAGCTTTAGGAAAATTAAACCCAAAATTAAGACAGATTATTTTCTTCTGGGCCTGAAAGCCCTGTATTTTTAACGCGTTGGCTCAAGAAGTATATTTTCATTGCTCAGCCAGTCGCTAAGAATTCTGCATTCATACTACATCTATAGTACTGATCTCTCAAAGCAATCATTCACAAAGGGGAGTGCAGCCCACCATGCCCCCTGCAGTGTCCTTGGGGTGACTCTCACCAAACATTTAAATGAGAAGCCCACTAAATAAAAGACTCTCTACCAAGTTGGTAACAACTTTGGAAGTATTTTAAAAATCTCAGCTTGCTGCAAGTTCCTTTCTATGATCACAGTATGTGCAGTTGCTTCAAAAGAAGACACTGTGCATCTAATAAAAATATCCATTAAGGCCAAGATGACATCAAGGCAAATGCAACGTTGAGAAATATTACATTAGGCCATTCTTCCCTAGAACCCTATAGAGGCCAAATTGACCAAAACAGCCACTTTCAGCAAGTGTCTAATGAAATCTGCTGTGTGGCTGGGAGGCATGTCTGCCACTTCCTGTCAGTGGTCTCACTTCACAACAATGTGGGTCATTTGTGGGGAAGAGGCTACTGGTGGAAGTTCCATTTACTACATTTAATGAAGGAGCTGCACTCGCAGCCACTAACCAGAGAAGCTCAAAATCTCTCAATGTGACCCAAAGGTTACACCAAACCACAATGACATATGACTGAGCCCATGGTACAAAAATTGTACATTAGGTACATTATTGCTGCCTGATCCAAGTGACAAAAGGCCTAGTTCAAGTCCCTCTTCCCTTTAAGAAGCTCTCTCATATAATCCAGGACCCAGTGGTCTTATTCTTTAAATTCACAGAGCTGCTGGTCCATTCCAGATTGTCCAACCTTTTCACCCACAAAGATCCCTTGCATTTCCTTGTCCCCCTGTGACACATCTAGAAGATGTCTGTACTTACCAAGTAAAGTATACCTTACAGCATTTCTTCATTTTTATTGATCAAAGCATAGAAAGTGCCAATCTCATCTCTTGATTAGTGGAACTAACCAGCAAGACCAGAGTGAACGGACAGATGTCATCAAATCACAAATGTAGAATGCTGATGCTTTGACCAGTCTAGGCAGAAGCTGGTGCTCTGAGTTAGTCTTGGCAAGTTAATCGTTGGTAAAAGTCGAGTATACGGAGATATTTTTGAAGTATTGAAAATAGCATAGGATGCCCCATGACTGCCCTAAAAGACTTTACATGTCCAGAGAACCCAGGGTGAAAAGCATGAGTCTAACTCATTTTGGACAATTCTTCAGGTGCTGCGATGTGAGAGCCAACACTGGGTAGCAGGGGAAAGCAGGGGCTCCCGAAACACTTGGAGAACTTAAGGAGTCAGGCCTCATGGTTAAGAATGGCCTCACCAGGCCGACTTCTGACCCCAGCTCTCAGACTCACTTGTTATACAACCTCTTCTAAGTTATTTTTAACATCTCTGAAACTCAGTCCTATAAAATGGAGATATCAGTAATAAGTACTTCCTATGTTCATTGGAAGTATTAAACAGAACGCATGCACACTGCTTAACCTGGTGAGAGGTACGCAGCCAACACACAATAAATGTTAGCAACGCTCAATATTTAGGCATACTTGAGTCTAAATTCCAGCCCCAATACATATCAGCTATATGAACTTATGCAAATCATTTACCCTGCCTGAGCTGCAAAACCAGGTCAGTAACATTTACCTTATTCTGTCATTGGAAAGATTAAGTGAGATATCATGTGAAGCATTTAACAATAAATGTGATACCTCTTCCTCACCCTCTTAAAATTTTTGTGGTTTAATTTTTCACACACTTATAACTTGATTTTGAGTGCATTTATAGCTCAATGCTCCAATGAATCCCTTAAGATTTGTGCTTGTGTCTTATATTCTTTACTATCTCCTGGCATCCAGCACATGAGTCTAAAAGATACACGGCGATTCTAATTTCTGAGATGATAATTACACATACAGCCCTCTATCCAGAGGTAAAAAAAAAAAAAAGGGTGAATAATTAGCCTTATTGGAAACTGAATAGATGGATTTCTGTTTTGTGGCCTTTAACATATTGTAAAGCAGACCCTAGGAATATATAGGTTTTAATATTTGCACTTTTAATCGTTTTCAAGGTACTCCGAAGATTGTTTTGCAGAGACAAGCGTCTGTGTGTCCCAGCCTGCTCTGTGGACGTGTTACTCAGCAGAATCTGCCTGACGACCCACCATCCATTTCTGAGTCAGCTGATTGTTCTCTGCTCACTCATCTTAAACCCAGAGACACCACTAAACTGATTAAAAACTTTGTTTCTTTGTGGAAAATGCCCCTGAGAACAAAGTGACACTATAGTAGTTTCATGAATATGTTAACTCCAAAAATCTTAAGTAAAACTTTTGCATTTTTTCCTTACATATCTGTATTCATCTTAAGACATTTCTAAAATGATGAGCTATTATGGAAAACAGCTCAGCAATTCCTCAAAAAGTTAAACGTGGAGCTACCACATGATCCAGCAATCCCACTCTTAAGTATATAGACCCAAGAAATTAAAAACATATACGTGAACCATCATAGCAGCACTATTCATAATGGCCAAAAAGTGGAAATGACCTAAATGTTCATCAAGTGACAAGGCCATAAATGAAATGTGGTACATCCATCCACACAACGGAATATTCGTTGACAATAATGGATGAACCTTAAAAACATTTTGCTAAGTGAAAGAAGCCAGTAACAAAAGACGACATATTATATGACTACACTTTTTTGAAATGTTCAGAATAGGCAAATTTACAGAGAAAGAAAGTTGATCAGTGGTTGCCATGGAATGAGGGAAGGTGGAAGAGGAATGAGGAGTGATTGCTACGGGTATAGCTTCTGCAGGGATGAAATGTTCTAAAATCGGTGGTGCTGATGGGTACCTAACTCTGTGAGTGTACTAAAAACCAGTGAATCGTGTGCTTTAAATGGATGAATTGTATGGTATGTGAATTATATCTCAATAAAGCTGTTTTAAAAATACCATTACAACCCAAGTAAAACCCTTTCTCTAAACCAAGAGGATTTATAGTCCTTTTATTTTAAGGGGCATTTGAGAAATTTAAAAATTCCAGAGAGGGGAACAAAGATAACAGAGCTTCATCTTTATAATCAGGCTATGCACATAAAGAAGCATTAGCTAATCCTATCATATGGGTTTCATAAATCTTCTATAAATACTGTATTTAAAGTGTTTATGGAGGGTGTGACCTCACTACAGTTCAGAGGCTCCCAACCAGGAGGTCCGAAAGTACCTGCAACGTCTTTCTCACCCAACTCTCTCTTCTCCAGTCACAAGGCCCCAGGCTCTGCTCCCACTCACCTTCCAACCGGTCTGGCTCTTCTGCCTCCGGTTTGCCTACCCTGCAATCCAATCATCTCTCTCACACCCGAATCGGCTTAGATAAATTCCCTCCTCAAAACTTTTCACGAATATGTTAATTCCAAAGGCCTTCTGTAAAACTCTTGTATTTTTTCCTTGCATATTTTAACTAGCCTTATGATATTTCTAAAACGGGGCAGCCACTGTGAAAAACAGTTTGGCAGTTCCTCAAACAGTTAAACATAGAGTTACCGTAGGACCCAGCAATTCTACTCCTAGGTATATGCTGTGGTTGGCTTCTAGATGAAATTTTCCCTAATAAAAAGAAAAACGAAAACCAAAATAAAACTCTATTTGCAGTGCTGGTCCTCCAAAATAAAGTTCGAATTCCTTAGGTGCCTGCCATTTACAGCCCCCTTTCACCATCTAGCTCTCACCTATCTCTCCAGCCACATCTTCAACATCCTGCCTTCTTTTCCTGCACAATGCAAATACATGACACTTACATTCCAGCCTCCAGCTACCCACCCTTCCCAAACATGTCCCCGCTTCCAGGTCTCAGCACCTGTGTTTCCCTCTGCTGCAATACCCACTCCCCTTTCCTGGCTTGGGAGCTATTATTTATTTTCCAAGATCCAGCTCCCCGGCCTCAGGCAAACTTCATCACTCTTCACTGTGTTTCTACAGGCTCTCCCTCAAGGCTCCGAGGGCATCCTTTAATATAGTGTTTGTCATTATGCAAAAGTCTGTTTCCCTTTCATCAGCCTGGGAATTACAAGGGCAAGGAAATTCTGGGGACTAGGACATAGTAGGTGCTCAAGAAACATCTGCAGAAAATGAGACTTATAGTTGAAAGACAGATACAAACACAGACTTAATTAAATAGACTCTCTAGAAATTATACTGATTGATACCGCAGACTAATTTGAGGGCCAGATATAAAGAAACCATCAACGAGAACAGCTTCCTTCGTGTCAATGTAATCATGTGTATTATGTGCTTTAGGGGATACATAAACAGGAACCAAAGCATACTGCTTATTATGACAAGGCGTTTACGCTGATTTGCATTTCTTTGCAAAACTCCCTAGGCATATAATTTTGTTAATTTGTGACAAACCTCAAAAACACACTTACCACCAATACCCTGATTGCAATATATACTTTCAACGCACACAGAAATCATGTTCCTTTCAAAGGTTTCCAAAAGAGTCTTATGTGTGTTGTTTGGTTTGGTTTGTTTTTAAATTTGGGAATTTTAATGCAGATCATAATTTATAATTTAACCCGGGCCTAAGGGAAGAAGAGCTTCACAAGGATGTTCAAGGAGCTGACCAAGCCTTCCTCTGAAGGTTGGCACTGCCAATTAATGTATGACCTTGAGAAAATTATTTAATCTGAGACTCAGTTTCATCCTCAGTCAAATGAGAATAATTCCTACCTCAAGAGGTTGTTGAAATGCTTTAAAAAAGCAAAAACTTCGAAAACATGGGTTCCCTTTCTTCTCTCCCGAGATGCGTCATTTGGAAAAGGTGGCGCCTGTTCAAGCTCAAATCATTCAGCACTGATCTTTGGTAATAAGCACTTTCTAGAACAAAGACCAGTTTGAAGAAAAGTAAGATAGCAAAAAACTGCCTAGTCCTTCAAATTTGCCCCGTGTATCTCTGGCCTCACTCAGCTAACATCCACTGATTTGGATTAAAAGTTAAACCTGTTTGTCTTGTTCCTCTTTCAATTGACATAGGCAAGAGAAGACAACAGAGCTCTCTGGAGACCTTTACCTTGTAAATGATATAAAATTTCAAACTGGCAAGTAAACATCAGAAAAGCAAAATGGTATAAAGGCAAGACCTTGGTTCTAGGTCCTGCTCTTTCACTATCATTGGACAATTACTAACCATTCTAGGCCTCAGGTCCCTATATGTGAATGGAGGGCACTGACCAGGACATGGTGACTATGATGACAACAGCAACCACCTGTTGTGTATCTATGTACCATGCACTGTACCAGGCATGCCCTCGCTCTGTCACAATGCACATAGCATCCCATTTTGCACATAGTATCCCATTTTACAAATGAGGAAACTGAGGCCTCAGAGAGATTAAGTAACTTGCCTAAGCTTCTATAGCTAATAATGGTCAGCAAACTCTGATCTGACTCTAAAGCCTGTGTGCTATTTGCCCCCTCAGACCTCCCACTCTTTCCCAACTCAAAAAGCCCTATTTTTCTGAGCTAAAAAATGACCTTGGTACTGTTGATAATTAAATCTCCAAAGTACGTCCAAATACTAAAGAGTCCATGAACCTAGGCAATGAAGAATTACTGCAACGGTATTTTCTTTATTATGTCCAGAGAGGCTTATTCATCACACTTTAAGCTGTTTTGCAATTATTTATGTATAACTTTGTCTACTCTGCTGCTCAATAATATCTTTAAGACTCATATGTGTGTCTTATAATAGGCCCTCTAGAACATGCTGTACATATTTGGATTTAATAAAACTGAAATAAATGAAATGGAAAGAAATAGAAAAAAGTGAGTCTTCATGGCATGAACTGCACTGAACAGTGGGCAGCAAGGTACACTGACAAGAGCTTTGGAAAACTTGGTGACTACTTTCTAACTGGGGAGGTACCTCATTAGAAACTTCTCGAAACTGCAGTTTTCTCATCTCTCAAAGGGATCTCATATCTATACCACAAGACTGGCCTGAACAATAAATATGGTAACTGACACAGTAGCTCCTTTCCTCAGGAGAGTGCCTGGGTGACAAGCGTATTGAACATTTCCAATCATCGCTGTTCTTTTAGTTAGGTTTTCTCCTGGGCTGTCCAATGACACAGATAAGAGTTGACCCTAAAACAGACCATTTGTCCAAATTCTCTCCCGCCCTTTCTAAGGCATATTTATTTGTCTTTCTCTCAAGATGATATGCCCTTCTCCCTTTCAGAGGGGGATAATGCCACCACCAAAGGCTTTTGAGGTCCTTGCACTCTGACTTCCCAGACAGGGTCAGAAAACCTGTCGCTACTTTTCTGCAGCTAATGGAAAACATTTGTGTCCACTCTGCCTGGTTTTTTTCTTAGGATTCTCCTCAGAATGTTTTTCCTTAATATATTTTCCTTAATATATATTGCTGCCAAAAAAATGAAAGAGGATTTTATAGAACCAGTGAGGAGTACAGAAACGGAAAAGGAAAGGAAAATACTCCTATTACCATACATAAGAGCAACATAATACCCACCTGGTAATAAGAAAGCGCTTTTTAACTTTTCAAAACGCTTTCAGATTCATTATCTCACCTGAGAGTCACCACACAAGGGTGTTACTAGGTTTGCGTATTTTACAGATGAGGAAACTGAAGCCTGGAGAGGTTCAATTTATTTTTGCCCAAGTCACACCTATGGTGCTAGGTTTATGTCAGGACTCAAACCCAGATCTGGGTAAATCCAAACCTAGTATTGTTTCTATAATACTTTGCCAAACTCACTTTGATCTTTTAAAAGGTCTGTTTAGGAATCTAATTTATTTCTGTTTCACCTTTCACTCATGCACAAACTTCAATATCTCAAAAGAAAATATTTAGAGCTAACACCTCATTTATCCAAAGTGGTCACTGGGCTGGCAACTTCAACTACATAGAACTCAGCTTATATAAAATAAATAAAGATTCCAGCCTCTCAGCAATTAGAGACAAGACCAAGTCCTTGCATTAAAAGGCACAGGACCCCTTCAGGCCTGCACCTCTCAGAGGTAATCTTTCCCTTTGAAAGAATTCCAACAACCTTGATTATCTTTACCAAAAAAGACAGGTGCACTGACCACAAACAACAACAAAAAAAGTACAGGCAACCTAACAATGCAGAAAGTGCCAGAACATTCAGTGTCGGGACAAAAAGCCCCACTACACAATTCACTTGCCCTTAAGACATCCGCTGTCCAACAACATAGTGATTCTAAAATTGACTTGATAAGAATCACCCGCAGCTTTTATGAAATACAGAATGCCAGGCCCTGGCCCAAAGCCTAATGAATCTGAATATCCTGGGAAGGAGTCTGAGAATCTGTATTTCCTACCAGATGGGTCCCTTACTGGGTTAGTTTATGTAATATTGACATAGTAGGCATCCCCAAAATAATAATAATATTACTCCTCGCATAATGTGTACTGAATTGGACTGACACATAGGGTAGGGTTTCCCCATAAAAATAACCACCCACACAAGGAAGAAGCCCTTGAGTATGGTCTCACTGGCATCACGCTATGACCAACTGGGCTTGCCAGTCCCAACAACTGCATAGGAAGGGGCAAAGAAAGAATCGAAAATTGACAGGTAATCAAAAGGGCTGAAAGTAGAAAAGGCCACCAACTCTGGCCTTAGCAGTCTCCCCCAAAGGCAGCTACCCCTATGGAATATGTCTTAAGTATAAGAGAAAGTTAAGGAAGAAAGAAAAAAGAGCTAAGAGAAAAAAAAAAAAAAACCTAGCCATTTTGGACAATGAGGAAATAGAGGTTTTCAACCACTGAGAAAGTCAACAGGGCTTACCTACTAAATGGAGTTTCCCTACTTTATGGCAATCCATGAAGAATGCTTGGCTGAGCAGTTCACCAGTTGTTTAATGAAAATATGTTTCTATACGCTATGGTTCATCTGGTAAATTATCAAAACCTATTGAGTTGTTAAAAACACATACTTACAGAATACCATAAGTGAGCAAAAAAAAAAAAAAAGAGAGGAAAAGTCACCCCTTGTGCTTGCTTATTTGTTTGTTTTTGATCATTACAAAATTCAGGGAGCAGGTAAAAGGACACATCTGGCAAAGGAAAAATCTAGCCAGCTTCTCAGCATATTGGATTAACTCTACTAGAAGCAGTGCTTACTTTTCCTCCAGAATTAACACCAACTTAAGCTAATTTTTAGCATTAATTCTATGGTCCAACATATAACAATTCAATTAATGGGTGCAAGAGAAGCAGTGACTAGGTTTCTATATCCCACGATTTACCAGCATAGCCTCATAAAATTGTTATAGCTAGGAGTCTGAGAGATGACCTGGAATCTCATCTCTTCCCTTCCTTGCAATGACAAAGAAACTGAAGCCCAGAGAATGCAAGTGAATTTTTCCAAAGTTGCACAACATCATAGTGGCAGCACAAGATCAGAACTCATGTCTCTAGGCTGGTCATTTTTGTGATGATTCACAGAGTGAATGTATGATCAAGAGCCCAACAGAGTGGATGCATGAGGTAGACATTCAATAAATATGTCTTTTCTCTCTAGTAGAAATCGGTCACGGCATGGTTGATGGTGACCTTGGACATTAGGCATAATCCCATCCAACTCATCATTTTGCAGAGGGGAAAAAAAAACTGAGATCCACAAAAAACCCACTTGTCCACAACCACATCAATTAGATAGTGGCATTGGCCAACCTGGAACTCAAAGCTTCTGACTCCAAGTCTCTCTTTCTATTCACTAACGTTGCCGCATCTCACTATTGAAAGCAAAGAGTATAGTAATAATACATGACGACTCTCTATATCCCGTATGTGGAACCTGTTCTAGAGTTTTATCTCCAACATTTAATTGCAAGTCAAAAATGTCCCAAAACATTCTGGAACAACCAAATTAAATAGCATTTCTGACCACCAAAATTCTACATTACTGACCAGAAGTCATGGACCACCTTTATTCATCTGCTTTGATGCAAATGTGTAACTGGGAAATGTGGAGAGGCAGGACTTTCTGCAAATTGAGCTTCAGGATTTTCTGATGCAAATCTGAGTTTCAAGATTCTTCAGAGGGGGAAACGACTCCACTCATGTTGCACTGAGAATTGCGGATCAACTCATATTGACTTACGTGTGAATCTGTCCTTCCCTTCTCTGAGATGTGGTTTTCAGGTCTACAAAATGGAGACAATCTGTTCATAGGGGTTACATTGAAGAGGATATAAGTTAATTTATATAAAAAAGAGGCTAACAGAGCTCAGAAAGACAGTTGGTGCTCCTTCCTCCTTGCCTGGGAACTGTCTCTGTCTCTGCCACTCTCATGTAATCCCATACACCAGAACCAATGCACAAAAAACAGGAGGGAATAAATATTACTTAATTGAAATGATAACAAAATCAATTTCAGAAAAACTATCATGCAAAGATTCTTAACTACTTAAAAACAATTATCCAGCAAAGATAGCTGTTCAATGGGAGACAAACTCCCATTGGTGTTATCTGACACCAGATTCTTTTGGCCTTCAAACAGGAGTGGACTTTTGTTTTTTTCACCAAGAATTTAACATTCCGAAAAGGTATGTGAAACAAGTTAAACTACTTGCATATTTCCACTTACATAACACATAGCACATCAGCTTTTATTTTTTCCAGATACTAGGAGATGAAGCTTGGTATATATTCCTGTGGGAGAATAAACAGAAAACTGTCTCTCTTTTTAATATATTAGTGCCCTGTAATCCAGACCATATGATCAATAAACTATATAAAAATTAAATCATACTGACAGTCTTAGGCAAAAAGTGAACTAAGTAGAAATAATTTTTTTTAGGACTGCGGTGTGTGGAATATTAAAATCACATGTTGTGCTATTAATTTTTCTTTTGGAAGCCAAATACAGTTCTCCAGCAGAAATTATCTCAAGTAAATATTTACCTTACAAACAGATTTTCCTATTAAAAGCATTAGAGAGGCATTTAATTAGTGATATTATCATTTGGCCTGTGCTTTGGGGAGACACTGATCAATAAGTCACTTTGAAAATGACTTTGTTGCCATAATGTCTCTTTAAAACAGGGAGCCATGTGCCTCTGATGATAAAATACATGGTCCGGAGTTCTGATACCTTACTGCTTTTGTGAGGTAAACAAAATCATCTGCCCAAACATAAGACCAACAGTGAATAAACACGATAAACAGATAGGTTTAGAATATTAGCTTGAGGGGACACGGGGATAGTTGGGGCAAATGTGCACCCCCCCTTATCTGTACCTTCAGTGCACAATACAGAGTATCTTGGGGTTTCTATGTCCCTGACTAAACTACAGCTGGTGGGTGTGTCTTTTTACAAATTCCTTTACACTGCTTTTCTTTTTTCTTTAATAAGAATAAACCATCTCTTGGGACTGCCTTCCAAAATCACAGGAGTGGAAGGGAAATTGTACAAAGGCTGTCAAGCATGCTCAAGCTCTGCTTTCCTAATCACAAAGTAGGAGGTGGGAGGGTCCCCTGCCCAGGCAGTCTGGAAAGCGCTTGCCCTACCACCAACAAAACGCACTGCGTAAACACTGGGAGGCCCCAGGCGAGTTTACAGCAAACAACTTCAATGTGTTTAGTGCTTCCTGGTACTCCCCATGGGCCGGGGAGGGTCTTTTAAAACTTCAATAGCTTGGTTACAAGACGTTAGGTACTAATCTGTCCCACTGTGCATGATATTAAGCCAGCCGCCTTCAGGAGGGTAGGTCCCCCAGTGACAATTCTTTACCCAGCATCTTAATGTTGAATTAATATTAAGAGAGGTGGAAATGGGATACGCCACCTAAACTGCAGTGACCTTTGTTCCCTGCACAGAGCACAATTTCACCCTCAGCTGTCTCCCCTCATCTGAAGGGGGCCATTCTTATTTTTAAACTCTAAAACTCCCACCTTTCTTCCATTCTCAAATTTACTATGGCTGGTCAAGTGGACACTGTACAATAAGGATATGGCTCCAGAGCGTCATGAACACCAGTGGAAGCATAACTCCAGCCTAAGAAGTCTCTGGTTTGCACAATCTGCATGGACAAATCCATTTCAAAGGGGACTTAAGTCTCCATGCAGGAGTTCTATTTTAAGGGAACTGAATTGGGAACACAGATGTTTCTTCAGTTAGCAGAGTTGGCAGAACAGCTCCTGGACTAAATCCGAGTTCTTAATGCAGGAAGGGGCCTCGGAGAGCATCTACTTCAACCCACTCATTCAACTGCTGAGGAAACTGAGGCCAGTGAGGCAGTTAGGTGGCACACCCAGCAAGTGGTAGAGTGGCCGTGTTCTGATGACAAGTACTCTGCACTTTCCATTACACCACGATTCGTTTAAAAAAAAATATATCCTACGCTGACTTCAACCTTGGAACTCCTGTACATGCGTGTCAATAGCTTTCTCCCTCCCCCTACTGAGTTCATAAATCCTCCTCACCCTCCCACTCCAATTCCTTTCACTCCCACCGTTCTTCTAGCTGTGGCTTCTATCTTTGGAAAACAGACTAGCGCTCAACTTTCTGCGAGTGCAATTAAATTGTGGTCCCCAAACAAGACCGTGACTCGCTCCTGTCCCAGTAGTGCCTCAGTGTGCTCACCCAGTGAAATGGGGCTCCTCGCCCCTACTGCACCAATCAGGGAGAGGGCTAGTTACAACTGATGCCCGGGAAACCGCCTGGCACCTGGCACACAGTAGGCACACAGAAGTGACTGCTGAACCCATGCCCCGCACCAAGCCCGGGGAGAGCACCTTCAGGAGAGAAGCAAGTGAAAAGATCAGCTTGCCAAGCGTGGCCAGGCCAGGCAGCAAAGGCGGAAGGGTTGGATGTTTACATACAGCCAGGGGAAGATAGCTCGGCTCCAGGCAGAAGCCCGGCTCTCCGGCTCTCCGGGCGATCCATTTAACTTGGATGGAGGGCGACCAGCTAGCGCTACGCTGGCTCTAGATCTCGGTTCAACCAACTTTCCCTGTGCTACAAGAGCGAACGCACACCCTCCGTGAGATCCCTGCCCGGGCTTCCAACTGGAGACGACTTTTAAGGAGCTGGTTTACAGCTGCCTGCAAACGCACAAGCGCGCCCAAACACACTCATTTGCAGGCCGGGAAGTCGGTGGGATCGGGGAGGGCGGGGGCCTCGGGGCCGGGGCGGCGCGCAGGCTCCCCGGGAAGGCAGCGGGGGCCCCCCGGAGCTGACAGCGCGGCGCGGCCCGGGGCCGGGCTGGGACGCGCGCCGAGGGCCGAGGGGCCGCGGGGCTGGGCTCACCCATGAAGAGGCAGAAGAGGTCGAGGCAGACGAGCAGCACCCGCTTGCTGCCGCTCTTCCTCGGGTTGTTGTTGAGCGCCGAGCTGCCGCCGTTCTTGCTCTCCGGTACGATCGCCTTGTCGTATTTGTAGTTTTGCATGGCGCTGGCTGCGGCGCGAGCCTCCCGGCCCCGCGAAGACGCCCCGCGACAGCAGCCACACGATCAGACGCCCGGGTCGCCTCCCGGCCCAGGCTACTCCGGAGAGCGGCGGGTCGGCCCCCGGCTCGGGGCGCGGCGAGGAGAGTGCAGCCCCGGCTGCCTGCTTCCAACTGCAGACGGTGTTTTCTGCTTCCCCCTGCGCGCCTCTGCTTTCCTCTCCCTCAACCCCAACTCGCTCGAAAGTCCACGGGGAAGAGAGCCAAATCCCGAGCAGAAACTTTTGCAGAGCTGCGCGGCTCGGGACGCGCTGGGCTGGCGCGCGCCTGTGTGCGGGAGCGAGGGAGTGGGCAGCGCGGGCGCCCGGCCACCTTCCTCCGCAGCTGGTTACTTAATGAATGGAGCTGCGCGGAGCCCAGCAACTGCGGAGCGCCGGCCCCAACTCCAGCTTCGCCTCCTCCTCCTCCCGCAGTTGCTGCTGCTGCCGCGGCGGCTGCTGCTCTGCTCGCCCGGGTTTGCTTTCTGCACTTTTATTTCACGAGATCCTTTAAAAAGAGAGAGAGAGCGAGAGGGAGGGAGGGAGACGGACCTCCTTACTTGGCTCCGGATGGGATTCCGAAAGCACAGCCCCTTTCTTAAGCTGCCTAAGACGTAGGATAATTAAGGCCACATTTTCCCCCACCCCCTTCCAAAGGAAAAAAAAAAAAATCCTAAAAGGAAAAGTTACTCTCAAACCAGAGAATCCGGGAGCCCCTAGCGTTCAGAAACACCAAATTGTCTCGAAAGGAAAAAAATATATATAAACAAAAAGAAACATTTTCCTGCTGGCCTGGGGTCCGGCACAAGTTGGGGTTGTACAGCTAAAAATGCATTTCTTCTCCCTTACAAATTTGAGACTTTCAAGTCTTTATTGTGGCTTTAATTTTATTATCCTGAAAATACAATTTTCAAGGAAAACTGTTTTTTTTAAAAATCTTAACACCCAGCACCGAGTACTGTGCTAGGTTCTGAGGGTACTAAAATGAAAAAGACTGCACAACTCTGGAGCCACATCCCCTGGATTTGAATTCTAGCTGTGTCCTCCGTGCCTCAGTTTCCCCATTTGTAAACTAGAGATAATAACGTTTTCTCCCAAGTGGGTAATTGTGAAGATTTAATTAGTTAATCCAGGTGAGCTGCTAGAACAGTGTCCAGTACATAGGAAATGCTCTGTAAGGGTTAGCTATTGCCCTTATTCCTGATTCTGGGGTGAAGGAGTGCCGAGCCTTCCAACCTGTCTGCTGGCACCTGTACCCCTGTGGGGAATTCCAAAGCAGCAGGAATGCCCTCCCGCTTGAGTTTCAGGCAATCTAAAGCTTTTCCTTTAGAGGCTGTCATATTATTTTTAATCATTTTACGAGTTAATCTTTCTTCTACATAGAGAATAAACAATTCCAGTGCAAGGGCCTTACCTTATCTTTTATAGTACCTAGCATGGAGCCAGGCACACAGTGAACAATAAATGCACATTTCTTCCAGATGTCTCTTTTTGTGCATCTAGAAATGGAAATAGTTGTAGCTTTTTGATACATTGTATGGATGGTGTTCTTTCTCACACTGACTTGTTATGGAGTCCGACAACCCTAAATGCAGCCACCATCAACCACTGGCTCTTCCTTTCACACTCCACGGCCCTGCTCTCCTGCGTCCTCTGCTACAGTGCACACCCTTCCCTTCTCTGGCTAGCTTTCCTATCCTCTGAAACGTCACCTCCTCTGCGAGCCCTTTCTTGACCCCTGCACAGAATTAACTTCAGGCTCAACACTTTGTTTATGACACTCTTGTAACACTTATCTCAGTCTGATTAGGTGTTATAGTTAGTAGTAACTAGTCAGCTGTATGGATTATCAGCTCCGCAGCATCCCTCTAGTGCCTAGCACAAGGTTTGGTGTCAGCTGGATTAAGCTCAAGTTAGGACTGGTTGGCAAGTGGGACTGGCAAAATTGCTGTCTTTCTGGAAGCAAGAGTAACTGACTCTCCAAAGCAGTTTTGGAGCTGAAGCCAGCAGCTGCCAATCAGACACAGCACTCTCTATTCAAATAGCAGCAGGTAAAAACCAGGGTAACTAAGAAGACAGATACTTCAGAGAGCTTTTCAGTGAGAAATACCTTCTCAGTGCCATAATTATTTGCATTTTAAAGGAATTCAGGCTTCTAGTATATTTTCCTTGTCCATGCAACCCTTTTTGTAATTATAATCATCCTTGAAATTCTAAATCACCCAACCATGTCTTTGGAACTTCAATCTGAAAATAACTTCAAGCTTTCTCAAAACTGTAGCCCTCTCTGATCTTTCCCTCCTTTGAGCTCCGAAAGTCTTTGAGCATCTGTGCCACTCAGGTAGCCGCTTATAGTCCACTGTATACTACCCTGTCTTATTTCACTTTTCACAGGTGGTTGTCATTTATCTCTCAAAGATTGTTAGCTCCATGAGGGGAGAGGCTTGACTTTGATGCCCTAAGAAACAGTGGTAAGATCCAAAGCCAAAGAAAGAAACAGGGACTGAGTAAATTTTATAGTTACCTCCTTTATGTTTATGTTTCCTGTCTGCTTTTCCTTATCTGTGAAATGATTTTTATTAATTTAAGAATAAACGTATTTTTAAAAGTCAGACTTTTACCATAGTTAAATGATATCATAACTCAGCAATCATTGTTGGTTTTTTTAAAGGTTACTGGGTAAGATTGTTAACTTCAGCTGGCACGAGACTGAACACTAGGAAACTATTTTTCTTTAAGATTCTCTGGATTAAACTCAACTACCTATTAAGAAGGATAAAAATCTGTTACTCCAAAAGCAGATAAAAGGGAAAGCCAATGGATGTTTAAATAAGAGTTTTATATTTACATTTATAAGGCTCTGTGGGCTACTTTTTTCATAACTAAAAGATCATAGTGTTAATTGGTGCATGTAGTTCTATGCAAACAAGTATTATATTTGGATAACTCTTCAAGGGAACAGAACACTACAAATACTTGTTAAAAAGGACTTGAACCAGTCATAAAATATAGTGTCAATATCATTCTTTAGATAATAGGAAATGAAAGTGCCTTACCAGATACATAAATTTTAAGGCTTCTTGGTTTCAATTGCTAAAGTTGAACAATCTTACCAGCAAATAAAATGCAATGGAACAGACTTGAGAGCTTAGAATGGTGTCATTTCGAAGTAATTAAGTAATTAGAATTCCTGGTAAACATAGCTTACCAAAATTCACACATTAAAATGACATTCAGTTGATTAAACTAGTCTGCATGAAAACTATAACATCAGCAGGGATAAATGCCTTTTTAAGATTAACTTATTATGTGTGGCAACAACAGCACATCATTCCTGAATAACTGATACCTCCCAAGAGATTTAAATGGACTTCATTTCTAAGATCTCTTGTTAGTTACCTCATAATTTTCTTTCTCTCTCTTTTTAACTCCTAGCATTTAATAATTAATCATTTTTATTTTAGAAAAGATATGAATTGACTGTGGAAATATTTAAGGGAAAAGTAGCTGAGTCCTTTTATATAAAATTGTGTAGTCAAAAGGTCAAAGCTCAAATTTCTTAAGCCATTGAAATTAACTTATGAAGATACGGAGATTTTTGGCTAAGAAGTACCCATTTATCCAGGTTCTTCCAAACTTGCATTTACATTCCACCTCTGGTTTTTAACAAAATTGCTGGCTTGCTGCTGTCAATGTTGGATTCGGTATAATGAGTGCTTCCACAGGACTGAATGGAGGTGTCCACAGGACTGAATGGAGGTGTCCACAGAAACACTCCTGAGAAAAGGCAGGAAGAAGTAGGGGATTTGGGGTCAGAAAATCTTGAATCTGCTGTTTGACCTGAGGCAACCTGAGTAACCTCTCTGAACTTCAGTTTCCTTAAGTTTTAAATGCAGCTGGCATTTTTCTATAGTTCTGGGGAGAATTAAACAATTATAAAATAAAATAATACATTTGAAAATTCCTGGTACACAATAGGCAGTCAACAAATATTAGTAGAATGTTAATATTTTAAAGGAACACTTTATTTCTACAATACACTTAAGTTAAATACAGGTATTCAAAAAGCACTTATCAAGTACCAACTCTGAATATACCATTTAATTGTAGCCATCCTTCTATAAATGAAATAACACCTTCAGCTTCTCTGTTCCTATCTTTTTTAAATGTGCAATTTCTTCAGGTTTCTGAAGGTAGTAAATCAAAATGCTTATTTTTCTTAGACAATTTAGTTATATATTATTTTCATCAGGAATGTTGTGAAATCCAAGAAAAGCTATTTGCTTAAGCTAAATATCTTGTTCAAGTGAGAGTACTTTCATGGCAAGAGCACTTTCACATCTATTATCTTATTTTATCCTCACAGCTCACTGAAGTAGGTGGGGTTGCTATCATTAGTCCCATTTTACAGATGAGAAAACTGAGGCAAGCCCATTTAACTGGATAGAACTGGTTTTCCCCATAGGTAAAATGGAAATGATTCTAACATTAGCTCATGCATGGTAAAGTATATAATGCTTTATAGTTTTAATATTTATAATATAGTTATACCCTTTACAGTTTATAATGCCATTTACATTCACTGATCTCATTTCCAAGTAGGTTAGGCAGAGATTATTATCTTTGTTTTAGAAATAAGGAAAATGAATCTTGGAAAGATAAGAGATTTGCTTAAGGTTGGGGGTGAAGAGATTCCTGAATCACCACTATAACCCAGGTCTCTTCATTTCTAAATTAAGATTTTTTTTTCTTTACCGCACAAAGTCTCACTCTCAAAGGTGCTCAGAAATTTCTGCTTCTCAACAGTGATTTCACACAGTGCCTTAGAGGCACGGCAGAATTAGCATCATGTCTTTAGTAAGAGACAGAGAAGTTTTATTCTGTTTTGTTGTTTCTTACAGGCTTGGAAGGGAACATTGTTGCACCTTGTGTCTCTGAAGCCGATTTGGATTCACAATTTGTCAAACAGTTTTTTGTTACAAAAAGGGAGCTTTCAGAACACAAAACAGTGGTGGTACTATAAAGTAGTCTTGGATTCATCTTAACAATTTTACCTTTCTACAATCTTTTCTTTCGCTAGAAATTAGAGAATTTAAGAGCTAAGCTTAAGATAATTCAAACAGTTAACATTTTTCATTAAAAAAAGAAGAAGAAGAAAAAACAGACTCTAGAATGGCTGGAGGAACTTGCAAATAGATGCTGCAGAGAATCTCTCTAGAGCTGGTTAAACTGGAACGTGACTCGTATCTCAAAAGGAGACTGATGCTGCCACCTTGTGTCATTATAGGAAAATGCCATGACTACCAAAGTGAAAATTGTAGTCATTGGGGGATGGGAAATGATTAAAATGGGAATTCAGAACTTTTATATCATGCATAAAATAGTAGCCAACAGTTACTAGATTTTGATTATCCAGATATTGGTCATTCATTCAATAGATATTTATTGAAGATCTACTATGTACCACTCGCTCTTCTAGGAGCTAAGGATATGGCAGTGAATAAAACAGACAAAAATTTCTGTACTCATTGAGGCTTTAGGCTTCTAATTATTTGACATGTATTAACTCATTTAATCTTCTAAACAATGCTATGAGGAAAGTTCTCCCATTTTACAGAGGAGACTACTGGGGCACAGGGGGGTTAAGTAACTGGTTAAAGATTACAAGGCTGCTAAGTGATCGAGCCTGGATTTGAACCCAGGCAGTCTGCTATAGAAGACACCAAGATTTAAAACATTGACACTGGATAAACTTTGTCCTCTGTCTAAGGTACACAGGAGAAAGATTAGTGGTTTTTGAAGTGGTACTTTAGCCGTGTATGTCTGAGAGGAAAGAGTGGAAGGGTGTATGTGTGATGTGTGTGTATATACATATAAATGTATGTGTATTTATTCACTGAATTCATATGTATATATAGTCTATATATATACTTACTGTATACATATATGTCTATTTATTCACTGTAAGTGTATGTGTATTTATTCACTCATTTAATCACTCATCAAATTTCATGAGCACTTTTTCTATGCTAGGATTTATGCTAGGTGCTAGAGAAAATCAAATTAAAGCTTATGACCTCTTTCTTTAAATAACTCGTTTTTAGTAGGAGAAAAACATTTGAACAAATACTTGCAATATTATCATAGCACTTATTTTATTATAAATTTAAAATTTTTTTTCAAAACTCTACAATCTCCTTCAGACATAAACAAAACCATGTGCCTAGGCATGGTACATAATAAGAATTCAAAAAGTAGTTGTTGAATGAGTGAGTAGAAGAAAGTTATAAGCTCAACATAGGGGTATTAGGGAAAACTTCAATGAGCAAATAAGTCGTAGTTGCGTAACTTGAGTACATAGAAGCAAAAGCATAAAACCTCTACTTCACACCATCCACAAAACTTAATCCCAGATGGATCATAGACATAAATATGAATAATAAAATGAGCTTTTAGAATAAAACGAAGAAGAATATATTCATAATCTTGAGATAGGCAAAGACTTCTTGTGTAGGAATAAAAAGCATTAATAACACAATATTGTTAAATTGGAATTCTTTAAAATTGAGAATTTGTATTTATAAAATACACCAGAGCTTGCCAAACTAGGGACTGTGAACTAAACCCAGTCTGCCACGTCTTTGTGAAGTCTGTGAGCTAAGAATAGTTAGTACATTTTTATATGGTTAAAAAAATCAAAAAATAATATTTCATAATATGTGAAATGTATATGAAATTCAAATTTTAATGTCCATAAGTAATGTTTTAGCAGAACGCAACCATGTTTATTCCTTAAATGTAGTGTGTCTATAGCTACTTTTGCACTACAATGGCATAGTTGAGTAGTTGCAACAGAGATCACATGGCCTGCAAAAGCTAAAATATTTATTATTTAATCTTTTAGAGTAAAGGTTTGCTAACATCTAAAACATGCAATTGAGAAAGTGAAAAGGCAAGCCACAGATTGGAATACATTATATCCACAAAGAGGACTTATATTGAGATTACATAAAGAACACCTACCAATCTATTAATATAAGAAAAAGATAGACAGCCAGGTCCAGTGGCTCATGCCTGTAATCCCAGCACTTTGGGAGCCTAAGTCGGAAGGAGAGCTTGAGGCTAGGAGTTCGAGATCAGCCTGGGCAATATAGTGAGACCCCCTCTCGACAAAAAATATTTTAAAAATTAGCCAGGCATATTGGCATGCACCTATAATCCTAGCCACTTGAGAGGTTGAGGCAGGAGGACCACTTGAGCTCAGGTGTTGGAGGCTGCAGTGAGCTATGATCACATCACTGCACTCCAGCCTGAATGAGAAAGCAAGACCCTATTTCTAAAAACAAAACAAAACAAAATATCCATGAATATGTACAATTATTATGTATCAATAAAAATAATTTTGGCCGGGCGAGGTGGCTCACACCTGTAATCCTAGCACTCTGGGAGGCCGAGGCGGGTGGATTGTTTGAGCTCAGAAGTTCAAGACCAGGTTGAGCAAGAGTGAGACCCCGTCTCTACTAAAAATAGAAAGAAATTATATGGACAGCTAAAATATATATAGAAAAATTAGCCGGGCATGGTGGCGCATGCCTGTAGTCCCAGCTACTCGGGAGGCTAAGGCAGAAGGATCACCTGAGCCCAGGAGTTTGAGGTTGCTGTGAGCTAGGCTGATGCCACGGCACTCTAGCCAGGGAAAAGAGCGAGACTCTGTCTCAAAAAAAAAATAAAAAAATAAAAAAAAATTTTTAAAAAGGGAGAGACCGAAAGCCTTCAATAGATATTTCCCAAAAGAGGACATAAGAATGGCCAATAAGCATATGACAAAGTGCTCAACATCATTAGTCATTAGGGAAATGCAAATTAAAAGCACAATGAAATACCACTATATATAGCTATATACCCATTATAATGGCTAAAATTACACAGCCTGACAATATCAAGTGGTGAAGATATGGAACAACTGGAGAGAAAACTGATATAGCTATTTTGAAAACCTCTTGGGTAGAATCTACTAACACTAAACACATGCGTATTCTGTGGCCCAACAATTTCACTCCAAGAGCTATGCTCATCAAAAATGAGGGCATATATCCACCAAAAGACTTGTACTAGAAGATTCATAGCAGCTTTATTCATAGTATCTCACAAATGGAATTGTGAACAAATTAACACAAATTAGAATTACTACATAAATTATGATATATTAAACAGTGGATACTATGCAGTAGTGAAAAAGAGTAAACTACAGCTGCACAGAAGAGCTTGGATGGATCTCTCAGACATACTGTTGAAAAAAAGAAATGTACACAAGAATGCATAGTATATGGCTTTATAAAAAGTTCAAAGCACATAACTAGTTTATGGTAATAGAACTCAGAATAGAGGTCACCTTTGTGGGGGGGGATTATAAAGTGAGAAGAAACCTTCTAAATGCCTAATTGAGATGGTTGTTACATGGGTGTACACATATGTAAAAATTAATAGCATGACATTAATATGTGAACTTAAAGGTTTTGCACCTATTGTGTGTATGTTGTACTGCAACAAAGACTTAAACTATAAAAAAGTAGAAAAAGTATGAATGAAAGAATGAATAAGGAAGGCAACTTAGCTATGTATGGTATGAACAGGAAAAGGGGTAAATGGAAGAATTTCTTCAATTTTCCAAATTGTTAACATTGATTATATTTATCCATTGGATGTTTGGCCAACAGAGAATTCATAATTATTTTGGAAATTTAACCCACTTACTCATCACAAATCCAAAACAGATGCCAACCCCACCTTTCCTTTGGACCACATTAATGGCTATGACCATATGAACATTTCCATCTCAGATAATTCTCCGTCATCTACCTCACTTAGTTCTGTATAGACACTCCCTCAAGAAAACAAAAAAGAAAGAAAAGCACTTCGAAAAGACAACCTTTCCATTTGGAAAAAAAGAGAGGAGGAATGTGGGAAAGTTCATGACAAGGGAAAAAGAAAATTAAAACACCCATGTTGAGTATAGTGGATTTAATGGCAGCCCCCAGAATGGTATGTTCATGTCCTAATGGCCAGAACCTGTAAATGTGACCTTATTTGGAAAAAGGGTCTTTGGAGATGTAATTGAATGAAGGATGTTTAGACGAGATCACCTTGAATTATACAGATGGGCCCTCAATCCAATGACAAGTGTACTTGCAAGAGACAAAAGAGGAGAAGATAAGGATGCACAGAGAAGGCTGTGTGCAGGTGGAGGCAGAGATCAGAATGACACAGCCAGAAATGCTGACAAGGCCATCAGAAGGCAAAAAAGACAAGGAACGGGCTGTCCCCACCAGCCCCTGAAGGGATGGGGCCCTGCTGGAGTTTGGACTTTCAGCCTCCAGAACTGAGAGAGAACACACTTCTGTTTTTATTAAGTCACCCAATTCGTAATAATTAGTTACAGCAGCCCTAGAAACTAATACATCGAGTTACTAAGTATAGTATCATCCTCAGTCCCATGGAAACTTTTTAATTTCTTGAAATTTTGGAAGATGGGAAAATGGGATACAGAATGACAGGGACCTAATGAGCAGGGCCTTTGCACGGGATGTTCCCCGGTGTTGGAATGCTCCCCTCCTTCAGGCCTTTACCTGATCCACCAAGTCTGCATTTCTGTGACGCCCTTGCTTTATTTTTCTCCATAGAATTTATCTGACATGGTGTATTCTACTCGTTCCTTTCCTGTCTTCCCCTGCTACACTTCAAACTCCATTAAGATAAGAACATTTCCCCCACTTCTGTCTCCCTAGTGCCTGATGTTCAGTAAATATTTGTTGAGTAAATTAGAAAAGAAGCGAATGAGTGAGTGAGTGAATGAATGAAGGACTAGCAGTTATGGCAAACACAAAGGCCTCAGGAAGGGTTCTTGACACTTTTAGACACTGTCAAATTAGAGTCCCCCCTTGAGGAGGCTTCAGGTTATTCATTAGATAAAAACGCAGCGGTGGGGTTGGTCTCATAGCAGCAGTGTTCCAACCCAGCTCCAGTTTTCTCAGGAGTTAGGCAGTCCGCTTCCCTACCTGCACCCAAGTCCATATTTCCTGATCACATTCTGTCTCCTCGACTTGGATAGGGCCTCCCCACTTTGACATTTTTTTCTCCATTTTCCCCTCCTCAGGCAATGTTCACTGGTCTTTATCTCCCATCTTCAGCTGCTGGGCAATTTAGTGGGCTTTCCCGTACTGAGATAGTGTCTAGGCTAATCTAATTCAAACAAAAGTTTAAAGTTCAATTAAGACAAAATTCAGGTGGAAAAATACAGAAGGAAACTTTAGTAGTGTTCTTTGAACTTGTAATACACACTGGTCCCTTTCATATGCATTATCTCATCTCTTCATGTCAACCCTATGAGATAATAGCATTAGTTACCACTTATATCTGCTTCCTATCTGCCAGCCTTAAGCTCCTTGCGTATGTTATCTAATGCAAACCTTATTTAACAACCCTGTGAGATAGGTGCTATTATTATCCCCATTTTGGGATTAAGAAAATGAGACTCAAAGAGATTAGGGAACTTGCCCAAGGTCATACAACTATAATCATGTTGGAGCCAGGATCCAAATGCAGGCAGCTGGGGGTCAAAAGTCTGTGCTTTTAATCAACAGCTGTAATTACCCAGTCAATTATTATTTGGCTGTTATAGGTTATGTTATTTCCATTTTACAGATGAAGGAATCAGGAAAAAAAGATAACTTTTTTCAATGTCACATAGCTAGTAAATGGCAGAGCCAATATTTGAACCCAATCTAAACCACATATCAAACTCTCTGTGTACCCATCTACTTGGTTATTTTCAAACCCATCTCTAATTTAGCATATCCAGAACTACACCACCCAAAACCACTCTTCCCCCAGGATCTCCATCTAAGTAAATGGACACTCTGTCTAACCCACATCCTTTGTGCCCTACATCCACTCAGTCACCAGCCTTCATTGATTCTCTCTCCAAAGCCCATCTCTTATCTGTCTCCACCTCAACCATCCTTTCTTCCCAATTCATTGCAATAACTTTTAATTGCTCTCCCAATTCTACATTTGTCCCATGTCGAATTCTCCACACACTAGCCAGACAGTATAATTTTTAAAATGGAACTCTGATTATGTCACTTACTTGCTTAAGTCCCTTTAAATCTTTCTTTGGAGCTTCTGATCCAATTTTGAATCCTTCATATCAAGGTCCTTATCTAATTCTTCAGCTTATTTTCCCCCTTGTTCATGCGCTCTAGGGATGTTGGCCTTCTACTCATTCCTCATAGATACTAAGTTTCTTCCCAATTTGGAGCCTTTACATACACTGCTTCTTTTATTATGTGCTTTCTCTGCCTTCTTTTACCTAACTCCCTTTTTTAAAAAACAGATTTATAGAAATGGAACTCACATACCATAAAATACACCCATTTACAGTGTACAATTTGATGGTTTTAGCATATTCACAAGGATGAGCTCCATCACCACAATCAATTTTAGAACATTTTTATCATCCCTAAAAGAAACTCTGTACCCATTAGCAGTCACTGCCTATTCTGTCCAACCCCTCCTGCCCTCCATCCAACCCCTCCTTCCCTGGTAGTCACTAATCTACTTTCTGTCTCTATGGATTTGCCTATTCTGGACATTTCATATAAAAAGAGTCATATTAGTACAATGTGTGGTCTTTTGTGACTGATGTCTTTCACTTAAGATAATGTTTTCAAGGTTTATCCAAATTGTAGCACAAATCAGTTCTTCATTTTTTATTGCTAAATATTATTCCACTGTATGAGTACAACACATTTTTGTTTATACATTCTTCTGGTGACATTTGGGTTGTTTCCACTTCTTGGCTATTATGAATAATGATACTATAATCATTTGTGCCACTGAAGGGACTTTAGCTTTTACTCTAAATTAAAAAAAAAGGTCATTTTAGACCATGGATCAGAAAAGTGATAAGCTGACTTAAGTTTAAAAAAAAATCATTCTGGTTATTTTGAAACTAGACTGGGTGCGGACAAAGGTAGAAGCAAGGAGTCTGGTTTAGAGACTATTGCAATAACCCAGGAGAGAGGAGGCTGTGGATTGAATTAAGGTGGTAGTGGTTGACTAGGTGGGGTGGGTGGTCACTTTCTGGATATATTTTGAAGGCAGAGCCAACAGGATTTGTTGATAAAATCAATATGTGGTAAGAGAAAAGAGAGCTATAAAAGATGATTCCAAGGATTATAGCCTGAGTATCTAGAAGGATGGAGGAGTTGCCATCAACGGAGATGAGGACTAAGAGTGAAGCAGATCTGGAGAGGGAAGATCAGGAGTTCAGTTTTGGGCACATTAAATTTGAAATATCTGTTAGATATCCAAGTGTCAAGTAGACAGATAGATACATATTAATATTATAGCTATCATTTTATTTGTCCTGACAACATGAAATAACTGGCATTACTAATTTAATTTTTATTCAGTCAGTGAACAATTAATGAGTTATCTATGCTACATAAGGCACAACTGTAGATATCCAATAAGGGTAATTTAACTCTGTTTATGCCTCAGGTAGTATTCTACATGTTGCCAGCGATCAGTGGAGGCAGTGTGGGGGCTGAAGACCTGGATGTTAGTTCTATCTCTATTCTGACTGATTACGGGATCTGGGGCAAGTACCTTCGCCTATCTAGGCCTCAGTTTCTTCAACTTTAAAATGGGCAGTTGTACAAGAAGGTGGCCAAGAATCTCCCCCCAACACACGCACGCACACACACACTCCTAAAAATTCTTCAATATTCTCATCTCAGTTGAAAATTGTTTTTTCCCAGGTGACATCATTTCCTGGAAACTTTTCCGTGGAAGGCAACTCCTTTTCCTTCTGCTGTTACTTCACTGGACAAGGAAAAAAGAATTTGGTCTATATATTCCTAACTCTCCGTGGCCACTTTCATACTGTTGTTTCTCTACCACGAACTTAACAACCTCTCTTCTTTAAACAACAAATAAATCTTTTATTATTATTGTAAGAGTAATACATATTCAATGTAGACAAAAACTCAAATTATGTTGCCTTTCCTTTTCCTTTGCTAATTTCTCATAACTCTGTGCTCATACATTTGATATGGCCTTTGTAACATTCTGTCTGCTGTCATAGTTATTTGTGGGCTCTGAGATTGTGTATTTCATAATGCCAGTGATTGTCTCATACTCATTTTTCCCATTCTCAGTAACAAAATATTATTCTGAATTAATGAGTGAGTGAATAAACCATCTATAAAATAAATTTTCTAAAATCTAAAATATAATAAAATAAAATTTCCCAGAAGGAAACTTTTGATATCTGTGGGTGGTTTTTTTCCTCTTTTGAGCTCTTCTATATTATCATCACACCCCTTTGATTTCATATACATCAATGAAGTCACTGGAATTCTCTCTGGCACATGCAAGGTATTTCTAATTCTTTAAAAAAGTACCATAGTGGAAAGATAATTGCAATTAGAATCAGCAATCTGAATTCCAGATTTGTCGCTAAATAGCTGTATACCTTTGGGTAAATTCCTATCTCTCCCAGAGCCTCAGTTCCAATGCGATAAAGTGAAAATTACAGACCATACACACTGGGTTGATGTGGCAATATAATGAGATAATAAATGTGAAAATTCTTCACAGACTGAAATGACTATTAAAAAGCATCTTTTTAAAAAAATAATTTCTGAGAAGACATACTATTATTATGTTATTTTTACTGCTAAAATGATCAAAATTCTTCAATAGAATAATTTAGCAGGCTCCTAGTTTAATCCTAAAATTTGATAGGAATTTAACCTGAGAGTCGTGCTCTATAATTTTTCAATTAAGGGGACAGAAAAATATATCCATAACAATTTTGGAAATTTATGTAATCTTAGGGCTGCCACATGTGCTGCACAGCTCCAAGATTCCAAGATCTCTATCCCCAAAGGTCTCAATGAAGCCCCCCGGAGCGGTACAGCACAATGGTCTTGGTGGTTATCCTTGTGGTTAGTTACAAGAAGAATTGAGAGACTAAGATGGATCACCTAATAAATTCTAAGTGTTTTGAGTTATATTGTGTATTCATAATGAATTCTTAAGCTGTATATGTTCCTCTTGATCATTACTAATACTAAAAATGTGCTGAAATAGTATTGAGTCAAATATCCAAAGGATTAAGCTGAGATGGGATAGCTAACTAGATAGAGAGAGAGAGAGAGGTACAAAGATAGATTAGTCCCTCCTTGGCCTAGGTGCTTCACATCATTTTATTAACATAGGTCTGGATCTCATTCTCCATTAAGAAGTGTTTTGAAACAATGGTATGGTTATAATTTGTTTAAAATTAACATATTCCAATAAATCAATTATAATGTCTAAAAATACATGCACATGTATTACTTAGGTATATTTAAATACATAAATGCTACGCTACACAACTTTTCTTATGTTATAGAGATATTATGCATACTTAACAGCTATGTTTCGTGGATTTACCCATTTATTCAAATAAACATCAAAGGACATTTACTCTGTGTTAAGTACTAGAAAAAAGTTAAAGAAAAAAAGAGGGGAAAAGGCAATGCTCATCCCTAATTTTTATGGGGCAAAATCATCCTCAGGTAGGAAAGAGTTAAGACACATGAGTCAGTGTGGTATTCAGGTTGATCATTTGACAAAAGGAATTGTTTTGAGTAGGACATTGAACCATTACCAAATGTGTTTCACTCCAGCCAGGGGGAAGAAGTTTTAAAGCTCTTTGGGAGCCAAATAGAAAGCTATAAATGCTGGAAGAGGAAGATCCTTTTCCATTCCCTGGCAGGTCCAGTGATACTAGTAAGGGAAGAAGCAGCAGCTTTGGCAGGAGCCCAGCAAGTGCCAGAGCAGCAAGGACACCTGAGCAGCAACAGCAGGAGGAAAAGTTCCTCCAGGATCCCAGGGAAGAAGGCAGGCATCTGGGCAGCTTGGGATCCTGGTGACTTCACTACAAAAGGGTTATAATATCAAAGGTAATACCATAATAACAAGAAAAGGGAGTTACACAAACAGACTTTGTTGTCCTTCAATCTCTTACAAGAATGACAAGCCTATTTATCCTTAAAAAAATAAAATAAAAGAAAGCTCTCCTTTTTAACAGTATTACTTAAACTCAAACTTGTTCTATTTATTAACCCAGTTCATATTATCATAATAAAGAAGACATTATTTTACAGTTGAATCTGGGAGAAAAATTTTGTCTAATGCCCTAACCTATGCATTAGAGTGAAGGTGAAGGTAAATGTCCCAAGGTAATCACACATAAAAGTGCATTTATGCCCTTGAACCTTCTTTGCAGGTCACTCTTCAGGGATAATGAGTAATTAATTATTCAGCTTCCAGGATTTGGTACAGACACTCTCACTTTAAACAGGACGGGAAACCCAGGAAAAAAAATGTTAGGGTTAATGTTTGAGGAAGTCTCTTAACTTATAGTAGACATGTTTCTGAATTCTTTTTTTGGAAGGGAGTGGCTGTCCTTCTTGAATTGCCTAACTGATTCATTTGATTCATCCTGATATTGTTACAGTTCAGAGTTTGGAGTCAGACAGACTACTATTTACAGGTATGATTAGCCATGGGCAAGTTACTTCAGCTCTTTGCTCCTGAGTGTCCTGATCTGTTAAACAAGGAGATTTAACAGATTAAATACTGTGCAGATTGTGCAGATTAAATAATGAATGTACGTGAACTGTTAAATAAAATGCCAGTTCATGGTATTCTATATTTCAGCAACATGACAGGACTACTCCTTAGAAATTACGTTCTATAACAGAGGATTAACTCCACGTTTGGTAGTTAATCAAAATGTTCAAGTTTCTAAAATATATACAAATTACAAAAGAAGTGTAGTCGTCTATATCAGGCAAGCATATTCTTCCAAACAGAAAGGGCTAAAGATAAAAACATGAGACTGAGAGTTCATATAGGCCAATAAAAATTTTTATCTGAAAAAGCTCAGGACGCTGTTTAAATTCTTCCTAGGCTTTGTCATGCTGACCTCTGGATTATTTGATTGCATCTAAATAGGAGGAAGGGTGATAGAATCTAAACTCCTCCCCTCTGCGATTTACAAGTTGCAAAACTGGTCTAAGGGTCCACCTTTGCCACAGAAAGAAAGCACCTCAGCAAAATTATTCCTTTAATATATAAATATAATCAACTCTCAGAGCTGCAAAGACTCTTAATGGTGGCTTGGACCACTGCCTCCTTTTATAAGAAGGAGACTAAGAGGTTTGCTTAAGACAGAGAAAAACTAAGATCCCAGATCTTCTCATTCCTGTGCACTTTTCACTGTACCACATAGTTTCTATTTTGTTTCACATGTGAAGGATTCTGTTTTACCAAAAAAGTAGAGGCAAGAAAGAACCTTCATGTATCTATCCCTGTACTTCCTAATCCATAACACATTTACATGTGGTTTTCAACCAAAAATATTTGGAAACGTGATAACATTTGGATAACATTTGGAGGTTACTATATGCACATAGTGATTGGGACCCAGGAATGTTGCAAAAAGCAGCATAATAAGTTGTCATGCACAATGCAACAGTGGTCCTGTTGGAAAAAAAATTATGTACTGAATATATCCCAGGCAGTATGCTGCTAAATGCTTAAATACATTATATCCCATTTAATTTACATTATAAATAAGATACGTACTATCAAAATTTCCATTTTACAGAGTAGGAAATCAATGTGCTGAGGGGAAGACCTACCTGTATATGCATGCATATATATATATATGTATTGGCATTTTCCTCAAAACCAATTTTTAGGATCAAACTAAAGAGTACAGACATAATCCATTTTTTTGCACTTCACTATGTCATGCTTCACAGATATTACCTTTTTTACAAATTGAAGGCTTGTGGTAATCCTAAGGTGAGCAAGGCTATTGCTATAATTTTTTCAACAGCATGTGCTCCCTTTGTGCTCCATGTCACATTTTGGTAATTCTCACAATATTTAGAACTTTTTCACTATTATTATATCTGTTATGATGATCTGTGATCAGTGATGTTACTATTGTAATTGTTTGGGGGCACTGCAAACTGCGC
This sequence comes from Varecia variegata, assembly GCA_028533085.1. Lineage (NCBI taxonomy): Eukaryota > Metazoa > Chordata > Mammalia > Primates > Lemuridae > Varecia > Varecia variegata. The sequence continues at coordinate 69,962,119 of CM052444.1, read as the reverse complement.
CCAAATAAGATAGTGAACTTAAT
>CM052444.1:69919219-69961596 GCA_028533085.1 Varecia variegata | reverse complement strand
CAGAGATTAACATTATGTAGTTATGAGCCTATCAGGAGGACTGTTACTATACTAGCACTATTAAAAAGATTTCAAGGGCCGGGCGCGGTGGCTCACGCCTGTAATCCTAGCACTTGGGAGGCCAAGGTGGGCGGATTGTTTGAGCTCAGGAGTTTGAGACTAGCCTGAGCAAGAGCGAGACCCCGTCTCTACTAAAAATAGAAAGAAATTAGCTGGACAACTAAAAATATATAGAAAAAATTAGCCTAGCATGGTGGCTCATGCCTGTAGTCCCAGCTACTCGGGAGGCTGAGGCAGAAGGATTGCTTGAGCCCAGGAGTTTGAGGTTGCTGTGAGCTAGGCTGATGCCACGGCACTCACTCTAGCCTGGGCAACAGAGCGAGACTCTGTCTCAAAAAAAAAAAAAAGAAAGAAAAAGAAAAAAAAGATTTCAAATAGCTCGTATAATGCAGTACCTTCGCAATGAATAGCAGACAACAATATAAAGAAATGAAAAAGCTGATGATAATTCAAAAAAACAGACATTGGAAATAGCAGAAGGCTCACTTTTCTGTTACCATTCAACACAAACAATAAACATTGCAATTTCTATAAAATTATTGCTAAACTCACTTGGCTCAATTGTGTATTTTTCATGATTTAAACTTCACACTGAAGTTATGAAGTATTTTAAAATGAAGTTCAGGCCTGGCATGATGGCTCTAATCCTAGCACCTTGGGAGGCCGAGGTAGGATTGCTTCAGGCCAGGAGTTTGAGACCAGCATGGATAACATAGCAAGACCTTGTCTCTACAAAAATTAAAAAATTAGCTGGGCATGGTGGCACACGCCTGTAGTTCCAGCTACTTAGGAGGCTGAGACAGGAGGATTGCTTGAGCCCAGGAGTTTGAGGTTGCAGTGAGCTATGAAGGTACCACTGCACTCCAGCCCAGGCAACAGACCAAGACCCTGTCTCAAAAAAAAAAAAAAAAAAAAGTTTATACAAAAGTACATCTTTGCAAGTCATCCATAAATAATATAAAGACATCATCTCTGCAATTCCCCTTATTCCCCCAAACCCTGACTTTACAGTTCGGTAGCTAGTTTTAGATAGGTTAAGTATGTGACAAGAGTAGAAAATATTATTTTAATGTAGCTACACAAACGGAAAACAGATCTTAATACAGGAAACAATTGTTCATGACAAAACTTTTGAGGACTCAAATGGATATGATTTCTTAGTCAAGCATTTGTTTACGTGACCTTGACTTTTTTCATATAGGTCAAAATAGGACAACGGGTGTAAAGAGTAAATGAATTATCCAAAAACTGCACAGCAAAGCCAGATTGTCTCATGAAATATCAGACTCATGATGAATATTCAGAAGATTTTAACTTAGGATCTTAGACAAATCATGGCAGAAATAGTAACGTGATTAAAAACAGTTAACATTCGAAATCTCAAAATTCTTTGCTTGATGCTGAGAAATACATTTAATACAGTAAGATCAAGTTATTTTTATCTGATGATTGATTCTATTTGAAGGATTTCATCAGATACAAACTCAGCTAAGACTCATGACATAAAGCTATAATATAGAGCTCCCAACAGCAAAGGAGTGAGAACATACGAATTCTTGTAGGGATTTATTTTAAATTTATATTTGAAAAATGTTCCTAACAGATGGGAAAAAGTAAGGGATTATTCATAAGACCTCTGGCTTATTTCCACGAAAACGCTCCATTTATTGAACAGGAAATAAGATGTAGAACGTGCTTGTAACCAAACTAGGAAATCATTTCTCCGATTCATAAAAGCTGTTCATTCCCTCTACTACCAACTCAAACATCTTATCTGATACCTCTCAATAGACTTGACTCTCTAAATCGAGTCCAAGAATAAGTGATTATGGCAGCCTCTTTCATAAAAAGAAGGAAAGAGCAATATCTTTTCAATGTTCATAAATGTTAGGTGGTGACCAGGTTAGGGGTTGCTTGGTATGACAAGAAACTTGCCTGGTTTGATATCACCGCAACCTTTGTCAGGTGAAGTCTTGGAGTTTGCTAGGGCGAGTCCAATGTTATGGGATGAATTTTGGATTGATGAGGATGATAAAGAGGTTGTTGAGCTCTTCAGATTTTGGATACAGCAGGAATGGAAAACAGGGCTAAGTATCAAGAATGCAGAACAGACTCAACCAGTAAACTAAGAGGCAAAGTAAGAAGCAAGTGGTGAGAGTTAACAACAGGTGTCTGTACAACCAATGCAGAGAGCCTTTCCAGCAATAATTCAAAGATGAAGCTGAGTTTGGATTCAAGGAACATAATCCAATGTTGAGACTGAGAAACATGACATTTATTAAAGACAGGTTTGATTAATTCTATCACTTAAAAAAAAAAATCCTTGTCTTCCAGGTTGTTTTCATTAAGCAATTACCACATGATTTAGGTTTTGCCCTGTGGGCATCGTAAAGGTACCATTAGATTTTATTTAGAATAGGAGAGTAAAGAAAAGGGCAGAAAGGGTGTATAATCACACTCTTTTTTTTACAAGTCTAGGTTTCTGAGGGTATTTGTGTCATCTTCAATGAAGATAGGCAGCAAAAATCAAGTAACTTGTTTCCTATATAACTAAAGAGAGTTTGGTGAAAGAAATATAATGAGGTGCCCTTTTAATCCTGAGTTCAAACGTAACTTGTTTTTGTTCTTATTTATTTTAATAAAAACAATCCCACAGCATTTATTATCATTTTGAGATAACATAAGGGTAATCAAAACAACATGAACAAATGTTTTAGAACTATACTCCCAACAAAGTACACCTAAAAAACCTGTATTGCCTTCTCAACAATTTCTAACTTCATTGATCATTGCTAGTTGGAGACACTTTGTAGCAGAGTAGTATTATCTCCTTTTAGCATGATCTTACCCAGTTGTTTTCTTTTAGAACGAATCTCTTCTACATCATCTAATACAGGTTCATATGCTCATCAAAACCAATGATACAGCCCTCTATCTGCATATTCACTTGCTCATAGAGCCACACCTGAATCCAGGATCTATTTTGTAAGTTTCTGAAGATGAAATTGATGGGTGGCATCTTCTGCACTTTCTGGCCCTAGCCATGGTATGCCATGGCGGAATCCCACAAAGACCACACTGACTCACACTCTACCTCAGCAAGCTAGTAACTCATTTTTAAATTATTTCATAGGCACAAGTCTTCTCCTTGAGAAGGTAAAAGCCTTGAGGCATTGTTCATGGGCTCTTTTGTATCTAGCATGTTAGGCATTAAAAAATCCTTGAGGCTTGAATTACATTCTGAAAAATTAGCATTTAATTTACTGAAAAGTATTCCCCTAATGATTGAACTTTATAATAAACCAAATAAGAGTTAACAGAATCAAGTCATTTTAAAAGTAGATTTTAATATAACTTTACTTATTTTAATAAAATCAGTGGAAAAAAATCCTCCAAATTTATTTTTTCCATTCATTGTTCCCAAAACAACATTTGAGAAAGAGTATAAAAAGCTTTAAAGTTACATTTAAAAACTTGAGAGAAGATACTTAGGGTGATTTCTTTTTATTCCTCATGAGGAAATTTTAAAGCCTCATTTTTGAGAATATAGTTGAAGATAGCTTTGACCTCTATTTTATTTTTCCTGGAAGAACTCAAGAGAGATAACTCATTATACACTATGATTTTTAGCATTTCCTTAAGTGTGCCTGAAATTCTATACAATTTATTAAGTAATCTATGTGAGTTAACAGGTGGATCAAATAATGAAAGAGTATAATAAGAACAGAATTGTTGTGGGAATGCCATACACATTCGCACTTTCAGAACTGTCGTAAGGGTACCAAAGTGTGAAATTTGCACAGGGAGCTCCCCACAACATGCCTTGTTCTCCCTCCTTCCTTTTCCTCAGTAATAGGAGAAGGTTTCTGGGGCACTACGATAAGGACACAAAGAAGAAAAACAGAGTGGGGGAAGTAAAAGCTGCCTCCAATCTTTGGGAAAGTAGAAGACGTTCTCTAAGAAGGTAAGAATTACCCAAGTGGTAAATGAAAGAAGAAAGGTGCACTGGACTGGGGCTCCTCAATTATGGTTGGCAAGGATAACATTTTATGACGGTTTGTGGCAGGTGTCCCTCACCTGTTGCTAAGCCTATTTCCTGAGAAATTTGTTTCAGGTTCTGCATTTTAAGGGGCTATAAAAGAAAGGAACAACATCACCTTTTCAATTGTTAAAGAGTTGTAGTCACTAGGAGGGGAAAACAAACAAAATCCTCCTAAATTGTGAGTCTCGTGATGACAGCAGAGGGCACCAGATGGCAGTGCTGAGGAATGCTGGGAAATGGAAATGAGTGTGGGTCACGTGGGTTCCACAGAGACTAGAGAGGGCAGAATTTTGTAAAACCTCAGGGAAAACTCAGTTCCTGTAACATTTCTATTTGTTTCCATGGCTGGCATGGCCTAAAGAAGCATAATTTTTTAAAGTAAAATTATCGTATGTAGGATTTAGTTTATGAAGGACAATATTGTCTTCTTCTATCCCATACAAAGAAATTATTCTTGGCTGTAAACAGTAATAGATTAAATGAGTGGACTAATTTTGGATAAAAGGCATGGTCTGACTTCCCTCTGAACTTGACAGTGTAAATAGCCTTCCTTCCTTTATTTATTCATCAAATACTTAAAGAATGACTACAATGTGATCATGTTCAGTAAGGCAAGAAGTTGTTACAAATATTAGTGTAAATGCAGTAGCTTACTGTTTATTTTAACAAAATAAATCATATCAGATTCAAGGGTCTTGCTTTTATAGCTCTTCCAGTGGGAAAGGGTAGCATTATGCCCAGTGCCCTAGGAATTGGTAGGGGTGTGTGCTACCTGAGTATAGCAGTTCACAAAAAACAAGAGTTGAGAATCATCCCTGTATGGGAATATATTGAAGAATAAGTTTTCTTGTCTTTGGGCTTTTATAGTCACTTTAAATCAAGGACTGTCCTAGAAAGGGGTAATTACATAAAAGAGATATAACTACAGCTCAGTAGAATGCCAGAGTGAAAGATTAATTTCATCAAGGAGGGATTAGGAAATTCTTCATGAAAGTGGGAAAAGATGGACATGATTACATGATGTATGACTTTAAAGGGTAAGGCAGCTCTTTAATTATTAAATACTACATTCTTAAAATATTTATTGAGTACCCAGGTGCTGGAGATACAGAGATAAACAGAATAAAATCCATGCCCTTGAGTATTTTAGCCAGGTGCAAGGAAGCAAAAACGATTCCATAGAATAAATACAGTGTTCTAGCACAATTTCATGCTAAAGCAGAGATGATATAGGGCCTCAGAGGAATAAACAGGAAGAATCCTTTAGTGTTGCCTGGGAGGACATAGGTTAATTATGATAAAGTCGTGTGTGAACTGAGATTTTGTTTATTTATTACTCACTCATTCAACTCACATATATTAGGAGCCTACTATGTTCACAGTACTTGCCCTCAAGGGATTAATAGTCAAATGATGGACCAGACATGTAATTAGGCAAGTCCAATGACGGATTTAATGAAATACACAATACACAGTGTTATTAAAGACAGGGTGGTCAAATGGAGGTGAGAAGTTGAGGAAAGGCTTCACTAGGGGAGGTGAGTTTTGATAAGTGTGGAGGTATTCGTTTGGCAGATTGTGATGGGGAGTACCAAGGACTCAGGGAGTTCCAGACAATGACAACAGTGGAAGTAAAGGCGTAATGGCCTATTTATAGCATGGTGTGTGCACAGAACTGAAAAAAATTTAATATGACTAGAGCTTTGGATAAGAAAGATGAGGCAAGCAATTACATGGACAGGGACCAGTTCATAGAGAGTTTTGAATCCAGATTTAAAGACTTTGCATTTTACTCTGCAGACCAATAATATTCAAACTGGATTCTACTATGTTGTCGAGTTTCAAAGAAGTACCTTAGGAAGATAAAGGGCATGCCTAAAGGGCAGATTTTAGGGGTCCATGAATGCCAGGCTATAGAGTTTTAAACATTGATCTTTAGACAATGTAAAGTCTTTGAACACTTTTAAGGAAGGAATAGGTTAAGAACTGTGTTTTTGGATAATCCATCCACAATACAATACCAGAAATCTGAAAGTCATACCAGTTGTTCCATTCTCCTAATTCATAACTAAGCAGTTACTAAATCCTATTCATTCTTCCTCTTATCTTTCAAATCCATCCTTTCTTCTCCTTCCCTACTGGGATTGGCAGTGGTCATACCACTTAGTGCACCATTTTGAAATTTATGAGTTAAGTGTCTATGTTTTACATTAGATTACAAGTCCCTGGAAAGCTGATGTGGAAGATCCTGAAGGACTGTCGTTGAGACTTTGAGACTCATTGCTAAATGTTTTTCAGTTATTCATTCTCACACCATCAGTTTTTCCTTTTCTACTGAATTATTCCCATCAGCATGCAAACATGCTGTATTTTTCCCCATGTCCCCCAAATCTACCCTTGTCTCCATATCCCCCATTTGCTACTGTTCCCTTCACAGCACAACTCAAAAATATCTCTGCTCTCCTTCACAGAAAAACTTAAAAGGAATTCTATAGAACCACTTCCTCTATTTCTTCACTTAAATTTTTTCATAAACTCACTCCACTCTGACTTTTATCTCTGTCTCTCCACTACAAAGTCACCTGTCAAAGTTATCAAATCCCATACTCAACTCTTCATCCTCATCTATCTTGAGCTTTTAATAGCATTAGATAGAGTTGATAATAGAAATAGTTGCTAATACTTTAAGTTTCCTCCTCCATTAGAGGATATTCCTTTTCAGGATCCTTTGCTGGCTCCTCTTCCTTTTGCAGATCTCAGCCCTGGAATCTCATCCTTTGGGATGTCTCAGTCCTGGAATCTCTTCCTTTTGCTGTCTCCATTCACTTCCTGAGGGATCGCCATTGTGTGTGCTGATGATTTTGAAACTTACATTTAGAGTAGGGACCTCCTCCCTGAAGTTCATTCCTGTGGCCAACTACCTACTTAACATGCTCATTTGGATTTCTGTTAAGCATCTCAAACTTAATCATGGTCAAATCAGAATTTTTGTCCCTCATCCTCCTCTCTTTCCCCCAATTTATTTTTCATAAAGTCTTTTGTATTTCAGTCTACAGCACCCTTGTTGATCTAATTGTATGGGCCAAAATCTATGTCTTTAATTCCTCTTTTTTTTTTTTCTTTGAGATAGGTTGTCCTCTAATTTTTCTATTTTTGTAGGGGGTGGGAGGTCTCACTCTTACTCAGGCTCACATGTCTCATCCAACCAGCAGCAAATCCTCTTGGTACTAACTTCAAAATCTCTATGTCAAATGTGAATGTTTCTCACTATTTTCACTGCTACCACCCTAGTGTAAGCTACTATTAGCACTTATCTAGTCAACTACAATAGTCTCTAAATTAGTTTTTTTGCTTCTATTCTTGCCTCCTTGAACTCTTTTCCACACAGCTATCTAGAGAGACCTTTTAAGTTTATAATTTATATCATTTAACTCTCTTGTTCAAAAGTCCTCCCAAAATATTTGATCACACTTTAAAAAAAATCCAAAGTTTTTAACATAGCTTACCCAGTATGATCTGGCTATAGGCATTCTAATTGCAAACGCTTCCATTCTCCTTATACACAGTACTCTGGACATATCCACCTTCTTGCTATTTCTCTTCTAGGCCATTTTTATAGGCTCAGAGCCTTCATACTTGCTATTCCTTCTGTTTGGAATGGTCGTATCCTAAATATTTCAGTGGCTCCTTCCTTTGCATAAATCTTCCTTTGTACAATTCTCAAATGCTACATTCTCAGAAAGACTTTCTGACAACCTATATGAAATGCCTATCCAACCCTCCCCTACCCTCTTTCATCTCTGTATTCATTTACTCTGCTTTATTTTTCTTAATAGCACTTCTCACTAACATGACATTGTATTCTATATTTGTCTGTTTATGGCTTGGCTCTTTCACTGGAATGTGACTGTTACTGAAAGTTCAGACAAGTGGTTTAAGGAAAAGGAAAGTTTATTAATTTGCCAGCAAATGAGGAGGATGGCAAACTCTTCTCTTAAAGAACCATCATCCCCCATCCCTCAGTCCCCCCATCCCCCCACCCCATAATTCTGTTGAGCCATCTCTCATGGTTTCAGATACTAGAAAACAAAAAACAAAGAACACTCCTCTTCCCCTCTGATTACTGACTTCGGGTAGAAATGCAGGTTTTAATTCCTCAATATAGGTGAGGGATTTTAAAGAGACAACTCATAAAACATTTTGCTCTTTTTCAGATCCTTCTGTTACATGACAAAGTCTCTTTCCTTTACCTAACTCTAGCCATGCTTGCTCTTCTGAGTCCAACTAGCCTGTTCTTGGGAATGTCCTCAAGAGCCCAGTTTTAGAAAGAATTCTGCTAAGTCAATTTAGCCAGAATTCCCCATCATCGATATCTGATCACCCTTGATATCTAACAAAATTTCTAATTCCTCCCCCTCCCCAAGGTAATATCTGATCACCCTGGCCTGCCTTCAGCAAGAATCTTGTTAGGTCAATTTAGCAAAGAATTACCCACCCTCCTAGTAATTTTCCATCCATCAACACCCCTCCCCTTGGCTATAAATCCCTGCTTTTCTTTGTCCTATTTGGAGTTGAGTCCAATCTCTCTCTCCTACTGCAACACTTCATTGTGGTAGTCTGTATGCCTATCACAATAGTCCTGAATAAAGTCTGCCTTACTATCTTTAATAAGTGTATGAATAGTTTTTTCCTTAGCCAATGTTAACATTATGAGTGGTAAACAAGACAGGCTATACTATCTGTCTTGTTCATTACTATACCCCCAGTGCCTAGTATAGTACTGTGCACTCAGTAAGTAGGCATTTGCTATTTCTTTGTTCAGTAAACGAATGTACCTAGAATAAAGGAACGATATACTCAGAGAACCTGGGAAACTTTAATTGGTGGAATAACTTGTTTTATAAGAACTTTAAAGCATTTCGATATTTTTAAAACTGAGGGTGAAAAGTTTATTAATGAATACTTAAAAAACTATTAACACAACTGAATTTCACAGCATTGAAATCTCAGAGTTAAAAGTCCTTAATGGGCACCTAGTCTAAGCCCACATTCCAATTACAAAAAGAAATTCAATTTTCTGGCTATTTTTTCTTGAAGGGAGAATTATTTTATTATTTATAGAGCATTTAGAACTTTTGAAATTACTTAATTTATCTTCAGTTTGCATTAATCACATCAAAGCTTGTAGTTAATGTTCACAGGATTGAGCCAATAGCCAAAGCATTAATGACCACTTCAGGTCATTAAACTTGTATTATAAAAGGCTTTAAATAATATGTATACTGTATAGTTTTGCCAAGGGTTGTTTTAATTCCAGAGGACAGTCATAACAGAGATGATAATCAATTCAAGGTGACATTGGTATCTCCTTACTCAAATTTCACCAGTTTAAAAGTATTCAGTATAGATAGTCACTGAATCCATGCCAGGGAGGAAATAATTGATTTAACTGATCTAAAAGTGTGTTTGAGCTGTTTTTCAGCTCTGTCAACACACACATGGAAGCAAGATTCTAAAAATGCCGTCAGATCCATAATGTTTGTATAGCAAAGCAAACAACCTTTGTTATTCCAATTAATGCATCTGCTCATGAAGTCTGATCCAAAATGTTTTATTTTTTCTCAGCTACACTGAAAATTATAATGTTGACTCATATTGAAGCAATTTAGAAATGTACTCAGCCACAAAATGAAAGTGGATCATGTTAAGTATTTGTTACTAAGGTACCTGCTAAAAATAACATCTCAAAGTTATATATTAATATATTTCCTTTAAAGGGTTTTAAGCATTGTCACATATATGGTAACTACTTCTCTGTCTAAACGAGATTGGGCCAGGTAATATTATTCTCTTAACCTATAAACTAATATTAAATATCAGAAGGTAAAATATGTATTGGAAAAGTAAGGTGGCAAGATCAATTTGATGAGATAAACCTTGGACTGTGACCTACAATACTTTACAGTAATTCCTGTATTGTTTTCCTTTGATAATTTCTGCTTTCTTTTTCTTTTTTTTTTTTTTTGAGCCAGAGTCTCACTCTGTTACCCGGACTAGAGTGCCGTGGCGTCAGCCTAGCTCACAACAACCTCAAACTCCTGGGCTCAAGCGATCCTCCTGTCTCAGCCTCCCAAGTATCTGGGACTACAGGCATGTGCCACCATGCCCGGCTAATTTTTCTATATATATTTTAGCTGTCCATATAATTTCTTTCTATTTTTAGTAGAGACGGGGGTCTCGCTCTTGCTCAGGCTGGTCTCGAACTCCTGAGCTCAAACGATCCGCCCACCTAGGCCTCCCAGAGTGCTAGGATTACAGGCGTGAGCCACCGCGCCCGGCCTGTTTTATTTTTCTTAATAGCACTTCTCCCCATTATAAAATGGGGAGTGGGATTTGGGAGTTGAATGTCCTAACAACTGAAAAGCACTTTAAATATAATATAATTTTAACATCATTAGTTTTACCAATGAGAAGTGAAATGATCTGTTTAAGGACACATTGTAAGTGGCTAAGCTGAGACATGAACTTGGGATTTTTGATTCTAAATACTGTGTTTTCTCTGCTACCTCTTATGATCATGAATAATAATTGAGCTAAAACCAAAAAGATTTGGGATATTCAATAGGTAAAATGATCTAATGTTTTCACAAATAAATAATACTTTTAAAAAGGAGGGGGAGAAGAAACAACTATAGATTAAAAGAGACATATCAATAAAATGCTAACTGTGACTTTTAAAAATCTTGATTAGAATAAAACAAATATAAAACTACATTCTTGAGACAACCAAGTGAAATTGACCACAGAGTGGGTACTCCATAACGGTAAGGAATTATTGTTAATTTTGTTAGATATGATAGTAGTGGTATGGTTACTCCAAAAAAAAAAAAGCCATTAGTGCTATTAAGAAAAATAAATTAGATGTCAGAGCTATATACTGAAGTATTTACCAGTGAAATAACCTATCTAGTTATTTGCTTTAAAATACTCCAGGAAACAAACAAATTAAAGTGCAAGAGATAGATTGGCAAATGTTGACAATGTTAATAATCCTAGAGGCTAATGTTATTCATACTACTTTACTTTTTATTTGTTTTATTTTATTTTTTTTAGAGATGGGTCCCACTCTTGTCCAGGCTGGTCTTGAACCCCTGAGCTCAAGCAATCCTCCCACCTCAGCCTCCCAAAGTGCTAGGATTACAGGTGTGAGTCACCATGCCCAGCCCATATACTACTTTACTTTTATGCATGTTTGACATTTTTTACAAACATTTTTTAAAAAGTAATTATTGAGTTTGTACTTCAAATAACATACCATCAGCACATTTCATCAATCATTGAGGGGTCCAACTTTCATTTTATTTTAAATTGGAGAATAATAACAGAAACACTGTATCATGAATCTATAAGGTTTGAAGGTTCTTGATGTATACCTAACTCCAACCTCACTAATGATTGCTGCACTGAAATGTAAAATTATGCTTTGTATTCAATATGTGTATACATAAAATGAAACTGCTCTCTCCCCTGTATTCTTGTTCCTTGATTCTCTACCTTAGTAACCCTATTAAAAATTTCAATTCAGCAAATATTTCTGGAATGATATACCAGGTTCCATTAGACTGCAGGAATAGCAGGTGGTATGAACATGATTTTTGTATGTATATATAAAATAAGAAAATACCTAAAATACCTATATGTATCTATGTATATGCATATATATCATATGTGATAATAGAACTGATAAATGCCATATTAGCTATATGAAAAATGTACACTAGGAACCGTAAATTTAATTAACTTAAATTTGATTGATTATTCATGTATAAAGACAGAATTTTCTCTTTTCTCTATAAAAAGTAATATTTTTACTTACAAAATATGAAGAGATAATCAAAGCATATACAGCCAAAAAATGTAGAAAAGAAGTATTATAGAGGCATGCTGGATAATTAATTTATTAAAAAATTGTTATTTTTCTGGATTTGGGGATGTTTGTGGTATTTGTCTGCTTTTAAAAATTTGTTGATAGCTTTGTCTTTCATTTAAATGACTTACTTTCACACCTAATTTGTATTCGTTTCCGTGAAGAGTTCCCCCACTTTGTATAAACTTCAGGTGCCACATAACCTGAATCCACTTGAATGCCTATAATTTGTTAGTCACTGTTCTGGGAGCTAAGGATACATCAGTGAATAAGAGACAGAGAGAGAGAGAGAGAGAGGGAGAAAGCTTTCTTTTGTGAAGTGTATATTCTAGTTGGAAGAGAGAGGCAAACAGAAACATAATAAGCAAGTAAGTTAAATAGTATGTTAGAAGCTTGTGCTATGAGGAAAAGTTGAAGAGGGTCGGAGGGTGGAGAGTGCAGTCTAGGGAGAGATGAAACTGCAATTTTAAATAGGGGGAGTCAAGGTAGGCCTCACCAAGAAGGTGACTCTGAGCAAACACTTGAAGATTGTTGATAATACCAATGGAATCTAGTGCAGTGTATTAGTTTAGTGATACTCTGTTAGTTGCCTATTCAGGCCCCACTTTTGAATATTTGAGGTAAAATAACCCCAAAGGTGCAGTAGAAGGAGTATAAAGCAGTAACAGGTGGACCAGGGTTAAGAATTGAACAGTTGCCTGAGGCACAAATCTCAGAGACTGGTAGTAAACAATACAGGGGCATGAAACCATCATTGGAAAATAATAAAATGGGAATATTGCATTTACCAGAACATCTTCAGGGGTGAGCCCTCCAAGGGGGGTAACTCTTGAGGTCTACTGTGATTGACAGTGGAGTTTTGTATTGCTGAGTAGCTCACCATACGGAGACTATGGAACTATAGCTGAAGTGTCCAGGGCAATAGGAGGCTGGTTGCTGCCACCAAGAGTTGTCCTTGTCCCACCCTTCTCACCCACTTAGCATTCAATCTTTCCTCTAAATAAAAGTTGGCAAAACAACAGAAAGTAATTCAAATAGTTAACAGTTTATAGGGTATACTATTGGCCTGCTCTAGAAATAATAAAAATCTGAAAATGGGACTGTGAGTGTGCAAATTTTAAACTTTCTTAGAGCACCATATGTTTTATTTATATTTCTTTATAATATAGCTGTATGTAGGTACGTAGAATGATAAAAGGACAAGTCAGAACTGGATATGAGTTCTGACTCTGCCACTTAGTTTTTTAGCCTTGGGCAAATCAGAAAAGGAAAAACTAAGTTTTATCATCTATAAAGTGGGAATAATAATGTTTCTTTTATGACAATTAAATGAGATAATTGCATTTAAATTAACTTAATCAACAAAGTATAATACACATGTTTGGCATAGTAAAGCTACAAGGTGACCCACAGTAGCTATGTAGGAATCATAGTAGTTATTAAGTATATAATAATTTACTTACAGTAATTATCAACAAATAGTTAAGACAGGGCAAAATGCTTTAAAATCTCAATTTACAGTTTGTCTTCATGTAGTTTCTAGAAAGCAATCTACTTTAAAGTGAAGACTTTTCAACATCTTTTAATGGAATGTTAGAGCATGAGACAGACATACATCTTATTTCTCAAAAGCAGAATAGGTATTTTCTTACTCACTTGAAATGAATACTGAAGGAGTGACCCTTAACCAAATGAAAGTTCAGCATCAAAAATAACTGGCTATTTTCTCAAAATTGGCAGCTAGGTAGAGTGATTCCTAAATGATACTTCTTGTCAGCAAGAAAGATGATCTCAAGAATGAACAAAAATAGCCTCTGTTCAACAGCTGTGATATCTATAATTTATTAGCTGTGATCATCTCTCATCAGATTGTCTTGATGCCTAAGCAAGAACAAAAGTTCATCATTTGTATTTTTAGTATTTCTCAGAAAACAAAGTTTTGTTACATCCTATTCTTTCAGATCAATACATTTCTCTTTACATATAAGCAGTGTGGTGAGACTTCATATTTGAAGAATGTGACCTTGGCATGCACAGTGTTATAAGCGTTTGACTAATCCTTAATAATTTATCCCCAACGGCAAGTAATCTTTCTTTTACTGTTTTTAAAAAATTTTATTTGACAAATAAAAATTGTATACACTTATTGTGTACAGCATGTTGTTTTGAAATATGTATATATTGTGCAATGGCTAAATTGAGTAATTAACATGTGTATCACCTTACATACTTACTGTTTTGTGTGTGTGATAAGCAAATAATCTTTCAAGCACTGAAAGATAAGACAACATTAAAGAATGGGACAACATTAAAATACGGAAGGAAAGATCAGGGAGGGAAGGAAGGAAGAGATAATCACTTCATTACCAAACTCTTTGTCAGTCTGTAACACTCTGCCTGGGCGTCATGCTTCTAATTTCATCTTAACATTTTTTCACTTCTATTTTTACCACATTTATTCTATTCTTTAAGAATAAATGTCCTTATATTGTCCTTGTCCTTCAGAATACGTGTCTCTGATGTACTTGACTTTCTGTGGGCACTACGTTCAGTTTCCCTTTCCTTTTCTTTCAGCACTTCCCTCTTGGGCAGCAGTTCTACCACATATTATTTCCATACTATAAATTTATATGAGCACGTGCTGAAATACACTCGAGCAAATACTGCGACTGTGATATTTTGGAAAACTTTGTGCAAATTAGTTAAAATTGAGAGCTTTTGAGGAAAGGGTCTCTTCCATCGATAGGACAAAATAATTGAGAATGACAGACTAAGTAGAGGACAACTGAAGACAGCGCAGAACTGGGTTCTCCGTGTGCTGTGATCTGTATCAAAAACACTCAGCCGTGACTTGAGAAACTTCCTTGTGGCTCTCCTCCGACTGCCCTTTGATCAGGGCCCTTCCCAACCCTCCACACCGCGTTTTCATCTTTACATCCCCTGCCTCCCACACTTCAGGCCTGTTTCTCTCCTTCAAATTCTACTTCCACCTCTTTCCATGCCCTGAGATCGGGCCCAGATGTCACCCCACGTTTTCACTCGCCTCGGTTTTCCTCAGAAGGGCCCCCCCGCCCCCTGCCTCGCAGCACCTGCCGCCTGGGCCCTCACTCGGACTCCACGCACCTCGCCCCACGCCGGGTCCCCGGCCCGCCGTCGCCGCCGCCGTCGCCGCCTCGGGCTCAGCCGCAGGCGCCCCTCCCGCCCGGGCGCCGCCCGCTGCCCGCCCTCGGCTCTGCGCGCCCAGCCCGCCGCCCGCCCGCTCTTCCCACCTGGGCCCCGCGCCCCGCGTGGCTCCCGGGCCCGCTGCCCACTCCCCGGCCCGGGCCCGCCCCCCCGCGGGTCCCGCTGCACTGTGGGTAGGCGGCGGCGGCGGCGCTGAAGGGCCGGCGGCGGAGCGAGGCCGCGCGCGCCGAAGATGGCTGAGAAGCAGAAGCACGACGGGCGGGTGAAGATTGGACACTACGTGCTGGGGGACACGCTGGGCGTCGGCACCTTCGGCAAAGTGAAGAGTTGAGTACGCGTTCGAGCCGCCGCGCGGGGCTGCCCGGCTTGCGGGAGGCCGGGCCGCCGGCGGGCGCAGGGCCGGGCGGCAGGTGGAGCGGCCGCGGGCCGCGCGGAGCTGGGGCTCGGGGAGTGCGGCGGGCACCGCCTCTCCCCTCAGCGCTGCCGGGGCGGGCAAGGGCAGGGGGCAGAGGCCGGGGGTGTGGGCTGGGGCCGGGCGTCCTGGGTTCCAGGTTCAGCGCCCATCTGCCTTGGCACTTCTCTCTTCTCCGGACCGCAGCGTCCTCTGCAAAACTGGGAGATGGGACTAGAGGCGTGAGGCGCCTTCCAGCTCTGAGACCGTATGGGTAGGACCGGGGAATAGTACGCGCCACTGATGACTGAGGTGCCCTTTGCTCCCAGCTGCCTGTTTGCTGCGTTCCCTGTGATCTCATTTACTCCTTACAGCAACTCGGTCAGCGTGTTATCCTCACCTTAAAGGTGACAAAACTGGGACCCCTAGAGGTTTAGGGAGTAACATGCCCAAGGTCACGCAGAAATTGGCAGAACCAGGATGAAGTCTAAGATGTCCTCCAGTTCTGTCCTTGCTGGGAGGTCCCTGCCATCCCAGGTTCTTTGAGGTTCCAGGACTCCCGGTTGGTGGGACTGGCAGGGGTGGGGAACCTGTGGCCTTCTTGGTTCTCAAGTGCGGACTTTTGACTGAATCCAAATTTTATAGAATAAATCCTTTTATTAAAAGGGGAGCAGCAGAGAAAGAGGAAGCTTTTCTTCTCTCCTTTGGTGCTTAAAAAACAGCAATCTTGAAATCAGAAGGCTGCAGGTTCCCCACCCCTGGTAGGGGATGCTCCAGGGTGGAGAGGAGGTGGTTCTTTCTGCTGGGTGTGTGAAACGCTGGAAGGCAGCTGAATTTGGTCAGGGGTTAATCAGAACGGCGAGTTCTTAAGGTTGATGGATGTGTAAAATGGTTCTAGGAAGGCGTCTGGGATGAGGGAGAGAAAAAGGTTCCTTGGTGTTTGTTGTTGGAGGATTTGGGGCTGAGGAGGTCAGCACTGTTAAGGCATTTTCTGCTGGTATCTGTTTTCTTGAAGATGCAATCCCATTTTGGGTGTAAGGATGCCTTTGAAATTTTATACTTCTTACTAGAATTAAGTAACTAGTAAGAAGAGCTAGTTAGGTATTGAACTTTCCTTTTTCTTTTTTGTTAATGAGTCACATGAGATTTAATTAACCTGTTGTCTCTCCAGAACTAGAGCCAGTGTATTAAACATACTTTATTTGCTGCAAATCCAGAAGTATAAGTGAAATGTTGGCTTTTTTTTTTTTTTTCCTTTTTGTTGAAGAAATGCTGGCTAGGCAGTCTGGAAATTTTATTCTGGGGTCTTTATTTCCTTGTAAAATTCATATTTTAACCTCAAGTCAAGGTTGTTGAATAAGGAGAATAGACTCATTGTTCATTCCTGTGGCAAGGATCAGCTCTTGTTTTCTTCCACAAATGTAACACCCATTCATTTGTTCAAAAAACACTCATTGAGCACCTGCAACGTGGTAGGCACTGTTTTAGGCAATGAGGATACAGCAAGGAACAAGACCAGACCCTTTCATGGAGCTTATATTCTAGTAGTGGAAGACAAACAATAATCAGAATATATGTAAAATGCATGTTTAGTTTTATTGAGAAAAATGAATGAGGGAAGGTAGCATAGGGAGTTTTGTGAGGGTGGCAGTTTTCATTAAGGTGGTCAGACAAGGCCTCACAGACAGGTGGTATTTTCATAAAGACATAAAAACTTTGCAAAATTCCTTGAAGTCCTGTGAGGGCTATGAAGTCCTGGATTATCTTTAAAAGCCCTTATAAGTAGAGTGGATAGGTAGGTGAATATATAATACTTAGAATGAATATAGGAAGATCTAGAGATTGGATCGATGCTTGTAACGTTACTTGTCATTTAATATCAGTGCCTTTGCCATTTGGACATGTATACTCTGAAAGTTATATAACTTAACCCTGTGTCCTTTTAAATTGTGCTAAAAGTTTTTGTTTTTCTAAATTATTCTACTGTAATCTGGATGTAGAACAGAATACCTATCAGATCAATGAGCCCATTGTCAAAGGACAACTTGAATATCTTTTGTGTGTACTCTTAAGCTGTTTCTAGGCACTGGCTTCTTAAAATATAAACTAACAGAAGGAACTTTGATTTACAAGAAATCCTTTTCCTGGAGAACTCCTGTCCAATGAGCAGCCAATGGGAGATTTCCTAACACTACATTAGATCCTCTCTAAAGTGATACTATCATTTCCCAAAGAAGATTAGAATCAGTACAATTGTTTTTTAATAAAAATTACAGAAATTGCTACAGTCTGAAGTTACTAATTTAATTCTTCAAGGCACAAGTGAAACAAAAGCACATGCATTTTTAAAAACAGTTTTATTGAAGTATATTTTACATATTGTAAATTCACCCATTCTAGGTGTATACTTTGATGATTTTTAGTAACTTTACCAAATGCTGCAGCCATCATTATAGATCAGTTTTAGATTTTTTAAAACACCACAGTAATGTCCCTCCTACCCATTTATAGTTAATCCCATTCTCACACTCAGCTCCAGGAAACCACTAATCTATTTTATGTCTGTATAAATTTGCTTTTTCTAGACACTTCTTATAAATGGGGTCATTTATGTATCTTGGGTAGATTCTTAGTAGTAGATCGCTGGGCCATATCATGGTTTCCTGTTTAACTTTTTGAGAAACAGCCAAAGTTTTCCAGAATGGTTGCACCATTTTACAGTCCCACCAACAATGTATGAGAATTCCCTTTCTCCACATCTTTGCCAACATTTGTTATTGTCTGCCATCCTAGTGGGTGTGAAATGATACCTCATTGAGGCTTTAATTTTGCATTTCCCTAAGGAAAATCATCCCTAAGGGCTAATGATGTTGAACATCTTTCATGTACTTATTAGTCATTTATATATCTTTTTTGATGAAATATCTGTTTATATCTTTTGCTCACTTTTTGATTGAGTTATCATTTTATGAGTTGAGTTATAAGAATTCTTTGTAAATTCTGGTTACAAGTCCTTTATTGGATATATGTTGCAAATATTTTCTCCCAGTCTGTTGGTTGTATTTTCATTTTCTTAATAGTGTCTTTTGAAGTATAAAAGTTTTGAATTCTTATGAGCTCTAATTTATCGATTTTTTTTTTCTTTTATGGACCATGGTCTTGGTGTCATGGCTGAGAAACTTTTGCCTAGCCCAAGATCTTGAAGATTTTCTTGTAAATGTTTTATTATTTTAGCTCTTACATTTAATTCTAAGACCCATTTCAAGTTAATTCTTGTATACAGTGTGAGATGAGGTTCTAAGTTCAACTTTTTGCTGAATTGTGCCAGCATCTTTTGTTGAATGCACGTACATTTTTAATTAGTATAGATTTTAGACTTTGTAAAATTAATTTCTACTAAAAAACAGTAGGTGATTTAATTTTATATGGCTATAAAAACATGGAAATTGAGGAGTGAGGAGCATTTTATGTGCTTTCTCTCAACTATTATGCTAATGATAGATTTGGAAAATTTAACTTTTAGTTGTTGATATATTAATTTATGGACCAAAGTTAGGTATAGTAAACAAAAATTGAAATTGGCATAGTTTTCATTTAACAGCACTAGTTTCAATTTATTTTTTAAAATTATGTGTAAATTCTTCAATTTGTGATGAATAATTAAAGGCTTAAATAGAATTTTCTCTTTTATTAGTTTATTATATTGTTAGATTACTTAGGGGAGTGATTATAGAAACATATGGGCTGACAGAGTTTAAAAGTAATGCTTTTTATCTACTTAAAATTTTTCTCTGGATTAATTGTATAGGTTCTCACTCTTCCTGGGTAGGGTAGAACTGCTGTTTGAGAGCTCTTGTAATTAGACTTGTTCAGTTCTTATCTATCTAAAGGTGATAGAAATTCTAGAAGAATAGATCTGTTGTTTGTGTCATACAAAGACTGGTCGGAGAAAAAAATTATGTATAACAAAATGCCAATTATTTATTTAAAAAGAAGCCTGCATTTTCAAGTTGGGGACTGATAGATGTGGTTTATGAAATAATTATTCTACATCAGTATTGTACACCAAGGGATACTTAGCCACTTTCTAGCCAGCAAAATCTCACCAAGGAAATTACCTTTTCTGTTCTTCAAATAGTTACCTGAATGGCCCACAGACTGCTCTCAAGAAATGAAGTAAATATTTTACTAATTCCCCACTTATTTTTGAGATAACAGGAAGGATAAGCAAATGGAAAACTTAAAAAAAAATTTTTTTAACAAGGAATGTTACCTTTTATTGCAATGTAAATACCAAGTCCTAAATGATAAATGGAATTTCATACAACTGCCCTATCAATTGGTCAAACTGAGAGTTATGCATGTGGTATTTTGCTCCCTTGCTGGGATTTGTTTTTGATTCCCATGCTAGTGTAAAGACTCTGAATCACTCTGGGCCTTGTTTTCCTCCTCTCCTGAAGAGAACACTAGAACGCATAATCTGTGATGTGAGGTCATTTATGACTTTATCATTAAACTGATCTTTAAAAGAATTAATTTGAAAAAAAATGTATTTAATCGTTCATCGTATTAAATCATGTAATTTTTAATAGAAATTTGTGTTACTGAAGACCGAAGCTGAAGTGTAGATGTGGAAGAGAAGAAAAAAGGAAACACATTTGTAATACTTCAGTGATAAAAGCCACAACTTAAGTTTTTACCACAATTCTAATCACTGCACTATATATGCACTTGGTTTTATTTATTCCCCAGAGTAATCCTCTGAGTTTGGTATTATCTCCATTTAACAGTGAAGAAATTGAGAATCAGATACTTACTTGTCACAGTGCTAGTAAGCGGTAGAACTAGCAATCAAATTCAGGATTCTTTGACTCCAAAGTCTTTGCTATATGGAATCTAAAGTCAAAAAAAAAAAGTATAAAGTCAAAATGCCTAGTATGTAGTCATGTGAGTTTCAAACCTACAAGGATATAATTTTGTATGACTGCAGATATTTATCAAGAATTGAGAAAATAAAATTTAAATGTCTTTATTTTAGTCCAAATTTAGAGATAATAAAAGTGTTTTGAAATTCCATATGTGGATGATTAAAATTTATATTTTCATGTTTCCAATGTTGTGTACCTCAATCCATTTCATTTCTTATAAATGTGCTGAATTCTGACAGTTTTAACTCAGATTTCTTAGAAATATCAGTTATTTCAGTTAGTTTTCTTATGTAAAAGTAACCTTGACTGAAGATTACCAGTAACCTGTAGTAGCCAGACTAAAGAGAATTTGTAAAAATGATTCAATGTTCTAGAAAAAACATTGGTTTAGGAAGGCATTAGTTCTGGATTTTAACTCTATTGCCACTACTAGTTATGTGAACTTTGGGAAAACCATTAAACTCTGAGCTTCTGTTTCCTCCTTTGTAAAATGTCAGTAATAATACTTGGCCTTCTACCTTCAAGAGAATTTGTGAGGATAAGATGAGTTTGAGGTACATAAAATAGCTTTGAAAAAGATAAAGTGCACTACAGATAGATGACAGTGTTGTGGAGATGATAAGATGCATGGCGGTTGTGAGTGAATTCTGCACCCTGTGTGAGGAAGAGCTTGCCTTCATTTGCAATGCCTTCAGTTCTCACCAACATTGGGACAGAGCTGTAATAATCTGTCTTGATTTTGTGGTTGCCTGGGTTGAAGAAAGCTCTTAATTTGTGCTATATGATACTTAATTATTAATACTTATATTAAAATACAGTATCCTTTTTGACTAAGTCATGTAATTTGTTTTTTCACAAATATGGAAAATAAATAATGAAATGGAAATAATAGTGAAATAAAAGTGAATGCTCATGCAGGGTACTGGCTAAATTGATTTTACTTTTGAAATTATGTGAATTCTACATGTGTTACATAATGGTTCCAAATAATGAAACTGTATTTCTTCTCAAATACTAGGTTAGTGATTGAATTAAAATCAGTTGAGTTATATCTCTCAAGTAATTAGGTAAATGAATGATGTGCTATTTCAAATTTTTTTTGCTGATTTAGATGCCATATGATTTTGACATAAGTAATTGTGTCCTTCATTTCTGAACAGATTTTGTTCATTTTGTGTCATCAGCTGATTGACTTTCAAAAGCATTTTCCAAGAGGAAACAATGTTATAAATAGTAGATAGGTTCACGATATGTTATATATACTCTCTATAGTATGGTGAACTTGGAAGACCTGGTGTAGAACTTCTGTTCTGTCATAAACCAGCTGTGTGGCCTTAAGCCAAACTCACTTGATCTATAAAAAGGCAATAATACCTTATGTGCTCTTACATTGTTGTGGGAAGTACATGAAAAAGTGTATGTAGGTGAAAAGGTACTCAAAAGTACTTATGTACTTTTGTGTACTTAGGTACTGTTATATACTTAAACCCATAATTAGCTGAACTATGGGAATAATTTGTGATCTGGTTCTGAGACCAGAAATTTATTTAATGAGAGGGAGAAAGAATTTACTATTTCCTGTCTTGTTTTCCCACGTCTTCTTTCTTTTGTGAATGGATACATTCAGAAACCTCTAATTCTGTAGACTCTGTTCACTTTTCACCCTCTCCTATACACCACTCCCAAGGCAAATATGCAACATGTAATATACGTATATTCCAGATCCTGTGGTATCCATCACAGATACTCTTGGAGGAAGGAGGCAAAAGCTGGGGAGGGGAAAGTGTAGGCAGCAGCTGGCAGTTTGTATGTATGGGTTGTTTTAAAGGCATAGTCTACTTACAGTAGAACCAAAATAATAAGGTTAATTTTTTGTTTTTAAGTATAGAGAATGCACTCTGAGCTAAAAATGCCTATGTACCAAACTTTCTCTTAACATATCTATGCAAATTAGAAAGATTTTTGTAGTTTGAGCATGTATAGAGGTAATTACTTCAGTTCTATGGGACTCTCTTCCTTTCCCATGCCGACACAGCACTGCTTTATCTTGTTTTTTTTGTAAAAACATGCCAAAATGTTCACTTATCTTGTAGTCCATGTTAGCTTTCCTGAAAGTATTTGGTACTGCTTTGTAATGATAATACAGCCCCATTTATTCTTCTGAGATTCCCATGGTTTCCTTGATGATAGGGAAAATAGTTTGTGGAGAAAGTAGTTAATTTTGCAAGCCAAGTAGATAATTTAATTTGACCTAGCAGGAAGATCTAATCTCAAATCCTTTAAGAGATAATAAGTGGGTGGCACAAGACCTCTAAAACATTGAATGTTTTATAAAAATGAGAGGAAGTCTACCTAGTATATTTATTAAATGCAAATATGAGAGAAATATAAATCTTGAATCAGGTTTATATTTTAATCTATCATTTAAGTGATTGAAATGCACATGCAAAGCAATGTGTTTATTTTGAAATGTGGTGAACCATTTTATTTTTAGTATGATGTTATTAAGGAAGGAATTTCAGGCAGTTCTTATCTCTGCTAATAATAGAAGCCTTCTTCACCCCTTCAAGGGAACAGTATTCTTGCTTAAGTGGTGTCTTATGTTTGACAATGTTTGCCTGTGATAAATTTTGTGTATTTCTTTGGGTGGTGTCTTTGTTTTTAAACTTTTATTCTTTTTTATCTGCCCTTAGATTTTTTAAAACAGCCTTTTGTATGATTAAAGATAATTTATCAAATCTTGCTATTACTATATGTCTCTTACTCTGAATGTTAATGTATTAATTTATTAAAATATTTTGTTTTTTCAGAATCTTCTTTCTTCATATTATTTTATACATTTTATGTACTATTAAAAACATGATGAACAATATGTTTTCATCCAACATCTCTCAGTTTCTAAATTATAAGGCATTTAAATCTGGCTGTAATAATTGAAAACAATAGAACTAAAATTTTTAAGCATACCATAATATTTGCTTTTTTTCTAAATAATTTACTTGGGGAATACCATAAGTATTAATTATTTTCATTTTCTTTTTTAATGTGCTTGGGTATAAGTGAGGACTATATGGTATTCCATAATTGATTTTAGTTCTCCCATCCATAATTAATGGAGTAATACAACCAATATATATTAAGAATTTGCTATGTTTAGTCAGGTTTTAAGTAAAATATTTTTACCAGTGTTAATAATGTGGCAGTAGATACTACAACAGATGATTTACTAATTTAAAATAAAGTGGGAAATATTTGTCACAAAATTTGCTTAAACGGTTTTTGTTTCACATTTGAAATCTAAGTTAAATGATATGAGTCCACCTTTTACTCATATTTACAACAGGCCCCCTTGTAATGTATTTCAGTGCTTTACTCATTCATAGATAATATGACAGTTATACTAAATACTATAAGTTGATTTTAGCAATAAATTTGATGTTGTATCTTATAGTAGCCTCGTGGATAAGATGAAGAAATGTTCTGGATGATTTATTGCTGCTGAACTTCTATTCCCAAATAAGTTAGATGTCAAGATAAAGAGAAGTCTCTGCCATTGACCATATTTAAATTTTTATAAATGATTTTGGTGTAGACTCAGATCTAATTACAGTAAGAATTTCTATTTGGGATGGCACAAAGCTAAATGAGATAATTAATAGACAAATCACAGAATCAGAATTTAAAATTATATCAACTATTTGGATGGCTAGGTGAAAACCAAGAAGGTGAAATTCAATGGGGACAAGTGTGAAATCTAGCACTTAGGCTAAAAACAAAAACGAAAAACAGATGCTTAAAAGAATAAAACAGTTCATAGTAGTTCCTAAGATGTTAGAGTTTTAGGTGACCACAAGCCTAGGAAATATATATTATGAATGCTTAAATGTAAAAATTGTTACTGGATGGAAAATAGATGTGTAGGAGCCATATGAGTTGGTAGTTGTAGAGGTAGTATAATTCTGCTATATTTTGGATTAAGCCAGATTTTGAATATTGGTTTCAGTTCTTGGCACCACAATTTGGAGGAAGCAAATTTAGCCAATTATATTTTATTCATAATGGGGGGGGGCAAAAAGTATGCCATGTGAATTATGGTAAAGGAAATGTGATATTTTTCACACTAGGAAAAAACATATTTTAGGTGTGATAGCTGTTTTTAAATAGCTAAATTACCATCATCTGGAAAAGGAGCCACCATAATCAATGATGCTTTGAAAAATAGAATTATGTCTATTGGGTAAATGTACTAAGGAGGCAAATTATAGACTAGATTAATGGGGATCTTTCTATCAAGATTTGTCTGGAAGTGGTACAAGCAGTACCACAAATCGGTGAGATTTCTGTTAATTAACACATTTACTTAGATTCTGGATAGTTATCTATCAAGATTGCTACTACAGAATTCTTAGTTTGACTGGAAGGTTGGCATAGACAATCTATAAAGTCATTTTTGACTTTAATATTCCATTGTTGTGTACATTTTTTTCTAGTGCCATTTACTTTCATATTGGCTATGACTTTTAACTTGTATTGAATTAACCTTCTAGTCAAAACAATTAGAAAAATTAGAGAAAATTTGAAAATCTGTTTGAAGGCAATGGTCACTATCCCAGTGAAAAGGAAAATGCATTGGAATGAGTCTGACATTCTGGTTGGCTTTTCTCTTTGAGTCATTTGCTGATTCATAGGAATAGTAAATGTAAGAAGCCTAGCCGACAGCAGTGGCATCTTAGTTCTTTTGTTTTGCTCTAAAGGAATACCTGAGGCTGGGTAATTTATAAAGAAAAAAAGTTTATTTGGCTCATGGTTCTGCATGCTGTACAAGAAGCATGACACCAACATCTGCTTTTCGTGAGGGCTTCAGGAAGCTTCCACTCATGGTAGAAGGCAAAGGAGAGTTGGTATGTGCAGGGATCACATGGCAAGAGAGTGGAAGCAAGAGCGTGGAAGCAAGAGCATGGGGCGGGAGATGTCAGGCTTGTTTTAACAACCAGCTCTCATGGGAACTAATAGAGTGAGAACTCACTCCCCTCCAGGGAGGGTATTAATCTATTCATGAGCGATCTGTCCCCATGACCTAAACATCTCCAATTAGGCCTCACCCCCAACATTGGGGAAAAAATTTCATGTGAGATTTGGAGAGGAGAAACATCCAAACTATATCAAGTGGCTAAAAGGCAGAAGAACTAAGTAGAGTTTGAATCTTGGGGAGACAAAATTTAGAGTTCACAGCTTATTAAGGGAGTCCCTGATAAACAGTTGGGTTTGCAATCTTCTGAAGACTCAAATCCTGCTTAGAATCATCTTAATCCCAGAGAGATTGATGATTTGCATCCTACCTTTCTTCTCTACAGGAAAATAAAATCAGTTAGAGCCTCTACAGGTTTTCACACACAAAGTTCAGCATTCCAGAGGGTAGGGCCAAGGTAATAGACTTGTAGGTGGCAATAAAAATATTAGACATGGACTTTAAAATAACTGATTGATATTTCCAAATGGAGAATTTTAGCAGAAGACTGGAATCTTTAAAAGAATAAAGGAAATTCTAGACCTGAAAAATACAATAATATAATTAGAACTCTTTAGATAGTTTAACAGCAGATTAGATTCTATTGAAGAGAGGATTGGTGAACTGGAAGACAGGTCAGAAGAAAATAGCCAAGACTAAAGGATAGAGAGACAAAAACATGAAAGTATAAGACACATATGGGAACACAGTGAAAAGTCTAATAACGTATTATTGGAACCCATATAGAAAAAGTTAATTGGAGGCTTACATTTTTTCCCTGTGGAAAGATAACTTCAGGTTTATTTTCTTTTAATACAGTTTCTCTGGGCATATACCAAGATAAACATGATTTTTCAGTGCTGTTACCAACATTATTTATTGTGAAATGACCTGAGACACCAATTGCCTCTGGACTGGGAAGACTATGAATGGACGTGTTATACTCCGAGGGACTACATTTTCAGTTCAGTTTTTACTAGCATCAAATATATAGGAAAGCAGACCTCCAGCTTACCTTTAAGGTGTTTATTCAAAATCATGCACCCTAGCAGTAGGCTTAGAAAATTCAGGAATGGGCCATTATATGATGTTGTTTCTATTTGAGGCCTGTATAAGCTAGACTAGACTGTATCCACTCATGTAAGTCTCACAATCTCATGACCTAGTGTGCCTCTGTGTGATGAGGGGGCTGGGAAGTAGCAGCTGGATGTTTTAAGGACTTGTGATGAAGATATATTTGGTTATACCATCTTGGTATTCTGTTTCCAGCCCTAAATTCTTCTAAAAAGCTAAGTGAAACTGGTACTAGGTTACCATCTTTGGGTGTAAATGTTATTTTGAATCCAAGGCCACTGAAGGTTGTGCAAAGTATTACACAATTCCAGACGAGGAGGACAGAGGGAATGGAGCAGAAGCACTATTTGAAGAGATAATGGCAGAAAATTTTCTAAAACTGATTAAACACATCAAGCCACAGATTCAGAAGCCCAAGCAGAATAAACACAAGAAAACCATTACTAGGCACATCATTGTGAAACTGCTTAAAACCAGGTCTTTTTTCTTGAGGCTTCCCTGTGCTGAAGTAGACTAAATCTATTCATGCAGAGATGAGAAAAAGTGTTGAGAACATCTTAAAAGCAAGCCAGAGGGAAAAACAAGGAACAATAATAAGCTGACTTCTCAAAAATAAATAAATAAATAAAGCAAGAAAACAATGGAATGTTATCATCAAAGAGATGAAAGAAATAGTTCATAATTTTATACCCAACAAAAATATCCTTCAAAAATAAAGGCAAAATATACTTTCATGCAAACATAAATTGAGAGACTTTGTCACCAACACAGCCACAGTAAAGGGCACACCAAAGAGAATTCTTTAGGAAGAAAGAAAATGATCCCAGATAGAAGCAAGAAGTGCAAAAAGAAATGAAGAGCATTGGAAAGGGTAAATATGTGGGCAATAATACAGATACTGACAATACAAAATAATATCACGTGAGATTTAAAATATATGCGGGCGTGAAATACAGCAATAACAGAAAAATTGTGAAAGGAAAAATAGAATTGAAGTGTTCCAAAGTCCTTACTTTGGGAAATATAAAAGTACAAATTTATATTAGACTGTATTTAGCAAGTTAAGGATGTAACCTCTGGAGTAACCATTAAAATGAAACCTAAAAGCCCTAGAGATAAAAAGCAGTTTATGGTTTTTTTTTGGTTTTAGAATTCTAAATCATTCCACAACTCTAAAATTTTTATGGAACATAACATTATACATTGAACAACAAAATTATTCAGTTAGGGGTGATTAATGAGGATGGCAGCGGGGATACTTGAAGACAGGAAAAGAAAGGAGGGTGAACAAGAAGACGACGAAGCATGTGGAATAAGAGAAACACAGAAAGAAAGTAGACACATAAGGACCAGAGTTGGAAAGACATGAGAGGGCATGATTTCAGAAGCTTTGGGATAAGTGTTTCTGGCAGAGTCCTCATGTGGCATGGGGATATCTAAGAACATTTTTTCAAATCTTTTATCCCTGACCTAAATGCTAATACATTTTCCCAGCAGTTTTAAATAATCTCTTCTATACTGTAAACTTTTTCTGACTCTGTTTTTCATCTTAAATGATTATAAAAATTAAATTGATTTTCCTATGGAATCCTAGATTAACTTAAGTTTTAAAAATCTATTTTAAAGTTACAATCCAAAGCCAATATAAACACTGGTTTTAACAATAAAGCAGAATACAGCATATCATGTAATCAGAAAAGTTAGGTGTAGAGCAAGTCTTTACTAAAAAAAAAAACACCCACAGGCCTTTCCTGAACTATTTAAAATAGTTTGTTTTCCCACCTCCACCCCATCACTCTTACTCTGCTTTATTTTCTTCATTTATCACTATTAAATGTTTATTATTTATTTCCACCAGAATGCAAGTCCTATTTATTTTCAGCATTGGAGGCAATGTCTAGTACATGTCAAACACTCAGAACACATTTGTTGAATGAATGAATGAACAAATGAATGCACAGACTAACAGGGTAGGAAAAATAGCAGAAAAAGGTCTTCAGGTATAGTTGAGTTCATTCTTTTAATAAAACTTAAATGTATGTTACATATTATTGGATTTAGAGATTACTAAAACTGTTACAGTCCATGTTTTATTTTCTTGACTTTAAGCACCTCTTGATGAATAATTTTAGTATATCTGATCCATAGCAAAGACCACAGCCCTGCCTTGCTCTTTAACTGAACATAGCAATTTTCCTTACTTGATTGTTCTCATGCTTTGTCCTTCCTTCCTTAGCCTATCACTGCTAGACTCCATCCCTTCCCTGTGCCCTCATTTCTTGAATCTAATGCTGGAAATAAGAGGATAAGCATGTAAATGAGCACTCTTGCTATGTTATAATCCAGAGAGCCTGGTTATTGAGAGGTAAAGTAGTGTGAATTTTGAGCTTGGGTGTTGAAGGCAGACACACCATCCTACCACTGACTGTTCATTAATTCCTAGTTTCCTCATCTGTAAACTGGGCATAATAATATTTACCTTACAGAGTTTTGGGAAAGTAGATTTTATACATATATTAATATGGTACTTATTTAATCAGTGGTAGATCAAAAGGAAAAGAAATCTTTTGCTTCCTTTTCAGAACCATCCTTTAGAGAACTTTAAAGGACTTTCAGGGAAATGAAATTTGGAGAAAAGCAATGAGACTGTGTTTTGTTTCACCATGGGTGAAGGAGAAATCAGCCTTGTGTTGTTTTGGCAAGAGTCTGGTGATGGTAGGGATCAGAAAATATGTGCTTCAGATGACCCTCCTGATTCCCAGAGTTAAGGCTCTTCATGGTATGCAAGTGGGTAAAGGTTGCTGACCTCCAAAAAGACCCGGCTTCCTGATACATATGGTATCTCTTGGCTTGTCATAGCTTAGGTATATAGTATCCTTCAAATGTTATTTCTTAACTTTTTTATTGTATCCCATATATAAAAAAATACATGCATTCTAAGTGATCTTTTAGCCAAATCTTCAATGAGTTTTCACAAACTGAACATACCCATGTAACCACTACTTAAAGACACAGAATACGACCAGTATCCCAGAAGCCTCTTTGTCCTATATCACCTACTGTTTCATTCCCCCCCACCAAGGGGAACCACTATCCACATATAGTTTTACCTGTTTTTGAACTTTATAGAAAGAGAATCATATTTGTGTCTGGCTTCTCTTACTTGAGATTGTATTTGCTAGATTTATCCATATTGCTGTATGTAGTTGTAATTTGTTCATTCTCATTGCTGTGTAGTGGTGTGTTAAGATTATACCATTATTCATTCTATTATTGATGAGCATTTGGGTAGTTTTTATATCTTGGTTGTTATGATGAATAATGCTGATTTATACATTCTTGTACATGCTTTTTTTCCTATTTATATCATTTTATTATTTTAGAAAAATGTATTTAAAATCACATACATAAATATTATTTTAGAAATACTGTTTTTTTCTACTTCACATTTCAGATTTCTGTCATTACCAGGTTTACTTTTTGAATCATCTACCATGGTTTTCCAGAGTACTGTATTCATTTCCATTTAAGTTGTTTGAGATTCAACACTTTTGAATCCATGTACAATACTGTAACAGATACCCACTAATGTAACATTACAGCTATAAGTTTTTTTATTTGTTTTGTAGAGTTATAAGCTTCACAAGGTTGTAACCACACAGCATGCTAATTTTTAAAGTGATCCTTGAAAGGCTTATTTAGGATGATGTTTTACATTGATAAGTGTGAAATCATTCTTCAGGGATAATTATCATATTACCATATCCTTTTATTGCTGATTTAATCAGGTGTTTTCTCTCAGCTAATAATGATATATTTTTTAGGCAAATGTGTCTTACATATATAGTCATTGGTTCTTCAAAATAATGTTGAAAGCACCTTCTTAATTTGAAAGATTTATGAAAACGTGAACCTAAAGTTTAAGTAGACCAGCAGCATTGAGATCTTCTTGTAAAGATCTTGAAGCACTCCCTGTTTATGCATTTCTGTTGGTTATATACTTAGAATCACTGAGTCATAGAGTATTATATACATGTTCAGTTTTAATAGTTACTATACATTTTGCACCAATCTGTCATTTTCCCATGTGTTTGCACTAATTTACATTCCCACCAGGATATAGTTCTAGTTGCTTTGTAGCCTCACCGATACATGGTATTGTCTGTCTTTTTTGTGGTAGCTGTTGTGGTGGGTATGTTGTCGTATTGTTTTGCATTGTGGTTTTAATTTACATTTCCCTGATGACTAATATTGAGGACTTGTTTATGTTTGTTGACCCTCTGGGTCACCCCTTTTCTAAATCTGTTTTTTCGTAAGACGTGTAGCTTCTTTTGTAATGCCTAGACTTTAAGTAATTTGTAGTCCTGGTGCTGATGGTTATTTTTTGTTCTGTCAATACTTTTCCATAATTAGGAGCTTCTGGAATGCAGTATCACATAGGATTCCTTGGGACTTGGAATAAATAATAGATAATGCCTTTTCTTTGATAGATACTTGTTGGTTTGCTTCAGATATGTGAGTGACTAACACACCCAATTGGCATACTCCTCTCAAATTCTAAAGCAGCAATACTAGTAGAACATAAAGTCTAAATCATATGTTCATGCACCCCAAATATTATTGTGAGTCATGCATTTTATACATATAGTAAATAGTTACTCAGTGTCAGTTGTAAAGTCAGGCACTGTGCCACATGATGAGGATCAGTGATAAATGAGACACAAACCTGCTCCGAAGGAACTGGTTGGTGTAAAGCCCGAGATCAGTAACAAAAACAGCAAAATAGGTAATTAATTACAGCACTTGATGTTACGAGCCACCAAGGAGTATATCACAGAGTTATTTAATCCAGACAGTTGAGTTGTTAGAATGAGTTGGGGAATAGGAGTAGGTAGTTAGGGAATGCTTACTGGAAGAAATGGTACTTGAACTGAATTTTGAAGGACAAATTAGACATAGACAGGTGAAGCACTGGAGATTGGTGATTGAGGATGCAAATGGTTCACATATTTAACCACATTCATTTATTCCACTGAGTAAAATTCCACTGAAATTTACTGAATGCTTATCATGAACTAGTCATGTATTCGCCCAGAAAATGAGAGAGAGCACAGTACTTTGGGGAATTCCAAGAAGTTCTAAATAACTGAACTCTCACATTTGAAGTGAGGGAATGGTGAATGATGATACAGGAACTGTAGGGAGAGGCCTATATATGTATTACATAAATACTATATACCTATACAACTATATGAAGTCCTCCAATATTACATAAATCATTTTAATTACCTCCTTATCCCAATTTTCTAACTAAGTGAATAGCATACTGTGAGTATAGGATGGTCTCTAGCTTCCTAATATCAGTAGAGCCTCCATTCTATGTGGTTCCATGATTTGACCTGACTCCCAAAACTTCTGTCCAACACCATCATAAAAATTTTTTTAATCTTCCTCCTTGCTTTTCATTTCAATCAGCTTGCCTTACCGGTAGCTGGAGGGTGTACAGAAGACTAATCTTTCTTACTACTGAAGTATTTCATAATGTATGGACATTTTGGTCAAAAGCAGTGAGTGGAAAGAGAAGTTTCCAATCCTGGGGTCTACAGAAAGGGAGATTGTGGAGCTGGCTGAGCATTGATTAGTGTGCCTTCCATCAAAGCCTAGAATTTATCTATGCTTATTCCTTACTTCATTCATTCTTGTTCTCAACTTTTTTTACCCCACTCTTTAAAATTAATTGCCACTTTCAAGGTCTGGCCCTATATTAGAGCCATAAGGGGAACATTGTAACCGGAGCAGTCAAAAATTCCACTGTTAACTAGAAGGCTATGTCCCTAGCATGGAAACTTGGAATTCTGAGTGTTATTCCTCCCCACCCCAAATTATTATTATATATGGTATTTAGATTCTATAATACTTCAAATATGATAGTGTTATTTTAGACATTGAGTTAATCTTTTATTGGATAACCATGGAATACAGTGTAGCATAATCATTAAGAAGCTGGATTTAAATACTGATTTTGTCTATTACTAGTCATTTTAAATTTCTCTAAGCCTTAGTTTCCTCATGTATAAAAATTTCCTTACAGGGTTGATATAAGCTTAAAATGAAACAGTATATGTAAAATGTTTAGCATGTATGCACACATACAGACATATACCTTCTATTAATAGTTGTCTTTCCATATTTGTGGGAAAGAATCATTAACTATCGTTAAATAACCCTGTTACCTGTCACACTGGAGCTTGTTACCTGAAGTTTGTGCATGCTTCTGGGAAAAGACCTGGATTATAAATTAACTGCTATAGACAATCTGAAGGATTATGCCCATTTCTTTGTAGTCTCTCATGTGCCTTCACTTGGAGACCCTACTAAAGGATTTAGTGTATATTTTTGTAGCCTAAGTTTTAAGTCAGACCTCCCCAAACATACTCTGAAAATTTTAAGAAACTTCTTCCAGCTGTGTTTATTAATACAATAATAGAATTGATTTTATCTATTCTATACAGATAAAATGTGATAGAGTTGATTTTACTTATATAGGCTAATAATTTCCTGGGAGCATTACGAATGCTGTGATTCCAGTGAGAAAACTTTTTAAGCACCAAAAAAGTAGCTCACAAACAAATTTTGTACGTAGGCCAGGGAATCTGTAGAGAGATGAGGGAAATAACACATGTAGCTACTAGTCCAGTGGAACACATTATTCTTTTTGTGGACTAAAGCTTTCCTTTCTTTGACACCATTCAAATTATGTAATATTTCTATAGCCTTTACAGTAGGAAGACACTTTGGCAACTCTTTGTTTAAGGCTAGCAGATAATTAGCTTATAATTCAGGCCTAAAATAATCAATAATTTTTAAAAATTAATTATTTATTTATTTAGAGATGAGGTCTCGCTATGTTGCCCATGCCGTACTCGAACTCCTGGGCTCAAGCAATCCTCCCATCTTGGCCTTCCAAATAGCTGAGACTATTCCCACCGTGACCAACAATAATTTATTTTTTAATCATTTCTTTTCTTTGTTTTATTAGTTATGATAATGTGCTTAACCATATGATATATTAAAATCAAATGAGGAAGTATGTGGTATGAATTACTAAGGAAATAGATAGAGAAGTGTTCCAAACTATGCTTTATAAAATTATAGGGTCTGTGCTTATTGTAAAAAATGCTGGGCTTCATTTGGGAGTGATACTGGAAATTTAAAAAATTACAGTCTTGTCTTTGTGTAAAACAATTGTTTATTTACTTATCTATAATACAGCTGTGTGAAGTCCTGCATCTTGTGCATTAAGAAAAATGTGTCAGAACTGGAAAGTATCCAGAAAAGGGCAACCCAGATCATCAAGAGGCGAGAGTGGCTTTAAAGATTTATACCCTTCAGTGTGAAATGATCCTTGGGGATATAATTAGAGAAATCTTAGATTTGGAAAGAGAATTAGGCTTGATCTAGTCCAAACTGTTACTTAATGCAGGACTTTATCTTTTGGTAATCCTGACAAATGACTGAGCTTCCTCTGTTTGAATGCTGGATGGTGCAGTTAGGATTAGTGATTCTGGAGACATGGTCCTTGGGTTCCAGCCCTACCTACTGGGACCTACCATAGTCACTCACCTACTGGCCGAGTGGCCATGGGCAAATTCTTAACCTCTCTGTGCCCTGTTTTCCTGGCTTACTTTTATCAGCAGCTGTGTCCCTGACAATAGACAAAGATCACAAGAGATCTGACCTCTGACCCCCTTCCATCTAGTATCGAGAGATGAACGGAGAATCAAGTAAATGTTAGTGTTATACATCCTGTGAAGAAAAGTATATTCAGGGTATAGTAGTTACCTCTAAAAAAATGAAATTTTCCGTGTAGACTAGGGTGGTGACAAGGGAGGTGAGAATATAGAACAGGTGAGTCTGTTAGTTGAAAGAATTTCTATCAATTATTCCCAGTTCTGCCTTCTAGAATGAAGTAAGTGAGTTCTATTTCTTCTTCTGTATGACAGCTCTTCACCTTATGAAATGTAAAATTATAAAAGGCATAGTTTGGGTGAGTATTGAATTTTTAAAATCTCATAGTTTTAGAGATTATCTTGTATATTTTGGCTAAAATTTAGGAAAAACAAAATGGACAATTAATGGATGATAATTTTGTAGAGCTCTTTAACTTCTTAATTCAAGAAATTGTATGGCTATAAATTATAATTTAATTCCATCAACTCATATATGGTTGCTCAGCAATATTGGGTTTCTCTCTCCTGTTGCTCCCCCTTGCCTAGCCCTCACCTCAGGGTTCAGAATGGTGGCTCTGAAATTAACGGCTCTAGGATGAAGGAAGGGATGAAGAAGAAGCTGCCAGGGACATTTCTGTTTATATGTCATTAGCTGCAAGGTACTCACATGGACACATCTAGTTACAAGAGATGCTAGAACGTATTCTATAGTCTGGGTAGCTGTGTGCTCAGGTGTACTTTGGGAATCTTATGTCTGGGAAAGGAAGGTGCAATAAATATTGGGTGACAACTAGTAGTGTGACAGAACTACTTTGTTTACCACTTAATCCTGAGTGTAATATTAAGTGTAGTTAGTACAGTGCTTACAACAGTAGACAGTTTTATTAAATAGTTCAGTGTATGAATGTTCTTTTTTGCTCCTGTCAAAATAGGTATTGATCTAGATATTTACTTATATACATGATAAATTATGGTAAGGTTGTCCATCCTCGGTGTTTTCATAATCTTTCTTATCTACCACTTACAAATAAGGTATCCCTGACAGTTTTCAGACAGTCATATATATATTGTATAGATATAATACTGTACAAAATTTATTTCAGCTCTTTTATTGTGGCTGTATTTTTTCCCACTAAAACTTGGAGGCCTATTAAAAAATCTTTTTTAGTGTGTCTATGATCAACATTTCTTGCATGTAGAAGGTACTCAGCAAATGTTTTTAAATTGAATA
This sequence comes from Varecia variegata, assembly GCA_028533085.1. Lineage (NCBI taxonomy): Eukaryota > Metazoa > Chordata > Mammalia > Primates > Lemuridae > Varecia > Varecia variegata. The sequence goes on along the minus strand of CM052444.1, from coordinate 69,926,022 downwards.
AATGAATGAGAATAAAACTCTGATGAATCCAAGCCTTTCTTTTAATTTATTTTCTTTTGATTTACATAAAGAAAAGTTTTTGTCTGTAATATACATAGAAGAATTTCTTGATCTCAAATCTGTATTTATTAATATTACAAGATTTTTAGGAGTATTCATTCAGCTTTCAGGTAGAATGTGATTATGACATATTATTTGGATTTAATTAATTGTGGTTAAGTACTAATTCATTTGTGGAGTTGTTAGGCAAGAAAGGCTAGCATAATTCAGCAAAGGGGGGAATTCTTAAAGAATTTCACTCTTTTGACTTCATATCTAATTAGCTTATCAGTGTGCTTAACCATGTCAAGGGATGATGCCATTTCTTTTTCATTTTATTTAACAGAGGAAATTTTCTTCATGTATAAAGGTAAATGAGTCAGTTATTTCTCCTCACATATCATAGACAAAGTAATACTTTATCATAATATTATTTTTTGAGTGAATTCACTCACTTTTTGTTTGCTTATTTTCCAGATTAACCATGTGGCATTAAAAAACAAAACACTCATATGCTTGGCTCCTAGAGTCCTTGGTCGTCTTTGATATTCTTAGTAGAATAGTAATTTTTATTATCAAATGGAAAAGGAAAAATTAAATCATTCGTCCCTATTGTATTGACAAAGGGATTACAGCGCTAGTTAGTTTTGAGATTATCAGGGATTTGAGAAGAGAGACATACTTGTTTGGTCACCCAGGCAGTTTGGGTATTATAAAATTCCCAAAGGTAAGTAATAAACTACTTAGGCATCAAGAAACCATTTAGGTTATTTTAATTGAATAGAAAGTCCCTAGAAATTGATAATGTTTTTCTGAAGTCCTGGAAACATACTTTGGAATGTTAGTAAGTTAGGTTGCTCGAACTTGATTTCTCCTGATTTGTTTGTTTTATATGCTGGGAAAATAACTTCAAACTTCTTTAAAGTTTTTGAGATAATTTTTATAGCTTGAGAAAGTTATTAAGATAAAAATAATCTCCAGTGACAGGAAACTCAGTTCTTAAATAAGTCCGTTTCATGTTTGGATTACTCTGAATGGGGGTATTATTGTGTATGGTTAAACATGCTGGCTCTGAAGTCAGACTGCTTCAGGTCAAATGTTGTGCCACCATTTACTATGTGACCTTAGGTGAGTTATTTCTCTGTGCCTCAGGTTTCTCATCTGTATACTGGAGAATAATAATACTTCTTAGATGTGTTGTAAGTTTGAGAGAGCAGGGTAGCATTTAAAATAATGTTAAGTATGTAATAAACACTTGATAAATGTCATTAATTGTCACTTCTGTGGTTATTAATGTTTTTGTCGTAATGAGTTGAAACCTGACTCCAAGAAATATTTAGGAGATTCTCTCAGCTGACTCCTTCATTTCTAGTATATAGGCTATGTGCCACTAAGTGAAATAGAAGACAGGTTTGGCAGAGAAAGAGAAGAAGAATGCTGAATTTAGTCTTGAACATGTTGAATTTGAGGTGTTTGTGGGATATTAATCTTAATATATGAATTTGAAGGAGAAGACACAGTCATTGGCGTATGGGTGGTATTTAAAACTATGAGAGATGAATGAGATAACATAAGGATCTACCTTGCATCCAGGTTAGAAACTTGGGGACACTAACCTTTAAATAGGCAGAGGACATAAAGGAGAGCATTTGAGAGTTAATAGGAGAACCAGGAGAGAACATTGCCACCACAAAGAGGGTGTAATCGGTGGTGTCCAGTGAAACAGAGATTACAGTAATCTGAAAACTGAGAAGTATCCAAGGCTTGATAATCAGTGGGTCTTTCGTGACCCTTTGGTTTCAGTACAGGAGTGGAGGTGGAAGCAGTGAATTTAGGGATTGTGATAAGGGAGGAAGAAAAGATGTAGGGAGAAATTTTGAGAAATTTTGATAAGTGTTGGAAACTAGAGGAGGATACAGCATAAGTGAAAGGTTTTGGGGAGGGGGTATGGGATGTGGATAGGCTGAGGAGAAAGAGCTGTTAGAAAATGAAAAGGTCCAATATGAGGAGAGTGTGAAAAAAGATGGATTCAAGGCCACGAATTGACGAGACTGGCCTTGGACAGGAGGAGGGCTGCAGCATCTCCGAGACTGGAGGAAGGAGGGATGTGGATAAAAGTAAGCCTTTAAGATAGAGGAAATCACTCCTAATGACTTCATTTTCTCTAAAGAAATAAAAAAAGGGAGTTTGTAGAGAGAGTTGGAACCCATAATATTAAGTGAAGTATCCCAAGAATGGAAAAATAAGCACCACATGTACTCACCAGCAAACTGGTTTCCCTGATCATCACCTAAGTGCACATTTGGGAATAACACCAACTGGGTATCGGACAGAGGTGGGTGGTGGGGGGAGGGGATGGGTGTATACCTACATGATGAGCGCGATGCGCACTGTCTGGGGAATGGACACGCTTGAAGCTCAGACTTGGGGGATGGGAGGGGCATGGGCAATATATTTAACCAGAACTTTTGTACCCCCATAATAAACTGAAATAAAAAAAAAAAGGAAGTTTGTTGCTAAAAGGAGTCAAGGGTTGGATAGGTCTTTTGAAGAGAATGGTGAAGGTTTAGAATAGAATTGAGGAAAATCAGAGAGGTAGCTGACAAATTTGTTCCTTGCTTGAGGGATTTAAGGATATGACTATTAGTGTGGATATCATGAATAGATTATATGAAAAAGAAGAAGGACCATTTCGTTTAACAGAGGATGTTTTTATTTATCATCTCTATGTACAAAACACTGTACTTACAGGAATCTTCCTTCCTGGGAGATTCAGATGAGCACTGGCCGTCTCACACAAGGAGGGTATGAGCTATAGCTCAGGTCATATGCTTTGTCACAACACAAGTGTTTCGTGTTTGCTTCAGCAGCACATATACTAAAATTGGAATGATACAGAGAAGATTAGCATGGTCCCTGCACAAGGATGACACATAAATTCGTGAAGCATTCCATATTTTTACAAGAATGGAAAAACAAGCACCACATGTACTCACCATCAAATTGTTATTAACTGACCAACACTTAAGTGCACATATAATAATAATATTCATTGGATGTCAGGAAGGTGGGAAGTGGGAGGAGGGGATGGGTATATTCACACTTGATGGGTGCAGTGCACACCGTCTGGGGGATGGACATGCTTGAAGCTCTAACTCGGGTGGGGCAAAGGCAATATATGTAACCCAAACATTTGTATCCCTGTAATGTGCTGAAATAAAAAGGGCCAAACACAAATGTTTATAATAGGTTAAAAATGATAAATGACACATGAGTTTTATAAATATACCATGAGGGTTTGAAAGAGATAGAGGTTCCCTCAAATGGGAAAATAGGAAGGCTTTATGGAAGTGGGAAAAAAAAAATGGCTACATGTGAATTTTCTGATGAAATAGTAATGAAACTAGTTATGTGTTTTTAGTTTATTACAGCATTTATTTATTCTTCTATAATTCAGTGACCAGCATTAAGCAGAGGAGGAGAAATAGGGTAACGAAACATAGTGAATGCTCTTCTGCCAAAAAGGTGTTCTGAAGTTGATTATATTTTTATGTAGGAATATAGAATTCAGTTATCCTCTCCACGAATGTTTAATGAATGTCTCTGTGCTAGGTGCTGAGGATACAGAGATGATTAAGATATAGTTTCTGTCCTCAAGGAGTGCATACTCTAGTAGAAGAGACAGAAGTAAAAAGAGAACTTCAGTTCTGTGTAATAAGTGATATAAAAGTGGTATATACAAGTAAAGAAATTTCACATACAGTGAAGGAAGCATGAATAAATGATTATGTTGGTATGACAGCAGATTTTTTTCTTTTTCTTTTCTTTAGTTGGAGAACATCAATTGACAGGCCATAAAGTTGCAGTTAAAATCTTAAATAGACAGAAGATTCGCAGTTTAGATGTTGTTGGAAAAATAAAACGAGAAATTCAAAATCTAAAACTCTTTCGTCATCCTCATATTATCAAACTGTAAGTATTTTTATACCTGATAATACAAAAAAGAGATCCATCTTGAAATGTTTTTAAAGAATTTTATTAATACAAATAATTGTTTATCTTTAGTCAACCTTTTACAAAAATATTATTTTTTCATATCTATATTCAACAAGTGTTCATTTTATCCTCATCAGTCCTTTTTTGCATACTCTTGGTTAGAATTAAAAGTCATTGTTTTGAAATTGGTACTGTTTTCAAGTAATAAATGCAGTCTTGGAAGTTGACTCTAGTATTCATTTCAAAGGTTATTTAGGGCTTTGATATTCCTAGATTCATTTTGGTAATTTTTCTCTTGTTACTTTTCATTAAGATAGTAGAATATTTTCTTTGTGGAAAGATAGAAAGTAAATTATCCACCATAGTATATTATTTTTAGAACTGAAAGTAATATCATAATTATTAAATAGTAAAGCTTTAAGGAAGCAGATGAATTTTTTTGGAATAAGTTACAAACTTAAAAGATAAGTAAATATTAAAAATAGTAATAAGTAAGCTAATTAATTAAATTGAGAGATAATTAATTTAAAATTGACTAGGCCCATAGAAATTTAGACGTTTAGTATTCCTTTAAATCATTTAAGTTGCAGTTTAATATTTATTAAGAAAATGTGACATGCTAAACACTGAAAATTGTCTTTTTTATCTTAAATCTTGGATACAGTTTTGTAAAGTAACTATTAATCTTATTGGGTACCTGGTCATGGCCAGGAACTGTACTGAGCATTTTACATATATAATTTCATATTATCCTCATGACAAGCCTCTTATGTAGGTTTATTTTATAGACAAGGAAACTGCGTATCTAAAGAGTATGAGCTGCTTATCCAAGGTCACACAGCTATTAAGTCTCAGAGCTGGTAGTTGAATTCAGACCTGACTCCAAATGCCATGCTGTTAATCTCTACTCTAGCACTCCAGTCTTTCTTAAAACTGAGAGTGATATAAATCCCTTAAAAAAAAATTGTAGATCCCTGGTTTTGACTTAATTATTTTTAATTTACCATTACTTAAGTATTTAGAAACAACGAATTAGGTATAACTCCATTTGTGTATAGTTTTAATTCAATTATGAACTAAAATAAACTCATTTATATATGGGTAAAATAATGAAATCAATGAAATTCAAAACAGTATCAGTGGTATAATGTGAGAAATAATGGTGTTTTATAAAAAACAAATCATTGTTAGTTTAATAGTAGAAACAGGAGGGAGAGGTACAATACTGCATTTATATTTTGATTCAAATAGATTGTTGCACAGAAAGCCTGTTCCTATAAGTATACTGTAAAAAAAAAAAAAATAGCATTATTAATGTCTCTGAGGCTTTGTTTGCTAGTTCATTAAAATCAGACATTATATTTAGCCTAACTAACCTTTGTCAGTGAGCAGTCTTTAAATGTCGGTGTTAATGGGGAACAACTTGATAACCCTGTGGAGTTATATTGTTTACCTGATGATGAGGCTAGCATGTAGCTGTGGTGGGCAGAATAATGGCCCCTCAAATGTCTATGTCCTAATCCAGAGAACTTGTTAGTATGTTAGACTACATGGCAGAGGGTAAGATTGCTAATCAGATGACCTTAAAATAGGGAGATTATCCTGGATTATCTGGGTGGGCCCAATATAAACACAGTGGTTCTTAAAACTAATGGAGAGGGGAAGAGAAAGAGAGTCAAAGAGATTTGAGTATAGAAGCAAGGTCAGAAAGATAAGATGTGGGAAGGACTCAGCTGGCTGTTGATGGCTTTGAAAATGGAGAAAAATGAATGTGGACAAAGGATTGCATGCAGGTGGTCTTAAAAAGCTAGGAAATACAAAGAAATTCTACCCCAGAGCCTTCAGAAGGTAACACAGCCCTGTCCACACCTTGACTTCAGCCTACTGAGACATGTGTCAGGCTTCTAACCTAAAGAACTATAAGATAATAGATTTGTGTTGTTTTAAGCCACTAAATTTGAAGTATGGCAGCAATAGGAAACCAATACAGCATCATTCTTGTAAATGAGTGGCCGGTCCAATTATTGTTGGGATTTGGAACATGGACCTACCTGCTAGAGATGATCAAGCATATGTATACAGAGGTTTTTAAAGATTATCGTAATACATAAAATACCACCTATGATGTCAGTGACTCACCTCTCCTATCCCTTGTTTCCTTTATTTATTTATTTTTTGCTGTTTCTATTTTATTACTTTATGTTATCAGAGTGGTCACTTTACATATTCTTAAGGCTCATTATAAAGGCTTACTGTTTCTAATATAGTATAATTATGTTTATGTAATAGCTCTGTACCTAAAAAGGTGTACAAAAAGAAAACCGTTCTTAACATACAGACGGGAAAAACTATTTCATTTAAGAAAACCTGTATTTGAGTTTTTCATAAAACAATGTCCGGTTTCAGTCTGAAATGTTGGTTCTTAGTACACTCATGGCCAAAGAATGACCAGACATGCCAAAGTAAGGCAAGCATGAAAATGATGTTTATTGAGGAGAGAAAGATAGGATCACAGAGCAAGAGCAAGACATAGGTTCAGAGTGTGATACGTACACCACAGATGACGACCGGACCCGTTGTCCCAGCAATGGGAGAGCACAAGGAAGGGCGCAAAAAGGGCTGTTTCCTTCACTTTAAAATGGGATACCTCATAGAATTATTTGAGAATTAAAGCTGTTGGCACTGGTATAATGCTTAGTATTTGATGAGCATTGGCACAAAACAGGAATTGGCAACCTACAAACTGATTCCAGTCCTCTTTCGTGATT
>CM052444.1:69859684-69918719 GCA_028533085.1 Varecia variegata | reverse complement strand
GTATTTGAGTTTTTCATAAAACAATGTCCGGTTTCAGTCTGAAATGTTGGTTCTTAGTACACTCATGGCCAAAGAATGACCAGACATGCCAAAGTAAGGCAAGCATGAAAATGATGTTTATTGAGGAGAGAAAGATAGGATCACAGAGCAAGAGCAAGACATAGGTTCAGAGTGTGATACGTACACCACAGATGACGACTGGACCCGTTGTCCCAGCAATGGGAGAGCACAAGGAAGGGCGCAAAAAGGGCTGTTTCCTTCACTTTAAAATGGGATACCTCATAGAATTATTTGAGAATTAAAGCTGTTGGCACTGGTATAATGCTTAGTATTTGATGAGCATTGGCACAAAACAGGAATTGGCAACCTACAAACTGATTCCAGTCCTCTTTCGTGATTCCAAATGGGTTTCAGTTAACCGAACCAGTTCATATCTGACTTCAACTTCATGTTATTAATGACGTGTTCTAGTTACTGAGTAACCTCTAAGCAAAATTTCTTTTTTATTCTCTACTGTGACCACTTCCTGTAAGAGGAGAAAGCTGAAATGGCCAGATTACTAAGTGTGCCAGAATGAAAGTGGAAAAAGGGAAGATGGCTCCAGATTTGCCTTACACCTTGACCTCATCACCTTTAGAATGCCAGCTCTGAAAGACCCCAAGGAGATCTAGCCCATTTGGGGTATAAGTGATAGTACTTGTTCTGTTCCTAGAAAAACGCAAATCAGATTCTGTCAATAAGCAATGAAATTGTGAGGATATAAAAGCTTATTTTTGATGTGATATCTATCAGTGTTTTTTTGCTTCCATTTCTATAATTATTTCTAATTGTTTAATTTTTTGTTTGAGTAATTATTTCATTCTCATTTAGTATTATTATTTGCTATTTTGTTCTCTGAAGGAGTTATAGAACATTGTCAGAATAGGCAGAAAAGTAATTGGAAGAGGTGAATTTAATGTTTAAAGCTTCTGGCTTCCAGCCTTGAGCTTAAATCCATTTAGCCACATTGCCTCTTTAATTATACATCGGATTTTTCTTTTTTTTGATCTGATCTTAACAAAAAAAAGCACTGAAGTATTCTTGCTACAGAACAAGCTTATTGACATAACTTCTAATAGTGTTAGTGATTTAAACAGGGAGAGAGAACCGATCCTTTGAATGGTTTTGTTTATTTTGTGCAGTCTTGGACTGACTGCCAAGAATAGTTTCCTTGTTGCAAATGGGCCTCTAGAATTAGAAAGTTTGAGCATTAAATACCAAGAATGAAGGATACTTTTGCATGATTTCTCTATTAACTCAAATTGAAAAAATATATATTATCAGCCTAAAGCCCAGAGGTAGAAAATGAAAAGGAACAAATATGATTTAAAGAAAAATCCAAACTTTCTCATGAAATAGAATTTGTTGAATTGATTTTTGTCCTTGTTTTTCTTTCCTCCATAGTTCTTAGTGAAACGATTTTAACTGGTGAAAAGATGAATACTTTCTAATTTGATAGAGATGATTTTTGCCTGTTTACTATTTTTAGTCTTTATCTTATTTAATATATGGATAGCTTTTTAACATTGTTTATCACCACCACCCTGAAAAGTTGTAGTCCCTAGGTTTCCATGACACTGCAGTCTTTTGATTTTCTTTTTCCATTCTTGCCTCTCTTAAAATTTTCTCTTATGGGCTCCTCATTATCCTCCTGGCCATTAAATATTGATAGATTTCAGTATACTGAGCTAGTGCAGTTTTCTTAGTGCACCTCCTTTGGCTGACTTCATCTACTACCATAGTATCATTTGTCATCTCTGTGCTAAAGATTTCCAAATCTATATTTCTGGCCCATTTATTTCTCATGAATTCTGATCACATTTATCAAACTGTTTATTGAATGATCCATTCTGAAGTTACAGAGTCATGTAAAACTATCAGTAAATTTTTCTTTCTCTTCCAGACTTAACTCCTCTTTTGTTCTTTTTTATGGAAAATGAAAATACCATTCATGCAGTTTCTCAAGTTGAAAAGTTAAGCATAATCTTTAATCCTTCCTTTGCCCTCACTGTTTAAATACATAAATAATTAATCATTAATTTCTGCAACTCTTTTTCCCAAGTGTCCCCCTGTCCCCCAAATCTGTCCATTTTTCTCTGCTCTTACTCTCAGGTCACCATCTTCTCTTGCTTCTTGTACTTCATCTGTCACCTCTACTTAGAATGCTTTACCCACATCTCCTTCCCCCTAAGCTGCCAATTCTAACAGTTCCAACTTGTCTTTTATATCTCAGCTTTTAAAGGTAATTATAGTTGACTCTTGAACAACACGGGTTTGAACTCCTCAGATCAACTTATATGTATGTGTGGATTTTCTTCTGTCTCTGCCACCCCTGAGACAGCAAGACCAACCCCCTTCTCTTCCTCCTCCTTCTCAACCTCTAAATGTGAAGACAATGAAGATAAAGACGTTTACGATGATCCACTTCCACTTAATGAATAGTAAATATATTTTCTCTTCCTTATGATTTTCTTAATATTTTTTTCTCTAGCTTACTTTATTGTAAGAATACCAATATATATAACACATATGCAAAATATGTGTTAATTAACTGTGTTATTGGTAAGGCTTCTGGTCAACAGTTGGCTATTAGTTAAGTTTTGGAGGAGTTAAAAATTATATGTAGATTTTCAACTGCATGGAGGTCAGTGCCTTGAACCCCCCAGGTTGTTCAAGGGTCAACTATACCTCTGGAAAACCTACTTTATCCCTTAAGACTGGGTTAGGCTCTCATCTGCTCTCAAAGCACCCAACCTTCACTTTTCCAAAGCCCTTAACATTGTGTTTTAATTGCTCGTTTTTTTTATTGGTATCCCCTTCAAGACCGAATTCCTTAGGACAAGGAACTATGTTTTTTTTTCCTTTTATTTATTTGAATTTTTATTGAGCACCTATTATGTGATGGGCACTATTTTAGGCACTGGGAATACAATGGTGAAAGACAGACAAGATCTCTGTTCTTGTAGTGTTTATGTTCCAGATAGTAAGTAAACAAATTAATAAGATTATTTTAGGCAGTGATAAGTGGTATGAAGAGAATGAAACACGGTGCTGTCATAGAGTATGAATAGGAAGCAAGAAGGGCTAGTTTAGATTAGCCTGTGGGGAAATCATCACGGAAGAGGTAAGGTTTGAACTAAGACCTAAAGGATGATAAAGATCTAGCCATCTGAAGATCTGGGGCCAGAGTATTTTCAAAGCAAGGGGAAGGGCAACCTCAAAGGGATGAAACAAACATAGAATGTTGTTGGAAAAGGAAGATTGCTATAATGGGGGAAGTAGAGTGTCTGAGGAGAAGAGAGCTAGTTCAGGAGGGCAAAGGGTAGACAGGGACCAGATGTCATAGGACTTGAAGACTTTGCTAAGAGGTTTGGATTTTGTTCTAAATGGGAAAGCAGGAGGAGTGATACATGAATGTAGTATAGAATGGGTATGGAGGCAGAAGTAGAAGCAGAGACACCAGTTAGGAAGCTATTGCTATAATCTAGCTGAGAGATTATGGTGGCTTTAACCGAAGTGATAGTCTAGATTTGTGTTGTCTGATATAGTAGCCACTGGTCACATGTGGCTATTTAATTAAAATTTAAAATTTAGTTCTCGGGTCACACTAGCCATATTTCAAGCACTTAATAGCCACATGTGGTTAGCAGCTACCATGTTGGAAAAGGCAGATATAAAACAATTCTATCATTGTAAAAAGTTCTGTGCAACAACACATTGGTCGAGATGGAGAGACATTGATGGACTCAATATATTTTGGAGGTAGGACTGATGACTTACTGATAGATTGGATAAGGGAAGAAAAAGAAAAATAATGTTTTATTTTTTTTGGCTTGAGCAACTGGGATTTTGGGTTTTGGCCTGAGCTTAAGTTATAATGGTGCCATTTTCTGAGATGGTAAGAATGGAGGAGAAGTATATTGGCAGTGGTAAATGTTAAGGATACTGTTTTGGCCATATTAAGCTGAGAATTCCATTCGACATCTAAATGAAGATTTCATATGTCATCTTTATCTCCCTGGCACCTAGCGTAATAGTTGGTGTTCAGTAATTACCAATCATACACGAAGAGGTGACATTTGACCAAGATCTCGATAGCCCTAGAAGGACAAGCAAGAACAAAAGAATGAAAATGTAAAAAAACATGGTGCATTGGGAACAAAGAGTCCAGTTTGGGTGGTACACAGAGTATGTTTAGGGAAATGGAGGAAAATAAGGCCAGGTTGTTGATCTATTCATTTAACAAATGATGCCATTTAGGCACTGGGGATACATCAGCAGTCAAAAAGACAACAACAACAACAAAATCCTTGCTATTTTGGAGATTATATGTATGACAATAAACCTCATAATACTAAAACATATACTATTGTTAGACATGTCTTACGTATGTTAGACAGTGAGGAGGTAAGGAAATATGCTGTGCATATATCTGAAGGAGGAATGTTACACATAAAGGGAACAGCATATACAAAGGCTCTGAAGTAGAAATTCCTGCAGGCCAGAGATCAAGGGAGCAGAATGACATAGGGGGATTAGAGTAAGAGATGAAGTCAGAAAGATAAAGGGGAGCCAAGCTGTGTAGGGCATTGTAGGCCATTGCAGGAAGTTTGGCTTTTACAAAGATGGGAGGCCACTGGAAGGTTTTGATTAGAAGTGTGATGTCATCTGACTTACATTTAGACTATAGCTGGACAAGAGTTGAAGGAGGGAAACCAAGTAGTAGTCATTTGCAGTAATCTGGGTGAAAGATGATGGTGGCTTGGAATGGAGCATTAGTGTTGAGGTGTTGACAAGTAAGCATATTTTATATATACTTTCAAGGTAGAGTCTATAGCATTTACTGAGAGATAAGATGTAGGTTGTGAGATGAGAGAAGTTAAGGATGACTCCAAAGTATCTGGCCTGGGCAAATAAAAGGAGGCAGTTGCCAATAACTGAAGTGGAGAAGATTGTAGGAGGAACAGGTTTGAGGTGGGATGTTGGGGATTGGGGGGCAGTATCAAGAATTTGATTTTGGTTTTATGAAGTCAAAATGTTTATTAGGCATCCAAATAGAGATGTTGGCTGTTTAATATGTGAATCTGGAGTTTAGGGGAGAGGTGTAAGCTAGAGAGATAAATTTGGAAATCATCAGCATAAAGATTGTATTTAAGGTATTTAAAGTCCTAAGACTAGCTGAGATCACCAAGGATGTGAGTATTTATAAACAAAAAGTCCAAGGGCTGAGCTTTAGGGCACTAGGATGTTCATGTGTCTGGGAGATGGAAAGGAACCAGCAAAAGAGAATGAAAATGAATAGTCAGTGAGGTTGGAGGAAAACCAGGAGAATCTGGTATATGCAGCCAAGTGAAGGAAGTATTTCAGGAAAGATCATCAACTGTTCCATTTACTGGTGAATATTGAATAAGGTGAGAACCAAGAATTGACTGTTAGATTGGCAAGGTGGAAGTTGCTGGTATCTTTGAAAAGAACCAATTTATTGGAATGGTGAGGGTAAAAACCTGATATGAAGAGTTTAAGAGAGAATATGCGATGAAGAAAGGGAGATAGTAACTATATGCAGAAGAGGAGATAAATAGGAGTGGTAACTAGAAGGAAATGTGAGGTCTTAATAGGATTGTTTTTTAAAATGGGAGATATTATAGAATGTATGACAAAGGGAATAATTCAGTAAAGAGGGAGAAATTGATAATGAAGAAAGAAGGGCTAATTGTAGGAGCCAGATCCTTCAGTAGGTGTGTGAGGGGTTCCAATGCATAATTGGAGGAGTTTAGTCTCAGAAAGTGTATTACCATGGAGAGATTGGCTATGTGTGGTGGAAGAAAAGATAACTAGAAATGATGAGGTCAAGGAACTTAGAGGCTGTGTGTTAGACAGATCTTCTATAAGGACATCATTTACACCAAAAATAATGATAACAGTAGCAATGGGGAAAAAGACATTAAGTCAGATTGAGGGGAAATTAGCAAGGAGATTGGTTGATGGCTGTAACATGACAAGGTAATGGGTAGTATTATCTGATGGCCTGCACTTCAAAGGTAATGGGGCTTTTGAGGGAGGAAGTTTTGGATGAGAATTCCTTTTAGATTCTAGTTCATTACTAGACTATAAAAATTGGCCAGGATTTAAAATTTCATTAAGTTAAAGTGAATTAATGAATTTTGGCACATTATATGCCTTTGGATGGAGGTACACAACACCATCTAGTCTTTCAAATGAAAATAAAATCAAACTCAAATCTGATCATGTCTCTAGATTTCAGAGGGGGTTAGAAATTGTGCATTATGCTGCTATAAAGGATGGATCAGTAAAATTGATACTGTGGAATCCTCTATAGTCCTCTCTCTCTATATAATCCTCTATAGCAGTCCCCAACCTTTTTGACACCAGGGACCAGTTTCATGGAAGTCAGATTTTCCACAGACGCAGGGGAGGTGGGGATGGTTTTGGGATGATTCCAGCACATTACATTTATTGTGAAGTCAAATGTCTCCTCTAATGATAATTTGTATTTCCACCCGGTCCCCAGCACTAGCATCACCACCTTAGCTCCACCTCAGATCATCAGGCATTAGATTCTCATAAGGAGCGTACAACGTAGATCCCTTTCATGCACAGTTTACAGTAGGGTTAGCCCTCCTGTGAGAATCTAATACCACTGCTGATGTGACAGGAGGCAGAGCTTATGTGGTGATATGAGCAATGAGGAGCCGTTGTAAATACAAATGAAGCTTTGCTCACTTGCCTGCCCTCACTTCCTGCTGTTAAGCCAGGTTCCTAACAGGCTATGGACCGGGGCCCGGGGGTTGTGGACCATAGCTCTATAGGACAAACTAACTGATTTCTTCAATTTAAAAAATGCAAGAAAATAAACAGAGATGGAGGCACAACCTGTAAATTGAAAGAGACATAAGTGACATACTAATCACAATGTATGGATTGTATTTGGGTCCTAATTCAATAAAAACAAAACAGCATTATAAGTTAATCAAGAAACTTTTCAATTGGATATTTGATAACATTCATGATTTTTAAAATTTATGCATGATAATAGTATTGCATGTTGTGCATACACATATCCTTATTAGGTCATTAAATATAAAATGTCCAATTTTAATTGAAAAGTATAGTTTATTATATCCCAAACAGGAAGCAGTGCAGTTAATCAAAGTATGCACCTAAAGTATGGACACAGTTTTGCCATCTTAACAGTAGCTAGATTTTTTTTTTTTTTTTTTTTTGGCGACAGTCTTGCACTGTCGCCAGGGCTAGAGAGCCGTGGTGTCAGCCTAGCTCACAGCAACCTCAAACTCCTGGGCTCAAGTGAGCCTCCTGCCTCAATCTCTCCAGTAGCCGGGACTACAGGCACCTACTACCACGCCTGGCTAATTTCTTCTATTTTTTTAGAGACGAGGTCTTGCTCTTGCTCAGAATCCTCTCGGAAGTCCTGACCTTGAGTGGTCCTCCTGCCTTGGCTTTCCAGTGGCTAGGATTATAGTTGTGAGCCACCACACCCAGCCCAGCCATAGATTGTTTATGCCAGGAGTACAGAAGGCTGGAGAGCAGGTGGTGATGAAATCGCCCAAGGTGTTTTCCACAGCTTGCTGAAAATTGAATATTTTTCCTTGCAAGAAGTGGTCCAAAGCCTGAAAGAACTGGTAGTCAGTTGGTACCAGTTCTGTTGAATACAGTGGATGACAGAGTTTCCCAGTCCAGCCTCTGTAGTTTGAGCAGCGTTGTTTTGCAAGAGGATTGGCCTGTCTCTATTGACCTACCTCGGCTGCTTCATCACAAGTATCCTCGTTATTTGTCCAGTTGGTTGCAGTAGACATCCACTGTAATTAATTGACCAGGTTTCATGAAGCTGTAGTAGATAATACCAGCGCTGGACCACCAAACAGACACCATTAGCTTTTTTTGATGAGTATTGGTTTTAGACTGTGTTTCAGCACATCTTTATCCAACCATTGTGCCTAACACTTGCTTAAGATTACTTTTGCTATTTGGACTCCTTTTTGGTTCCAAATGAAGCGTAGAATTATTTTTTTTAGAGCTGTAAAATAGGATGTTTTTATTTTAGTGGGGATTACATTGAAAGTATAAATCACTTGAGACAGTGTGGACATTTTAACAGTGTTGATTGTAACCGTCTGTGAGCATGAGGTTTTTCCATTTGTTTGTGTCATTTGTGATTTCTTTCATCAGTGTTTCATAGTTTTCCTTGTCTTTCTCCTCTTTGGAGAGATCTTTCTCCTCTTTGGTTAAGTATAGTCTGAAGAATTTTATTTTTTTTGTAGCTATTGTGAATGGTATTGAGTCTTTGATTTGCCACTCAGCTTGACTGTTACATTAGTAAATAACATTTTAAAATCTGAATAGATTTGATCACCAAAAAGGTGTACTCATGAATGTTGATTTTTTTGGCTAACTTCAGAAAGATTTCTATTTTTCCTAAGTTTCCTATTATGGATATTGCCTAAAAATATATATAACTTGGCTAAGTGGAGAATTCTTAGGGTTTTGTGGATAAGTAAATTTTTTTGGCTGTATTAGAGATGCTGTTTCTGGAAAATTTCTGAAGGACATTAGTTTACTTTTCTGCTGTATTAAGAAGATAATACTGACATGTATGAATGATTCATGATTGAATTTCTTATGATACTTCAATATTATTATTATTTTAGAGGGCCCAAGAGATATGACTTACTCTCATCAGGCTTGGAGCATAATACCGGAATTTGCCTTTTTCACTAAATCCCTAATGTGAAGCTGTTTTCTTAGACTTCTGTCTTCTAAAACTTGTTTCCCTTTGTCTTCATCCCATTATGGTTAATTGAAATTTTATTGGTTTTGTTGTAATTTTGCTATAATTTTTTTGTCTCCTATTTCTCTGGTTTTGACTCCAAGCTGCTCACATTATTTATAAGTGCTAATTCATACATTTATTTAAATATTTACTTGGTATAGGCACTTTGCTAGGTACATACTCATGAATCAAATTATAATAATAAAACATATTATTCATGCTTCTTCATTCATGTCATGCTTCTTCAACAAAGCAGACAACAACATAAACTGGGGAAAAGAAACCCTATTCAATAAGTGGTGCTGGGAAAACTGGATAGCCACATGCGGAAGAATTAAACAGGACCCCTATCTCTCACCATATACAAACTGAGGTACGTGCTCTGAAACTAAGGGAAATGCATCTGTGAGCACAAAAAGGCACCTGACCTGGATTTAGGAAGTGACCTTTAAGCTGAGATCTAAAGGATGATTAGTAACTGGTTGAAGGGTGGAGTACAGATCATAGTATAAGATTCAGGTACAGCTTATGCAAAGGAGCTGCAGCGGGAGGAAGTGTAGCATGACTAAAACTAAAACCAGTAGTGTGATCAGTGTTGGGAATCAAAGATGAGACAAAATAACAGAGATGGCAGGGGCCTCAATTATTTATTAAGAGCAGTGGGAAAACCCCGAAGATTTTAAATTAGGAGGCTACTGGAGATCAGATTTGTGTCTGTAGAGAATCCTTATTTAATGTCTGTTTTTGTAGCTAGACTAAAACCTTCGAAAGTAGAGGGAATAGCTATTGATCTTACCACGTGCAATACAAGTAGGTACTCAGTAAATATTAAGTGTCACTATTCAGTAGCTCAGTGTCAGGCACACAGTAAGTGCTCAGTAACGTTATGGTTTTCATTGCTCTAGATTGGCTTTTGGTGTGGGACAGTGGCTGCTGTGGAGTAAGAGGCGTCATGAAGTAATTCATTCCAACAGTATCTGTTGAAGACCTCTCATGTACTCAGAAGAATCAGCAGCTAAATTTATATATTAGAATTTCAACACTTCTTTTCCCTCGGGCCCCCTGAAGGATGTATGGAACACAAAAGTGATAGAGAATTGTTAATAAATCAGATCGGCCTAAAGTGAGGTGATATAGTAGATGCTCGTGCCCTATACCACTCACTTTATATAATCACTTTTGTGCCTGGTAAGATAGCTTTTATAAAGCAATTTCTTCTAGAGTTCTCAGGTAAAATTACCTTTCCAGAGTTCATTTGAAATAGTCTCAACTTTATTCTTAAGTTATGTTCATTTGTTTTATATAAAGTGAGATAACTTGCCATGTTTCTTCCCAAAGACTAAAGATTGCTATTAAAACATTTCTTCTGAAAATTTATAATCATTTCAATACTATAGCTTTAATATTTTACTTTTTTCAAGCATTTAATTTATATACAGTGTGTCCTCTCTTAAAATGTATAGTATATAGTGTTATATCACCAACTTCCTGGCCAATTTTCCCTACTTCTTTATTGGGGAATAGTAACCAGACCCACCAACTCACACATATTTGCTTTTGTGCACATTAATAAAGGTGCCCTGTCTGGGTGGACAAATTACCAAAAAATTCCTCTGCTTCTGACATATCCTATGTCATTGTGCCCTGCTTGGAGGGTGGCATCAGCCCCTACTTGTGCCTTCTGCTGCGTGCTGTTAAGCCATGCAAAAACTACTCAGCTATACTTAGTGGCCCTATGTGGTAACTCAGTGTAAGTTAGATATTGCTCGTAATCAACTAAACTATAGATAATCCTTTATAACCAAAGTGGCCTATTTTAAAAAGTAGAACAATTGTTCACTTAATGTAATTGTTAAATGCAACCTTCAGTTAAAACATTAATATTATATTTAACTCATTTTCAAAGTTTCTAAAACTTGGTTTCATAAAATGTGGGTAAGTTGTTTTGGGGGAAAAACTTTGGTAAATAAAGCGAAAGCTTTTTATTTTTTTTATCATTTTTTAATGTGCTCAGTGTTGCCTGCCTAGAAACATACACACAAACATATACACATATTTAATTTTTCATTATGGAAACTTTTTAACATATACAAAAGTAAAGTGATGAGCTCCATGTAGCTGTTATTCAGCATCAACAAAACATTATGTTTTTAATCTGTCAACTCTTCAGCATCTATTCTAGAAGACACTCTTTAAATTTCAAATAACAGCACAGTACTGTTATCATATCTAAAATTAAAAATAATTAACAATATTTTCCACCATCTAGTCAGCATTCAGACTTTCCTGATTCTTTCATAAATGGTTTTTAAAGTTGGTTTGTGTGAATTAGAATCAAAACAAGTCTATACAGTATAATTGATATGTCTCTTGAATTACTTTTAATAAATACCTTCCCCTTTTCCTTTTTTTCTTGTATTTTATTTGTGGAAGAATGGGCCATTTTTCCACTTTCTGGATTTTACTGGTTGTATCTCTGTGGTATCATTTCACATGTCCAAGAATATTTTTTATTTATGTTTAAATATATGATACCTCATCTCCTTTGACTGTTAACAGATTTTTGTTTAGGTGGAGTAATTAATGCTTTACTTAGTTGTCAAAGAATGAAGAAGTTCAAAGATTATGTAAACATGAAAGGGAGGATCTGAAGGAAAGGACACAAACCTCAGGAAGTAGAATAATTTTGTAATGCTCCACTTTCACAGCTCTGTGATTACTTTGATAACATAATTTGTTGCCATCTTAAAATATTATAGAACACCGGAATATGGAATTGTAGCAAGAGTAGGTATAGTAGGTTGATTTTGGTTAAAGTAACATTGTTAACTTTTTTTATTTGCAAAAAAAGGTACCAGGTGATCAGCACTCCAACAGATTTTTTTATGGTGATGGAATATGTGTCTGGAGGTGAATTATTTGACTACATCTGCAAACATGGACGGGTGAGTTAACATACTGTTTAAACCTCTAAGCTGAAAAAGAGGAAAGTACTGGGAAATAACAAACTGCAAAGATATCTTCAAAGCCAGAGTTACTTTTGTAGTAATGCACAAATAGACATACAGAGTACTAGACAAATTTTTTTTCTTAAAAGTACATCTTTTGAAATACCTATTTTAGAAAATATGTTCCACTTAATTTCCAGTGTGATGCCTGTGCTTTTCAGAATCTGTTCTGTAAAAGTATGTTGAGGTTTAATTATTTTTTTCTTCATACTTTCACATACATTCTGTTTTAGTTTGTTTTACTGTCAATTACCCAAAACATTGTGCACATTTAATAATGTTAATTAAAAATTAAATGCTACTGCCTAGCAACAAAGAAAAACCTGCCTATTGACATGTTGAGCTTTGACAAGTTTTTGGTTTTTTTGTTTTGTCTAGTTTGTTGAGAATTTGAACACAATTCTAGCTTGCTTAGTTATACGTAGGCTGATTATGAAACAATTCATGCTAAATAGATATCCCAGATATTCTTAATGCAGTTTCTTTTCTACTTGATAGGTTGAAGAGATAGAAGCCAGGCGGCTCTTTCAGCAGATTCTGTCTGCTGTCGATTACTGTCATAGGCATATGGTTGTTCATCGAGACCTGAAACCAGAGAATGTGCTATTGGATGCACACATGAATGCAAAGATAGCTGATTTTGGTATGTAACTCTGTGGTTGTTCCGAAATGTACTAGCTGCCTTTTAAAGTGTGTCAGCAAAAACTCTTGTAGAACTAAGAACTTTCCATTTCAACCTTGTAAATCCTATACCATGAAAAGACATTAGTTGCTTCTTCTATTCATTTAAATACACTAAAAAAATGGAGATACCTTTAGAAAAGTTATCAAGATAAATCCATTCAATCTGCATTTTCTCCCAAGGAAATGATACTTAACTGTTTTTTGGAGGGGTAGAGGAGTCCCAAACTGCTTTGAAAATCAGATGAAAGTATGCAGACTTTCCCTGATGAATGCACATAAATAGAGGTACATGAAAATTTGCATGCAGTTTTGGAAAAAGCTTTATAGTTCTTCTGAATTGATTCATGAACAGTTCAGTGGATCTTAGGGTTACATCTGACAACTTGATTAGACAATAGGAGTTTTTGTAAGGGGTAAAAGAAAAGGTAAAATCTGATTTTTAAGCTCCACACACTTTCTGGGGTAAACATACCTAGAAAGGATGCCATAGTAGGGTGTTTGAGATAATATTAGCAAGTGAAAGATTATAGAGAAAGAGAGACAGAAAGGTGCTGAAGTTTAGTGTTACTTATTTAAAATCTTTGTCTATATTTTGTCTTTAATCTAAAAACCAGGAAACTACTTTCTCTATTTCTCTTCCTTCTCTAAATCATGCAACTCAATTTAGTGCTATAGTTCAAGTAGATTTTTTGTTGAATTATTTTTTCTTATGTTGAATTAAAGCTTTCTAAATTAAACACGTTTTGGAACATAATCTCTTTATAAATTGGGGCCTGTCTGGTTTCTAGTTACAGAATTTTAAAAAAGTCTTTTGAAAGCTTAGTATAAAAAAGTAGTAGTCTCTATTCTTTCAACTGTAGAAGTAGATAAATCATAGATTGAAGGTTTTATGTTTGGAAAAGTCAATATAATTTAGAATATCCTTATTTGTGAAATGAATCAACATTTTTATTGAGAAAGGAAATTTAATTCTAATCGTACATATGATATGCTTCAGCATTTTTTGTCATAATGTAAGCACTCTGAAATGGTCTCTTTCTTGTCTAACAAATGCTTTTACTGCTTTTTTAATACTTAAAAAATAAGATGTATCGAACATTAAAGACTTGGAATTTTACTCATTTTTAATCTATATCCACTTTAAAAATATCTAGCACCAGATAAGCATTACTTTTGTTTTCAGGACTATCTAATATGATGTCAGATGGTGAATTTCTGCGAACTAGTTGTGGATCTCCAAATTATGCAGCACCTGAAGTCATCTCAGGCAGGTAATAATATATCAGTGAAGAATGAGCTTTTTGTCATCTTGCATTCATTCTGATAACATTTAGTTATAATATATTCTCTTTAGAAGGCAAGATTTTTAGCATGGTAGAAACAGATTGTTCATTTATCTTACCATTGTTGTAGGGGGGCTGGTTATATTAAAATTTTTTAAATGTTTCGTTTAGCTGTTGTTATAAATGTACTTATGAAGTTTTTCCTTTTTAAAAAAGGACTGAAATCTTGATTTAAAATATATTATTTCATTGTAGAAAAATGCAGGTATGAGAGTTAGCATTTGTTAAAATTAAGTTAGTATAATTTATCTATCAGACACAATCTTTTAATAATACTTTAAATATTTTATAAAGTATATACAGTATTGTTTTATATTTTGTCTTTGGAAGAATGAAATTTTGGGGGAGGTAATATTTCATGAAATTAAACTATACAAGTAGTGATTGTGTACTCATGTAACTAATTCATTGGTACATTATAAAAAATGTTTATACAGATTACAGTAGTAAACTCGTCTTTATAGTGACCATTGTGTGATTTAAAAAGTTAACAGAATTCTATGAGAGAAAATATTGAAAGGGTATTATTGCCAGTAGCAGATATAGGAGTTTATTAGTTCATTTGGGCTGCTATAAGAAAAATACCATAAATTAGGTGGCTTACAAACAACAGAAATTTATTTCTCACAGTTCTGGAGACTGGGAAGTCCAAGATCAAGGTGCCAGCGGATTTGGTGTCTCGTGAGGGCGCACTTCCTCATAGACTACAGTATTTTCACTGTAACCTCACATGGTGGAAGGGATGAGGAGCTCCCTGGGGTCTCTTTTTATAAAGGGCACGAATCCCATTCATGAGAACAGAGCCCCCATGATCTAATCTACTCCCTAAATTCTCACCTCCTATACCATTATCACCTTGGGGGTTAGGATTTCAACATATGAATTTTGGGGGGACATAAACATTCAGTCCATTGCAAGGAGTTTGGACAATACAGCAAATGATGTAAATGATGGATGGCAATTTTTGTAGAAACAGATTGTATTCTTTTCATTGGAATTGTAGAGATTTACTTTGCTACCCCAGACCTAGTTTGAATTTGGTAATGTGCTCTTGGGAATTTTAATACTGTAGAAGGTGAGAGAAAAAAAGAATAACATTTTAAGCATAGGTTATGTGGATCAAAGCTTATTCTAATTCTATGGGCTAGCAAGTGATTAGAATGAAAGTAGTAGGTACTCAGCTGATACAGGATAAATACTGTTTATGCAGTATTAGGTACTTTAATGTTTCAAATATTCTTTAAAATAGGTGTGCCATGGATGAAAATTCTATTAATATTATACATGGATTTTCTTTCTTGTAATAGTTTTATGTGAAAAAGATTTAGCCTATACACTATAGTATTGTTTTTCCAAGTTTATGGCTATCTACTTTGATGTTTCTCTCCACAATCAACCACAGAAAGTCTTACATTTTTAAATTAGTAAGTTACAGTTAAATGAATTTGTGGCAAACAAAATGACCCTATTCATTTGGCAAACTTAAATAGTAATTGGTTGGATCAATTATTCTCTTTGGGAACAACCACCGAGCATTGGTGAGTGGCCATGGACTTCATTAAAGACCTTGGAAATCAATAGTACTGAGTCTGTACTACACATATGTATAGAAGCAGGGTACACATAGATGAGATAAAGTGATGCTTGCGTTTCGTGTTTGTGTTGTCATCTTTTTTTCTTAGATTGTATGCAGGTCCTGAAGTTGATATCTGGAGCTGCGGTGTTATCCTGTATGCTCTTCTTTGTGGCACTCTCCCATTTGATGATGAGCATGTACCTACATTATTTAAGAAGATCCGAGGTGGTGTTTTTTATATCCCAGAATATCTCAATCGTTCTGTTGCCACTCTCCTGATGCATATGCTGCAGGTTGACCCCCTGAAACGAGCAACTATCAAAGACATACGGTGATTATTCTTTTTGTTCCTATTATGTGTATTTTCTCATATACTATTAATAATAGTAATGTTAATTGAATGTTTGCCTTATGCTAGGCTTTGTAGCACTTTATAAGAATTTTACTGGCCTTATTACATAAACCTGATGTTGTCACTTACCTTTCAAATACTTGAGATTGCTGCCCAAACCTTTTAGCTTAGGTAGCAAAGTGTACAAGACCCTTCATAAAAATGTTATGCTTAATTCTGAAGTCTCCTTTCCTGCCCTCACCACCTCACCCCTTGTATCAGTGCTTCAGGCACATTGCACTTGTCTTTGTTCCTCAAGCATAACATAGATTTTATGGCTGTATGTCTTTGTTTATATTTTTCTCTTTGCCTTGATGCTCTTTCTTGCCTTTTTTGACCTGATAGACTTCATTCATTCTTTAAAGTTCTGCTCACATGCCACCTCCCTTGGGAAATTATTTCTGATTTCCCCAGGCAACGTTAGGTGCTTCCACTTCTGTTACATCAACATTTTTTTCATACTTTTATTATTTCATTCTCATCTTCTATCCAGGTATTTATCAGTGTGTCTTTCTCCTTTCTTAAGTTATGACTACATCAAGGTAGAGAGATTGTCTTATTCGTCTTTGCATACACAGTGCTAGAGGCTTGGGCATATAGTGTATGCTCAGAAAGTATCTGAAGAAATTTCAAATGGAAAAACAGGGTGAGATTTATGTATTTTACATATGATCGATGCCATGAATCATAAAACGTTTTGCTAAGCTTTTGAATTCAGTAGCTGCTGGTAGGTTTACTGTGAAGGATCTCTTGTCAGGGGAGAAACTTTGGAACGTGCTGTTGCTGATGCTACTGTGAATATGACCGTTACATAGCACACACGTAGCAAGATGATTCATTATCTTCTGCTTATTACTTATTATGTCATGTTTCTTAGAGGTTTTTCCTTCTTACCTAAGTTTCCATCTGTGTTTGTTTATAAACATATTCTTTTGACATCTTTTCAGAACCTTCCCCCTTCTCTTCATAAGCCAGAGTGACTATTTGGAGACCTCTGACTCTTGAAATATTTAAATGATGGCTGAGGTAGTTGTTTCCGTGACCACTTCTGATCTCTTTTGCATGGGAGGACTGTTGATTCCTTTTGCATTTGTGTATCATTTTCTTTCCCAAGCCTTTCTTCAGTGTTCCAGGCCTCGTGCGTAAAAATGTAAAAGTGTAAACTAGCCTCCAGATTTAGTTATAGAAATGAACTTAGCAGGAAAAAAAAAACCCTTTGCGTTCATTTGTGCTTTAACATAAATAGTTCTTTTAATTGGCTTTTCCTTAGAAAATTAGACATGCTGACCTACTTGCACCTGCTTGTATCAGCCTATAAATTTAGAATAGTGAATGTATTGATTGTGTTATTTCAAAACAGATGTTTGTATATTTACAGGTTTTAGAAGAAAAATGTAAGTCTACTGGGAAGAGTTAATTTATACGTAGATAGATGGTATAAAGAGTGTCACTCATCTCTGTACTTAAAATAATAACTCAAATCTATAGTTTTTATCTTTTTTATCTATATTCAATTTTTTAACATTTGGGAATTCTTGATTGGATAAAATATAATTCAACAGGGAAAGGAATTCCTAATTATTGACCAATTTATGTATGCCAAGCATTTTGCCATATCCTTGACCTATTATGTTGATTTTTTAATAGGTAGCTATTATTCTAACTTTATAAATCGTGAACCTGAAGCTTAGAAAGGTTATGTTATGATTTTTTTATGTATTTGTTTGCCCCTATTAAATTGTAAGTTCCTTTAAATTAGGGACCAAACATTAATTCATAGCCAAATGCACAAGGTATAGCACATATTAAATGTTGAATAAGTCTGTGTTTGTTGAAAATTACACAGCTAATAAGGGGCAGAACTGGGGATCAACTCAGAACTTGGCCTGAATTCAAAAACCTATGCTATTTCCACTAGTCCACATTGTTATATCAGTTCCATGACATCTATCCTTCCTCCAATCTATCATAATACTTTATATATTTCTTATGCTACTATATACTGTCTTAGAATTATTTTTATACATATTATATCTTCATATTTATTTGTTCATTTGATCATTTTTACTTTTACTCATTCAACAAATACTTATTTAGCATCTGCTCGGTGAAAAGTCCTATGCTAGGTGCTGGGAATATAGTGGGAAAAAAGGACATTGTCGTTATGGAAATCATGTCTTTGTGTTCCTGCAGGTACCCTGAGCTCAGTAGTAGTAGTATTAATATTGTGTTTTAAAGTGAGGGGTCTTAAGTTCAACTGACTGTGAATACCAGTTCTTCTGTTTATTAGCTGTGTGTGCTTTAGTTACTTCCTGTATATAGTAGAATTGTTGGGAAGATAGTCATAGATTGAACTATGTGAAATTGCTATTTATTTAGGTCTAAAAACATTTGAATATTAGAAACTGAAAATATTCAACTTAATATGTATGACTAAAGCTCTTAGAACAATGTCTAAGCTAATATTTTTTAATTGAATATATAAAAGTTTTTCAGCTGTACTTAAAGAAATTTGGGCACATTGTAAGGTTTCTAAAATTTGATTGATAGTCCTTATAATCTTATTTAATTTATTTTTTCTTTTTTTGGACTATAGAAAAGGTAAATATAACCTGTTTAATCTTAAGTCATATATTATAGCAAAGTCAGGTATCAGGTGGTAGTGATAGAAAAACATAATTTCTGGTACTTGTGTAATAATGCATGTGAAATGAATTGATTTTGTTTCAGATGAACCTTCATAAACATTCTAGTTACCGCTCACTTTGGTAGAGTTAATTCAGAAACTGACTCCTGAAAACTAAAAGCTAGACGTATGGCTTTTTAAATTGGGAGTTATCTTGTTATAAAGAATTGTGGTTATTAAACTAAATTGATGAATTAGAAATCAAAATTTATGTTATTTCCCTATTTTTTAAAACTTTATTTTATTGATATAATTCATATATCATAAATTTACCCCTTTAAAATATATAATTTGGTGGTTTTTAGTATATATACTAAATATATGGTGGTGATGCACCGTCACCACCACTAATTCTAGAACTTTTTTTATCATCCCTGAAAGAAATGCTATAGTCGCTCCCCATTTTCCTTCCTCCCAGCCCCTGGTGACTACTGTTCTATTTTCTGTCTTAATATAAATGGAATCATACAGGATGTGGCCTTTTGTGTCTGGCTTCTTTCATTTAGCATAGTGCTTTTAAGGTACTTTCATAGTATAGCATGGATCAGTACTTCATTCTTTTTTGCTTGAAAAAATATTCACTGTATGAATATAATCCATTTTGTTTATTCATCAGTTGATGGATATTTGAGTTGTTTCTACTTTTTGGCTCTTATGACTAATGTTGTTATGAACATTCACATACACAGTTTATACAGTCATATGTTTTCATTTCTCTTGGGGGTATATCTAGAGTTTATAATTGTTGTATATTGTTGCTCCTGTTTGTTTATTAGTTTTCCTGAACTAATTCTGTAAAGTCTGTATTATTTGTATATATGGCTACTGAAATCTCTCCTTGTTAGCTTAATGGTTAGCTAATGGTTAGACAGACATTTCCTTAAATGCCCTAATCTGTCTCCCACCCTTCGCTGAGGGGCTCTGTGTGCATGTTGGGGTGTATCTGTAGTGCTGCTTAGCCTTAGCCTTAACTCTGCTTTAGCCTTCACTTCCTGCTTGCACAGAGCCTCAAAGTCTGCCAGTGATGAGAAATTAAAACCTTCTCAGTTCTTTATTGGGTATATACACAGCCCTGCAAATGTTACTGGCCTTCTTTAGTCCTAGGACTATATCAGAAACTTTTCAAAGACCCCTTTGAAAATCTCATTCCCTAATTTTTCTTTTTAAATTTTTTGGTCAGCTTCTTGTTTACCTAACTTTCATTGCTGCTTCAGACAGCTGGGATATTACACAGTTGCCACTGGTTTTTTTTTTTTTTTTTTAGCTGCTGCTGCTGTGTTGTTGTTGTTGTTTTTGACAAATGCCCTAGGTAAAAGGCTATTTGCAGTTGAGTGAGCTCTTCTGAGTCAGGTCAAGAAAGACAAGGCCTGTTAGTAGAGGTTTCCAGGGAAATGATAGACATGTCAAAAATAACATTCTTTTAGGATAGGACCTTTGGGGAGCTCCAAAGCTATTCTGTTCCTCTATTCCCCCTGTCCCCCTTTCCCCCCCCAACACACCCCAGTGGTTATTGTGCTGCTAGTTTTCTTACTATGTGATTATGAGGCTGTTGGTTTTTAAGGCTACTCTGGAGCTGGAAAAAGGGAGATGGATATAGGACAACTTAAAAAGCTACAAATCTCACCTTTACTACTGAGATTCAGCCATTTTTCTTGAATAAACACTCCTCAGATTGTTGTAAGCTTTGATTAATTTCCAGAGCTCTGAAAAAGTCTATTTTGACAATCTTTACTAGTTACTTCATTGTTTTATGGATAAGTGGATTTTTGCAGTTTGTTTTGAAAGGGCTCAACTTCCCTATTTGTCATTGATATTTTAAAAGTGTTAAGACATGTAACATAATTTTTTGTCTTCTGTTATTTATTTTGAAAAAATATATCTCAGTTATTTATTACTAAATGTTAATAGGTGTTTAATATTATAGCAAATAAACAATTTTTGTCTTCATATTTCATATGTCTACTCATCATTTACTGAGCATTTACTCTGTACTGGCTAGTGGGGTAAAGCTAAATAAGGGATGGCCCCTGTTTCAAGGAGCTCCGAGTTTAGTGGGGAAGATTAAGAAAGATCAACAACTGTAAAAAAAAAGTGTTGTTACAGATCTACTAGCAGGTATGTAAGTTTTATCTTTGTATATATCTTCAGGGCCTGGCACACCATATTTCTCGCTTAGACTATTGCAACAAGCATCGTCGTCATCATCTTTATCTTTACAATTCAGTTGTTATACCATAAGCAGAATAATCTTTATAGAATGCAGATTAGGTTATGTCATCCTGTCTGTTTAAAAACCTTCAGTGGTTTTCATCAGCCATAGGTTCCGGCCTCACATCCTTTTTATAGCCTGCAATTCTCAGGAATGTCTTATTTCGTTTGCTATGCCATCTTGTAACTCATTATGCTTTCATGCTATTGGGCTCACTTCACTTCCTAGAACATGCCAAAACTCTTTCTTGTCTCAGGGTCTTTACACATATTGTTTCTTTTGCTGGGAATACCTGTTCCTTAATTCTTTGCTTAGCTGACTTCTGATCATTCTGGTTGTTGTCTCCTTAAATATTATTCAGAGTGGCTTCCCTAATCCCCTGCCTCTCATCCTAAGTTATATATTCCTATTTTACTTTGTGCTTTCTATACAATCTATATGACAGGACTTGCATATTTGTATATTTGCAACTATATTTTTATGTGTATTTGTTTAATCTATATTCAGCTAGAATATAATCTCTGTGAGGAGCAGTATATCTTTGGCCCATAGTATGTCCTTAATAAATGTTCACAAATGAATTAATCAGTGCATAGAAGACATTCAGTCAAATATATCTTGATCTGAATTTTAGCTTAGGGGGTACTCAATTCTGCGGGGTAGCAATGCTTAACAATCTTGAGGGAGTAATTTGTGTTAGATGAAAAGGAGTGTGATGTTATAGGATAGCAATAGTAACATCAGGTAGAAGGGCCCAGAAGTGAGAAAATAAGACTTAGGAGAGCAGTTCTCAAACTCTTTGGTTTTAATATCTTATAACTCTTAAAAATTATTGAGGACCTCAAAGAGGATTTTTAAAAAAATGTAGGTTATAGCTATCAGTATTTACTATATTAAAATTAAAACTGAGAAATTAAGAGAATATCTGATTCACTTAAAAATAACCATAAGCCCATTACATGTTAATTTGAATACATCTTTCATGAATAATAACCATATTTTCCAAAGCAAAAAAAAAAAATTGTGAGAAGAGTGGCATTAAGTTACACTTTTACAAATCTCCTTAATATCTGGCTTAATCAAAGATGGCTAGGTTCTCACATCTTCATTCCATCTGTTGCTGTATTTTGTATTAGTGAAGTGTATAAAGTCTAATCTCACTCAGATAAGTGGTTGGAAAAGAAAGGAGTATTTTAATAGCCTTTCAGATAATTGTGATATTCTTTGATACTAAACCAAAGCTTAACGTGTTAGTTGCAGTGTCAAATCAGAAAATATATTAATGGATTTTGGTACTTTCTTACATTATAATTAACTGGTCTGTCTTGCCGTTTGAGTGGATCTTTTATGTATGTATGATCCTATAACACCATGCATCAGTTATTTAGAAAATACCGGGTTATTGAACTATGCAAATTTTCTAAATAGTGACACATTTCATTATACACTATCAAAATCATATTAATATTATCAATACTAACCATCAGAAAGTCTTCAGTACTGGGAAACTGTCAAACAGGTCAATACAAATTATACAGAATTTTACATTTTTGCTTGAAAGCTTGCATTTTATCATTGGCAACAAATACTGCTAGCTATTTTCCTTGAAGTGACAGGCTTACTTTGTTCATTTTTGAGAAAATGTCAGTCAAATACTCAAGTTGTAATAACCATAGTTTTTCCAGGGTAGGGATTAATTGTCTTTCCCAGGGTCACATTGCCAGTAAGTGGCAGAGTTGGGAGTAGAGATCAAGTCTTTCTGATTCTATTATGTTGTATTGCCCCATGTCTAAATTATTTGGGACTTGCTAAAGCATGTTCTTACAATAGTGTATTGTGGTGTTTTTCCTAGAGAGCATGAATGGTTTAAACAAGATTTGCCCAGTTACTTATTTCCTGAAGACCCCTCCTATGATGCCAATGTCATTGATGACGAGGCTGTGAAAGAAGTGTGTGAAAAATTTGAGTGTACAGAATCAGAAGTAATGAACAGTTTATATAGTGGTGACCCTCAAGACCAGCTTGCAGTGGCGTATCATCTTATCATTGACAATCGGAGAATAATGAACCAAGCCAGTGAGTTCTACCTCGCCTCAAGTCCTCCAACTGGTTCTTTTATGGATGATAATGCCATGCATATTCCCCCAGGCCTGAAACCTCATCCGGAAAGGATGCCACCTCTTATAGCAGACAGCCCCAAAGCAAAATGTCCATTGGATGCACTGAATACGACTAAGCCCAAATCTTTAGCTGTGAAAAAAGCCAAGTGGCATCTTGGAATCCGAAGTCAGAGCAAACCATATGACATTATGGCTGAAGTTTACCGAGCTATGAAGCAGCTGGATTTTGAATGGAAGGTAGGAAATTGTAGTGTATTAAGATAATTTGTAGAAGCTATTTTTCTATATAGTAAGCTGCTCTGAGCTGCTGTGTTGAGTATTGAGGTCAATAAATAGTTGGTTTTGATTTAGATATAAATTTAGTGGCCTTGATACTTTTGGCTGACAAACACCATTCTTTCCAATAATATACCATGTGCACTCAAAACAAAACAAATAACCTCTATATTAGGATGAAGAGCTATTGATGTTGGGAACCTACATATTTTGAATTATAGAATAGCATTCTTGAGAAATGCTATTGAGAAACAACAAATACTCAACTTGAAATCATCTGAGAAAATAGCCTGTTTCAGTATGCATCTTAGCAATAAAAAGTCATGAGTCTTCAAAGATAGTATATTTTTACTTTCTCTTGTTTCAGGGAGCTGTTTTTTCTTTTCTTTCTTTGGAGGGCAGGAGTGGGTGGCTGTAATAGCTAGTGGTCAACATCGATTATACCATCAGGACATATTTACTCAGTAAACAAATACTTTCCTCCAAGTTGGGAAATTCTCTCTTAATTGGCTGGTGCTTTTAGTACTTCCTCAGCCTACATTTTGCTTTTTAAAAAAATTAGTGCTCAATATCATTTCAATTCTGTTTGAATATATGGGGGGAGCATTTTTTCATTTCAGATACTCCTTTCACTCTTGTTCTTTTCTTGTGGACTGTGAACATTTTTTTTAAAGGAAGAAGAAAAATGTTTGAACTTCCCGTGTAAATATTCATTTGACATGTTTGAATAAATCAGTCATTCTCATTTCATTATTTGTACATGAAATGAATAAATAAATATTTGCTTAAAACCATTTAAAAAACAGATCTCTCATTTTTGAAGCAGTTTTATATAGTTACAAAGAGATGTTAACATCTTTAAAAATCTGTACTGAAAAATTTTTGAAACTAATTTCATAGATGTTTTGAAAACCCAGAATCTTCTTTTTCTGAGCTGCAGGGTTTTTTTCTTCAAAAAGTAATATTTTCCTTAAGGGATTTGTGATACTTCAATTTTGTGACAGTACCTGATGCGGACCATTAATGTGTTAGTTCCCCTTTATTCCCTGTACTCCATTTTTATCGGTAAAAGTATTCAAGCAGAGACTGGGTAACCAAAGTTGTTATTGATGTTTATAGAGGATGCATATCTGAAGTGAAGGCTAGACTGTGTATAATCTCTGAGTTCCCTTTGCATTTTTTTTTAGTGCCCCAAATTCATTCAAGTAGTTTTCCCTTTACGTTTTAATTGCTATACACAAACAGTACCACTAGTGGGGATTAAATAAATGCTAAAGCAAACTACCTATAACATAAAAAAAATCATTCAGAAATTCCTTCCCTACCCAACCCCTATCAATTATTTGTTTTTGATATTCTTCACAATAAGAAGGGAGACATTTATAGTTTTATATTTGTTGATTTCCCATTTTAGGTAGTGAATGCATACCATCTTCGTGTAAGAAGAAAAAATCCAGTGACTGGAAACTATGTCAAAATGAGCTTACAACTTTACCTAGTTGACAACAGGAGCTATCTTTTGGACTTTAAGAGTATTGATGGTAAGAAAGCTTTGCAGGCATGAGCTCTGAGAAGAGAAAACTTGGCACTAGTTGACCAGATGTTAAAATCTTTCCAAAGACATGGTAGGTAGGTCTTTTGCACTCATTTTTAAGTAATCTAGACTTAACCAAAATGTAAGTGAAATGAAAAGGATGAAAGACACATGGAATATCTCTTACCTAGCACCTTTCCAAAAAAAAGTGCTTCCTTGGCATAAGAAAGTCATTTGAAGTGTTGACTGTGGAGCAGAAGTAAAGAACAGCAAGGAAGCAACTTTTACCTAAAATTAGCCAACTTGTCAAGTTCTTTGTAACATTTCTCCACTCACATTTTATTAGTTAGATTTAATATCTAAACTTTCTCCTTCATCAGCTTCCCTCATCCTGGGTGGCCAAGGTGACCAAATAGGCCTCTGCTGGGATTTGGGTTGGATTTAGGTAGCCATGGCAACCTAGGTACCAAGGGAATCATGGAAAATGGTCATGTCCAAGTACTTAGTGTGTGCCGAGAATTAAACCCAAGTAAACCAAATATGATTATTCAGTTCAGAGGCCCAAGTGGGATAAAAATAGAATAAACCAGGGGTCAGGTGCTAGAGATGGAACAAGAGTAGAACTGAGTTTAGAGTTAGGGAAATTGTTATAAACAAAGCACTTAAATTTTATTCTCAAACTACTGTCAACTATAGGAATGTTTATATAGATCCCAGATCACCTTCATTAGAATTACCCATTGTTCTTATTAAAACTAAAATTCTTGGTAACCACTCCAGACCTGCCAAATCAGAATTTCTGGAGACTGGCCCTGGGAAACTGGGAATCTGCATTTTAACAAGATTTCTCTCACATTGCTTCTCCTAACCAAGGCAATTCCTATGTGCACGGAAGGTTCAGAACCACTGTACAATGGTAACTTTTGTTTTTATCATAATGATTTTTTTTGTTGATATGCTAGAAGAAAATAAGTTGCCAAAAATGCGCTTTCTTCACATGCAGGAATATCAGTTTGATTTCAATGTTAATGCTAGATACTCTATTGAGAAGGATTTAGGGGCCACATTTTGTGTGTAAGTGTTGTGATTGATTAGTGTTGTTTGGTATGATTGTGGGAGAGAAGAGGTACTGCCATCCCTGCTCCTAACACACTAAAACATGACATTATTATGTTGCCCATGCTGAGATGCATTTACTTAGTATTATGAATAATATAACTTCATAGGAAGGGCTTGGGCAAATACACTTTTCATATAAATTGCTCTTCTTTGGTCCATTTCAGATGAGGTAGTGGAGCAGAGGTCTGGTTCCTCAACACCTCAGCGTTCCTGTTCTGCTGCTGGCTTACACAGACCAAGATCAAGTTTTGATTCTGCAACTGTGGAGAGCCATTCACTTTCTAGCTCTCTCACTGGCTCTTTGACCGGAAGCACATCATCTTCAGTGTCACCTCGCCTGGGCAGTCACACCATGGATTTTTTTGAAATGTGTGCCAGTCTGATCACTACTTTAGCCCGTTGATGATCTGACCCTAGTTGCTATCTTTCTGTTATTGCACTGTGAAAATGAGGTATATTCTTTAAGTTATTATCTTACTTCTGGATAACATACTCTGCAATACTAATTGAGAGATGTGAGTATCTCCAGGGGACACACAATGATGGTAAAATTACTGAAAACAAAAAAATCTGACGTTTGCTTGTAGAAATCTGCAGTTCTATTGTGCCTATGATAAATGCACATAGGCAATTGTTTAATAGGTGAACATTGATGAAGATTGTTAATTACAATTGTAAGTTCATGCAAATGATTAATACACCTCACTGACAAACCATCTCAATGTAAGGGTGGTTTGGCAACGCCTCCTTGCTTTACTGTTTAGGTAAATCCAGTTTATTTCCTAAATTTCAGTAGGCCTTAAGCTGTTTTATGTCCCTGTTTTCTTGCGCAGGAAGATTAGAAAGTAAAACAACCATTAGTAAGATATTATTTAAATGCTGAAATCTTAAAAGCTTGCCTCCCAAATTTCAGAAGCCAAGTTCTTCTAACAGTTCTTTACAGATACTGCCTAGTGTTCAACAGAAAGGCTGTGGTCCTATAACAGGTAACCACAATTTCCAGGTTCCTTTAAAAAAGCTGCAACTGAGTCTGGATTGTATCTTGATATTTCCTTGAATAATATATTTATCTTAAGAGCCTCCAAGCTTCAACTTAATTTTAGAACATCTGGAATTGCAACAATTTTCATCTTTTCCATAGACTTTTGTCATTTTAAAATATACCTTCAAAACCTACCTTTCTCAAATTCTTTTTGAATCTATTTATTTTTGTACTTCACCAAGAATAAAATAGTTAAATGAAACAAAGAAAAATATCAACAATCCCTTAAAAGAGATTAACCTTTATCTTTGATCTTTTATTTTGTGTGTTAGGTTGTTAGGATCCTGTTGTATTTTACAATGCTAATTTTTCATTTGAAGCCATCCCCTTCCCTCACCTTCCCTCGGCACTATAGTCTTTGTTCATTATTTGATACTCAGTGGCTGATTGACTTAGTTTTTGACTTTTTTCTGGTTCCCTTTCTGGGTTGGTAGCCATTCAGTTTGAAAACACTGTTCTGGCCCTCAGGGCTTTTATGTACTTCCAAAGCTTGATAGGCTGTGACCTTCACTGTTGAACCTGGTAAGGCAGGAAAGCCTTAAACATTTTTAAAAATTCTCTCTTGAATAAACATATGTGTTGTTTACATATATATATATATATATATATATATATGTATTCACATACCAGTGCTTTTAATTGAAAACCAGTTTTTTTGTTTTGCTTTGTGAAGGTTTAAGATTAAAAAAACCCACAAACTATATATAGCAGGGTAGATAGTAGCTCTTTGATTATATTTTGTTTTAGTAAAAGTATTTAATTTTTAAATTATGTGTAATTTATCTAATTTGTATTTATTCGTTTGTTATGTTTATGCTGTAATTAATAATCTCATTCACCTGACTTACCCTAGAAAATATTAAGCTCTTGAAAACAAAAAATGACATTACTTTGACAGGTTTCTCTTTGCCAAAAATAATGTATTTTCTACCAAGAAGCAAATGAGAATGTTAGACCAGGTTTCTCCTATGTTTATGGAAGACAAGCATGTCTATCTTTAAATAGTTTTTGAGTCAGGAGTTTGCATTGTGTCACATCATGTTGTTTTGTAGACCTTTTAAAAATGGTGTTTAAATAACTTGTAAGTCTTACTTCTTAATATCAAAATGAAAGGAATCTTTGTTCACCAATTTGGGAAAGAGGGTGGAGTTGCAGTTTGAGATAGTTTAAGGTTTAATCTTTGAAAGACTGCCATCTCGTGGCACCAAAGGGTAATACTTTTAATGATTATTTGTATAGGGATAAGCAGTCCTGTGTTAGTCTGGTATGTGTTATAGATACTGCGTAGTTTTGGCTTCTCCAAATGTGTACATACCTCTTTTGGGAAAAACAGGGACACTTATTAATATTTGCCTGATTATGAATGGTATGATCTTAGAAATAAGGAACTAATAAGATCCCTTATCCCTAGTGACAAGATCCATACCAATTTTAAAGGCAGAGAAACAGTGGTAAGGAATCTAGTGGCATTTTAGCTTTGCTAGTCTAATAAATCAGATATTAGAAACTTGTTCATATCAAAATTACTTTATATTGATGATTATCATGTTTTTTGAGTTAATTTATTCACTGTTTTCTCATTCTAGCCATTATTTATGAACATCCCCATTTGATAGTTACCTGTTGAATTTTGGGAGAACCAACAGTCACAGTTCTGGGTGCTTTCATGTGTAAGTTTTTCGAACATAGCTACTCCAAGAATCTAGTGGGTATAGTAAATTGGTTTGTAGAGAGACAATTACAGGAGACTCAGTCCAGTATCATAGGGGCTAGAACATTGTCATAGCAGGCTGTTTGCTGCCTATGGGCACAGAGAGGGAAAGAATCAGTTGCTAACACAAAATTCCCACATTTTAGTCTTATAAACTGTGGATGTGGTAGGTAGATCTGGGCTAAGAACAATTTCTTCCAGTTAAGATTTTGGAGATTTTCTATTATTAGGTTATAGGTAAGGCCTTAGCTATATCATGGACTCCATATGGTTCTAGAATAGCATTTCCCAAAGTATATTCTGTGATATGCTCTGCAGAAAAAAAAAAGAATCCAGGGAGTAAATTTGAAAAATGTTACATGCTACTCTATCCCTTAAGAATGACAATGGATATGAGCATTAAAGATTGGTAAGTGCATGAAAAAAGAAAACCATGTAACTTTGTTTAACCCTGCTTTGCCCAAATTAACCATTTTTAAACATCTGATGAGAAAAAGCAAATTTGGAAACTATTAGGAAAATTATGTCCCAGGTTGCCATAATTAGGGTACTTAAGAGTGAAATTAAGGTAGCACCTCCTTTTTCCCTTGAATGTTGGGGAGACTCTGGTTCAAATTCAGAATCATTTCATTTTAACTTGCAGACATGTTCATCTTGAGTGAATGCTGGACTAAACAGAATTTTTTATGTCTGCAATTTGTTTTGTAGCACCCTGATTTTCTTAATCAGGTTGTGGTATTGTTTGGGTGCAACATTCTTTTTTTGTGTCAAGTGACTAAAAAACTTTAAATAATGTGATTACTTGGAAAAAAAAAGATTAAGAGACTAAGTGACTCATGCTTATGGCTCTATGGGTGGTGAGTCAGTATCATTGACTCTTACTTTCAAAATGTGTAGTAAGTGAACATTTTCTAAATACTTTTGTGTAGGATACCAAATTTAGATCTAATCCCTGTTATCTTTTAATGTAGGACCAGACACCTTCTTAAACTGAATATTCAGGGAGGGAAGTAGGCAAACCATTTGCAAGTTGGGTTTTTGTTTGGATCAACAAACCTTTTAAGAGACACTTTTGTAATCTCAAGTGTTTACATTCCTTGATACTAGCCATCTATTAATATAAAGAGAATCCAGGAGCCTAAGTTAATCAGAAACAATCGTATTTCTGTGTCAGGGAATTGGCTATATGTAGCACAAATGATTCTCCATTTTCTGCAAATAGTTTTTCCAGGACAGTTACGTAATTCTGTGCTTGCTTTCTCTTATTCCCTAGCCATTTTGTACTCAGGGAATACAGATTGATTTTTAGTACTAAATGAGACATAATTTAGTAAATAATCTATTACAGATTTTTTAACTATTTGGATTTATACATAGCATCTGTTAATGTGCAGTATACTGAGTTAATGTAGGCACCATACTTTTTTTCATTTATAAAATTTAAAAGCCTGGAACATAATGTACCACAGATACCACATCATTGTCTATTCACTGGTTAATAATTTATATCTCGTTAATCGTTGTAAAATCTAAATGCCAGACATACTCACAGTTTTATCTGTTTCTGTTTGTTTGTTTTTAAAGACCCGAACCTTTTCAATCTAGCATTTCTTTACTTGGTCCTCCTGTTACCCTGTGGCTTTTAAAATAGGGAATGTAATTTATTTTTAATATCAGAGACTCTATTGAAAACTCTGGATGAGGGATATGTGCAATCTGTTGGTAAGTCACATCCTATGGTAGGTCTCATTTTTGTAACCCATAAAATGGGAGAGAGAGACATTAAAAGACCTCTATGGTAACTTTGAGCTTTAAAGTTCTGTTTTTTCTGCCTTTTCTTATGATTTGTGTTAGTGTACATTTTTTATATATTAAGAGTTTTTATACTAGTGTGAATGTTCTATTTTTGGTTTGGTGAGGCATTTCAAAGGTATAAACTTGAATATTTTTCTAAATACAGCTACCAGAGTAATACAAATGGCAGAAATCATCCAGAAAACCAAACGTGTTGAGACATCATATCCATTTGGCATAAAGCAAAACATTACTAATTTGGAATAATGGAAATGTTCTAGACGTTTTTATAGTGACTTTTAGATCCAGAGACCCTCTGTATCTGTTAACTTACTATTACAAAAACCTTGTGAGGCAACCAGGAAAAGTACTTTTACCATTTTCCAGATGAGGAAGCCAGACCAGAAACCTCTTCATAAAGCTTTAATGCCATACAAGTATTCAGCGGTGATCAATTGCTCTTTATAGTGTACTACCTTTCCTGAATTAATGAAACGTGAGTAGTTGGTAACAAAAATAAACAGATGTATTGCTTTCAAGTCTTAGGAGTGACATAAAGTAGTCTTAACTAAATATTTTAGTTCTATTATTTGAACCAGTTGATTATACAAACTAGATGTTTATCTGAATTATTTATTATTAGCATGTTCATAAGTACTTATAAGTTAATGAGGGTGTTTAAAAAATACTGAAGAAACTTCAGGACATGATTCTTCCTGTAATTTTATTTATGGGATTCTTATGGCACAATCTTTTTTTAAAAAGGAATACTAGCCCCAGTCCCTATCTAAATTATTGTAGTTTTTGACTGTTATCTGAATTAGGCCTACCTAAATTTCTTATACAGATTGATAATTTTTCATCTTGTGTGCATATGAGATGATATAACACTGTTTTCATAGAGTATATTTGTATTTACAAACTACCTGTTACTGGCTTGATAGAAATTCCCGCAAACCGTGTAAAACTTTGAAATATGTTTGGTGAGCTTTAAGAATTACATAAACCTTACTTAAACAAGTCACTGGCATCCTTACTAGCTTTTCCCACATATAATTATGATGCATTTGATGCCACTGAACAATAGTAGCATGAAGAACAGGACCCATAGTCTAGACTGGATTGAGTTTTAATTAAATTTCTTCAGCCATAGCCTGATAAGAATCAGGCTAGGTCTAGAAGAATTACCAGACTGTGGGCCTATATTAATTTTGTGAGCCAGTGTTAATGTTTACTGCTATCCTTGCATAGCAATGCCAATTTTGCAGCCATGACTGTATATGTGACTTTTGGTAACTATGGTTTATATCTAAAGTAATTTAGACTTTATGGAAGTAGCTCATGATTATTTGGACAAGCAGGGTAGGTAAATTTCAATTATATTTGAAGTGTAATTAAGGAAATCCTAGAGTGGAGCACTCTTTCCAGGAAAAGGAGTTAAGTATTTATAAAATATCCTAGCATGAAAACTTTATTGACTATATGTAGAATTCTGACAAGGTTCACATAGTATGATTTTTTTTTTTAATACAAAGTTTGCTACTTTGTTGATTTAACATTTCAAGGAGGAATAAACATTCTAGCCAAGGAAAATAGCACGGTTAATTTTTTTCTGCTAATTTAAGCATGCATTTTTCATAATTAAAAGTCCCTCTTGAGTAAGTTTTGTTACCAAAAATGGCCATTTTTTTCTGTACAGATAACATTTTCCAAAAATGGAAAAAAAGAGATCCACTGTTCTAAAAAATTCAAAAAAAAAAAAAAACCCACATAAAACACTAAATTGTGCCTTCTCTCAAGTTATAGGAACAATAATTGTAAAACCTTGTTTATATTTTCTTTTCTTTTTTTTCTAATCCCTTTCAGTTTTCCTTAGATCTTCCCTCCACAAATGATCACCTTATTTCCTTCTGCCTGTTTGTTTTTAAGTTCCTTTGGCCAAGCCTCACACTATCACTGTCATGAGTTGTTCACTAAATGTATTTTTCTATTTCTTTCATGTTGTTTCACTATTTAAGTCACCTTGGTAAACATTTGGCTGCCTTCTCATGCTTTTAAAATGAATGCAATGAATAGCAATCTTTATATTTTAACCCTTTAAAAAGCTCGTAAAGGAAAGAAGTAATGCTGAGCTAAGAACAAAACCTAGCTTGGAATCTGAACAGCAGCAAGTCGCACAAACTCATTTAATTTTCTCATTTACAAAATGTGGATAATAACCTACCTCACAGATGTGTGTGAGAAACTGTTGGAAGGCCCTTGTTTAAAACCAGGGTTTATATCCCCATATTTAATGTAAACCCCTTCCTTTTTTTAAATACGTATCTTTGATACAGATAGTATGAGTATCTTGATTTTTACATAAGTTTTATGTGGTAAGAACATAGTAGTAAAAATATTTAAGAACACAGTTTCACAGGTCATGGTGTTCTTGTTTTAAGTGATATTTTAAATTTCTTGAAAACATTAAAAATTCAAATATCAAGCTTGTTCTGCTTCTTATTCAGAACTTCTTAAAATGTTGGCTGAAGCTGCCTTAATGTATGAAAATACAGCTTTCTCTTAAGACTATTCACAAACATCTATGGTTGTACAGTTTTGAATGTTTAATGTAAAGTTTTTATAGAACTGTGAATTCTAAAGATAGTAACTTGGTATTGTTTTAGGAAGAATGGTTGTGTTCTTTATCATGTATGCTTAAATATTAGATCGTGGACTTTGAGTGCAACAAATAAAACTGAAAGTTGATAGCCATTAGGTGGTTATGTCCATGACAATCGTAAGATGATTAATCAGATATTGATTATTCAGTTTTTTTCAAGAGCATCCCACATTCGTTCTTTCTTAGCCCATCTTTGAAAAGAAAAAAAAAAATCCTTTAGGTTGATACACATTAACCCATTGGAGCATTTTATTAGATATCTATTTAAAATTTTTTAAACTGTTGAAATTGGGACCACTTTTTATAACTGGTTTCAGGAAAAAGAAATGACTTCTAGTGCTTTTGTGTTTTAATAACCATAGACTCAAATTTCAGTTTTGTTTGTTATATATTTTTTGTGAGTGTTAAATGATCAGTATGAAGGATCTGTCTTCCAGTAACCATATGGAAAAGATGTCTTCTTGAATCACGCAGCATTTCATAGTTACAGGTTCTCTCTGATTATCTCCCTAATTAATGTTTGCACTGTATGAAACTCAAAGGCAACAAACACAAAAGAGAAAAGCAGCCTCTCTGATTGCTTGTAAGCTTTTTTCATAAAATCACATTAAAGTCTCTGGTTAATTTGAAAGCTGTTTTTTGTTTCTGTTCAGTCATTAATCTAAAATTCTGCATGCCACCTAATAAAGAGAAAGTTCTTAAAGGAAAAGATTACTCATTGGGGATTTTACACCATCTTTTGTTCATTTTTGTCTTCTTGTACATTAGTTTTTAAGTTTAGCCATTGTATTAGTTTTCTATTGTTGCTAAAACAAATTACTATAAACTTAACAAAAATTTATTATCTTACTGTTCTGTGAGTCAGAAATCCAGTGGGGCTTAAGTGGTTTCTCTGCTTCAAGTCACTCAGGTTGAAAACCAAAGCACTGATAGGGCTGGGCTCCGGGGGAGACTCTGGTTCCAGGTTCATTCTAATTGTTGGCAGGATTTAGTTCCATGCCACTATAGAACTAAGGACCCTGTTTCCTTTATGGCTATTGACCAGGGGTGGTTTCCTTCTGAAGGCCATCTGGAGGCCACTGGCATCTCCTGGCCCAAGGCTTCCCTCCATCTTCAAAGCCAGCAACACGGGGCTCAGGCTTCTGATCCCTCCTCCTTCTTTCCCACCACATCTGCCTGACTGGCTGACTGACTCTGCCTTCCTTTTCCAATTTTAAGGACGCTTATGAGTAAGTTCGGCTTGCCTGGATAATGTACTTTTTGAAAAACGTACTATAACCCTCATTAAAAAGAAAGAAAAATGTGAACGTATCAAAGTCAGGATATATAGGTAAAAATTTCAATTTTCATTTTCTAAACTTTAAAGAGAAGAATGAGTTTGTTTTTATTAGTGAAAATATTTTTCCTTTATTTCCTAAATTTCACAGGTAATGGATGCTTATTGTGGGAAATTTGAAACGTACAGGAAATTTGAAGATGCTGAGAAAAACATCGCCCATATCCTGTTATCCAGAGGCAGCCACTTCTTAAGAGTTTTGTCATTATATATTCATTTTTTCTCTTCATTTCTTCCCCCTAGAATATACTTTTTTAAAGTTCTGAAGATTTGCCGGAGAGGGCGTGGTCAAGAAGGATGCTGTGTCATCTTGGAAAACCACAGTTATCACAGAGGTATTCAGGAGGGGGAAGGGAGGGTTTTGTTGGTGTATATTAAGGTTACCAGGTTAAGGAGGCCAGACCTACATATAAATGAATTTATGAGTGGGCCAGTATTAGCCTCTGTTTGGGTCAAGTACCTTTGCATGCTGTCGTTTATCTTATAGGATGGTATTATCTTTTTATACAAAATTCAAAGTAAAATAGAAACTCTGTCTTTCTATTGAAGCTTTATCCTAGATTAGGGTTTACTAAGAGACAGATCACATCTGCTTGGGACATAATTGAAGTCTTAGTTGTGGTGTTTATATTTAAAAACCTTGCCGATCAATAATGTGAGAAATTTAGTTTGAATGCTTTAATTTAAATAATGAAGTAAATATGGCTGAAATTAGTGAAATAGAAACATAACCATATTAAGTATGGATAGAATGGATTAAAATAATTTTTTTCTAAAAATGCATGCAATATCAATAAATAGTAGTTAGGTACTAGTTTATGTTAGACCAAATAGTTTATACTTTAAAAACATTTAGTAGGTTTTTAACACTGCAAATTTTTTTTTTTTTTGGAGACAGAGTTTTGCTCTGTTGCCCGGGCTAGAGTGCCACGGCATCAGCCTAGCTCACAGCAACCTCAAACTCCTAGGCTCAAGCAATCCTCCTGCCTCAGCCTCCAGAGTAGCTGGGACTACAGGCGTGCACCACCATGTCTGGCTAATTTTTTCTCATTTTGGTAGAGACAGGGTCTTGCTCTTGCTAAGGCTGGTCTCGAACTCCTGACCTCAAGCAATCCTACCTCAGCCTCCCAATGTGTAGGATTACAGGCATGAGCCATTGTGCCGGCCTAACACTGAACATTTTTCTGTCTCTGTGTAAGATAAATTTATCACATTCCAGCCATTCTTTCAAGTCTTAAGATTTGAATTTTTTAAATATATTTTTAATGGAAATTTATTTATTTTTGTGTTTTGTTTTGTGACAGGGTCTCCTTCTGTTGCTTGGGCTAGAGTACAGTGGTGTTGTCATAGCTCACTGCAACCTCAGATGCCTGGCCTCAAGCGATTCTCCTGGCCTCAGCCTCTGGAGTAGGTGAGACTATAGGCATGCACCACCATGCCCAGGATAATCTATTTTTTGTAGAGATGAGGTCTCGGTATGTTGTTCAGGATGGTCTTGAACTCCTGGCCTCAAGTGATTCTCCTGCCACTGCCTCCCAAGTGCTAGGGTTATAGGCATGAGCCACTGTGCTCAGCCAAAAATGTATTTTTGTTTTTGGCATCTTCCAACTTTAGTAATGGCCAGGTACAAAAATAACATCATATATACAGTATTGTGTATTTTAAAACACTTTTATTATTACATTACAGCATGACAATAATCCTGTGAAGTAGACAAAATGAATGTTACTGGTCCTGTTTTACTAATGAGGAAATTGAGTTACAAAGAGCTGAGTCATTGAATTAGAACAAGAGGTCCTAAGATGAAGTAGAGACTACATGGGACAAACCTATCTCAGTCCAAATTTAGTCCCACTGTCATACTCCAAGGTTTAAAATACCTCATGGTTTGGTGAAATGGCAAGAGTGACATATGGTTTATGATTTTTTTTGGACAGGATTATTGCATGGAAAGCTTCTGATCAACATAGCCATATACTCTCTTACTCACCTCCTTTCCCTCAGGACATACTTATGCTCATCTTCTACAATGCAGAGAGCAGAAGAGGGCTGCAATTGCCTCTTGCTAGGGGGTAAGTTTAATTCAAGGGGTCTAAGCAGAGTTTGGTCTCTAGTCCAAGCAGAAATGTATTCCCAGTCTTTAGTAGCAGCCTTAATCTCATCTCCCCAAAAAGACGTCTCAGAACCATTTCCTAATTTGCCTTCTCTCTCACCTCTAATCAGTTACCAGGACATTCTGTTTTCTTTACCTCTGTAATACCTCGATAGGACTCCTGTGCTATATATTTCTATTACTGCTGTCTTAAATTAAGGTCTAATGCCCCTTTGCCTTGAAACAATTCGTCTCTCCTCTATTATCCATATTGCTGTGATTGCTTCCCCCCCCCCCAAATATCTGGCATTTCCTTCCTGCTTAACCCTTGAATGGCTCTTTACCCTCTAGAGCAAAAAGTACAAGTGAATTCAGCGAACTGTGTCACATTCTAGCCCCAAGTTACCGCATTCCAAATGGCTCTTGCCATTTCCCACCAGACATACTACACTCCATTTACTTAGAATTTCTTCATAGTCCATCTCTGTGCCTTGTCTAACAAATCTTCAGAGCCACTTTCTCTGTAAAACCTCTTAATCCTCTAGCCATTCCATTCATACCTTGTTTAATTATATCATATGTAA
This sequence comes from Varecia variegata, assembly GCA_028533085.1. Classification (NCBI taxonomy): domain Eukaryota; kingdom Metazoa; phylum Chordata; class Mammalia; order Primates; family Lemuridae; genus Varecia; species Varecia variegata. The sequence continues at coordinate 69,881,704 of CM052444.1, read as the reverse complement.
TAATCTATTTCCTTCTCTGAACTCTAATGAATACTTCAGATTTCTGTCTTTTAGAATAAACTGGGCCTTTATTGGTAATGCCACTTCAAAGAACTTAGAAGCTTAAAAAAATAGTCTCCAAGTATAAAGGATGAGGCCTTGGAAACAAATTCTGTCACACCCTTGAAGGCCAGAATCCCCATGCTGAAAAAAGCCACTTAAGATATTGCAACAGTTGAATGCATATGTAGAATTTATTTATCTCATTGACATGCAGGGCATGCCAAGCTAGCATTTAAACTTTTATTTACTTTCATATGAATGAAAGTATATATGAATTCTACTATTTGAATAGGTATTTGGGCATAGACAAAATGGCAGTTTTCCGCAACAGGATGTTTTACAGTGATACAGCATATATATTATTTTGTTGAATACATTTGGGCACCTACAATGATACTGGGTGAATTTAAGAATAAATTGTTTTTCAGTAAACTATTTCCAAAAGAAACCAATGTTTAACAGAATACATGTGACTTTTTTTTTGTGATAAAGCAAAAAGGACACTTTACCTTGATTTTTTTAAAGGCTGAGTCATAATTATTTTAAGACTATACCTTAAATTTGAGTCTTTAAAAGACTTTGGTTACACTATTTACTGTTCAGAATTAAATTATACCAAATTTTAATGCATAAAATCTAGAAATTATAAACTCTCATGTACTAATATTAGAAGCAAACTAACCATCTGCACAACTGATTACGTGCCATAAGGCATGATTTCTAACTTTGGATATGGCTCATTAAGCAAGTGCTCAAATGCTAACACACACTGTTTCACATTCTCTTAATCTGGCAGTGAGACAGATGCTGAAATAGACACTGAAAGATAACCTTTTAGGAGTAAAACCAACATCTAATGTTGAGAATTTGTTTTTATTTTTCTCTTCTAAGATCTGAATGAAAGTTTCCACAGATTCCACCATCTCATTTTGACACGCAAACCAAGATTGTGGACTAGTTCTCGCTTGTGCAGCCCATACCATTTGATCTTGATCCTCCTAAGGTGACCAACTTTGGGGCCTGAGAAAAAAAAGAAAAATTTACATATACAAACATTTTGAAATGTAGGCCAAGGGAATAATGAGTAGGAGATTTCTAGGAAATTTCTCATCTAGTTCAATATTTTTATGTTCCTTTAAAATATTTATGATGTTCTGTGGAGAAGTTTGATAACATCAGGAAACACAATAATATGTCGCTTCCAATGTAATCCTTATGGAATAGGGTACTGCATATTTAATTTTTAAAGCTTTTCCCGAATTTCAGTAAATTCAGTAATCTTTCCCCTTGGGCCTAATGCATACTACAATGTATTACGTATTTAGAACTCATGATTAAACGTATAAAAGAACTCATACTTACTTGAAATGTAGATTTTCAATGAGCACATATCCATCTATAGAAACAAAAATCACTGTTACTAATTTGAAAGTTACAGAGAAAATGCTTTAAGATTCTTTAAAAAACAGTGATAGGAATTTTATGGGCAATAAGCCAATAAACTTACAATTGCCTTTAGAATTACGACATATCACTAGATTTTGTTCAGTGGTATCAATGACTTCCAGTTCTTCTCCAGGGATTATTGGCAAATCAAATATTCCATTTCTTGAATTATTGGAACACACCACTGCTTTGTTGATGACAATAATCTCTTTGTCATACTGAAATGAGAAATTACCAATCAGACCATTTTTGCATAGTTGCTATTCTTTTTCATTCTATAATAACAAAAGTAATGGAGGATATAATATAGTAATCTCAAAATAAACTCAAGATACTAGATTAGACTAGTTAAATAACACTTAAGGGAAGAGCAAATAATGGGAAACTATACTGTAAAAGGAAAGTCATTTAAGAAAATAATAGCAAAATGCTATAATCGTACATTTGTTCACTATGATTATATTTTCAAAGTGTTTTCACAACCAATATCTAATTGTACTAGAATGAGTCCTGGTAGACAAGAAGGCTGTAATATGAGTATAAATTTAGTACTGTGGATGATATGCTTCCTATTCCAGTAATAAAGTTACCTCCAAATCCAGCAAAAGAGAATGTAAAACCCTCTTTGTAGTATTGTAGAGTTTATAATACTATTTACCTACCATTTCTAGATGCCACTGTCTTTCCACCCTTCTCCTCTGGGTGAGCTTATATATTTTTATGTATAGCTATAGCACAGGTATTTAAAGTAGTGGGGATTGGGTGTATGGGGGCAATTCCTAGTCTCCTTTTGTGGTTGCAAGCAGCCATTTTTGAAAAATCTAATGAGAAATTCATTTCTGACCTCCTAAACCTGTGATAAATTAGGTGGCCTGTACATCTACAGGTACATTGCCACCTTCTTTTTTTGTTTTTATTTATTTATTTTATTTCAGCATATTATGGGGGTACAAATGTTTAGGTCACATATATTGCCTTTGGCCCAACTGAGTCAGAGCTTCAAGCATGTCCATCCCCCAGCCGGTGAGCACTGCACCCATTAGGTGTGTATATACCCATCCCCTCATATCTGCCCAACACCCAATGAATATTATTACTGTATGTGCACTTAAGTGTGATCAGTTAATATCAATTTGATGATGAGTACATGAGGTGTTTGTTTTTCCATTCTTGTGATATTTCACGTAGTAGAATGGGTTCTAGCTCTATCCAGGATAATATAAGAAGAGGTACTATATCACCATTGTTTTTCGTGGCTGAGTAGAACGCCATGGTTTACATATAGCATATTTTCTTAATCCACTCATGTATTGATAGGCACTTGGGTTATATGCACATCTTTGCAATTCTGAATTGTGCTGCTATGAACATTTTAGTGCAGATGTTTTTTTATACAGTGTCTTATGCTAGTTCTCTTTAAGGTGTCTCCATATTACTTTCCACAGATGTTGTACTAGTTTGCAGTCCCACCAGCAGTGTATGAGTGTTCCTGTCTCTCCGCATCCATGCCAAGATTTATTGTTTTGGGACTTTTTGATAAAGGCCATTCTCACTGGAGAGAAGTGATATCTCATTGTGGTTTTGATTTGCATCTCTCTGATGATTAGAGATGTTGAGCATTTTTTCATAGGTTTGCTAGCCATTTGTCTTCTTCTGAAAAGTTTCTGTTCATTGCCCACTTATTGATAGGGTTGTTTGATTTTTTTCTTGATTTTTCCTGATTTTGATACAGATTCTAGTTATCAGCCCTTTATCGGATGTGTAACATGCGTGTATGTTCTCCCATTCTGTAGGTTGTCTGTTTGCTCTCGTGATAGTTTCCTTGGCTGTGAGGAAGCTTTTTAATTTTATCAGGTCCCATTTGCTTGTTTTTGTCGTTGCTGTGACTGGCTTTGGGGTCTTCTTCATAAATTCTTTGCCTAGGCCAACGTCTATAAGAGTTTTTCCTATGTTGTCTTCTAGAATTCTTATAGTTTCATGCCTTAGGTGTAAGTCTGTTATCCACCGTGAGTTGATTTCTGTGAGAGGTGAAAGGTGCCGGATTCTGTTTCGGTCTTCTACATGTGGCTTTCCAATTTTCCCAGCACCATTTCTTGAATAAGGATTCTTTTCCCCAGTGTATGTTTCTGTCTGCTTTGTCAAAGATGAGATGGCTATATGAGGATGGTTTTATCTGGATTCTCAGTGCTGTTCCATTGGTCTATGTCTCTGTTCTTGTGCCAGTCCCATGCTGTTTTAGTTACTATAGCCTTGTAGTATAGCTTGAAGTCTGGTAAATTGATAATTCCCACTTTGTTCTTTTTGCTTAAGGTTGCTTTTGCTATATGGGGGTCTTCTCTGGTTCCATGCAAAGCGTAGAATTATTTTTTCTGGATCTGTGAAAAATGATGTTGGTATTTTAATAGGGATTGCATTGAATCTGTAGATCACTTTGGGTAGCGCAGACATTTTAACAATGTTGCTTCTCCTGACCCAGGAGTATGGCATGGTTTTTCACCTGTTTACATCCTCTGCTATTTCCTCCCTCAGTGTTTCATAGTTCTCTCTGTAGAGGTCTTTTATCTCTTTAGTTAAATATATTCCTAGGTACTACTTTATTTTCTTTGTTGCTATTGTGAAAGGTATTGAGTGAGTCTTTCATTTGGTTCTCAGTATGACTACTTGATCTAAACTGCAACAGCGTAATAGCCAGCGACATCAACACCCCTCTGACAGAACAGGACAGATCCCCCAAAAAGAAAATAAACAAAGCAACAATGGACTGCAACAGAACTATAGAACAAATGGGGCTGATATTTACAGAACATTCTACCCAAAATCCATTGAATACACGTTTTTCTCATCAGCTCATGGGATGTTCTGTAAGATTGACCATATTCTAGGCTACAAAGCATGTCTCAAACAATTTAAAGGAATAGAAATTATACCATGCATCTTCTCAGACCACAGTGAGTAAAATCAGAAATCAACTCCAACAGAAACTCTCATCTCCACACAAAGTCATGGAAACTAAACAACCTTCTGCTGAACGACTATTGTGTTAAGGAGGAAATCAAAAGAATCTCTGAACTAAAAGATAAAGGAGACACAAGTTATTAAAATCTGTGGGACGCAGCTAAAGCAGTCCTGAGAGGAAAATTTATATCTGTAAATGCCTACATCCAAAAGACAGAAAGATCACAAATAAACAATCTAATGAATGGTCTCAAAGAACTGGAAAAGGACAAGCAAACCAACCCCAAACCCAGCAGAAGCAAAGAAATACAAAGATCAGAGCAGAACTAAATGAAATTGATAATAAAAAAATCTGTATAGAAGATTAATAAAACAAAAAGTTGGTTCTTTGAAAACAAACAAAATTGACATGCCCCTTCTTAGATTAATGAGAAGCAGAAAAGAAAGGACTCTAATAAGCTCCATCAGGAATGAAAAAGGAGAAATTAAAACTGATGCCACGGAAATACAAAATATCACCTATAAATACTGTAAGAACCTCTATGCACATAAACTTGAAAATGTGGAGGAGGTTGGGTGCAGTGGCTCACACCTGTAATCCTAGCACTCTGGGAGGCCCAGGTGGGTGGATCGTTTGAGCTCAGGAGTTCGAGACCAGCCTGAGCAAGTGCAAGACCCCGTCTCTACTGAAAATAGAAAGAACTTATATGGACAACTAAAAATATATATATATAAAAAAATGAGCTGGGCATGGTGGTGCATGCCTGTAGTCCCAGCTACTTCGGAGGCTGAGGCAGTAGGATTGCTTGAACCCAGGAGTTTGAGGTTGCTGTGAGTGAGGCTGATGCCATGGCACTCTAGCTCAGGCAACAGTGAGACTCATCTCAAAAAAAAAAAAAAATGTGGAGGAAATGGACAAATTCTTAGAAACACACAGCCTCCCTAGGCTCAATCAGGAAGAAATAGAATTCCTGAGCAGACCAATATCAAGTGCTGAAATTGCAGCAGCAATAAAAAACCTTCCTAAAAAGAAAAGTCTCAGACCGGATGGTTTCACACCCGAATTTTACAGACCTACAAAGAACTGGTGCCTATCCTGCAGAAATTATTCCACAAAATCGAGAAGGAAGGAATCCTCCCGAACATGTTTTATGAGGCCAGCATCACCCTGTTAACAAAACCAGGAAAGGATGCAAAAAAAAAAAAGCAAAAAAAAAAAACTACAGACCAATGATACAAAAATTCCCAACCAAATCCTAGCAAACTGAATTCAGGTGCTCATCAAAAAAATAATCCATCACAACCCAAGTGGGCTTCATCCCAGAGATGCAAGGATTGTTCCACATACACAAACCCATAAATGTAATTCACCACATAAATAGAAGCAAAAACAAAGACCATATGATCCTCTCAATAGACACAGAAAAAGCATTTGACAAAATTCAGCACCCTTTTATGATAAAAACACTGAAGAAAATAGGCGTAGATGGGACTTACCTAAAAATGATACAAGCAAGCCATATATGACAAATCCACAGCCAACATCATACTGAATGGGGAAAAACTGAAAGCGTTCCTGCTTAGAACTGGAACCAGACAAGCTTGCCCTCTGTCACCGCTTCTATTCAACATAGTGCTGGAAGTCTAGCCGGAGCAATCAGACAGGACAAGGAAATCAAGGGCATCCCAATGGGGGCAGAAGAGATCAAACTATTGCTCTTTGCTGACGATATGACCTTATATCTAAAAAAAAAAACCCCAAAGATTCTGCCATGAGACTACTGGAATTGATAAACAAATTCAGCAAAGTCTCAGTTTATAAAATCAGTGTACAGAAATCAGTAGCATTCCTGTATGCCAACCTTCTTTTTTTTTTTTTTTTGTGGAATTAGGAATAATTGCACCTCATAAAAACCTCATTGGCTACAATACTGCCACTGAGCAAAATTTTGTACATTACCTTTTCATGTATTGAAATCTGTTGACTAGAAACAAACACCAGTATATATATGTAGCTTAGCTTACAGATGTCTACTTCCCCAAATTAGGGTGGCCAAATATCTCCCTTTGCCCAGGACAGTCTCTATTTATAACTAATGTCTCTATTTACTAATATTTATTGTTGTTCTCCCCTTCTACTCTTTGAAGTGTCCTTTATTTGGGTGATAAATTACAGGGTGACCCTGTACCAAATGGGATGTGATCTATAGATTTTTATTTTGCATAACAAATTAATAGTTTTCTAACTGGTCTTCTTATCCTTTCCGGGCCGTTTCTCACTGTGAATCCAAAGTGATTTCTTAAAATACAAATCTGATTCAGTCACCCCCTATTTATAAAGTTCTAAAAACTCTTCATTGCTTTCAGGATAGATAAGATCCACAGTTCTTAGCTTGATATTCAGGGTCCTTTGCACACTGTCATTCCTCATCCTTCCATCTCTGTCCCCTTTATTGAAGCCACATCAAACCATATAATAATCCTTGAATACACTATGTACTTTTCATATTTTCATGACATTGCTCATCCTGTTTTCTTAAAATACTTCTTTTTCTTAACCACTTCAAATGAAGACTTTCATGACTGCTATGTATAATTTACTACTTTAATTGAACTTTGTATATAACATTTAATAATTGATAAAATGAAAATGGAAGACAGTCTTATTCATATTTTTATCCTCAATGCCTTGCACAAATGAGATACCTAATATTATTTGAGCTGGAGAAAAATTGCTGAAATGCCATAGTTTTTCTAATGACATATCAACCCAGGACAGGTAATAAGGAAGAATGGAATCATACACGTATATAGGAAATAGAATTTCTGTCCAATATGAGACAGTCAAAAATACCATTAGGCAAGAATGTAGGGGGTCTTTTCAATAAGCAATGGTTACACTGTTATTTTTTAACTAATCAAATAACACCACAGTTGCAGTAAGTAATTTCATATCACAATTTGTAGATGTAGTAACTCCAGTTAGCTTGGTCCAAGCATGAATTAACAGTGATTTTGAGGGATTTGTATATATTCCTACTTTAGTTTATTTCAAAAATATTGTATGGATATTTACAAGTGTTAGGTAGTCTTCTGCTCTGCATGTAGGTATGAAGATAGATCAATAAGATAACCCTTGTCTTCTAATAGCTCATAGTTTAATATGATGAACATGTAACTGCAATAATATTAATGTTTTATAATAAGCTACATACAGATTGTTCATGTGTATAGCTGAATAAGAGTAATTTTTTTAATCAGGAGGTTTGGGCAAGTCTTCTGGAGGAGATACCTCGACTGGGGCTTGATAAATGAATGAACAAGAGCTAGCCAGGTGGAGGACACTATTAATAGCAAGAATGTACCAGATAGTTAGTTGGATCAGACCAAGTAAATGCCTAGAGGAATGACATAGCAAGGCAGGTTTGGAAATGGAGGTTCATTCAAGAGACAGAACATTGAGCAATTTGTTAACAGAGCAGAAAGTGCAAGGCAAAGAGTGGCAGGAGATAAAACCGGAAAGATAAGCAAAAGAACTTTGTATGCCTTGTTAAGAGCCTAAACTTTAACGATTTGGTGATGGGGAATTTTTGAAAGATTTTAGGCAGAGTAGTAACTTAGATTTTATGAGCAGGATGTATACTTTCTCTCTCTCAATTGATTGTCTAGCACATGGAAGGTGTTCAATATGTTTTTTAAATTAATAAATCCTTACTTTGAACCTTAGTATAATGGAAAAATGTTCCATGGACTCTTAATGACAGAATAAGAAGTTCTAGAGCTTCAGATGCTGCTGCTTTTATTCATTCATTCAGTTATTTATTTAGTCAGTCATTCACCAAACACTAGAATACTGTGTGTCCAGTTTTATGTAGGGACCCTGGGGAGCAAACTTGAATGAGATAGCGTTTCTCCTTCTAAAGGGACTCAAGAATTTAGTTTAGGAGGGAGGTACACACACACACAAATAATACAAGTGATCAGTGTTATAAAAGATATGTGTATAATAGATATATAAAATGTGTTGAGGGAATAACTTTACCTGGAGGAGCAGCAGGGAAGATTGAGTAACATATGAACAGGGCCTAAAGAACAATTTAGGAGTTTTTCTAGGCTGAGGGAATAGCATATAAAAAGCTATGACAATACAGAAATGCATCAGGAAAAAAGTCAAAATATCAGGTTTTTAAGTCAAAGATCATGTCTTTATCTCAGACACACTTACAGAATTTTTAAAAGTGGAAATTACTAGCTGTTAATACTGCTAATTTTTACTTTCAGAAGAGAACATACCTTGAATCTTTCTCTAAAAAGTTTTTCTTCTCTTTCCATTCTGTTCTTTTCTAAGTTTTGCTTCTTGGTTCTGAAGAAATTTCTAGAAGATGAACTGGCAAGAAATATGCAGGATTTAATGTACTATAATAAAATTCTAAAGTTTCCAAGTCTACAGAGTCATTTTATTGCAGAATAAATTCAGGTATAATTTTTTGCATGTATAATTTTATATACAGTTATATAGTCACATATCTGTATGTGTGTATATATTCACACATATGTATATATGTACATACAAACATATCTCCACTAGAGCAGATTGTCAAAACAACTGAACAGAGTAAGTAATACAAATTGCTTTTCTCCACAATTAAAAAATATTTTTGATAGGAATATAATAAATTGGAATAAAATCAAATTGGTTAAACAACTTAAACAAGAAACTTCTCTGAATTAGGCTTAGAAGATAGTTATCATTATATAACTTGTTTTTTAAAAAAGAAACTTAAGGAAATTTGTAAATCTTCCCACTCACCTTCAGATTATTTAACGGAAACCAGTAATATTGTATAAAGGGCTGACATTTTGTGGTTTTCCAAGTTTTTAAACCTAATTGGGGAAATCACAAATCTACCTGGCTCAATCAAAGAACTGTCTTGTTTGCTGAATGATTTGGGAGATGGATAGAGTTAAGAAAATAAAGCAAGATGCCACAAAACATACGCAAGAATTTCAGCACGTAAAAGTGAACAACCTTAAAGCAGAAGCTAATTACACACAATCTTACTCCTCCCCTCCTGCTCTTCATGTGGGATTTGGTTCTGTTTTAGCAGCTTAATGTATGTTGACAGAGGAAAAACGTCAACTAAGTCCTGTCAGTTTTATTTAGAGGTGTCTCGTACATCTGTTTTGTTCTTTCCAAGATTATAGCCACTGCCATATTTCAAACCATTACCACACCACTTCTTGCCAGAAATACCATCTTCCTGTTGCCTCGTATTCCTCGAATCCATCTGCATATCTGCCTCCAGAGTCATTTTTCTAAAATTTAATTGATCTCATCACACTCTTGCTTAAAACCTTTCCACGTCTCTCTTCTTCCTACAGTTTGTCTAAATTCATTAGCATTTAACAATCTGCCCCTAGTCCAGCTTTATCAGCTGCCCTTTTCCCTACACATACAGTGCTTATGTGGGTCATCTTAGGAAGTGGGCTGTCCTTCTCATGTCTTTATACCTGGGATACCCTTCCCCAACTTCTCTTAAAACTTGCCATCATCTTTGATTAATAAAGGCAAAATAAAAGGGTTGAACTAATATAAAAGGCATTTCTTACTTACTGGTAGAGTAAGTTATGGTAGAAACCATTTAAAGAGGATCAAGGAGCACATAGAAATTCATACATCAATTTACAGGAATACTGATATAGCATTGTGATCACATGTTCAAATTTATTCAGTTGAGAATAAAAGTATACTACTATATCAGTTGTCAAAAGTAAAAAGCACTAGATAATTGTTCCCTAAAAGGACTTTTAGTCATCAGCATACTAAAAAGCTTTTTGGGGAGAGAGGTCAAAAATTTTACTAATATTTCCCCTCTTGGGATTCCATTTTGTTACATTACATGAATGTATGTAAAGGTATAAAGTTTATGGTAGAAAGTTGCTTTTATAGTCTGTGAATACATTGTTCCAACTTGGGAAAAGTAAATTACATCAATTCTAAACCCAAAGAACATAAACTTAAGGGAAGGGCCATCCTGTGCCATCCTCTCAGTTTAGATTTGGTACAGACTAATGTCTGGTTTCCTTTGGGGTAATCCAGTAAGATTTTTCTAAGCTGGTTTCCCAGAGAAGACAGACTACACAAATTCACACCTCAGTGGCTATTTAGATGAGGATTTCTCCAAGACAGTTGTTAAAGAAAGTACCTCAGATCCTGTCCTTTGTCCTAGCCATTGAGAAGACTGGAGCAGGAGCACAGAGCACTAAGTAACCATTTGAGTCAGTAAAAAAACATCGCCTCCCTTGACAGCCAACTGGGAACTTGAATCTCATGAGTGAAGGTTAGATCTTGGGTCAATAAAGCATTCTTTTTAAAAATCATAATACTAATTGTAGTCATAACTAGGATTATATTGTATTTTAGGGAAGTCAGTCTTAGTATATGATATCTAGTAGCTGTTTTCTCAAAGCTACTTTTAAATTCTAATGGTGTTTTATTTAAGTTCTGTCATATAGGGGGAAAATTTTCATAGCCTAAAGAAGACTGGAAGTTTTTCATTGTTTTATAAGGGCTGACTTGAAATCTTCCCTCACTTCTCATCCACCAAAAGTAGGGAGGATGATGATAAATATAAATGTGTATGGTACTTAACATTTTCATATTGCCTCTTAATCCTTTGAACTGTACTATGGTATAGTTGTTATTATTCTCATTTTGTAGATGATAAACCTAAGAATCCAATTTAGTAACTTGTCTAAGATCTCAAAGCTAGTAAGAGGTATAAATCACAGCAAATAAGCTGTAATGTAAGTGCACCTGTGTTCCTACCTTCCTGATTCTTCAACATCTTTTTTTTTCTCTTTTTTTTCCTTTGGTATCAAAAACTTGGGCTTCCAAGTTTTCAGTTTATCTTCATCTCTGAGGAGAAAAATATTTTGAGCAAGTAAATTAGAACTGAATTATTAAGCACTTACAGAACCATCAATACTTTATGGGTAATTATGTTTTACAAAAGAAATTAAAAAGTCATCTAGAAATATATTCTGATAACCTATGGCAAGGCCATATAGTAAATATTTTAGGCTTTGCAAGCTATATCATCTCTATGGTGATTATTCAACTCTACTGTTGCAACTTCATTTACAAAAACAAGTGGCAGGCCATATTTGGCCCATAGGCTGTAATTTTCTGAGCCCTGATCTGCGGTGATACACATTTGAAACCAGAAGCAAGCAATCCACTTGTTTATAATCACACTTCATCTCTTTTCTGAGCCTCATTTTCTTTGCCTCTAAAATGTGAATGATAATACTAAATTTCACTGAGAGACAAGACTGTTGGCTTAGTGGGTGTGGGCAGAAGAGAATGCAGGGAAGGGGGAGGCTATTTATTATAAAAAGAACTAATACTTTTTGAGCACCTATGTGTTAGGGCTTATGCTAGGCACTTTATGTATGTTAATTCATTTGGTTTTCACAAGTAATATTGTAACATTCCTTTTAAAGTAGTCATTCATAAAGTTTTACAAAGCAGTAAATGGATGATCAGAAAGAAGGAAATAAATGTTCAAAGTAGTATGACCACTCTGGAGAACAAGTTGGCATTTTCTTGTGAATTTGCATTCCCTATATAATTTGTATTTTTCTCCCCTTCTATCTCCTAGAAAAAATCTTTCACATATTCACAGGAACCATGAATAAGAATATCTGGCAGTATTCCTATAAGTTCAAAGAATTAGGAACTACCCCAATACTAACAAGAAAATGGACAAGTGAATTGTGGTATATAAATACAATGGAATATTATTGAAGAGTAAAAATGAATGAATTACAATGGAAAAAAAGGACAGTTTTTGAGAAAAAAAGAAATTGGAGGCCGGGCACAGTGGCTCACGCCTGTAATCCTAGCACTCTGGGAGGCCAAGGCGGGTGGATTGCTCAAGGTTAGGAGTTTGAGACCAGCCTGAGCAAGAGCAAGACCCCGTCTCTACTAAAATTAGAAAGAAATTATCTGGCCAACTAAAATATATATAGAAAAAATTAGCCAGACATGGTGGTGCATGCCTGTAGTCCCAGCTACTCGGGAGGCTGAGGCAGGAGGATCGCTTAAGCCCAGGAGTTTGAGATTGCTGTGGGCTAGGCTGACGCCATGGCACTCACTCTAGCCCAGGAAACAGAGTGAGACTCTGTCTCAAAAAAAAAAAAAAAAAAAAAAAAGAAAGAAAAAAAAAAAGAAATTGGAGCATTCTATATACAGCAGACCATTTTTATAATGCTCAGATCCCAAATGAAATAATATTTTTATCATCTGTATCTGATAACACTATTTTTGTTTTAAACAAGGAAATGAAAAATACAAAATTTAGGAAAGTGGTTCCATTGGAGGAAGACTAAGGGATGTGCTCAAGGGAAAGAGGCCAAGGTGTTTGGTTATGTTCTAGTTCTTAAGTTGAGTGATGGGCACAGGGCAATTTGTTTTACCATGCTTTGCAACTTATATATGTTTCATGTTTTCTTTTGATTTTTATAAATTTATTTTTTAAGAAAAAGAATTCAATAGGCTATGGTGGCATAGGTCTGTAGTGCCAGCTACTCAGGAGGCTGAGGCAGGGGGATCGCTTCAGGCCAGGAGTTTGAGGCTACAGTGTGCTAGAATCACACCTGTGAATAGCCAATGTACTCCAACCTGGGCAGCATAGACTTCATCTCAAAAAAAAAAAAAAAAAAAAACTAAAAAAACAAAACCCCAAATCAAAAAAACAAAACAAAGAAGAATTTATTTCTTACTCTAATTTTATATCCCAGGGCCCTCCTCCATATCTCATGTCAGATTGCATTTTCTGCTTGTAATACCCTCTTTATTAGTCATATGCCTTATGGTCCAAAAAAACTTCCCAAACACATGTCTTTCATTTACACAGTTGTCCATTCCCTCTCCCGCCCCTCCTTTCCTCTTCCTCCCATTCTGTTTGTCAAAATGCTACCTATCCTTTCTGCTTCAGCTTGGCACAGAGATTTTTCAATCCCTTAAATGACAGTAATGGCTACCTATTTTGAGCTTCCACTTTATTTTGGACATTTTTAAAGCAGGTCCTTCATTGTTAACGAATTTAAAAAACCATGTTTTGGTCTTAGGCCACATGACACAGATCTGAAAGCCACAGTCCTTACACCTCAGGGAGTTCCCAGTCTAGATATAAGAGAAAGTCAAGAAAACAGACCAGACTTGCCCTGCCTGTTGTCACTGACATATACACAAGTGCACACACACCATCAAGAGTTCTGACAACAGGGCCAGCCCACCTGTTGCTGGTACACAAGCACACCATCTGGGGACCTGGAGATTGACCTGCCCTGGCCACTATAGCCTATCCCACCTAGTACACCTCTGCCAGTGCCCACATGTATTGGGGACATCAATCTATTCTGCCTGCCACTGCTAGCATCCATGCATTCCTCCTGGGGCCTGAGGATGGGACAGGTCTACGCAGTCTGATGGTACCTGCACATGTCATTTGGGGGCCTGTGGATCGACCCATTCTGCCTACCAGCACTGGTGTTTTCACACTCCTCCCAGGGCCTTGAGAATGGGGTTGTCCAGTCTGTCACCACCACCACTGCAGGCACCTACCTGAATGTGCCACCTGCAGGTCTGGCGACAGCCTGTCTGGCCTACCACGACCACCACTGACACCTGTTTGTGCCTCCTGGGGGCCCAAAGGTTGGCCTACCAACACTATTGCTGTGCTGATGCTATGCTTACTGCTCAGAAGCCTCAGGACCTGCCCACCCCTCCTGGCTCACTGCTGCCATTGCTGATATCCAAGCAAACCACCTGAAGACCCAAGGATTGGCTCACCTAAACCTAACATTGGTAACATTGCTAACATTGGTGCCAGCATATGCCACCTGGGGGCCAAAGGACAGGCATTAGCCCACTGCTACCAGCACTGGGGACTGAGGACCTGCCTGGTGTTCTTGTCCCCAGAAAAACGTTACCACAACCTCTACTAAAAACCACAGCCTAAGCCACTCATAGACACCACTGATGCTGATTACAGCAAAAGAAATCACACAGAGACTATACTACTGCCTGCACCAAGAATCAAAGCTAAAAGTTTTTTACCCAGTCAACACTATAGATACATTTGTAGGCCAAAGTTTCTATGAAAGTCAGTATAAATAATTGGAAGAAGCAACTGTTTCACCAGATGCACAGATATCAATGTAAAGACACAAGAAACATGAGAAGCAAGGAAACATGACACCTCCAAAGGAACACAATCATTCTCCAGCAACAGATTCCAGTGAAAAAGGGATCTATTAATATGAAACATTAATATGAAATACCTGAAAAAGAATTCAAGTTAATGATATTAAAGATGAGTGAAATACAAGAGAACACATATAAATAATACAAATAAATCAGAAAAACAATTTATTATCTGAATGAGAAATTCAACAGAGATATCATAAAAAAAGAACCAAACAGAAATCCTAGAAGTAAAGAATTCAATGAATGAAAAAAAAAAAATACAATTGTCAGCTTCGACAACAGACTAGGTCAAGCAGAATTTCTGAACTTGAAGATAGGTCTTTTGAAAACCTAGTCAGACAAAAAAAAAAAAAAAGATAAAAAGGATAAAAAGAATAAAAAAGAACGAAGAGACCCTACATGACATATGGGACACCAGAAAGTGACCAAATAGTTGAATTTGATGTTCCAGAAGGAGAAGAGATGGGCAAAGGCATAGAACAGCTATTTAATGAAATGATAATTGGAAACTTCCCAAGTCTTGCAAGAGATATAGATATCCAGATATAGGAAGCTCAAATATCCCCAAATAGGTTCAACCCAAAAAGGATTTCCCCAAGGCACACCAGTGCCAAACTGTCAAAAACTCAAGAGACAAAGAGAATTTTAAAAACAGCAAGAGAATAGCGTCAAGTTATATAGACAGGAACCCCCATCAGACTAACAGCAGAAACCTCACAGGCCAGGAGATAATAGGATGATATAGTTAAAATGCTGAAAGGGGAAAAAAAAAACTTTTAGCCAAGAATATTATACCCAGAAAAGCTATCCTTCAAAAATGAAGAAGAAATAATGTCCTTCCCAGACAAGCAAAAGCTGAGGGAATTCATTACCACTATACAGGTGTAGTGCTTAAAGGAGTCCTACATCTGGAAGCAAAAGAATAGCATCTACCACCATGAAAACACATGAAAATTAAAACTCATTGATAGAGCAGACAGACAAATGAGAGACACAAAGGACTCAATTACCACTACAGAAAATCACCAGATCACAATGATAAACAATTACAGGGAAAGAAAGGAACAACGGCTATACAAGAAAACAATTTTAAAAAATAACAGGAATAGGTCCTCTTCTAACAACAATAATCTTGTGTGTAAATGGATTAAATTTCACCACTTAAAAGATACCAACTGGCAGAATGGATAAGAAAACATGACTCCATTATATGCTTTCTGCAAGAAACTCCCCTCACCTGTAAGACATATAGGCTGAAAATGAAGAGATGGAAAAAGATATTCCATGCAAATGGAAACCAAAAGCAAGCAGGACTAGCTATATTTATATTAGATAAAACACACTTTAATTCAAAAACAATAAAAAGGGACAAAAATGGTCATTATAATGATAAAGGAATCAATTCATCAAGAGTATTTAATAATTCTAAATATAGATGCACTCAACACTGGAACACCCAGATATATAAAGCAAATATTATTTGATCTAATAGGGAGAGATAGACTCCAATACAATAATAGTCAGGGACTTCAACACCCACTCTCACCATTGGACAGATTATCTAGACAGAAAATCAACAAGGAAACATTGGATTTAAATTGCACTTTAGACCGAATGGCCTAACAGACATTTACAGAACATTTTATTCAACAGCTCCAGAGTATACATTTTTTTCATCAGCACATGGAACATTCTCCAGGATAGACCATGTTAGGCTACAAAACAATTCTGAACAAATTTTGGAAAATCAAAACCATATCAAATATCTTCTCAAACCACAACGGAACAAAACTAGAAATCACTTTAATAAGAGGAACTTTGGAAACTGTACAAATACATGGAAATTAAACATATTCCTGAATGACCATTGAATCAATGAAGAAATTAAGAAGGAAACCAAAAATTTCTTGAAGCAAATTAAAATTGAAACACAATATAATAAAACCTTTGGGATATAGCAAAAGCAGTACTAAGAGGAAAGTTTGTAGCAATAAACACCTACATCAAAAAAGTAGAAATATTTCAAGTAAACAACCTAATGATGCACCTCAAGGAACTAGAAAAGCAAGAACCAAACCAAAAATTAGTTGATGGAAAGGAATAATACAGATCAGAGCAAAACTAAACAAATAGAGACTATAAAAGAAAAAACAAATCAACAAAATGAAAAATTTTTTTTTAAAGATAAAATCATAAACTGCTAGAGTAACCAAGAAAAAAAGAGAGAAGATCCAAATAAAATTAGAAATTTAAAAGGAGACATTACAACTCATACCACAGAAATACAAAGGATCATCAGAGACTATTATGAATAACTATGTGCTAACAAATTAGAAAACCTAGAGGAAATGGATAAATTCCTGGACATATGCAACCTACCAAGATTGAACCAGAAAGAAATGGAAAACTTGAACTGACCAATATAAATTCTCCCAACAAAGAAAAGCTCAGGACCAGGTGGCTTTACTACTGAATTTTACTAAACTTATAAAGAAGAATTTTTCTCACCAATTCTTCTCAAACTATTCCAAAAGACTGAAAGGAGGGAATTCTTCCTAACTCATCCTATGAGGCCAGCATTATCCTGATACCAAAACCAGACAAGGATACAACAACAAAAGAAAACTACATGCCAATATCCCTGATGAATATAGATGCAAAAATCCTCAACAAAATACTAGCACACTGAATCCAACAACACATGAAAGATATAATACACCGTGACCAAGTGGGATTTATCCCTGGGATGCAAAGCATGGTTCAACATGGATAGATCAATAAATGTGATATATCACATGAACAGGATGAAGGACAAAAACCATATGATCATCTCAGTAAAAGCAGAAAAAGCATTTGATAAAATTCAACATCCCTTCATGATAAAAACTCTCAACAAATTAGGCATAGAAGGAACATCCCTCAACATAATTAAGGCCATATATGACAAACCCACAGCTAACATCATGCTGGGCAAAGCTAAAAGCCTTTTCCTCTGAGAATTAGAACAAGAAAAGGATGCCCACTTTGATCACTCCTATTCAACATAATACTGTAAGGCTTATCAAGTACAATCAGGCAAGAGAAAGAAAAGGCATCCAAATTGTAAAATAAGTCCAGTTGTTCCTCTCTGCAGATGACATAATCTTATATCTAGAAAAACCTAAAGACTCATCAAAAAACTGTTAGAACTGCTCAATTCAGTAAAGTTACAGGATATGAAATCAACATACATAAATCAGTAGCATTTCTATACACCCATAATGAACTAGCTAAAAAAGAAATCAAGAAAGCAATTCCATTTGCAAGAGATACAAAAAAGTACATAGGAATAAATTTAACCAAAGAGATGAAAGACCTCTACAAGGGAAATTACAAAACACTGGTGAAAGAAGTTGAAGGGAACACAAATGGAAAGACATCCAATGCTCATGGATCAGAATTAATATAGTTAAAATGACTATACTACTGGAGGCAATCTACAGACTCAATGAAATCCCTATCAAAATACCAATGATCTTCACAGAAACAGAAAAAAGAATCCTAAAATTTGTATGACAGTTACCAGAGGTTGGGCAGAATGTATGTGTAGGGATGATGAAGAGAGGTTGGTTGATAGACACGAACACTGAGGTAGAAGAAATAAGTTCCAGTGTTCCATAGCACAGTAAGGAGAGTATAGTTAACAACAATGTATATTTCAAGACAGCTAGAAGATTTGAAATGTTCCCCATGCGAAGAAATGATAAATGTTTGAGATGATGGATATCCTACAAACCCTGACTTGATCATTACGCATTGTATACATGTTTCAGAATATCACATGTACCCCATAAATATGCACAAATATTATGTATCAATAAAAAATGAAAAATAAATTCAAATGTAGATACCCCCAAAATAAAACTATCGTATTTTTTAAAAAAAGAAAATAGACCATTACAACTTATGAGAATGTTGAGCCTAAGAATACCGAGTTATAGAAATGCCCCCTATATTTTTGGAGACAAGATTTGATTTCAGAAGTCAAATAAGGCTTTGCCTTAAAGAAAAAATAAACGTGTTAATTCAAAAGCTGCCTCAGGAAGGTGTCTCATTGGTCAGTGATAGCTGCATTTCAAAGAGACAGCTGTAAGCTGGGCCTATGGTTCTCACCTGTTTTGAAAGACAAGACAGGCTTCACCTAGGGCCATAGGTTGCCAGAAACTGATCAACAAAGACCGCTGGAGATGAGAGCTGATCAGATAGATATGCTAATGCCCAAGCTTGGCCCTGACGGAACCATGCAGTTAAAGTAATTAACACGAGGCACCGCTCTTGTTGACTTCTGAGATCGTCTCTGTCTCCAAGGACACAATCACGGGAGCCAAGATGTCTCTGTTTTTTGCTAAAGTAATAGCCTTATCATAAAACTTAGAAGTTTGCCTTAAGAAGATTTTGTAACTCATTGTTCCCCTAGACAGAGTTAGTTAAAGGATCTGTAATAGCCTTTTAGAAGACTTTGACCCTAAACCAAACTGCCTGTTATTATGTAAATGGCCAATGGGAGCCTGTATCTACCCCATAAAGTACCTGTGTGGAGTTTCAGTCCTTGTTATATTTCCGCGGGAGAAATATATCCATCCGGACTCCTCCTTTGTCTATTTTCATAAACCTTTACTTTATAAACTATATCTTTGGCTCTGTGTATTATTATTACTATTCTTTTATATCTGTTTCCTACTATTTTTTCATCCTTTGTGACGACCCCTGCCTGAGAGACCTGACCAGGAAGAAAAAAACACTTTGCGGGGAGTGTAGCTAACTCCCCACATGAGAAAAATGTTATGATAAAATGTGAATTTTGATACCACCACAATGATGAAGTCCTGGGTGTGGGTGGGAATGATCAAGAAGAGCATATGAAGGAAGAACAGAAGAGAACTGATACAGAAAATCTGAGGAACACAATGTTTAAGACATGGGTGGAAGACTTAGAACTCACTCTCTTACACACACACAAAATCATTCAGGAGGAGCAGGCAAAGATGAGGAATAAGAAATAATGGAAACCTAGGGAAAGGTTAGTATTTTTTTCCTTTGGAGGATGGCATAGTCAACAGTTTAAGGTATTGTAGAGAAGACTAATAAGGTAAGTACTTAAAAGTATTCACTGGATTTAGTAAAGGAGTTATTAATGATCACTTGTTATTCATTGTTGTCCCTTCTTGGTGGGGGGAATATCTCAAGCTGACCTTTCATCCAGTCTCCAACCAAGGGTCTGAAGAGATGGCTCTCTCACCATATTTAACAAAGCATCACAAAATGGGTCAAATATCATCTGGGATGACCATGATGTAAATTGACTTACTTTGACTCTTTTTCACTCAGATCCACATCATCATAGATAGTAACTCCTTGAGGCCCAAGTTCTAGGGTGAAGATAGGATCGAAATAGTTCATTATTAGGTATGGTTTACATAATCTCTAACTTTCCAAATTATATACAATTATGTAATTATCCAGGTTACATCCTAAAGCCTGTTTTATCAAAATCTGATCAAAGAACAAAAAGATGCTCCATTTGGGAAGACATTCAATTGGGGAATTAAAAATTAGTGAGATGTTCTAGTATCTCAAACATATACGTACGTATGTGTGTATTTGTATCAATTTGATTTCATGCAGAGTTTCAGAAAAATATGAGTTGCTGAAAGGTTCCCATCTTTCTGGTACTGGACAAAAATGTTATACTTCTAGAATAATGAAAAGGCTTCTCTTAATTCCCAGAGGGAAAAACAGTTTAACAGAATTTTAACGTTGATTTTTCTTCCATGATTTTTATTTCAAATCATTGGCAACTGCTTCTTTATAATAATCTTGAATATCATTGAATCTTATTGCATAACCAAAATTAGAAATTTTCAGTTTAGGATATTCACATTCCTTGGCACTCTACACAGATTTTCAGATGATTCACCATTTGAACAAGTGTGAAACATTGTGGCATAATTATTCATATTTCATACTCAATCATTCATAATTATTCATTGCTTTAGTCATTTTCTTTAATACCTTTAAATTTGGGTGAGGACAAATGCATGTCTATTCTAAGTTGGCTTTAAAAAAAAATAGACCAAGGTTATGTTGGGAGACCTGTGATTTTACCAGGTATATATAATCTTCGTTTGTTATTTAGTTCTGCAAAGTCATATTTGTGAAATATAATATAAATTTGAATGGTCAAGTCAGAGTGACATCAAAGTAGCCACATGGCTACAGCACATTAAAAAAAACAACAACAACAAAATCACATGGCCCTCTTTCACTGACAAATTCAATGTACTGAACAGGTATTGAGAGCCTACTATGTGTTAGGCACTCTGCTAATGTATACACTATTATTTCAATGGAAAAGTAAACAATATTTCAGTGATCCATTCTTGATTCAGTTAGTGTACAGGTTGCAGCATGATCCTGTTCAACTTAGTATGTCTTAATTAGGCTGTCAAATCCTTCAAGAGGCTGTGTAGTATGACGTGAAATGTGTGAGTTTCATAATAGACTTGATTACAAATCCTAGGCGACTCAAGTGTGGATGTGGATCCTGGAGCCTCCCTACAGAGGAACAACATTTATTTCTCTGAGATTTTAAGAAGAAAGCATCTACTCCAGGGTATGGTATTATAGTAGGTACTTAAGATATTATTCATCTTCCCCAAAGTAAGAAATACTGTGTGTAAAATATCTTCTTTGATTTTGATGGATCAATTTTTCATTAAATGTGGGAATGCAGGAAAGATTACCACTTCTCTTTCCCTGCCCCTGAATATTCCAATGCTGAGTACTTTTGGTCAGCAATAAACAAATTTCACTTACCTAAATCAGGCAGTGAGATGGAAGATGCACTGTTGATTGACAAAAAAACACGAACGGGTTAAGGAAAAAAAGCCATGTTTAGAAGGAATCGCTGATACATCTTAAACAACATATTGATGGCTCCAGATTCCCCTTCTTACTCCGAGTCTCTGACTCCAAGAAAAAGGGGTTCTCATTGGTGTAATAGATGTCACAGAGGTGCACAGGATGTTATGGGAACACAGAGGAGAGACAGGTAATCCAGGTTTGGGTAGAGAGGTTCAGGAAAGATATCCCAGAAGGGGTAATATTTGACCAAATTTTGATGGGAAACCAGACCTTTGATAATCAAAGCAGGCTGGAGGAAGGCAGGTGCATTCCAGACCAATGGAATGTCACGTTCAAAGCAAGGAGGCACAAGACACTATAGCAGAGTCTGAGATCTGCAGGGAGGTGTAGAGGGTGGT
>CM052444.1:69744771-69859184 GCA_028533085.1 Varecia variegata | reverse complement strand
AGTGGGGTGGTAAACCCACTCTGTCAGCAGGGATGTGCGTGGACAACCTAACACAGAACTGTGGCCCACAGTACAGGCTCAATAAATACTCAATAATACTCAATAAATACTCTAGCACTAACATTTATGCCTTTTGTGGAGAACTGGCTGATTCTGTAGGCAGAACAAAGACATCGAAATGTGCAGCGAGTCTCTGCTTCTTCACTTTTTTACCTGAGAGGCTCTCTTTTTTCACAAAAAGGCCTGAGCATTGTCGGCAATACCAGAGGCAGGAAGACTTAGCTCTGAGCCAGTGGTCAGATCCATTAAATAAATCCCCTGCTCCTATTCAGCCTGAACACAGGGGCCTGATTCTCATGGTCTGTTATCTCCCTCTCCACACACAGAGTAACCAGGGGACTTCAAGAAAGAAACCACGAGAAGAGAGATGAAGTTTCTAAAGGAGGAGAAGGAAGAAAAATTAATTGCCATATCTTGATTTTCCCTCCCACGTATCTACAAAAGGCAAAGCAGCTAAGTCGACTGGTGAAGGAAAGAAAAGAAGGTAGAGAAGGCAGCAGTAGGAGGCATGAGATAGCACTGATGCCCAGCTGGATTTATTTATATTTTTAGGAGACCAGACATAGAAAAAAAAAAAATGAGATGGTAGAGCAGAATGGCTGTGAATTTTTAAACTTATAGTTAGCTAGAGGGAAAATACCATTTTTGACACATTTTCATTCCACACAGGGCTACGATATTAATTGGCTTAGCACACTTACAATCAGCAATTTCTTCTGCAGTGCACAGGTTAATGGAGTTGCCAGAGTGTCTCAGATATGAAATTGTTGCCTCATAATTATGTGGTTCTTCAAATTCAGCACTGAGAAGCAGGGAGAAAAAAAGGTTACTTAAAGTATAACATTTCTTTAAACACATTTTAAAGCTTTTGGTATTTTTTCCTCATAAGAGAAGTAATATAGGCTGGCCAATACGGTGACCTAAGCATACGGAAGGCACCCCACCCCTGCTCTAAACATGTGGGAATTCTGGGTGAAATACAGCAGCATAAAGAATTGTGCAAAGATTACATAGCTCACAAAGAAAACAGCAGAGGAACATCCTCAGGTGCCGGACAGAGAGAGGAAACTGACAATTAAAGATGCAAGTGAGAAATGCAGTCAAGGGACTCAAAGGGAAATTGAGACCAGATAAAGAGAGATCTCACTGACCAGCCATCTGGAGATTTCTTGTCTGAGTCAGAAGGTAAGTCTGAGCCATAAGCCTCCTCTAATTGGGAAGCCGAAACTAAGCCATCAGCAAAAAGTCCAGAGTCACAATATGCTGTCCCATCTGTAAAACAAGTTCTGAAAAATATCTGTCTGCTCTCCCAGGCAATGAGCAGGGAAGCCTGCTATCTCACAATGGCCACAGCGGCTGAAAGAGTCACCTATGAAAAATCAGAAACTTGACAACCCAGCACCAAGCACAGATGTGGGGTTTAAATTCATACGATCTTTGTATTTCAGAGACACAAAGCCAAAACTGGTGCTTGAAATCCAAATCCCCCAGTAAAGGCAAATCTGAAATCATTCTGTAAAGATGTTTCCACAACCCATGGCATCTATGGTTTCCAAAGAAAACAATGCCCACTCAAAACGAGATGATAGTTAAAAACTGAAAACCACCAGGCACGGTGGATCACATCTGTAATCCCAGTGTTTTGGGAGGCTAAAGCAGGAGGATCGCTTGAGGCCAGGAGTACAAGACCAGCCTGAGCAACATGGTGAGAAATTTTCTCTATTAAAAAAAAATAGAAAACCTTAGCCAGGTGGGTGGTGAGCACCTATAGTCCCAGCTACTCAGGAGGCTGAGGCAGGAGGTTCCCTTGGGCCCAGGAGTTTGAGGCTGTAGTGAGCTATGATCATGCCACCGCACTCCAGCGTGGGTGACAGAGTGAGACCCTGTCTCTACAAGGGACAAACAAACAAACAAACAAATAAAAAAGCTTAAAACCACACAAGGAGATAAGCCATAATAAGACGGTCAGAAGACATAACTAATAGGGGAATTAAATAATAGAATAACATGAAAGTGAATTTAATATAAGTGTGTTTAAGTGTTTAAGGAAATAAAGTAAGGTATGAAAGCTATTAGGCAAAAGCAAGAGATTGAGGGAAAAAATCCTGTAGATTTGGGGACAAGAGAAAGGAGTTATAGAAATCATAAATACAATTCTTTGAAATAAAAATATTAATGTAGAGGTTGGACAGTAGATTAGACAGCAGAAGGAGGAATTGGTGAATTATTTAGATCTAAAGAAATTATCCAGAATGGAGTACAGAAAGACTAACAGATAGAAAATATTTAAAAAGTTGAGAGATATGGAGCATGGACTGAGAAGGTCCACATATACACAAGTAGGGGCTATTTTCCCTCTAGCTAACTATAAGTTTAAAAATTCACAGCCATTCTGCTCTACCATCTCATTTTTTTTTCTATGTCTAGTCTCCTAAAAATATAAATAAATCCAGCTGGGCATCATTGCTATCTCATGCCTCCTACCGCTGCCTTCTCTACCTTCTTTTCTTTCCTTTTCAATCGACTAAAAGGACACTAAAAGGAAAGGAGAAAGAGGATGATGAAAGGAGTCCATATTCAAGTCATAATAGCTGAGACTTCTCTAAAATTGAAAAGGAACATGAATCCTTCACTTTAAGCAACTTCAATACAAGAAATAACAATAAATCCACACTTATACAGTGTGTGATAAATAAGCGTAAGTCAAAGGAAAAAATGCACAATCTATGTGAGAGAAAAGACATCATCCACTACAGAACAGAAATCAGACTGGCAATGGATTTTTTATTAGCACAATAGATGGTGGAGATTGTGGATAATATCTTAAAACACTGAGGAAAGAAAGCTGTCAATATAAAATTCTATTCCAGCTAAATTGCCAGTGAAGGGTGAGGGAAAGCAAAGACGTTTTCAGGATACAAGTATGTGTGTTTACTACTAACAGACCTTTGCTTAAATACATCAAAATGGCATATTTCAGTGAAAAGAAATTGAACTAGTAATGAACTAAGACATAAGAAACAATGGTAAACAAAGAAATTAATAAAGCTATTGGTAAATCTAAATGTTGACTGGAAAAAAATTACTAATTTGTAGAAGTTTAAGAATAAGATAAAATTAAAATATTAAATAATAATATAGAAGACAGTGGAAGAGGGCTATGGGAATTATTCTCAGATGTTTGTATTAGGAGCAGATAGAAATTTTGATTAACATTAGACTTTGCTAATTGTAGGTGTAAAAATTTAATTGTAACCACTAAAAGGAACAGAAATAGAATTTTTAACTTCTCAACTGGTAGAAGGGGAATATGCAGTGGGAAAGCTTAAATATTAAAGAAGAAAAGGAAGAAAAAAAGCAAATATAAAAATTATATAGTAAATTATAACGGAGAAAAAATCCAAATAGATCAAGAATTGCAATAAATGCCCATAGAATAACCTACTCTAATAAAATAGAGAGTATCTGACTGGATATTTTTTAAAAAACTAGCTAATGCTACTGAAAAGAAGCAGATGAACCAAAAGTTCCAGCTGAATGGCTGGAGAAAGAGACACAAACCAAATACCACCAAAAGAAAACTGAGGTAGGTGTATTAATATTAGACCACACTTTAGCATGACTGATAAAGAACATGAGAAAAGGTACACATGTGTGCATATACACATACACACAGATTAGCGATAAGCAATGAGAAAAAACTAGAGATAGTTTTAGGTTTTCAGAAATCTAAAAATGTTATGATCACCTGTCTGCCAATAAATTTGAAATTTGAGAGAAAATTGGCAAATTTATAGGGAAATATCAAATTGCCACACTGACTAAAAAAGAAACAGAAAAACTAATAGGCCAATAAACATTAAAGAACTTGAATCAATAGTATGTATGCCTCCCCATTCTTCTCTCTACCCATGTCCACCCTCAACCCATCTCTCTCTTGTTCTCCACCAGCTAGTTTTATAGGCAAGTTTTACTTTATTTATTTATTTATTTTTAGAGACAAAATCTTGCACTGTTGCCCAGGCTAGAGTGCAATGATGTTATCATAGCTCACTGCAGCCTCAAACTCCTGGCCTTAAGTGATCCTCCCACCTTGGCCTCCCAAAGTGCTGGAACTACAGCATGAGCCAGCATGCCCACACTTATAGGTAAGTTTTAATGAATAGTTTCAGAGAACAGAAATAGGAAAAGCTACTCTTCTCATTTTAAGAGGATAATATAATTTTGATATGAAAACTACAATAAGAGAAAATATAGCCTGATCTCATTTAAGAGATTTTAGCCCAAATTGACTAAATAAAATCCTGAAAAAAATGAATTAATCAATATTAAAAATAACTCAAGAACAACTGAAATTTATTCCAAGACTTCAAGGGTGACTCAATATCAGAAAATCTATCATTGCAATTAATCATATTGTTTTAATAAAAGAGGGAAAAAAGATTATTTTAACAGATGCAAAAAAAGCATTCTGTGAAGATGAACTTTCCTAACTAGTATACCTTCCAACAAATGTCATACTTAATGGTAAAGTGTAACAAATAAATTTAATATCTGAGCTCTATCTGGAACTTCAGCAGTAAGAAAAAGACAAACCCACAGAATAGTGGACAAAAGTGTATGACAGACATCACAAAAGAGTAAAATTGAATAGCTTATAAAAGTAAACCCCTCGCCTCATAGTAAACAGGGAAATGGAAATCAAGATAATAAGAATTTAGTTCACACCTATCAGATTAGCAAGAATCCCAGTTTGAAAATAACACCTTGTTTGGTAAGAATATAGAGAAACAGGAAATTTTTATACTGCTTTGAGAGGGTGAGTTCTCACAACTATTGCATTTTGGAGAATCATTTTTCAGTATCCAGTAACACTGAAGTTATTTATGTAGTAGTATTTAGCAGTTCTACTTCTAAATAATAGCTTTGAATAACTTACTTATATTCACCTAGAAACATGAGAGGATGGATGATTACTGCAGCATTATTTGAAACGGTGAAAATTTAAAACCACCGACACTTTCCTTGGTAAGGGAATGCATAAACAAATTGTGACATGTTCATATGATGAGACAAAATACAGCAATTATAATGTAGATAATATATATCAACATTGACAGAATACGGAAACACACCTTTATTAAAAAATAAGTTGCAGAAGGATAAACATGCTATCTATACAAAAATTTTAAATACCATATTTTTAACAGATATATATGACTTTGTAGTTCAAGAATATGCTAAATGGATGCACTCCTAAACCTGGGATCAGAGTTGCCTCTGGGAAGGGAGAAGGGAAATGGAATTATGGAGTGAAACAAAGGGGGCTTCAACTGCATCCATAACAAGTGGAGAAGAGCAACTATATCACACCAGATATGGACAGCACAGAGGAGAAAAAAGTTACCCCAAATCCCAACACCTCAACAGAAAGGAGGTCTTAGCATTAGGTCTTCTTCCTGATTTTTTCCATTTATGTGTGGATTTGCATATTTGTTATCATAGGCAATGAACAGTTGATATTCTCTTTCTTTTTTCCCCCGTTTATTATCGTATCACAAGTACCTCCCACCCAGTTGTTTTCCCTCCTTTTTTTGACCATTTTGGATATTTTCCTAGTTTTCTTTGTGCATCTTCTCTGCAATATTTTATTTATAAAAGATACGTGAATAGTTCATTTTGTTAAAAAAGAAAAATTATGAACTCCATTGCATCAGTAACTTCTCCTCTCATAGTTTTGCTTACCTCCCCCTGCATGAAGTGATTGAAAGAAACTTCCTTAAATTATAGGCTATGCCACACGTATCATGCTCCAATGGCCTAACAATCTCATCAGGTCTATGGAAAATTAACTTTATTAATAAGAAACAATCTGTGGCAAAATTGAAAGAAGATGTCTAATCAATTTCTTGGACTACTTTGGTCAGAAATCAATAACTACCTGACTTCAGATGATTATAAAGAAAGAGTTTTAACCAAATGTTTAAAAAAAAAAAAAAGCATCTCTTAAATCAATTGTCTTTACAGAGAATCAGCCCTAGGATTAATGTTAAAACAGAAAAAGAATGCTGCAGATGTATTTTAACCTCCTTCTTTGAGACCTGAGAATGTCTTTTACCTCTATCCCTGGTCCATTACAACTAGATCTGAGACCCACCTTGGTTTTACACAATGTGGATCAATAGAAAAGAGCTTGGATTGTGGGGAAGAAATAACTCTAGATTTAAATATATCTATGCTTCAATTTCCTTATTTCCACATTTATGAAAAATGTCTGTCTCCAGGATTATAGACTTTATTGGGAGGCAGCACATAATAACAGACAGACCTGGGGTGTGGGGTCAGACAGATCTGAATTTGAATCCTAGCTCTCTTGCACTTTCTAGTTATAAAGTGCTGGATAAATACCTTAATCCTCCATTTCCTGCTCCATAAAATACTAATAATAAAATCTACTTTAAGGGTATATTGTGGATATTGAATGAAATATTTGCCCTCTCCACACAGGCATTCCACAAAAGTGTGCTGGTAATATTATACTGAAGAACAGAAATTATTGTATTTCTAAAAGATAAAGGTTTGCATTTTATAAAGTTGTTTTTATTACTCATGTAGCATCAGGTTTCTGTCTTTTCCTACTTCCTTATAGAAAACCTTCAGTTATTTATTAACTCCAGTTATTGAAAGTTTACAGAATAAAACTTTAATGTTTCTTAATGGTATCTTCAACATTATCTATGTCCAAGAAGCAACAATAGCTCCTTAAATGCAGTGTGAGCATTAAAGATGATCTACAAAACCGGAAATTTCCTAATTTTGTTCAGATCCCTGTAATCCTACCTTCAAACTAAATTTTCAAACACTGGGATCTCGTGGCTGAAGCGTGGACAAGTGGCCTCCTCTGGTAACTTCCGCTTGCCCTGTCTACCTCTGGGCCACAGCCCTGAGATGCCTCTGCAGAATCCCCCAGTGTCCTCTGGAGAACAACCTGTCCACCTGTCCGTTAGGCTGTATGCTCTAGAGAAGTGGCTTACACCGTGCATTCAAACATCTGTTCACTTCGCCGAATAGTGAAATTATTAATCACAATAATAGCTACTATTTCTTGAGGGCTTACTGTGTGTTAGGCACAGCACTTAGATTAATTAGATGCATCTCTCACTGGCTGTGTGGGCTTCAGCGGCCATTTAGATTCCCTGAGCCTTAATTTCCTCACAGGGCCACCATGAGGGTTTAGTGTGGGAACAACTTGAGTTACCACCATGTGGAAAATGCCTGACAGGCAAAGTTCCTTTCTTGTCTTCTTCTGTGCCAAGGACATGATGGTTGGTCAAAAAGTTTCACTGCAAGAAAGTTCTGGAAAATCTAAAGAAGAGCTTGCATCAAGTAGAAAGATTGAGACTTGAATGGCAAAACCTGTAAAAGTAGCCATACTTCTACATTTATTTTATTGAGGGGTGGACCTAGGTTGAAAATCCAGTTTATTTCACCTCTTATTTCAATGGGCCGTGCTTTTTGAAGACAGGATGAATAGGGGCTGCTTAGCCCGCAGTTGCTCTGTGTAATGACCCTACAGGTTCCTGGTGACAAGGGAGTATGAGACCATCTGATTTCTCAATTACCCAGAGCCCCAAACTGGGCAACGTCCTATTTCCAAAAAATACTTCTTGTAAGACTACTCCCTTCACGGGCCTTCACCCTAAGAAATCCTTCTCTTGAATGAAATGATCTGTGATTAGACTTTTAAAAATGATATCCATGCTATCTAAAACGGATCTCAAAATGCGTTTGTGCCAAGTTCACAAAAATATATGTTGAATCTGAAACGATATTTTTCTCTCATTAGCTATGAAACCTTTGGCCTTTTCATATTAGATAACGGTTAAAGGTGAACAATCCACAAAAGAGTAGAGCAGCATGGTTCAGAGGGACATAAGCTTTAGAAAGACAGATGCGCGGTGAATCTCAGTTCTTGCTGGCTGCGACCTTGGATAGGTGTTTTGAGCCAAGTACCTTCATCCTTTAATCTTATTTTATGAGGATAAGATGATATAAATTATATTGTGCTTAGTGCAGTGCTTGGTGCAAAGGATTTGCTTGCTACATCCAGTATCACTTCTACTACCATACTGCCATTTCCACGTTCACTACTCTGCACCTGTGCAACTTGTACTTCCATTTCTGCCACAACTCTACCACTGGTTCCCTTACTTCTACCATTTTTATGGAATATACACACACGTACTTGTATGTGTGCACGTATATCTTTATAGGTAGTGTATATTTTAATATGTGTGTATGTGTGTGTTTAGATATATAATATATATACACATATGTATACACACAGATACACACAACCCTATCACCACATGTATCATAACCTTACTAATTCTACTGTGACTTCTACTACAACAAACAACAAATATTAATACAACATCTCTCAGCCCTGGGCACTCACTAGATATTTCTTTTCTTTTATTTACATATTTATAACCCATTTCTTTCTACAAAGGACCACAAAACTATGGTGACCAAGTAAATATTATTTATGTGCCTCATAACCTTACAAAACATGCCATCTCCTTTGGGCTCAGTGTAACTCTGAAGCTATATTGTCAAATCATTGATTTCATTCATAAGAAAGGCTTGTAAACAATAACAATAGCTAATCATTATTGAGCATTTACTGTGTGCCAAGCACTGTTCCAATTATGTGTGTCAATTCATTTGACCCTATGAAGTAGATTTTATCTTTCTTTCCATCTTTAGTTGAGGAAACAGAAGCATAATCCAAGCTCACAGAGTAGTAAGTGGCAGAGCAGAGATTAGAAGACAGGTATTTGACTCCAGAATCTGGGGTCTTAACCAGGGGATGTACCAGCTGAAGTCAAACACAGCATTGCAGCTTGCACTGCAATGGAAGCCATCAAAGAAGGAGGTCATTAGAGTATACAGCAAAGAGGACCTCAAAGGACTCAACAAACTATTAATAACAACCAAAGCCATAATGGCAGAAAGGTACATCTGCTCAAGAAAAAAAAGCAGAGAAGCTCTCAGATTTCTCACTCATTAAATCACACACTCTTATCACTCTTTGCACGTACCATATTCATGTTAATGTCGTGTACGTTATCTCACTTATTCCTCTCAGTAGTGCCATGAGGCATTTTACAGATGAGGAAACTGAGGCTTGGAGATACTCAGTAACTTGCCCACGATCGCACTGTTGTAAAGCAGCACAGGGGTGTCTGAACACCAGATCCTCTGATTCCTGATCGACCTTTTCCTGTGCACCACAAATCACTCTAGAACCAAGGGAAAACTGGACAATGAAAACAACAAAGCACTGGATGATGGTCAAGGAGCTTACGAGTGAGTTTTAGATGATATTTTTCAAAACTTTGTTAGGCTGATGTGACAGTTTTACAGATCAGTTCTTCCATATGTCAGTCATTTATATTGAGAAAAATGAGATGTGAAAGTTACCATTCTCAACTGTGCCTGATATTATCACCTATAAAATAAAATTATTATTTAACCTGTAATGTGAGGTTAAGGTAGAATTTGGGAATGATTTTCCAAAAGCACTTTGTCTACTGCTAATGCAACTGCTAAAGCAGATTCTTAATAAACCAGTGGCAACTGTGCAGCATGGAACAAAACAATCACAAGCCCTCACTTTGATCACTGAGGTCATATTTTAAAATATCTGCATTTCAAATTTAAGAGTGTCTGCTTTGAGAGGCACCATCATATCTAATTGCCCTTGTTTTACAGAGAGGAAGGTGAGGTCACCCTCTGAGCTAGTGGCAGGCTTTAGCTAGGTCTCCTGACTGCGGTCTGCTGCCTGTAGCATTAGACCTTGATACAGACAAACCCTGCTATTACAAACAACAACAAATCTCTGTCACTTATCTAGTGTTTACAACATTGTAATTCCACTTTGCAGAATTACAGGTATTTATTGCAATCCTCACAACAACCCTAGGAGGTAGGATTTGATTGCACCATTTCCCATATGAAGAAACAGAAGGCCCAGAGATACTAAGTAAGTTTTCCAAGATCACACAGCCTAGTATGTGGGAGCTCAAAATACGAATCCAAGGCTATCTGACCCCAAAATCTATGCTCTTAACTTCTTCTATCACATTCTCTGGATCTTCTAATTTTTAAGCATGGCTGCCATTCAATTTAAACACACTTTAATTATTCAGCTGACAAGAAAGAAATATTAGACCCTCTCTCTGCTTTTGAAGAATTTATAATTTAGAGAGGGAGGTAAGATACACCTAGGAAAAGGGAAAATAACACAAAGAGACTGGATAGGAGTGAGTTTCAAGCTGAGGGCCATCTAAGTCCATTCTATTATTCTACCACTATTTACTGAACAACTATATGTTGTACTGTACAACTATGTGTGTACAGGAAGGGCTGTGTACACTCTAACCATGCCAAATCACCCATGGTTCCTGAACACACCAGGCTGCTTCCTGCCTCTGTGCTTTTGTACATGTGATTCATCTGCTTGTAATATCCTTATCACAATGTCCTCTGCACAAACTCTCCTTTTTTTTCCCCTTAAAACACTGATTAAGTGTCATTCTCTCTGGCCCTTCTATAATCTGTTCTCCACCCAGCAGCCAGGATGATCTTCTAAAAGATAATCTTAACAATTAAAAAAATAAAGCTCCAGTCTTTTGATCTCATTCCTATGCACCTCTCCCAGGTCCTGCCCTCCGTTCTCTCCCTCCCTCACCACATTCCAACCCCACTGGCCTCCCTTCTGTCTTGCAAGGGTGCCCTGCTCTCTCCTACCCTGAGTACTTCGCAAAGGCTGCTCCTGCTGGCTGGGATGCTTGCTGTGTGGCTGGCTCCTTCTCAAGCACCGGGCCTCACCTTTGTGCCCTTTAACAAAGTTCTCCTCCCCTGCCTTTTTCAAACAGCACCCCTCCTCCTCACCTATTTCTATATGCAATTAAACTCTGCCTGATGCCCTCAGTAGTCACTGCCATAGTCTTGACATCATTGCATTACTTTTTGAAATTAGTTTAATTTTCTCTCTCTTGCTCTGGATCTTGTATATCACTCGCTGCTGGTTCATCAGTGCCTCATACAGTGCCTGGCATATTGTAGGCTCCCAATTATTATTAATAACAACTGTTTTTCTTGTTTGGATCTTCCTGTGATGCTCATAGAAACACTGGAAACTCCTAGATACATGAGTAAATGCTATCACACGGTTAATTTTTTTCATTGAGGTTCTCAGGCACTATTCTAGAATGTAAAAACAAGTAATAGACAAGGTCCTTGAACTCGGGACTCTCCTGATCTAGAATAACACAGAAAATAATTAAGTTGAATAAGTATTATCATTTAAAGTATTAATGAATAATAATAGGAAAATACAGTAGGATTATATATGAAATAGTATCTTGGGTGAGGGAACATGAACTATAGTCAGGAAAGCTGATATGGCAGCATGTATAACTGCCCTGCTTTATATAATTATTTGCTTTTTTGTCTTTCTTCCCAACTAGAATATATACCCATGAGGGCAAAGACTTTGTTTCATTTCCTGAGTCATTGCCAGCATCGGGAACAATGGCTGGCACAGAGTTGGAGCTCAATAATTACTGAATGAATGAATAAAAAAATAAATTCTTTATGATGAGGAGCACTCAGGTGAGCTGGGAGAAGCCTACTCCACACACGGGAAAAAGTAAGTATTTCTGCTTGGTCGGAGCAAACTTATTGTGTTTGAGGAGCAGCCAAAAGGCCAGTCGGGGTTGAAGACAGCAAACAAGGGCGTGAGGGCTTAGGAGAGGAGTTCAGAGAATAAGCCATGACCAGAACATATAGGAAGGGCCTTCTTGGCCCCGGTAAAGAGTTTGAGATTTGTGAATTTTATTGTAAATATAAAATGTGTGCTAAGAGCTCAATGATTAGTTTAACTAAATAAAGAATTTAAAAAGTAATGAGTCCACAGGAGAGGGGGGGAAGAGAGGAGAGTGCCTTTCATGAGAGCTAGAATAGTAAGGACAAGCTTCTTGGCAGAGTGTCACCTGGAGCTGGACACTCGTCCAAGAAGAAGCAGAGGAAAGAGGATTTCACGTGAGTCCCTACTTTGACATGGCAGTAGCCCTTACATGGTACAAGGGCAAAGGAAGAGCTCAGATTCTCCTAATCATTTAGCTTTGTTTAATATTAGAAGGCTATGATATTGGATACGCATATCAATGCAAACTATACAGATAAGAGAGTCTTGAAATGAAATGTTTTATTTACATAAAAGCTAATGGAAGATGGCATCATTGTGTCCATCCATCCTTCTTCCCATCATCCTGTTTATCTGTTATTCCACTGGCCCATCACTTACTTAGTCATTAGATAATTGCTGCTTGCATGTCCACTGTGTGCTAGGTCCTGGGAAAACAGAGGTGGAAAACATGGATGATTGCTTCTCTCGTGGGATTTGCAGTCTAATCGGTATCTCCAAAAACACTTGCTTCATGGTGGGAAATCCTGAGACAGGACAGTGTAGCTGAAAATCTTTAACATGGTTCTGAGTTCACATTTTGAATAAGCTCTGTATTATCTGGCACTTTAGGGCAAGCCATGGAACATCTCTGGCCCTTGCTTTCTCATCTACAAAATGAGAATATTAACATTTTCCTCCCAGGCAGTCATGGGGCTAAAATGAGTCTAACAGATACAAAACGGCTAAGCAATGCCCAGCACGTGGCCATACGCAAATTAGCTTCCATTGACTCTTCCTGAATATACCTATGTACAAAAATAGGCTCCAAGTCTGTGACTTGTGATTATCTGATTTCTTCCTTACCCATGACATTTTTCAGCTTACTATCTGAATGCCACTGAACAGAAAAGGCAAGGCTGGACTCAAACTGCTTTCATATTTTAGCTTCACCCTGGCCAGCCTCCCTTATGCAGATCTCTCTGCAGACAGCAAATGAAATGCTAAGGCAGGCTTTAGGAACCCCTGCCTGGAGGATATCAATTTGTAGAGTAGGTCATGGGTCTACTGTCGTAGGTAAAGCGCTCCTGTGAATCCTCAGTAAGGCAGCCAAGGTGGTAGTTGAGAGGCTGTGCTGGAGCCAGGCTGACCAGGTTAAACCCTGGTACTGCTGATCCAGTGGCATCATCCTGGATTACCCACCCTAAAACTCGCTGTGGTCAGAGTCCATGACCACTTACTATACTTCATGGGTTGGTGCTGCTGGGAGTTTTACAATGAGAGAGTGGACATAAGGCACAAGGCTTTATCTATGGAAAGTGCTCAATAAATAGAAGGTACAGGTGAATTTTTTTTTTTAAAGGAGGAATATTTGAAAACACGAAAGAAAAGAAAAATTTGTAGTAAGTTCACTGTTCCTGCCACCACTGCCCTTGTGAAAGTCAGGCCAATCAGTGGCCCTATTGTGTCCCCTGAAGTCCAATTAAAAGGAGATAATAAGAAGTTACTGAAGTGGCTTAAGCTGAAGCCACCTGAATGTTCTGCGTCTAAAACTCCATAGGGCACAGGCTTCAAAAAACTCCTTCTCTCCATTCTTCCCTGACAGTGATTCGATTTATCCCAGCACACTGGGATTTCTGGGCCTGCTTTCACCTCTCAAATGTCTCTACAAGGGGGCTGTTTTGTTGTTGGTCAATCAGATCAGGTCTGTACCAGCCTTAATTACCTGAAATGCAGCCATTCAGGAAAGAGCACTGTCGTTGCAAGCAATTTAAAACCAGCCTTCAGTGGTTCTGTCTTACAAGCACAAAGGCACAATGACACGCTTTTTGTTGTTGCTGTTATAAAATAGAAAACAATCCCAAAGAGCTTTTGGGAAGAATCGTTCCTGTCCTGTACTGAGTGCTGATCGTGTGCCACACACTTCACACGTGTTACTATCAACAGTGACGGAAACAGCGGACACCCTAGAAGCTTTCCCTCACATCTATCTCACTCCCCATAGCTGATCCGGCAATTGCTGGTTTTCCTCCAAAATAGATCTTGAATCCATTGCTTTATCTCATTTCTACTACCCTGTTCATGTCAAGTTACTTAATCTCTCTGTGACTCAGTTTCCTCACCTATAAAATGGGATATTATCTACTTCTTAAAATTGTCATAAATGGAATCATATATGTGAAGCATTCAGAATAAACACTAAGAGTGTGGGTTACTAGTTTTATTATTGTTGCAATAGCTTTCTAGTCTGTCTTCCTGTTTCTACCTGTTTTCCCACTTATTTTTTATACAGCATCTAGAGTGATCTTTAAAAAATAAATGTCAGCTCATGTCCCTGGCTCAAAACTCTCCAATGACTTCCCAATGCATTCAGAGCAAAACCCAAATTCATTCCAGGGCTCACAAAATTCTGCACCTCCATCCCCTGCACTCTGCTTTCGCCGTGATTCCCTCCTTTCTGGTCCTTTACATATGCTGAGGGAGGTTCTCCCTTGAGGCTTTGCAACAGCTATTCCCTCTCCTGGAATGTTCATCTGCTAGACCTCCCTATGACTAGACTCAACCCAATGTCACCACCTCAGAGAGGCCTTTCTTTTATTTATTGATTAATCGATACATAATAGATGTACATATTTTCA
This sequence comes from Varecia variegata, assembly GCA_028533085.1. NCBI lineage: Eukaryota > Metazoa > Chordata > Mammalia > Primates > Lemuridae > Varecia > Varecia variegata. Next base: position 69,844,511 of record CM052444.1, on the reverse strand, counting down.
AGGTACATGTGATATTTTGACACATTCACATAATGTGTAAAGGTCACAAAGCAGGGCACTTGGGATATCCATCACAATTTTCTTTATGCTGGGAACATTTGAATTATTCTTTCCTAGCTATTCTGAAATGTACAATATATTATTGTTAACTATAGTCACTCTACTAATCTATTGAATATGTCTTATTTCTTCTGTTTATTTGAACCCATTAATCAGAGAGATCTTTCTTGATCATCCTAAACTTTATTTCATTCCCTATACCTAGTAATTACCCAAATACTGAAAAATTTTCTTTATAGCACTTACTACTAGTCATAAAGGACTGCAGATGCATTTTGTTTGTCCATAGTCTTGTTGTTATTATCATTATTTTATTTGCAAGCTGTAGTAAGGCATCTGTTCCCCATTCCATAGGACCAGCCACTTTCCGCTGTCTGACACAGGTCCTAGAGACAGTTGTGTGATCTGCCCAGCCCTAGAAGACGTTTGTGTTTCTCACTCTGCATGGGGTAGAAACATCAAAAACACAAATATAAAAGTATGTTTCAAAGTACTAGGTAGGAAAGAGGTCATCCGGAAGATTCAAAATAAGCTTATGTTAGCTTTTAAAGACTATCATCACAATGAAAACACAAAATTTTAAAGTGCCAGAGAGAAATGGTAAACTCCTGAGAATTCACCCACAGACTGTCACTGCTATCTGAACCTTCTCTCCTCCTGAAGTCAACAGCCTCTCCCTTCCTTATGTGTCTGAGTCACAGATTCCCTGAGTTGGGACTATCCTCTGACACTTCCTAATGGGAGAGAAGCCGTATTTATAGCTAATGAATAAAACATTAGCCGACTCTGCTAAGTACTGACAGAGACCCAGGGCTGATTGCTGCACGGGACTGACCTGCTTTGCTCACACAAATAGGGGCTGCTTATCCAAGACGATGCCTGCCAGCTTGGCTTGCATAAAAGAATGATGACAAAGAATAATCTCTAAAGAGCGATCTCGCTGTTGGGAACTAACGAGATATTAATATTTCCAAGACAGCAAGGGATAGAGAGGCCAAGGGTTGAAGAAACTAAAACTCATTGAGTGTCTTTTGTCTATTGCATGCTTTATACAATTTATCTCGCTCAGCCTTGATGACAACACAACAAAGTAAACACTATCATCGGGCCCACTTCACAGATGTGTATATGAAAGGTCTGAGCTGTTAAATGACTTGTCTAAGGTACGGAAGAGGGGTTTGAGCCTATGCTAATCTTACTCCACAACCTGCTGCTCCATTATACAATGCCGCCTCTCATTTTATACATAGTATGAAGAGGCCCCAAGTTAAAAGATGGCCATTAGAAGTGCTCTGAGCTCTTAACAAGATAATTAAAATATGGATCCATAGAAACATAGCTAGAACACAAAGATGCCTGATTCACAAATCATGTTTGAAAACAATAAGAGTTTGAATCTAGAGAAGACTGTAGTCCTTAGATGTTTTAAGAATTGTCCCATAAAGAAGGGGTAAAGGTAATGTCTGCTGTACCAAAGAGTAGATGGACAGATGGTTGGGAGCCTCGGTAGCATGGTCAATTGTTTTTCCAGATCGACTTGAAGGACTTTGAAATAAATAAGCAAACAAGTGTGTGTGTGTGTTTGTGTACATGCATATTAAGATATTTTGTTTACTTTGTACACTGCTGTGTTCTCAGTGTATGTAAGAGGGCTTGGCATATAGTGGACACCAAAGAAATATGTGTTGAATGAATAGAATCTGCTCCAACAAAGAAAAATACTAGACTCTCCAGGTATTGAGCTCCTCATCAATGGAGTTTTGAAGAGACTAAAGTCCTGAGCTTGGATTCTTGCCCATGGTGGGAGGTTATATAATAGTTAAGCAAACTTTATTGCGCACTCTCTAGATGCCAGGTGCTGCCCTAAACACTTTACAATCAGTATTTTATTTAATCCTAATAATAATGGTATGAGGTACTGTCAATATCACCATTTTACGAAAGTAGAAACAGGTTTGCAGAGGTTAAGGCATTTGTCTGAGGTGACATAGGTGTTAAGTGGTAGGGCTTGGATTGAAAACTCAGGCTCTCATTAACTTTATATTACATGGCCTGGCAACATCAGAAAATCAACATATCCCTTGCAGTAATGAGATCCTACATATTCTATTTCTACTCTAATATCTGAATTGAAGATGTTCTTCCAAAACTTCCATCGAAGTTATGTCTAAAGCTATCAGGCATCATAGCATTTACTTGTTCAAACTAACGTATTATTGCCACAAAAAGTACAAACTCTAACATGGCACTTAATGCACTTTAGGATTCAACCTCATCTCTTATTTTTCAACATTAGACTATTTTTGTCTGTTTATTTCCTCATCTTTAGTCCTACCTCCTTGCTTTCAATCATGTGCTCTCTCTGTACTGAAAGCCCATTGGTTCACCTGTCTATCCATCCACCCATCAATCCATCCATTCATCCGCAAACTACTTGTCAGGAATGTGGTTATTTCAGGGAATGATACCTCCTACCCTCACCACCTTCTAGTCTCACAAAAGGGACCACATAAGTAAATGCATCTAATTTCTACCCATTATGCAGGATACAGCTCAAGTTCTTTCATCTTCCATGAAGCTGCCCCTAACTATTCTGGCTCCTCTTCCCCTCTTTTGTCTTCACTCCTACAGCACTATGGCCCATATCATCATCAGTGTACAATGAAGCCTCATTTTAGGCGGTGGTTGGGTTCTAAGGTCCCTTCTGTGAAGGGACAGAATAATCAAAACTGCCCTTGTAAATCCCTTAGGAAAAGGGTGCCCCATTGGAGACTATTTTCTCCCAATACGCCCATAGCAGCTGGTTTGTTTCCCATGTTGAAATGGATTGCTATTTCTTTGATCAAAGTGCCAGAGAAGTCAGTTTACTTTGGAGCCGAGCTGTAGGAAAACTCCATATCTAGTTAAACATAACAATCACCTCATACTCATACTGATATGCCTATCATATAAGAGGAATGAAAGAACCAAGACTGAGAGCACAGCAGAGGTATGTTGTCCCCTTAAACTGTCACAATGGGGCCTATGATCATTGAGTAAAGAGTGCAAACCATTGTCTGAGCCATCTAAATTATTTTCTCTCTTTCACTTTATGTGCATTTATTGCACCTAAAGCGTGGTTCCACTAACCTACTTTGTGCTGTCATTTAACCTTCAAATGGACAACTAAACTAGGAATTCCTGGAGCATATGAATGTGTCTAGTACCACACAATTGGCTTCTTGTTGAACAAGATCATCTTATCAATTTCTTGGTGTACAAGATCCTCTGTGATGTGGTTCCTGTCTACTGCTACAATCCCATTCCTGTACTTTCTATTCTCTAACTCAACTTAACTATTTCTAGCTTCCACAAATTAGACACTTCACACCTTCTGCCTCTATTATGCCTTATATGCAATGCAGCAATACTCATTTTAAATGTTTCCTCTTAATTGATAGGTTGACTGGATTAACGCCACCATTCTTCACTGGATCCCTGCCCTTTGCCACGTAAACTTTCATGCCTTCCCACTCTGACTCTGGGCTTGGCCGTGTGATTTGCTTTGATGATGTCAGTAACTGTGACACAGCAAAGACTTGAAAAGTGCTTGTGCTATTGGGCTTGTCTCACTCGTTAGTGGCAACTGCTGGAAGAATGTTCCTGCCCTAGTTTGCTGGAGAAGGAGATACAGATGGTGCCAAGTCAAGGTGCCTCAGTCATCCCAGCAAGGCAATCCTAGATCAGCCAACTGCAAGCTGCCCCAGACACGTGAGCCACCCCTTTGCTGATATATAGCCAACCTTTGCTGATATATAGCCGACCTAACTATCAGCAAAGTTGCCTAGATCGTCCACAGTTGACTGCAAACGTATGTGCAGGCCCAGCTGACCCCAGCCAACATCAGCTGTACCCCACAGACCCACCTTGTATGCTGATGAAGTTTTGTTCTGGCTTATCATGTAGTATTACAGTAGTGATAAATAAAGATACATCTTTAAAGACTTCTCTGACCCTCCCAAGGAAATGTGACTGTTTCTTCACTGTAGCAAACTCTGAATCTTGTACCTTCCTCTATTACAAAACTTAACATTAATACACTTTACTATTTTCTTTTTCTTTCTTTTTTTTTTTTTTTTTGAGACAGTCTCACTCTCTTGCCTGGGCTAGAGTGCCGTGGTGTCAGCCTAGCTCACAGCAACCTCAAACTCCTGGGCTCAAGCGATCCTCCTGCCTTAGCTTCCCGGGTAGCTGGGACTACAGGCATGCACCACCATGCCCAGCTAATTTTTTCTATTTTTAGTTGTTTGGCTAATTTCTTTCTATTTTTAGAAGACAGGTTCTTGCTCTTGCTCAGGCTGGTCTCGAACTCCTGAGCTCAAGCGATCCTCCTGCCTTGGCCTCCAAGAATGCTAGGATTACAGAATACACTTTACTATTATAAACACTTGGTGAATGAATAAGCTTATTTGTTTTTAAGCTTGGTTCTCCTTCTAATACTAACCATCTTGAGAACGGGAACATCTTTGTGAGGGAGGCAGGGTATATAGTCAAAATAGTCTGGGCATATCTGGGCTGGAGCCACAGCTTAGCACATGGCAGAGTCTCGGTGCCCAAGTGCCTTGAGCTGTAACATGCAGACAGCAGCAGCAGCCATGCAGCTCTCCTCAGGCAGCCACAGGAGGAAATCTGTATAAAGTAGCCAGCTCAGTGCCTGATACATCGAAGGGCTCTATAGATATTATTTGGTTGAGTGAGTTAATGAACTGACACTTCCATGGCAAAATTCTGAGAATGAGTGCGCCGAAATAGAATGTCCTTTATCCCATTACCAATTCCTAACATCGCACCAGCTGCCCAGAGCATTCTTTAGCTTCTAATTCAATTTATGACTATAGAAGCTGATGTTTCAATTTACTGAACCCAACTGTGTAATAAAAAAAAAGTACCTCAGAGGATCATCCTCGCGACTTAATGTCAGCACAGTAGTTAAGTGCAGTTTATTTAATCTTTCGTTTAAAACAAAAGTTGCAGTTTATTGCTTATAAGTCTGCTCTTCCTGCAGCCTTTCTGAGAAATACAGACACTTGGCTCGTGCTAATTGGGAGCCTCACTGGTGGGCCACACTCCTGCTCAATGAAGGAACATGCACTTACCTCTCCGGAGGCAGGTGGCACTCTCCCACAGCCGCTGCAAGAGCAAAAGGCAGAGTGAAAAAGAGGCACTGGCAGCAGCCTGGTTAACGTGAATGATGCTCGTGCCGTGACCTGACCCCAGGGACAAAGTGTGGGGTGGCAGCTCACCTGTGCCCTGCACTGCGGCACTCACCCACACTTTATGGTGCTAATTTGTGGGTACAATCTCTTGCATTAGACTTTGACCTCCCTGAGGAACAGAACCTCTGTGGGGTTTATCTCTTCATCTCTCGTTTCCATCACAGGACACGACACAGAGAGTGTAGCTGCTTAATGTTTCTTTGAAACAGCGTTGCACATTTCTTGTGCGCTTACTGGTATGCCAAGTACCACTTACACTCTTTCCAGGCATTATCTCATTATGCTCACAAGAATTCTATGAGATCAGTGTTATCATTGGCCTCATTTTATAGACAAGCAAAATGAAGCTCAGTGAGTAACATGCCCAAACTTAAATAGCTAGTGAATAAGGGAGCTGGGATCTACAAAGCCCATTTTATTACAAAAGACTTTGTACTTGGCTCTATGCTGTCTGACAAACCTTCTTCCCTTTCAGAAAGATGATTTGAAACCTCAATTAATGTTTATAAAAATCACACTTAGCCTTTCTTGATAAGGAGGTAGCCATGTTACTAAAGTGTACTTATAAGAGACCTATCTTCCTTTTCTTTTAAGACAAGACTTAAGATGACTTGTAGCAGTGGCTCTAAAAGTGTGGTCCCTGGACCAACAGCATCAGCATCCACTAGGAACTTGTTAAAAGGCAAATTTTCAGGCTCCACCCCAGGCCAACCGAAGCAGAAACTCTGAGGATGAGGCCTGGCAATCTGTGTTTTAACAAGTTCTCTAGGTCAGTAGTGCCCAACCTTTTTGGCACCAGGGACCGGTTTTATGGAAGACAATTTTCCCATGGACATGGGTGGAGGGGGATGGTTTCAGGATGATTCAAGCACATTACATTTATCATGCAGTCAAACCTCTCTGCTAATGATAATCTGTATTTGCAGCTGCTCCGCAGTGCTAGCATCACCACCTCAGCTCCACTGCAGATCACCAGGCATTAGATTCTCATAAGGAGCACACAACCTAGATCCCTTGCATGTGCAGTTTACAGTAGGGTTCATGCTCCTATGAGAATCTAATGCTGCTGCTGATCTGACAGGAGGCAGAGTTTATGTGGTGATGCAAGTGATGGGGAGCGTCTGTAAATAAGAGGAAGTTTCACTTGCTAGCCGCTGCTGGGTTCCTAACAGGCCATGGACCAGGGGTTGGGGACTGCAGCTCTAGGTGATTCTGATGCATGCTGAAGTTTGAGAACCACTGAGTTAGAGTAATTTAGCCATGAGATTGGCCAAAGCAGTTAAATGAACAACCAAAGACTGCATTAGCTCTCTCTGTGTACCATCTGCTGGTGCTGACGGCCACAGTAAAACAAATGTTAGCACAGCACTACATTCCAGTGTATGTTCACCTCATGTTCCATTAGAGCGAACAGAAGCCAGGGTGTTTAAAATGTCAGCAAGATCAGACTGTGGCAGGAGCAGGGAGGGGTAAGACATATTCCTTTAAACCGCAGAGGGAACGCACAAAATAGCACAGAGAAATGGCTCCTAAGGATGCTTCGGTTACAGGAAAGGACCAGAGGAGGTGGGGGTGAGGGTGTCTTCAGTTAATGACTGAAGGCCGATCTCAGAGGCCTGAGGGGACCCCCACAAGGATCTCAGCTCAAGTTCACACTTCCTCCCTCCCTTTTCACTCCCTCCTCCATTCTGCACCGACTGTGTTGACAACACAGGCTTTGCAGGAAACACAAAGGTTCACCGCCTCCCTGCTCAGAGACTGTCCCTTTTCTTCCTCTTGGACAGGTTCCCAGTGATCAAGTGCAGTGCTCTCAGGGGAAGTGGGCTGGCCCAGGAGCGATAAGGGCCCAATTGCGCAGGTTTGTCATTTCATGGGCAAGCTGCCACAGCCTCTACGTGACAATAAGCAGTGATGGATGGCCAACGTCATGGAAAAGCAGCGGCAGGAGCATCACCTGGGAGGTGACGTGGGGGACACAGGCCCTGGCCCCGTGAGAGGCCCTGTGTGGTTCCTTACCTTCCCTTGGGGTCATGGGAACAGCAGCTGGCTGTCTCAGGAAGGCCTGGAGGCTCACGACAGGGGGCTTTGTGGGCTTTGGAGGAGGAGGACCCAGGGACTCGATAGAAGGCAGTGGCTTCGTTTTGGGAAAGTGGTGATGCCTGACATCTGGCTCTTTTTCTGTGTACAGACAGTAAAAAAAAATGTACATTATGATTATTTCCATTTCATAGCTTATTGAGTGAAACTTACTGGTTTTCTTGCCCCACTCCCTTCCAATCTCTTTGCCATCCAGCAACCGGCGAGCCCTGATCAATACAAAACCTGACCAGTCACCCAGGCTGCCGCCCCAAGGATTTCCTCCGTATGACATCCGTCACTCCACTCTGCCATTTCTATCCCACGTGGCCCCACCTGTGCTTCCAGATTCTTTTCTCGTTACACTGTATTGTTTTACTTCCTGACCTTAAGCTCAAACATTTTTCACTCACATCATTGGCTTCTCAGTTCTCCACATCTGATTTAGATAGCCTTAAAAAGCGCTCATATATGGAAGATTTGGTTTATGCCATTCTTGGTTCTGGAATGCCATTCCCTTTCTTGGCAAAATTCAGTTCATTCTGTTAAGGCTCTGCTCTAATGACACTCCTCTAGAAAGTTTATTTTATTTCTACCAGAAATCAAGGCCAGAATTAACGGGTCCCTGATTTGTATTCCTATAAGCACATTGTTAATACCTCTACATCAGTATTATGGCATATTGGAGATGTTGGCCTATCTTCCCATTAAACATGGGCTCCCATGGGCAGAGATTACATCATATTGATCTCCCAGCACCAAGCACTTCAGAGGAGAATGGCTATGACTATTCACTGGAAGGATTCCTCAAGCACTTGTGATGTGCAAATAACATGGGGGCTAGAAAGAGGAGTGAGAATTGATCTCTGGTTTCCAGGGTTCATAGCCTGGGACTGGCTTCATGACTGACTTTGTGGTATCTGGGCACCTGTGGATTTTGTGTCCTGGAATTTTCTAGGAGAGTTCTGATTTTATATATTTTATCCTTCTGCACTTATAAATCTAACTCCAATAGAAATTCCAATGTTAATATGGAAATCATACCTGCCTCTTACACTGAAAATAGCACAAAATCTTATATAATCCAAGTGCCTTGATTTTTGGTTTACATAATACAGTAGTTGGCTGCGTGGGCCATCCATGCTAAAACTGCAGAAGTGGACTAGCACTTCACATATAGCTCTGAGGGCTTTCCTGGTACTCTCCTCTACAAGGTGGGAGGGGAAGGAAGCTTCCTTCCTACCCTACCAGCAGGGGGGTTACATCCCCCAGGGGGTTACATCCTCAGAAACTCAGGCAGAGCCAAAGTTCCTCCCTTCTTAGGCTTTAATTATAAATCACAATATCAGAAACTTCAGTCTTTATCAAATTAGGAAGAAGACATAGTGAAAATCAACTATCACTTAACTAACAGGGCTTCCAACTTTTACCAGGCACTGTGTTAAGCAGTTTCCACGGGTTCTTTCATTTAACTGTCTCAACAGCTACATCTGGTAGGCCATCCATCCTTCTTTCCTTTCGCCCATCCAGCCTTGTTCCCATGTATCCTTCCTTCCTTCCCATCCCTTCATCAATAATTATTTATTTATAATTTGAGGCATTGATTATTCCAGGAGCTGGGACAGAGTTGAGAACAAGAACATGTATAGCCCTACCTTCAGGAATTTCCATTCTAATAAGAGGAGACTGACAATAAATAAATAAACAAATATACAAAAGATTCTTACAGAGATCTCTTAGTGCTATGAAGGAAATAAAGCAGGATTATAAGAAAAATTGTTGATGGTGAGGCAGAACTCTTCAGATAGAGAGATAAGAGTGGCTGATCTTGGAAAGTGTCACTTGAACTTAGACCTCAAGCAGCTATACAAAGGTCAAAGAAAAGAGTTTTCCAGGAAAAGGACACAGCAAGTGCAAAGGTTCTGAGGCATGACAAAGTCTGTTTAAAGAACAGCAAGGAAGCTGGTGTGTTGACTATGGGCTAGTGAGGTAGGGGAAGAGAGGGGGGAGACAAGTCAGAGACATAGCAGGGACCAGAATGCAGGGCCATGAGGACCCTGAAGTAAGTAGTTTAGATTCTATTCTAAGTACAAAAAGAAACTATGTAGTGTTGTAAGCAGGAGATCTACCTATCCACCCTTCCATCCATCCATCCAGCCAGCCAGCCAATCAATCATTCCATATATATATTTTTTGAGGACTTAATCAACCTGGCCTTATTCTTCTAGGTGCTAGGGATATGGTGGTAAGGAAGACAGTCTTTATCCCTTTATAACTCACATTTACTTAGGTAAACAAATACACAACAATATACCATGTAGGGATAAGGGATATGAAGAAAACCAAAGCAATGCAAGAAGACAGAGAATGATGGGAGTGGAGTAACTAATTTAGATCAGGTAGTCAACAAGGTCCACTCAGAGCAGTTGACACTTAAGCAGAGACCTTGATGAAGTGATGGAGTGAACACCAAAGACCTGGTGGAAGAGTGCTCCAGGCAGAAGGAACAACAAGCGCAAAAACCTGGGGTGGAAGCAGCTTACTACCTAAGGGATAGCAATGTGGTGTGAGAGGAGAGGGTAAGAGAGGAGAGGCAGGCAAGGAGCAAACTGCATGAGCCACTGTAAGATGGTTGGAGTTGACTTTGGGCAGGAGAGCGGTGTGATCTGACTTACGATTTAGAGGATGGCTCTGCCTGCTACGGGGAGAATAGAATATAAGAGGGAAAGAGTACGGGAGCAGGGAGACCAGGTGGGCTGATGCAGTGGTCCGGGTGGAGATGATGATGGTAGTATGGATCAGGGCAGAGGGAAGTGATGGGCACAAGTGGAGGGATTCAGAACATACTTTGGTGGTAGAACCAAGAGCTTGGTGAGGAATGCAATGCAAAGAATGAGGGGGAGGGGAAAACAGAGCATGGCTCCTAGGTTTTTGGCCTGAGAAACTAGGAGGACATTTGTGCTGTTTCCCAAGACAGAAGACTAGCGATATACTGAAAATCGCATCTGATTTATAGGAGAGCAGACCAGGCTCTAAGAAGTTATATATATGAGGTCTGTCTAGAAAGTATCCAGCCATGTAACCGTTCTTGTTATATTAACAATGGCTGGATACTTTCCGGACAGACCTCGTATAGCCCAAGTTCATGCAGCTTGTGAGAAGTAGAGCTAGGATTCAAATCCAGGTTTGGTCAACCTGTCTCACAATGTAATTCCAGGAGATCAAGCACTTTGCCTAAACCTGAGATTTCAATTTAGCAGATAGGCCCCTAGAATATTCATGCTGGAGTTTGGAGCAACATTGCCCAGGTCACGTCTATGACCACCCCAAGTGAACAGGCTCTAAATTAGAAAAACATGACCCCTCTCCCCAGTCATGTGGGGGTTACATTTCTTACCTGGGGCCTCGCGGGCAAGCTCACACTCATAGATAGGCTGACACGTGCTGCCTGCTGGGCTCCTCTCGGGACTGGGTGTTTTCTGGCTCTTCCTGCCATGTTGAGAAAGTAGAGAAGAGGGATCTTCAGTGGCAGGAAGTGATTTCCTTTGGGCCATCAAGTGCCTCTGGGAAGGAAGGGTCTGGGCTCCTTTTGTTTCCGTCTTTTTCCTCGAGTCCTCTGGAGTAAGTCCCAGGCCTTTCTGCCTTTCCACACGGAGGGCCTCATTTTCACAACTGGCAAGGAGAAGGGTTGATGACATTTCACTTTTCTGAGATGAGACCTTCTCCCAGTTCCAGAGCTTTTCTCTGAAGCTATTGGCCACCATCACTTCCTCCTTATTGGTTATCTCAGCATTTGATTGATTCACATCTAACAACAGAGAAGTCTTCTGTGAATTTACTGCAGAACACACAGACTTTCCCAGAGATCCTGGGGAATTAGAACATTCCTGAATTCCACTCCTCTGGGCCAGCTTCATTTCCTGGGCTGTAAGAAGCTGGGACTCACCTCTGGAGCAACATGGTGGGGGCTGCTTGTGGTTGCCTGAGAGGGGTTTCCCGTTGGCTGGAATCTGGGTTGACGGTATGCTTCCAATGTCACCCTTTTGAGAAATACCTGCTGGGAATTTAATAGGTCCTGGAAGAGGTGAAGCATCAAGATTTTGAAATTTGGCTCGAAGTTCCTTGAAGTTTCTTGCCCCTTTCTAAAACATAAAAGAAAACAAAAATGTCTCATTATTCCAGGAGAAAAGCCGGCGTGATTAACTGACTTCACAGCACTACCTGAAGTGACCCTACCTGGCACTACTTAAGGGCTCTACCTGCTGATGTCATGCAATTACTTACCTACCGGGCAATATTAGCCAGGAATGCTATTGTCTATGTGAGATGGAAGGAAAGCAATTGTTTCCTCTTTGAAACACTTCAGGTATGTTTAATTTTTTCATAGCATAGAAAGAACACTTTTAGATAATGCTAACAACTTTTGATAAACCCCTTGATACAAATTTTTGATGGCTCCCCCTGCCTGTAAAAGTAAGTTCCAAACTGTATCACACAGCATTCAAGCTTCTTCATTATGTGTTCCCGACTTGAACCACAGCCCAACACAACTATCCTTAAACCAAACGGGACTGTCCACAATTTTCCTAGAAACCTTGTACTTCCCACCCCCTTGACTTTGCTTTGTGTTCTTCCATCACAAAAAGCATTTCCATCTACTTGTTCACTGCTTTCTTGCACTTCAATGCTCACCCCTCCATCAAGATTTCCCCTGCAATGACAGGCACAGCTAACTTCTTCCCAGACTCCTTGGTGCTTCCATAAGTCTTTGTATCTTGGCTGCTGAACTTAACACCATGGAGTGAAGAAGAGAACAAACTTTGAGACTAGACAGGCCTGTGTTCAAATTCTGACTCTGCTCTTTACCACCTAGGCAAATACTTTTGGAAACTCCATCTTCCCTCTAAGTGCAGTCGTATCATAAAAATAAGTTGTTAAGCAGTAGAAGGATTATGGTTACCATATGTAAAGTGCCCATGAGAGTGCCTGACACACAGTAGGCCATTTATGATAAATGAAAGCTCTTTATAAAAGGCTAGATGATCCACTTGTATTTTTAACTTCCTTTGGGAGGTTTTGCTCTTCTCTCTAAATTCCGCTCAAACCTAGCATGAAAATGATGGTAGTGACGGCAGCCCAACCCCTGGTGCAGATGAAGGGTGTGCGGGGAATTGTGCAGGGAGTTGGCTGGTGGTCCAGCCAGGTAGGCCCAGGCTTGACTCCTGTTCCATGCTCTTCCCCCCACTCCCTCTTTCTCCCACTAGACTGCATTTATTTTCATAAGTGCATTTTGTCATCTTTTGTCTTCACAGAAGGTAGGAGGACATCTGTTGGAGTCATTTCAAAAAGTAAGAGCCACTCTCTTCTCCTAGTCATCTTAAAGGTTTTTCATTTCATGTACACAGACCATCTCCATGGCAGTGACTTTTGATTTTGCCAGCTGAGGGAACGCTGGGTGACCTTTTCTCACTGTGTTTACAGTTGACTCACACCTGCCCTCGGAAGACTCAGGACGGGAGGGAAATCGAACAAGAAGCATGAAGCAGGTGTCTGGGAGCTTGCGTGCAAGCTCTCTGCTCTCTGTTCTCTCTCTCTGTCTCTCCCTCCCACACACCCGCACACCCTCCCACCTATACAGCTCTCTCCACAAACTGCCAAGGGTTTATTTCTTATACTTCAACCAGAAGACAAGTGAACTGAACTACACTTTCTCTCCCGATGCAGAAGCCAGCACTGGGCGTGGAGTCAGGAGATCTGAGTGTGAAGCTCAGCTTAGCCATTTTCTAGTTATGTGCCTTGGGCAATTCACTTCACTTCTCTGAGCCTTGTTCTCCTCACTACAAAATGGGATTTATATGTCTAACAATAGTTCAAAAGTATTATAAGGATCAAATGAGATAACAGATGTATACCACCTCAGTGGTAAATGTTTTTTAAATTGTGGTAATATACACATAACATAAAATATACTATCTTAACCATTTTTAACTGTACAGTTTAGCATGTTAAGTAGATTCATGTTGCTGTGAATCAATCTTCCAGAACTCTTTTCATCTTGCAAAACTGAAACTCCATACCCATTGAACAACAGCTGCACCTTCCACCCTTGCATTCTACTTTATGTCTCTATGAATTTGTCTTCTCTAGGTACCTCATATAAGTGGAATCATACAGTATTTATCTTTTTGTGACTGGCTTATTTTACTTGGTACAATGACCTCAAGGTTTAGCCATGTTGTAGCATATGTTAGAATTTCCTTCCTTTTTAAGGCTGAACAATTTTCATCGTGTGTATATAACACATTCTGTTTATCCATTCATCTGTCGATGGACACTTGGGTTGTTTCCATGTTTTAGCTATTATAAACGATGCTTCTATGGACATACTTGTACAAATATCCTTTGAGACCCTGCTTTCAATTCTTTTTGGCTATGTTCCCAGAAGTGAAATTGCTGGATCATATATGGTAATTCTATTGTAAATTTTCTTTTTTTTTTTTTTGAGACAGTCTCACTTGGTTGCCCAGCCTAGAATGCCGTGGCACTATTGTAGCTCACTGCAACTTCAAACTTCTGGGCTCAAGCAGTCCTCCTGCCTCAGCCTCCTGAAAAGCTAGGACTACAGATGCATGCCAACACACCTGGCTAATTTTTCCATTTTTTATAGAGACAGGGTCTTGCTATGTTGTTCAGGCTGCTGGTCTTGAACTCCTGGCCTCAAGTGGTCTGCCCACCTCAGCCTCTCAAAGTGCTGGGATTATAGGCATGAGCCACTGTGCCCAGCCTTTATTTTTAATTTTTTAAGGAACCGCCATACTGTTTTCCATAGCAACTATGCCATTTTACATTCCCACCAGTAGTGCACAGGGGCTCCAATTTCTCCACGTCCTCACCAACATTTTTTTTAATAGTAGCTTTCCTTCCTAATCGGTGTGAGTTTGTCAGTGGTTAATATTTTCAAAGTAATAATGAATATATTTTGTTATTCACATTAGAAGCCACATGAACTACTGTACAATATTATTTCTTGGTAGATTTTAGTCTCTGTATAATTTTAGTCTCTGTAGGATTGATCAAGCAAAGTCCTACTAGGAAATAAAATTATGGATTTGATAACCTGCAAACCAAGGTCCTATGTAAAGATCACTAGTTCAGGAGGGAACAAACCTGATTATACCTGGCTCATTCCTCTGTCAACAAATGTTCATTAAGTGTCTCCTTAATAGACAAAATGCTATTTTAGACAGTAAAGGACTCTGCTCTTAAATATTATTTTCTAATGCCAGGGGGAGACAGAAAATTAGCAAACACATAAGAAAACATTAGACAAGTGCTATATGGAGAATTCAATAGACGCTGCTGTAGTGACTGGGTGCCTCCCATTGGTTTCCAGAGGTACAGGTGGAAAAGTCATTTCTTTTCTCTGGTTCAGTCATACATCAAATTAGGAGTCGGCCCGGCGATCTCCAAGGCCCCTTCCAGCACTAACACTGAGATTTTATGTTCCTTGCTATAGACGGGAGATAGATGTGATGCATTTTGTTTTTTATTATTCATCACCCATGGGTGGGAGTTCAGAATTGAGGGCATGAGGCAAGGGGCGTGAAGATGGGTTGGGAGGTAGCCAAGGGGCCCTTCTGGTAAAAACCATGCTCCATTTTTCTGGTGCCCAAATTCTACTGATCTGAAACTGAGTCACCGATCTGTTTTTCACGCCATTGCCACTGCCTTCAAGTCTTCCTCACTTATGGTTCAGAATGGCTTCTTCATGGTTTCTCTGCTTCTACTCTGAGCCCTCTAATCCACCGTTTACCAGCTGTTAGACAAACCTCTTTAAAAACACAAATCTGAATGTGTAAGTCCCTTACCTGTTTAAAATCCTCCAATTTGGCTTCCCCAAAGCTTTCAAATAAGCTGTTTTCCTCAGCACATAAGACCCATCCTAATCCCAACCCTGTCAGTGTTCTGGCGTCCTACCAGTCCCCTCCCCTACCTGCTTCCTCCTTCTAGCCTCACTGACGAGCTTACATTTTTCCAAACCTGTTTTGCTCTTTCAGGTCTCTGTAACATTGAATATGCTGTTTCCTCTGCCTGCGAGGCCCATCTTTCTCCCACTTTCTTGAACTAGCAAATTCCTGCTTGTTCAAAATTCAACTCATGTCAAAATATTTATTAGTTGCCTACTATGCACTAGGCACTAGGGTTACAAAGATGAATGAGGTAGTCCCTGACCCTTCGAAACTTACAGAATGAGGGAGACAGACACAAATGGAGTGTTTTAATATAATCCAGGAAATTATTAAATGCTTGGCACAAGTCTGCCATGGGAACATAGAGAAGAGACTCATGTTGCAGTTGGTGGGTATCACGAAGACTTCCTAGAGAGGAACCCTCGGCTAAAACAGTCAGCCAAGCAAACAACGGTGGGGAAGGCAGTCTGGAAAGAGAGACCAGCATGAACAAAAGGCGTGGCATTGTGAAACAGCATGTTGTGTATGGGAAGAAGTAGCAATTTCACAACACTGAAGCCCCACTGTTCAGTTGTGAGGCTGGAAAGGAAAGCAGAGGCCGAGTCTCCTTAAAGTTGTGGGTTTAATCTTCAGAGTGGGTGGCGAGCTACTGATGGGTTTACTGGTGGGCAGCTAAATATGATATCTAACTGATACACCTCTCATGGCCACTTTAGTAAAGCAGCAAATCCCCTTCACTCTCCACCTGCCTTACCCTGTGTGTGGACTGGTTCGCCCAAGGGTTCTAGGGAACCCTTCCCTGACAGGGAGCCTGGAAATCTCAGAACTACATCTCCCAGATGCTCTTTCAGCTGGAATTCTGCCAAGCGGAGGTATCCGTAGGAGGCATGGGAAATGAGCACCTGAGCGTGTAGCCACTCGTGAGAGGGTATCCTGTGGGGAGCAGCTACGCAGAGGTCCCCGCGCTGTGCAGTGGGCAGTGGCATGAATGGGTTCCCACTGGAACAATCAGACTCTTCCCTTAGCTGTAGCACCTGAGCTACTCCCCAGTATCCCTGGAAATTCCTAAAGTAATTTATCATAAATTCCTTTCTGTTCAAAGTGGCAACACCACATTTGGTTTTCTGCAACCAAAAAACATGGACAGATACCTCCTGGTGGCTTTTCTGCTTAGCACCTGTCAGCCCCCACCATCTGTCACTCTCCCTCAATCAGAATGTGAATTCTTTGAGGACAGGTACTTTGTCATAGTTCAGTATTTGTTCACTGCGGTAGCACCAGTTCCTGGAAGCATATGTGACCCACAGTGGGTGCTCAGTAAAAATTAGGTAAAGGAATGAATCCTTGATTTATAAGTCTTTCAGAAACCCTGAAAGGGATTCTTAAGACAGGGATAGTATCCCATTTATCTTGTTATCCCAAGCATTAGTCCTGTGGCTCACAAAATCTTGGGTGAATAAATGAATCAGTGATGAATATTTGAAAAAGTTAGCAGGTTCCCACTGTACATGAACTATGTGCAGAATTTTAAATCTTTTTCTGTATCGCCTTTGTGAGGGCAGATTAGAATGCCCATGGAAACAAATGATCTATCTATATTGCTATAATGTCAGAAGACAACCTTGAAAATAGCCCTGGAAAATATTCACTATAGCAAGCCTCAAATACCTCATCTGGGAAGTACAGGCCAAAGCAATTCCAGAGACATTGTGGGAACAACCTGAGATAGGAGACAGTGATGTTCTCTTAACAAAAGGGGTTTCTCTCCTTGATATGGAAATTAACCAAGGAGGTAGCAACCAGCCAAGAAAAACAAAGACATTGCTATTTCAGAAGAATGGAGAGAACAGGGTGAAACAGGTACAAGTCTGAATCCCAACTCTTTAAGAATGGCACTATTATATTTAGATAAATATATTTAGTCACTAGGGGAAAAGACTCCATCAAACAGACGTAGCTCATTCAATTTTTATGTTACAGGAATCTAAGATAATGACAATAATAAAAAATGGGTAAACACTTTTATGATATTACTATATGCCAGATATTGTTCAGCACTTCAGATACATTAGCACTTTTAAACCCAACGTATCCCCAGGATACAGATAAGGATATTGAAGCACTGAGAGCCTAAGTGACTTTTCCAAGGTCACAGCAAGGAAGGGGAAAAACTGGGAATCAAACTCATGCCATCTGGCCACATAGCCCATGCTCTACCCTGGACTCCCTAAACCCAAGAATTTGGCTAATATTTTTTTTAGAAATAAGTTAATACCTGATTGCATGAGCATAAATTCTGTAATATTAGAATTTAGCTTCTTGGGAAGAGTTTTCCCTCTTTTCTATCCTCATACTTGTTATTATCAACCTTTATGTATGTTATGTTAATTAATCTCCACAATAACCCTGCAAAGCAGGCATTGCTACTGAGCCATTTTCCATGTGGGCTAACAGATACAGAGAGGTTAAGTAACTTTTCCCAGTTTACATAGTTAGAGAGTGGTACAGGAATGTGAATACAAGTCTGTCTAACTCCAGGCCTGCTTTTAACTATTCTGCTAATATACTGTACTTATAAATTTAGCTCCAATTTACAACTCTTTTGTTATCTCATAAAAATTTCATAATCAATTTTGTATATATGTCACATTTACTTTAGAAATTATGTAAAAAAATGTAGCTTTAATCACACCATTGGAAACAAACAAATAACCTAAGAAACCAATTTGCATTGGCTTAAAACACTCTCTCAGACTTTTTGTTGTTTACACTGAGATGAGCAAAACATCGTACCTAATATAATTGGCATATTTTAAACACTTTTAATAAATTACATGGCTATTGTGCCTGTGTATCTTGGATTTTCAAGGTAGTTCTGATTTAATGTAATTTAAAGGGTGATATGAAAATGCAGAACCAAATAACAAAATACAATTTAATGTTATGCGCTTTCAAAATAAATTTGCAAACGAGAATAAACTGAGTCAAATCCCATATCCTGATCGCCACTGTGTAAGGCATGGCACAGACAGTGCTCCCCCCTCTCTGCTCCACCCTGCTGCGGAGCGCTGCCGGGCAGCCCTCTCCTGTGTCACAGCTCCCTGCCTGACATTCACAATGGCATTCATCACACCACGCTGTAAGCTGCCAGGGACAAGGACTGCAGGTGCTCGATAAATTTGTAGTGGCTTAGTAAGTGAATATAGTCATAAAAATATACCTAAAATAACTTCTAAAAGGGGAAAATGCTATTTTGATGCATATTTCTTGATTTAAAAAGAAAAGTTAACTCATTGCTGAATGCACATTCTGACTATTGCCTTTTATGGAGCAAAATGATGACAACATCAATGGCAATGGTTTATCATAAGTCTTAACGTTCTGCTCCTGGTAAGGAAATGCAAAACCCTTAAGCAGCATACAAACTGAAAATCCAAAGCACAGAGAAGGCAGCAGAAGCCAGGAAATTATGAGCCCACGAAGACAGGCAGAAATAGCTGTCAAATCCAAGCTAAGATGGAAAGAAGTAAAAGTTGATTAAAAATAGCATCTGAGTCACCTTTCATGAACAACAGGGCTTTGATTCAACCTTCACTACTACACAAGCTATAACAATGGTGAAACAGTCTGTGTTCCTGGTACCAGTGATTAGTTCTGAAGCCACCTAGGAAAGGGGTAGGAGCAACAGAGCACAGAGGTGCTGTTCGAAATCCTCCCACCTGAAGGTGAGGACAAAACTCAGCATCAGAGTTTCCTGAAGCTTGCTCGGGTCACATGGCAAATGAGAGTGCCTGAGCCAGGATCTAAACTCAGCTCCAATGCCAAAGCCTGTGATTTCTTAAAAATTTATTTATTTTTATTTCAGAGTATTAAAGGGGTACAAACGCTTTGGTTACATAAAATTGCCTTTGCACTGCCTGAGTCACAGCTACAAGTGTGTCCATCCGCTAGACAGCACACAGTGCATTCTTTAGATACGAATTTACCCAACCCTTCCTCTCCCCTCCCACAACTGAAAGCATTCCTGCTTAGAACTGGAACCATACAAAGTTGCCCTATATCACCGCTTCTATTCAACATGGTGTTGGAAGTCTCAGTGAGAGCAATCAGACAAGAGAAGGAAATCAAGGGCATCCAAATGGGGGCAGAAGAGGTCAAACTATCTGTCTCTCTTTGCTGACGATATGGTCTTCTATCTAGAAAACCCCAAAGATTCTGCCATAAGACTACTGGAATTGATAAATTCAGCGAAGTCTCAGGTTACAAAATCAATGTACACATATCAGTAGCATTGCTATACACCAACAATGGTCGAACAGAACCAAATCAAAGACTCAACACCCTTCACAATAGCAACAAAGAAAATAAAATACCTAGGAATATAGTTAACTAAGGAGGTAAAAGACCTCTATAGGGAGAACTATGAAACACTAAGGAAGGAAATAGCAAAGGATATAAACAGATGAAAAACATCCATGCTCATGGATTGGCAGAATCAACATTGTTAAAATGTCTATACTACCCGAAGTGATCTACAGATTCAATGCAATCCTTATTAAAATACCAACATCATTTTCACAGATCTAGAAAAAATAATTGTACACTTTATATGGAACCAGAGAAGACCCTGTATAGCCAAAGTAACATTAAGCAAAAAGAACAAACTTGGAGGCATCAATTTACCAGACTTCGAGCTATATTACAAGGCTATAGTAACCAAAACAGCATGGTACTGGCACAAGAACAGAGACGTAGACCAGTGGAACAGCCTGTGATGTTTTAAAATGAACTCTGTGCTGTAGCATTGCTTCTCCTTAATGATCAGGTCTTCACTTATCTTTTCCCAGATTCATCCCACAACCATTTGTTGTACGCCCACTGTGGGTAACATAAATCGATAAGACAGACACAGGCCTTGCCCCCCTGGGGCTCGTGGTCTCATGGGAAAAGATGGGCACATAACAGACCATGAGGGCACCCTGGGGTCACTGCTGTGACTGAGCAGCACCGGGGGCAGGACAGGAAGACCTCGCTGGGTGTGGGGACAAGGGGACTTTCCCTGATAAGGTGATACATGAACAGCAAATGGGAGCTTGACTGTCAAGAGGTGGGGGCATTCTATGTAGAGGAGATGGTGCTGGAAAGACCTGAGCCTGTGAGTCTGGCATGTGTGGGGGTGTCTGCAGTGGGGAGATGTGGAGGGGTGAGAAATGAGGCTGTGCTGCCCCCTGCCAGGCCTTGCAAACCATTAGAAACAAACTTAACACTAATTGGCATTTTTTTTTTTCCTGTTCAAAATAACTTCACAGACTATTCCAGGATAAGAAGATGACATTTTGCAACCTCCACATCCCCTCCCTCAAGGCACAGGTCTGTATGGCAACCCTAAGCAAAGTGAAAACAAAGGGGGATGACTATCAATGCGAACAAATTAGGTTTATGATGCCTTATAGGTAATCAGCTAAAAAAAAAAAAATGATGGGTGCGATGTGCACTGTTGGGGGAATGGACACCCTTGAGGCTCAGTCTCGGGGGGTTGGGAGGGGCATGGGCAATATACTTAACCAGAACGGTTGTACCCCCATAATAAGCTATAATAAATTAAAAAAAAAAAAACCAAACAAACACTATGGGCCTGATACTGTTTCAAGATACTAAAATGATGCTTCCCTGCATTTTGTGGTGGGGGTAAAGGTGTCAGATGAAAAATTGAGACATACACCCACGTGCCAAGTTCAAAATGCAGCTCCCAGCAAAGGGGCTCAAGTTGAATTTAGTTAGCAGTCTGGGGATCAGAGCCTGAAGTCAGAATTTATGATCCCTTCAAGCAGGCCAGTCCCATTACCGCCCATCTCTGATTCTGCAACGTGGGGCAAGAAGGGGAGGCCGCACGAGAAACTGCCGGCCAGGGAGGGGGAAAAATCCACCACAGAGTGTGCTTGTGTGCAAGGGCTTCCTGCTCTCCCTGCTGCCCTCTCGTGCCCCAGACAGAACAGTTGCTCAGTGTCCTTTGGGTTTAAGACAGTTTTATTGAAAGTGCAATTTACTGAACACCAAAAAAAGAAAGGTTGAATAACCTCTTTGAGCCACTTTATTGCTTTCACTCTACACCGATGATGTAAACTCCTTAGCCAATACGGCCATTTTAATTTCTTAGATTTGTATTTTATGTTAGAGTCCCAGCTGCACGAAGAAACAGAAAAACAAAATCAAAAGACACCACTCTAAATGCAACTGGGACAGGTTTTACAGGTGTTAAATGTTTTTGTTTTTTAAATCAAGAGAAAGCAGCTCCTGTCTGGGTTTCTGTCTATTCAGTACCTTCTTTCTCCAATGACAGCAATGGAAGTCCTTTTTAAGATGTGGAGTGCCAGCTGTCACCCTTATCGACATGGCTTCCACCACCACCACACCCCACCAGTTGCTGAGCGTGCACCACTCCAATACGTGCTTCCCAGATGCAGCCTCACAGTCTCCTGCCAACCTGGCAAGGCAGATACTGGTATCTCCATTTTGTAGATAAGGAAACTGAGGCTTAGAGACAGCTGTTTAGCTTAGAGATTAAAACCCGTGCTGTGGACTTGGGCGTCAGATAACCTGTGTTTGCATCCTGGCTGTTTCATGTTCAGCTAGAGGATTTTGAGTTTAACCTTCAATGCATCAGTTCCCATCAATAAAATGGCAACAGTAGTAGTATTTACTCTATTGCCAGTTAATTGAGACAATCCATGCTGTGTTCTTCACAATGCCTGCTATGCAGTATATTTTCTAGAAATGCTGGCTAATTATGATTATTGTCATCATCATCATCATTATTACTGGTGTTGTCAAAGTTTGCATCGTTATTAAGAGGTAAGTTTGGATTTAACAACAAGGTCTGATTCCGAAACTCAAGATCTTTACGCTGTACTACACTGGATGAGGTCCTTTTCATACATGATTTTGTTTACTCTACCACCATGCTGCACTGAAGAAGTGATTAACTCCATTTTACAGATGAAGAAACTAAAGCTGGAGGGGTCCAGTTACTTGTCTAAGATCAAAGAGCTAACAAACGGGAGACTTCGTGTCCCCATCTCTCTCTGACACATGACACAAGCCTCGATTCTTGGCTATAAGGAGTTAAGAAATGCAACTGAAGGGTCTTTGAAAGGCTCTTCATCTGGGACAAAATTTCTTCAGCCAAAATTGATGCTCAACAGTCTTTGTGCTTTCTAAATATGTATTCTGCTAATCCACTCACAAAACCTTGGGATCTTCTTTACTCAAAGAACTAGCAGAGCCAGATCCTCTTGTGAGACAGGTTTACAGCAGCAATTAGTTACACACCAATCCCTGACAAAGACTCCTGGCACCAGCTCCCAATTTCCTTCACCTTGGGAGGTTGCCAGCTGTGTGGGGCCAGCAACACATTCTGCAGCCCACCTGGTTTATTAGGAAAGAAACGTTCCTGGCCCTTCGGAGGAAACCACGCACTGATGGCTTTAAAGAGAAACTGTATGCTATGCGCTGCGGTGGAACAGCGTTGATTGGGGGAGCCCTGGGTTTCACCTTTGGCTCTTCCCCTCACTAGATATGTGTTTTGAGGCAATCACCTTACATCTCTTCCCTACCTGTGAAACAGACGTGCTGGTTTACAACAGAGATTTAGTTAATGCTCCTTGCCTGAATAGAGGCTGAAGGACCATAATCTCTGCTTAGCCTTCCTGCCTTCCTTCTTCATCCATTAACTTATCTAATCAATAAATGTTAAATGGGAACCCAAGCTACCAAGTTGTACATCTATTATGTTGTTATATATTTAATATAGCATAGTATATAATAGGTCTCCGCCACTGTTCACATTGTGATCACAGAGACCATTCAGAGACCACCATGTGGACAGCACCACTGTGCAACTCAGTGGCCCCACTGTGGATGTAAGTGGCCATCATGTAAGTGGTGAACAGATGTTCTCGGTCCTCATAGAACTTTTAGGCAAACAGGTTCCTTTACAGGTGGACAGAGATTATTCATTCAATTACTAGTTGAGTGCCTACTGTGTACAAGGTAGTGTGGTAGACATGTGAAAATGCATTGTAATTGTAAAACATAATACAAGTATCTCATGAATAGCTATTTTCCTCTCCTATCTCCTTCTAAATACCTGTTTTTCTCTACCTCCAGTCTCGAGTTCATCCACTGCACCAGATTCACTCTTCTCTCTTTTATTCACTCCTAGGTTCCTTAACATAGTGCCCAGAGCAGAGAAGATGCTCCAACATTCCCTTGTTGAAGGAATGAATGCCTCCACGCTGTTGTGCACATTTCACTTTCTTCCCAGAATGCTCGTATCCCTGTTTATTGTCTGAACAAATATTTGTCTTGCTTGACTCAGCTCAGTGCAACTCCCCGAGGAAGCCTTCCATCAGGCATGCAGTGAGGGGTGGCGACTTCTCTGTGCTCCCAGAAACCCTGTACCTCCCTCAACTGCAGCGTCTATTACACTGTTACCGTCTCTTATATTTTTTCCCTTCTTCCCTGGAGTAAGAAACTTCAAGTGTAGAAATAGGGTTAAGAACATGGGCTTTGGGTTAAAAAGTCTTAAGTTGGAATCCTACCTCTATGAATGCTGGCTTTGTCGCCTTGACAAAGCTACTTCAGTTCTCTGTTCCCCTATTTCCTGATAAGTGACATTAGGATACAGCTATTCACATTGCAGGATTGCCACAGACATTAACCCTGGCCTGGTGCCTGGCACAAAGCAACCCAACAATAAGGATATTTTGATGAGGTAGTCATGATATGGATAAAGAGAGTGATGAGGAGGAAGAGGAGGAGGAGGAGGATGTTGATGATTGTGATTATCATGGTAATGTTGACAGTGATGAACAGACTATCTGCGGTGAAATTCAGTAAATATGTACAGAATTCATTGACCTGATAGTTTCAGATGAGAACACTGTATCAGTTCTGTTAGGTGGCATTTTTAGTTTCCAGTAACAGAAATGCTACCATTTTGGCCTCCTTGTTCTTCTGCATTCACTGACAAAGTATTCAGGGCTCTTCTTGGAGTTTTTACTCCAGTCTGCACCCCTTGGCTGCTCATTCTGTGAAATTACCCTATGAAGTTACCCTTCACCCCCACACCCCCTTTTCCCCCCTGTACCCCATGCTCGCTAACAGTGCTATTAACAGTTCAGAACAGCGGACACAGGCTGCCCTCTGTGGACACTTAGTTCTGCCCTGCTTAGGCTCAATCCACACACCCATTTCCACTCCCTCCCAGAGGCTCCTCTTTGCTGTCAGTGAAATCTGAAAATATCAAAGGAGACTTTAGTGAGGAAAAAACTAGGACAAAGGCAACAAGATGGGGACTGAGGCCTTGAACTGGTCCTCTGGGTGCTGGGCCAGATGTCGTTACTCAGCTCAGAGACACCAGCTTGAGTGAAGCAGCCAGAACAAGTGAGGGGCAGAGGGAGGCAGGCTCTGCCGCCTAGAACATGTGGCTTAACAGAACAGTAACTGAGACTTTGCTTTGTGTTCATTGACAAGAGGAAATAATAAGACTTGAAGTCAGATGATACTGGTAAAAAGAAAAAAAAAATCATAGGCAATTGTTTGGCTTTGAGAAGAAACAGATGAGAACAGGGAGTGAGGTGGTCTGCCTCTCTGATCTTTAAGATGTATAAGCTTTGGGTCCTCAAGAAGAATGTGTGAGCTTTTAACTCATGGAGGCCAAGGCAAAAATGTTATTTATTGCCACTGTAGTTGTCATCATCATTGTTGTTATGTAACTATAGAAGCCATCAGGAGGGAGGGCAGTGAATAAGGAATAGACACTGCTTTTTCCTAATGAACTTTACAATCTGGAGTAGGAGAAATTAGATAGATATTTACACAAATAATATTTTTACAACTGTGATACATACTATGAAAAAAAATTGGGGTTACCTATTAGTCAGGACAAGCTAGCACTGTGATAAACTGAATAATGTCCCCCCCAGAAACTTTGGAGATGGGGAGATTATCCTAGATTAT
The DNA here is from genome assembly GCA_028533085.1 of Varecia variegata. Classification (NCBI taxonomy): domain Eukaryota; kingdom Metazoa; phylum Chordata; class Mammalia; order Primates; family Lemuridae; genus Varecia; species Varecia variegata. Next base: position 69,819,130 of record CM052444.1, on the reverse strand, counting down.
CCAGGTGCACTCAATGTAATTACAAGGGTCCTTATAAGAGAGACACTGGAAGGACATAGTCTTAGAAGAGGCAAGGACGGAAGCAGAGATCAGAAAGAAGATGCCACGTGGCTGACTTTGAAGCTGGAGGAAGAAGCCATGAATCAGAGAATGTAGGTGGCCCCTAAGCCGAAAAAGGCAAAGAGGCAGATTCTTTCCTAGTGCGAGCCTCTAGAAGGAACACAGCCCTGCAGACTCATTTTAGGTCCCTCCAGACCTGTAAGATAATGAATTTGTGGTGCTTTAACCCATCAAGTTTATGATAATTTGTTACAGCAGCAATAGGAAACTGATATGCATGCTGCGATAGAAAACTTTGGGATACACAGTGGTCAGGTAGGCTCGGTTTTGTTGTAGCAACCAAGCAACCCCCAAATCTCTGTGGCTTAACCTAAAGATCTCTCTTCGCTGTCTGTTACACACACATGGGTGTATGCTACACATCCGGCATGAGTCAGAGGCAGACTCTGCTCCTCATGTTCACTGATGGACCCACTCTTCAGTGATGCCACCATGTCAACACACAGCAGGAGAGTGAGAGCACAGAGACTCACACCTACCTGCAGGTGCCTGGAACTTCAGTTCCACTCACAGCCCAACCACCAGAATGTGTCAAAAGACCCCAATCTATCTATAGGAGAAGCTGGGAATTGTTAGGAGTGCAAAAGAAATGTCTGGTGAGCAATTACTATGTTTGTCCACAGTACTGTCAAGGTGGTTTAGGAAAACTTCTACAAGGAAATGGCTTTGGAACTGGGAACTGGAGGATAAGAGAAATTAGCTAGGTGAAGAGACAGGAAAACTGGACATAGGCCAATTGTGGGCAAACTGTAGTGGAATGAAGGGGAAAAAATAAATGAAGAAAGATGGAAGTATGTTCAATTTTGGTAAGTATAATTTTTTCTTAGGCAAGATCTATATGATCATTCATAGTGAATTTAACATATATTTTCCCAAACTAGACAAGCTACGAAGGCATGAAAAACTGTTTTCCATATCAGATTTCTGTTTTGAATAAAATCTCATCTACTCATTTGGTGGGAAGACTATTTAATTCTATTTTTCCCACTTTTAAAAAAGGAGTCCTGTGGGGTCTGGGGACTAGCAGACACTTTAAGATTTGCCCTCCCCTTTTAAAGTTTTCCCCAACCTTGGGTCCAGTCTGGGTGGTAATATCTCAAGTATGGAGATTTCACCAGTAGAACTCCATGACCTCAGTATTCCACATTAATATACAGTTGAGCTTGGTAATTTAAAAACATACCTTTATGAGCCCTTACATATCTAATCAATTCTATACCCAATGACAACTTCAAAAAATATTCTAAGATTGAAATTAACAGATTGGGAATGAGCTGAAGTTCAATCTTCACACCTCTCTACACCAGGTATTTATTTAGTATACACATCAATTACATCCTAACCATAATTTCCTTACATTTTGTATATTGCTTTAAAATTCACAAAATGCTTCCCCATAGATTATCTCATTTTCCCTTCATAACCATCCTGAAAGAAGGCAAACCATATATTATCAATTCCATGCTACAGAGGAAGAAACTTAACCTCAAAAAGAGTAAGCAATTTGCCAATGGTCGTGCATCTAGGATGGGGACCCAGGTCACAGGGTTCTAGTTTATGCTCTTCTATAACAAATTTCCTTGTTTTTACTTCATTCCTCCAGAGTCAAGTATGCCAATGCCACATATTTCTCTCAGAACCTTCATGTCTAAAAATTCTCTCATGCCATAATTCAGAAAATTTAGGAAGTATAAAAATTTTATCACAATAGCTAGTATTCAGTGCTGGCTCTGTGCTGGGTGATGTGCTAAGAGCTTTGTATGTAAAACTCATTTAACCTTTACAAGAAAACAAAAAACTGTGAGACAGGTTCCATTATTTTCATTTTACAGGTGAAGAAACTCAAGCATAGAGAAAATTAAGTAATTTTTCCAAGGCACATAGCTAAGATGGGATTTGTACCCAGCTAGTCTGACTGTGGAGGCTGCATTTTTTTTTTTATTTTTTACATTTTCTTTTTAATTTCAAAATATTAAGGGGGTACAAATGTTTTTGATATAAGGCTTGAGTCAGGGCTGTAAATACCCATCACCTGAATAGTGTTCATTGTACCTGTTAGGTGGATTTTTGCAAACAACCCCATTGAAAAGTGGGCAAAAGACATGAACAGAAGTTTTTCAAGAGAAGATAGAAAAATGGCCAACATATGAAAAAATGCCCAACGTCACTAATCATCAGGGAAATGCAAATTGAAACCACAATGAGACATCACCTTACTCCTGTTAGAATGGCTTTCATTAAAAAATCTTACAACAATAGATGTCAACGTGGATGCAGAGAGAAAGGAACACTTATATACTGTCGGTGGGACTGCAAATTAGTACAACCTCTGTGGTAAATAGTACGAAGACTTCTCAAAGAACTTAAAGTAGACCCACCATTAGATCCAGCAATCCCGCCACAGAGTCTGCATATTTTATGATTTTAAGAGACGCAACTGTTTCTAGGACACCACGGTATCCCTGGGCTCTGTCTGCCCCTCTTCCACTCTTGTTCTTTAGATTTTAACTTAAAGTCTTCTTTAACATCTGTCCACTCCATCCCTCCTCTCTATTTGGGAAACAATTCCCCTTTTCATGATCCTTAATCCTGTGTTTCTCTATCACTGTCTTTATCATGTTTTATTATAAATATCTGTTTAGTTTTCTGTTTCCTGGTAGATTGTGAACTCCTTCAGTGGATGTCACCATCATCATCAACAACGACAGCTACACTGAGCATTTGCAGGCATCAGGCATGATTCTATACTCTTCCTGTGTAAAATCACAGCAGCTCTAGGCTGGGCACTGTCATTAGGCAGGTTGCCCATGGAGAGACCCAGAGAGGTTGAGTAACTTGCCAATATTCACACAGCAAATAGGTGGGGTTCAGAAGCTGAAGCTTTAAAGGACACATTCTATAAGAGTTCCTCTCTCCCAGAAGTTCTAGAATAGTGGTATCAGGCTGTGGGAAGTACAGAGCTAGCTGAAAAGGGAGCGGCATCTCAGCACAACAATGCTATGAAACCCAAGGACACAGCTTGAGTCTCTGCTTGGAAAAACAAAAGTAGTTTTGACCACACACAAACCCCAGGGAAAATGGCATGGTCAAAACATCCTTACTGTTCCCCAAGTCTTTTTCAGAAAAGATGTTTCTTCCTGGCATGCATTCACAATGAAAAACAGTAATAAATCTCCCAGCAGAAAAACAAGAGCCTGGCAACACCCTCCATCAGTAAACGTTGTTCCAAAATATAGCTGCAACTGGTTCAGTACTCTCCAATCAAGTCCTTAAAATATCAACAGGTGAAGGCATTCACCCTTACCTGGTGGGCTATAAATCTCCCTTATCCTTAACCAGAGCTGAAGAGATGTTTATGTTGACTGTAAGCTTCACAAAACCCTACTTCAGAGAGAATATTTAACTTCTAGACTCACCGTTGGGAATGTTTGCCATAAAACCCTGTGTTCTACTCCAACCCAGAAGTGCCACGCGGAGCTGGAGGCTGTCATGCACAAGAAGGAATCCCAGTCACTGCCTTTGCGTGCACCAGCTCTGGGTGAGAAGAGGCAACATCCACCCAAGAAGCTGTGTAGTACAGGTTTGGGGCAGGGGCTCCAGAGTTTCAAATTTCAGCTCCACCCCTTGGGACATTCCTTAATCCCCTGAGCCTCAGTTTTCCTTTGTGAAAGCTGGAATAATGATATCTGGGTGTATCTTATCAAAATGGCTCAAATTATAATATATTTTCCATTTACATGAAATGCCTTCTCTTGGTCTGGTTCTCCCAACTAGAGAGGTAGGAAAAGCTGTAAGAACCAATCTTAGCCCTGGCAGTAACACTCTATGTGACTTTGGGCAAATCGACAAATCAAAATGATGGGTTGACTCAGAGAGTCTTCAATTACCACTCTGAATACTGACATACAAAGATTTTTATACCTAATCTCAAAGAAGAATTTCTAGCTCATGGGAAAGTTTAAGAACATGACTGATGGTTTTATTTCCTGGTAAACACATGGTTTTACTCCAAATTAAATTTAAAATAACAACTCACAACTTAATGTCTCTGTGTTTCTTTATGCTGCTCTGGAAGTAGTTTGATAGTCAATACTGAGCATCTGATAACTTCTAGTCAAACATCTGGTTCAAATCTTGCTTCCATGGCTTTCAAACTATGAGACCTCGGATAAAATTCCATAATCCCAAAGAAACTCTGTTTCTTCATTTATAAAATGGGGATAATCTCTCTCTCAGAGAATTTGTGAGGTTTGGGTAAAATAATGCACCTAGTTGCAGGGACTGGCACAGAGTGGGTACTTTATAAATATTATCTTTCTTCCTTCCTGAGATATTAGTTTAACTAAGCAGAGGCTGAGAGGAATTAAGAGCACAGAGCTGGTTAGCACATCTGGTAATTCCTTTGTTTCTCAGAACTATAGAGCCAGACATTTGGGTGCCTTGTCTATGGGACCCTAAGGCCTGGCTCTATAGTGGAAATCAGAATGAGGCAGAGAAATACATATCAAATTCTTAAGGTATCCACCACCCAGCTCAAAAGTTACTAGCATATTATACTAAGATTGCATGGAATTTTTGACCCTAGCTGCTTTTTACATGTCACCTCATTATTTAAAGCCTTGTTAGTAAATGAGGAAACTGAGGCCCACAGAGGTGAAATAATTTGCCTATGGGCACACAGACATGAGTGGCAAAGACCAAATTCAGATAGAGATCCTGAGACTTCCAATCCAATGCTCTTTCCTCCATATCCCAACCTGGAGAACAGGCTCCTGTGCTTGTACTCACAAACAGCACAGTTGGAAAAAACAAAAGAACAGCAGACTTTCAGATGATTTTTTTAAAGGGTGAGGGTAGTACTTCCCTATTAATCCTCTAAAAGTTTAAATGATCATGTTGCTTTGTTTTTGTATATCAACCTTCAAATTGTTAAAAGACCTTTTCCAACTATGTTTTTTTCTTGTCTAAGATCGCACTCTAATCTTTGAGACAAGCTTTGGCTATTTCACCAAAAATGAAGAGGAGAGAGCTCAAAAAGTGGTTTGAATTCTAATGCCAGCTCCGCTACAAATTTTGGATGGGGGACTTTTGATTATACCAACAATTATGAATATTAGTACAGAATTTTATTATTTTCATTGTATGTATTTCAAATACAATATTCTATATAATTCTTATAGACAAAATTATCAAATAGGTATTATTAAACACAAAACACACTTAGAGATAAGAAAAGTGAAGGTCAGAGAAGCTAAGTGACTTGTGTCAGGTCACATACCAAGTAGATGGCAGATCTAGACTCAAATTCAGGTCTTCTGATTTAAAAAATTTTTAAAACCTCTGTCTGATCCAGCAGTCTCCAAACTTTTTGGCACCAGGGACCAGTTTCATGGAAGACAATTTTTCCACATCGGTGGGGGGCGGGGGGGTGGAGCTCAGGTGGTGATGCGAGCAATGGGGAGCAGCCGTAAATACAGATGACTCTTCACTCGCTTGCCCTCTGCTGCTCACCTCCTGCTGTGCACCCCCTGCCTAAGTTTCATGAAAGACAAATTTTCCATGAACTGGGTGGGCAGGGCAGTGGGCAGGAGCAGCTCTGCGGCCCATGCCTGACATGCCCTGGGGGTTGGGGACCACAGGCGTATGCCATTCACTATCATCATGGTAAAACGGAACCAAACCAATGGTTAAGAATGGGGACTCTGGAGTTAAACATATCTGAGTCTGAATCCTGATTCTCTGTCCTGTCTGTAAATGGGGAACAGGATAATGGTGATAGCAGCGAAGAATAACAAGTAAAACTTCAACTTTCCCAGTATTACAGTGCAAAATTGCTTAATTCTTATCTCTGAAGCACACTATTTGTAACTTCTCTGTATTTAATATGTCCTGACAAAATGTTTCATTATTTCGATTAATCTTTTAAAATTTTCCCAGTAGTTTGTTATTTTAGATTTTACAGATGTGAAAAACCAAAACCAAGAAGCCAGTGGTCAGAGAGGAATACTGACCGTGGTCCCAAATCATTTCCGTCCATTTCTCATGCCGAGTGGTAATAAACACTTCTCAGATTTCGCCTAAGCACAGCTGTTGTTTTTTGGAGATGTTAAAATAGCAACATGATACAAAACACCTCCTAGGTTGATGGGGGAAGGGCGCGGCACTGAGTATTCACATGAATTCACTTAATTAATTGATTATTAGTTTGCTAGGGCAGCCATAACAAGTACCACAGAGAGTGTGGCTTAAGCAGGAGAGATTTATTGCCTTACAGTTCTGGAGGCAAAAATCCAAGTTCAAGGTGTCCGCAGGGCTGGTTCCTTCTGAGGACTGTGAGGGCAGGATGTGTCCCGGGTGTCTCCCCTATGGCCATCTCCACGTTCACGTGGTGTCTGTAACTTTACCCTCTGTGCGTCTCTGTGTCCTTGTCAGTGGCAGGTCCATGTCTGCAGATGTTACCCTGTCTTATGATGTATTCCTTAGCAGTGGGACTATTAAGGAAATGCCCTCTGGATTTGCTCTTGAGGCCTTGCTAAGTGGTGTTCCACACGCATTTAGACCTGGGTTCGGTCAAAAATAAGCCACGTATAACCTTGGGAAAGTCCTGCTGTCCCAGCATGTCGGAGCATGACAAGACGTCAGGAATATACCTCCCATTTTAGAGGTGAAGCCCTCAGTGGCTCCCTTGGCTTACAGGATAAAGTACATAGGACATCAGTGGCCCTTCAATACTGCATCCCTATTTACTTCTTGGGAGTCCATGCTGGCTCATCGGTTTTTTTACTTTCTGCTCCAGTCACACCTAACTGCAGGAATATCCCCAACCCTCACCCACTGTTGTTCTCCTCTGCTCCTTTGTCCATGCTGTCCCCTCTGCCTTCGTTCCTTCCTTCCCTGACGAAATGCTACTCCTCCTCTGGCACTCAGCTGAGATGCCACTTCCTCCAATGACCCCAGGATGAGCCCCCCAGCCTGGGTCAGGCACCCATTCTCAGTGCTCCCATCAAAGCTTGCACCTTTCTTCATCATCCTGCTTTTTACTGAATACTAAAACTCTGTTTTCTTGACACTCTCCCCTGCCAAGCTGAACTAGGTGGCATCTAAGACAGGGCCTGACAGTAGGGTCTACTGAGCGGATCTTCCAACTCCGAGTTGACCCTCCAAAGTAAACAGGAACATGCATGGAGCGTCCCCCATAAGTGAGGCACTCTGGGTACACAGTTATGAAGAGTGTTGACATTTTATGCCTCAGGGCCTCACATTTCTTTGTAAAATGGGGGTTGTTAGACTGGTCGGTATTTGAGAAATTTCCTACCTCCTATATTTTATAACTTCATGATTTTCTCAAACCACTTGACTAATAATAGGTGAAAGAAAACTTAAATACAGTTCAATATAACCCCAATGCTCATTCATCAACAATTCAAGCACCATTTTTTAAGCTTCCTGACTGATCAACTATCTCAAATCAAAAATGCCACAATTTTCTCTTGCCAAGACTGTGTTTCTTGATGGGAAGAACGCCAGGGAACGTGAACCATCGCAGTAACATGTACCAAACACCTACTATGCCCCCAGCACTACTCTAGATAGTGTAGATACATTTAGATTATACCTCCTGCCTGAGGCTTCCCTTGCACTCTAAATTTGAATACCTAACTGTTTACTCAGCCCCTCAAGCATGTTGTGTCTGAAACTGACTTCTGATCTCCTTCCAAATCTGCTCTGTATTAAGTCAGCTCAGTAAATGTTGGTTCCATTCTTCCAGGTATTCCAGCTTCACACCTTGGAGTCATTAGCAATTCCTCATCTTCTTTAACATTATTTTGCCCGATCCATCGTAAGTCCTGTTGCCTCTGCCTGTAGTATATATTCAGACTCTAACCGCTTCTAGCCACCTTCACTGCTGAGACTGCTCTGAGCCATCAGCCCCTCTTGCCTGGGTTACTGCAATAGTCTCCTACCTGGTCAGCCAGCTTCTGCCCTTGCTGTCCCTCTCATCTATTTTCAAAACAGCCGCCAGAGGATCCTTTCTAAATGTAAGTCAGATCGTGTCACTGCACCAGCCACAACACCCAGGCAGCCTCCATCTCACTCGGGAAAATCTCAAGCTTCTGCGACGGCCTCCAGGACCCTGTATGCTCTGACCACTCTCTCCTCCAGCCACTCCTTGAACACACCAGACAAGCTTCTGCCTCAGGGCCTTTGCATCTGCCGTTATCTTTTTGTAGAATGTTCTCCCCTGAGATATTCGCATGACCAATCCTTTACCACCCTTAAGTTTCCGCTGAAATGCCACCTCACACTGCCTCTTTCTTGAAATTATCCCGTTTAAAATAGCAGCCTCTCTAGCCGCCCCTCCATCCTTAAACCCTTCCCTTCTGTATGTATCTACATTGCACTTACTGCCATTTGACCTGAATATGCACATTTGTCTGTCTTCTCTCACTAGAATATTAGTTTTATGGAGGCAGGTATTTTTGACTGTTTGGTTCAGTGCTGCATCTGCAGTGTCTAAAACAGGACCTGACCACACAAAGCAGGTGCTCAGTAAATATGTGCTGAGTAAATGCATATTTTGTTGATTTTTTAAAAAAATAGAATCCTCCTTTTAAGATGAGAAAACACCCATATTTCTCTTTTGATCTTTTTTTCCCTCTCTCTGAGCAGAAGTTGTGTAATCATATTAGCTTACCCCATAAAAATGTTATTAGGCAACAAACATGCCCTTCTGTACATTTTTCTCTAACTTGCCTAACATTCTACCTGCTGTCCTGCTGTAATCCTTGTGATGCCTGGCTCATCCTTGGCGCTCAGTAGTTGTTACTGACAAATCTAAGCTCACGCGCCAGCGCTGCTACGTACCAGCTGTGTGGTATTGAGCAAGTGATAACGTGCCGACCGTGAATTTCCTCACCTATGAAAACAACGGGGCAATGGCATTGACCTCACTGTGTCGTCATGTAGATAAACTGAAATAACAAACGCCAGCGCAGATCCGGGTCCATGAGAGACAACAAATACATCAGTCTCCTTTTCTTACAAGCACACTAAATCTATTCAAACTGGCACTTTTCCACCAAGGAGGAGGAGGAGGAGGAGGAGGAGGAGGAGTCTCTCAAAAGTTGCTGAACAGTATGGCAGAGGGGTCAGTGGGGAGAATTCAGAGAAGGGAGGTTAAATAGTACCAGCGTGCCCCTAATGCACCCTTTTCCAAAACTCAGCTATTTGGACCTGAGTGATCTGCCGCAGAGACACAGGCCCGGTGCCAAAGGGGAGCTCTTCCTAACCAGCGACAGCTGAAGTGAGTCCTCGGTCCTGATTTAAAACCAAACATCTGCGTGGGAAGCCACATGGTTCACAGGAGAAAATGACTTGACTCCAAACGTACAATAAAGGCGATATGGAAGCAACACACACACACACACACACACACACACACACACACATGGAAGGGGGAAAAAGGAAGGTGTGGTCAATTAGGCGAGAATTCTCCAACTGTGCCAACAGCACTCCTTCCCCAGGGTCATCTCTATTTTTACAAGCACCTCCAATAATCTCACAAACTAGTTATTTTAGTAGAAATTTTCTAAGTGAGGGTTCTGGGGCTCTGGAGGGAGAATACACTTGCCCCAGGGCAGCTAATAAGGAGCAGAGCCCAAAATCTAAAACCACAAACAGCATCGCACAGCCGTCCTCCTGGTGCCGAGCTCTGCACTCTGACCGCTAGTCACCCAGAGGCTGGACACAGTCCGCAAGGGCAAGTAAACACAGAAAAGCTGACAGCCACTTAGCCTGTGGGTCCGGGAACAGGTCAGAAGTCCAGCTCGCTGGTCAGAGCTAAGACCCCTCATGCCATCATGCCTCAGTGCCTCTTGTCCCTCACGTACCAGGTGGAACAGGACCCAGCACACCCCTCTTCACTCCCACCTGCCCTGAGCAAGGCCCGTGTGAGCTGAGCCACACTGACACCTGACACACTTATTCCTGTCCAGGAGGGAGAACGCACAGGCAGCATTTCCCCACGGCTCTCCAGAGGGAGACAACTGACCCGGCAAGAAAGGACACAGGAAGTCCACAGCCAAACCGCCGCCTTACCTCTTCCATTGTTTTCTTCTAAGGTAGAGTCTGGCAGACAAACTCAGCTTCCCAGAGCTGGATCCTGGGGCCGACCGTTGGCTTTCTCCTGCCTCTGCAGGCCGGGGAGCAATCACTTCCCCTGGCTGCCCGGGACACACCTGCCTCCAGGCTCCCAACCTGCCCCACCTGGTTGTGGCTCCGCCCTCGCCTGGGGCTGGGCACAGCCGCCTCCATCCTCCGGGCTTGGCCAGGACCGGCACCTGCAGGGGGGCGGGGGAGCCCTCTTCTCCTGTTCCCCCACTCTCCGGGAGACTTCACTTTGTGCAACCCAAGCAGTTGGACAATGTCATTCCACTGGTAACAGCCCCCACCAACTCCGCCCCTGGAGACGACTACTTAACTTCCCAAACACTTTCTCACTCAGGAAGCAAAAGCCCAAAGGGGCCTAAGCTCACGGGGCCATTTAGCGGAGGGCTGAAAGGGAGCTAATGCAAAGGAGCACCTGTTTTTGGCCAGGTACTGCCTAGGCACTTGGATACATTGTTGTCTGCAACTCGTACGGTAGCCCTGGGAAGTGCTATTCTTCCCATTTTAAAAGGCAAGGAAACTGAGGCTTGGAGAGATGGTAACACTTACCCATGTTCTCCCGTAGGAGAATCAGGGTTTGAACCCAGATCCGCTGACTCTAAAGTGATTTTGTTTTCCGGGGATTATTTTTGTTTGTTTTTCTGACAGAGCTGGCCGGGAAATCCCAACCTTAGTTCCCAGTTTGGGGGCTTGCAGGGCTAGTCTGTGCCCTGCTTCACGTGCAGCCCGGGTGACTTGTCTTGCTTTGTGAGGGCCACATTCTTCAAGTAAAAAGCTGCTCCTGTCCTGGCCAGGGGAAAGGAGGTGGAGGGCAGTGAGGAAACCCCACCTGAGTGTCCACTGCCTCCAACAGGTGATTCCTAAACCTGCCTGAGAATCTACCAGAAATACAGGTTTCAGGGGTCAAACACGGCATTGGATCAACACTCCAGTCTAGGGCCTGGGAGCATGGATTTTATAAAAGCTTTCCAGTCAGTGTACTCTAAACTTTATTAACGACTGGTGGTAAGATGTATCTTTTGCATCATGACTCAGCACACACTCATGCTAAAATAAAAACTTCTCAAAGCAACAATCCCTCTTTCTAGGAGTGATCACGCTGGCATGTTCTATTCTGTTCTGGGCCACGATATGCCATTTAATTAACTGAACGGTCAGGACACCCCACCACACGGCTTCTTGACTCTCAGTTGGATCAACACCGCTGTGTAGACCGTGTTCACAGTCAGACTGGGGGCCCATTCCTACAGCTAAACAGGGCACAGGCCAAAGGTGGTCTGTGACTTTCCCTCAGCACGCTGGTGCTTAACTCATGTGTATACATTCCTGAGTCATAGGAGGGGAAGCTCTCCCCGGCCCCCCTGGTCACCGCCTGGCCCAGTCCCTTTGCTCTTGGGGTAAGGGCTCCCCCTCGTGGCTTCAGGCCAGTGTGCACTGGCACTGGCGGAGCGGGTGGAGCTGGCAGGGGGACTCGTTACAGTGCCAGGTCCTAGGGTGTGGTAGGCACTAATCATTGGTAGCTGTTAGGGGTGGGGACTGCTTTTCCTTTTGGCTTAAGAACTATGACTCATGGAATGGCTAGGTATCCAACTCAGTTCCCCCACTAGCTTGGGAAAGTCAACAAACCCCTCTGATGTATGTTCCTCCTCTGTAAAAACTAAATAAGTGGCTGGAAGTGTTGGCTTAAGAACTAATGGCCACACAAAAACCTCCTGATATGCTGCTTAGCACTAAGTAGGCACCAAAAATGTCAGTTCGTCTCTTCCTTTCCCTGTCAAAGTCAGTGTCAAAGTGCACGGGGTGCACTTGGATGTGCAAATGAAGTAGCATTGATTTATTTCCCTGCGATGACCCCGGTGTGTTCCTGACCCCGTTCCATGCACAGCAGGTGCTTGCACCCAGCTTGATGCAAGGAGAACTCACGCTTGCTTACATCGCAGGGTGGGGATGGGAGAGGTAGGTCCAAAGTGCAGATATTGTGGGGAGAGATTGGGATTTGAAATTTGGGGGTCTAAGTTTAACCAGCTCTCACCACACACTACAAATAAATACTTAAATTCAGTAAAGAAGTATAAGACCTGGCTATATACAAGGTGCTTTGGTGACCTGCTACTAGATTTAGGCCAGGCTGAATCGTATCATGAGCTCCACTTAATCGTGGACAAAGAAATGACTGACAGAGCGTCTACTGCCTGCCAGGAACAGGGCCCCAGACCTTGCAAGCATCACCTGATTTTGTCCTTATTATGATCCTCTTTTTCCAGCTGAGGAAACTGAGGCACATGCAAGTTAAGTCACCTCTTCCGGGTAACACAGCAAGTGGAAGAGCAGAAATTCCAACCTGGGAGGTCTGGCTTCAGAGCCCACGTGGACAACCACTCTGTTTGCGTCTATTTACATCTTAGAGCAAAGCAGAATAATAAACTCACAGAATCTGAGAGCTTGAAGGCTTCTTTGAAGCAATTTTTTCCAAACTCAACTTTGAAGGTAGCCTGTGAGAAAACTCAGCAGGTACTTTGGCTGAAGTTAGGCTCAAAACCTTCTAGAAATGTCTGGTCTTTCAAACCCCTAGCTTCAGTTAGCTCCTCTGGGTAGTGGTGATGACATCCCATACTCCCCAGTGAGGTCTCATTTATTCTTTGGGGCACTGAGGAGCAGAAATAAGAATTTCCAGCACATTCTGGATGTTTCCAAACCTTACTTTCAGTCTCAGATACTGCTTGAAGCTTTTCAGCCTCCACTATCCTGTTTCAGTCTTTCATTTCTTAGCAAACATATTACTTATACTTTGTACTGTGAGTGATGATTTATAGCAGAATACCCTGGTGTGAAAAAGGAGCATTTAAAAAATATCTGAAAATGGGAAATCATGTGCATTCACCTCTTCCTAGCGTAAACTTTGAGCACCATACGTTATCGAATGACAAAGCTGGAGAACATAGATTGTCAGAGTTAGGATGGTACTGCCAGAGTAACCTATTATTAATATGAAAATTATTGTTGGTTAGATTAATCATTTCCAAGGATTTCCAGCATAACATGTAATTTATTTATGTATAATTTATATCCTGATTACTTTCACAAGGGAGAGAAGGAAAGATGAAGGAAGTTAAATTTATTGAGAGTCTATTGTGTGGCAGGCTACACAGTTTGCATATATTTTCTTCTATTCCTCATGACGATGTTGTGAGCTAAGAGATGTCAGCCCTAGTTGACAAATGAAGAGAATGAGCTCAGGTTGGTGAGGCAGATGTCCTGGCCATGCGGAGTACAGGTCTGACTCACCCTAATCCATGGCTCTTTCCTCCACTCCATGCTGGCCCCAAAAGGAGTTGAGAGATTGGTTTCACTGATCAACACCTAAGAGCACATATAGGAATAACACTAATCGGGTGTCGGGCAGATGGGGGAGGGGCTGGGTGTATACATACATGATGAGTGCGATGCGCACCGTCTGGGGATGGACACGCTTGAAACTCTGACTTGGCGGGGTGGGGGCAGGGCAAGGGCAATTTACGTAACCTAAACTTTTGTACCCCCATAATATGCTGAAATAAAAAAAAAGCCAAGTGAAATAGGATGGTTAAAAACCAGGATATTAGCCATGCACAAGGCAGGATGGGTAGACAGGTAGGAATGGATGAATGATCGGTACAGAAATACGAGATGATTAATACAAGGTATACAATGAAATATTTAATGATAAAATACCTAGAATTATATTGGAGGCATGTGGGCTCAAGAAAAATCTTTCTTCCTTTTTGCCAGTTTTTGAAAACTGTATAATCCAGCTGGTTTCTCTTTTGCCTTGAAGGAAGCTCACATATCAATTTTGTGCTTATCTCAGTAAACGTCTTAATAGTATATAATAATTTAGTAAGAGCTTTTTTGAAGGATGCTAAACAAACATGACCAGGACAAGTTACTTTCCTTTTAATAGCCTTTTTTTTTTTTTTTTTTTTGAGACAGAGTCTCGCTCTGTTGCCTGGTCTAGAGTGAGTGCCATGGCGTCAGCCTAGCTCACAGCAACCTCAAACTCCTGGGCTTAAGCGATCCTACTGCCTCAGCCTCCCGAGTAGCTGGGACTACAGGCATGCGCCACCATGCCCAGCTAATTTTTTCTATATATATTTTTAGTTGGCCAGATAATTTCTTTCTATTTTTAGTAGAGACGGGGGTCTCACTCTTGCTCAGGCTGGTCTCAAACTCCTGACCTCGAGCGATCCACCCACCTCGGCCTTCCAGAGTGCTAGGATTACAGGCATGAGCCACTGCGCCTGGCCTTTAATAGCCTTTTAACAAGAATCTTAGCACCTGCTTTGTGCCACATGCCATGCTTGGAGCTGGGGATGGAGCAACCCCTGAGGTTCTTGTAAGGAAACTGTCTTCCTCTGCTGACACCAGTTACATTATGTATGCATCACTCAAATGAATTATTAAGATGTTTTCTGATATGCTTGTCTTGTTGAGATCAAAGGAAGACCATCCCCCTGTGGGAAGGAGATGGGGCCTGCCTGGAAGTGGGAAATCATTTTCAATATCAATCACTCCCATGTTCCATCATCCAGAAAAGTGAGTCCTTAATCAGAGAACTCAAGCAGGGACCCCTCATCTCTCTTTGGATTTGTCTTCTTGGGTCTGGACTTCAAGGCATAGTCACATCACATAACTGTCATGTTTAGAGCCTCAGAGTACTAGGACATAGGAGTGGTAGGTCATGCCACAGAATCCACAGGTCAATCAGTGTTTTAGTCTATTTCTGCTGCTATAACAAAATACTTTAGACTAGGCAATTTATAAACAGCATACATTTATTGCTCACAATTATGGAGGCTGGAAAGTCCAAGATCAAAGTGCCAGCAGTCAGTGCCTGATGAGGGCCCAGGCTCTGCTTCCAAGATGGTACCTTGAATGCTGGATCCTCCAGAGGTGGTGAATGTTGTGTCCCTGAATGCAGAAGGAAGAAGGGCTAAAAAAGGCCTACCTAGTTCCCTCAGCTCTTTTATAAGGCACCAATCACATCATCTTCATATTGTTGCATTGGAGATTCTGTTTCAACATGAATTTTGGAGAGGACACAACATTCAAAAGATATCAATTGGTATGTGACTTACAAGTCATAATTTAGGTAGCTGATTTCATATGTATTGGAAAGCTCTATCAAAGTCTAAGAGTTAGAATTGTTTTCCTCACAAGGAATGGAGGCGGCATAGATTCTCTCATATACACATGCACACCTCTCCTTCTCTCTCTAACTTGCTCCGCCTTGAATGCCATGCTTATGTTTTGTGGACAGAAGGCATGTGTGGGCATTCCAGGGTAGTAGGAAGTCAGATGGCCTCTGGCCTGTGGCTGCAGCACAGGGGCCTGGAAAACCCATGCTGAAGAGTCATAAACTTCATTTAAAAAAATGCAAATTAGCAAACTGTAGCATGCTCTCCATTTATTCCTCATGTGTCACTCCCCAGTCTTTGGTAAAATCTGCTGTAGTTAGATATTTCATCTTAACTTCACTCTGCCATAGTGAAAAAGGAAGCATCTTTTGTCCGCATTTGGGAAAGCGATGTTCTCTGAAGTGAGCACAGCTACAGTGCTGAGTAATAAGGGATTGCCCAGGGCTGAAGCTGCGGGAAGAGGTTCTATCCTTTCCTCCAGGCTCAGGCTTCTGGGACACAGCTGTCCCTCCTCACATATTGGGGCTATGGAGGTTATTTTATGAAGGAAGGTAAGGTGGGCAGAGAAAATGCCTTGTGTTCACCAAATCCCATTTTGTATTCCTTTTCTTGGGTATGTGAGAAGACTGTATTTCCCAATATCCCTTGCAATTAGACTGAAGCATGTGGCTAGGTTCTGGTCAAAGGGGTGTGGTGAAAAGGAATGAATGTTACTTGTAACACTGCTCAATTGCCCACTTTCTCTCTTCTCCTTTTGCAGCAATCTCAGAGGCCATGTGCTCAGGATGGCAGAATCACATAACTGAAGGAGCTGGGATCTTTGAGTCCTTACTCTCTAAGAGGGCTATTAATAGTAAGGCATCTGTCCAATTGTCATTATATTGTGATATAAATAAATTGTTGCTGTTTTAAGCTATTAAAAATTTGGGAATTGTTTGTTACTGCAGCATAGCCTATCTTATTCTGACTACTACAACTTTCTTAGAAAACATTTCTTAGAATACATTATTGAGACATAGTAACATTTTGATAGCAGGTTGGTAGGAAAATTAGAGGAAGAGTTGGGTCAGGAGATAAGGAAACTAATCCTGATGTGGGTTTAGCCAGCTTCTTGAGGAGTGAATTGAAGACCAGATTGCGATGCCTAACTGACATGATCTGCGCTGCTGGGATTAACAGTGGGCACAATGGTCACTACTTTACACATATCATCCCATTACATTTCTCAGTCGTCTAAGCAGGTAAGTGTTATTATTCTCATTTTATAGATGAAGAAATTGAGGTACAAAGAGATTGAGTTTTTTCCCTAGGACACACAGCCTGTCAGAAGCAGAACTGGGTTTCAAATTCAGACATATCTGTTTGACGGAGGTAAAGTTCAATGCCATTAGCTACAGTAGTGCAGGTGGTAGCCATACTGAAGCTCACAGGGGTGGCGTCATTGTGATTTTTGGGAAGGGATTATATCAACTAGTTAGAGAAGAATTACTGGCAACATCTTGGGGATAGATTTCAACACCTAAGGAGAGAAACTGAAGTCCCTAGAAAAGGTATCAGGGTATCAGGCAAACAGACTAGGGTATAAGGCCCCACAGAGAAAGAACAGTAAAAATTGCAAATGGAGGCAGATGTGCGGTTGGTGGGACAAGAAACACAAGGAGGACTGGGGAACAGGTGAAGCACAATGACACGCTGGTGACAGAAGATATATCCCAGAGAGTAATGGACACAGGCCAAGGGAACAAGACTAACACCAGACCTCCCGTGCTGTGGGGACAGCCCCTACCGTCTGCCTACGTGGTTAGGAGGAGCTCAGGGCCTGAGCAGACCTGGGTCTTGTGGTCAAAGATCTCTAGACCTTCCCAGTGCATGGCTGGGACAGGCAGTGAGATGGGTAGAAGAGATACACTTGTGAACAGATAAACTACAAACCACACAATTACTGCTCTGTTAGAAAGTTGAAAAAAGTACGGTGGAAATGGAGTGTATCTGATTTTTGACCCATCTTGGCCCAACCTCTCACTAGCTGTGTCTTTGACCAAGTGACTTGTGCCTTTGACCCTCAGCTTCCCGATCTGTAAAAAGAGGCTAACAAACTCAGCCCCCAGATGGTCATGATTATGAAATGACAGATGACACATAAAGAATCATGCACAGCAGTTGGCACCTAATGGACTCTCTGTGATGGCTAGATCATTTCTCTCTTTCCTCTCCATAGAGGACGGGTATCTACCTCCGGTGAAGGGAGGCTTCACAAAGGGAATAAGGATGATCTTTTAGTCCTAAAGCGGTCAAGGCTGGGGCAGTCCAGAGGGACAGAACAGCTTGTAAGAAGACCTGCCTCCAACCATCTATCTCCCAAGCAGGGCCTGTAGGACAACAGTATTTAAAGCGCATGGCTTCTGCACTCAGGAGTTGCTGTTGCTGACCCTGCGTCACCCTGAAAGCAGCTCCAGGGACTGTACATCCTTTTCTGCTGCAATGTCTATTTTACCTGCTCACTGGCTACACTGTCAGAGCGGCCAGCAGCTCAGGCCTCCTGCTGCCAGAGCCGGTGCAACAGCTTGCGGGGAGGTGAGGTGCAGCCAGACCCTGCTACTGTGGCCCTGTGTGGCAGATCTCAGCCGACCAGCTCTGAATGAGGGTGCTGGATGGGACAGGCCATTTGGCCCTTGCTCACATTGCAAGATGAGAGTCTTTTGTCATCGAAATGAAGGGTTCCCTGGGAAGGGAGGTGGCCTGTGTCAATGAGATCTTGTTTCCCGCTGTCTCCTAGAGTGGAAGATGCTGCCCAAGCCATGGTGCACAATCTGCGGGTACATTAGCCAGGTGGAACTGAGCATGGAGGTCAGTGTCATTATTCGAAGGCATTTGTCACCGTGGCATTTAATCGCCCGTATAAACATTTGTTGAGTTGCATTACCTCATTTGGTGCTCACAGCCACCGAGCCAAGGAGGCAGGGCACATCATAAATCCCCATTTTGCAGATGAGAGAACCACAGCTCGGAGAAAGGATCTGATCAGGGCCGGATCTGGGGGCTGTGGCATGAGGGGAGGAGGGAGTTGGGAGGTCTGGAGAAGAGTGTTACAAGCAAGTGACTTTGAACCTGGAAGCTTCATGCCTGACGTGGTCACCCCGCTCACCTGCTCCCTTCCTCTCTGTTGGTTCCCACCCACATCCTCTCTGCACCCACACCCACATCCATGTCCCTAGCCCTTCGTTCATCCATCACATATTTACCTAATTTTCGCCATGGTCAAGGGTAGGCCAGGACATACAGTGGGGCACAAAACTCACACTGGCCTCACCCTGGGGAACCCGTGGTCTAGTTAGGGCGTCAAATGTTAAACAAACAGGGGAATCCCTACATGGGTACTTGTACACTTAACTGCCATGAAGGAAAACAATAGGGAATAAAACAACAGGGCCCTGCCTTGTAGCACGCGCTCATTTCCAATCTCACTCATTCATGCATCCAATAAGTATTTACTGCACACTGACTCAGTGCATGGAGCTAGGCACAGGTCTATGAGTTGAGGACTCACGGGGACCCACCTATCCAACTGTCTGCTGCATTTCTCCCTTGAGTGTTCCACAGTCACCTCCAAGTCAACAAGGCCAAGACTTAACCCATGAGCTGATCCACTAAACCTGCTATGAGTGTCATCAAGCTCATTACTCTCCCAGGAAGAAACCTTGGGTATTCCTGACTCTCATCCATCCTTCACTTTCCAAGTGCAGTCCATGGCACCTCGTTCGACCGCATTCAGCAAGCGTGCTCACTTGGTGCCTGTGCCTGAAGGAGGTGCCTGATATTCACTGGCACAAAGTAGGCACAGCCATTGCCATCAAGGGACCTACAGTCTAGCTGCACATCAGGAAAGGACTAGACCTCAGAGTCATCTCTTCCATCAGTTTGGTTCTCCCTGTCCACTCTACAGAAGATCGTAGGTTTAGTCCTCTGGCGCCCCTGCCTCCAATCTCCCACCTCACACCAAACGAATTTTCTCAGTGTTCCCAGACTGATCTTCCCCAAGACACACCCGACCATGACATTCCACCACTGAAAGCCTCTTCTGACAACCTAGGGCCTACTCTCGTCTTGCAATCTGAGCAAGGGAAAAGTCCAAGCTCTTTCCCAGGACACACAGGCTCTTCAGGATTGGTCCCGTGGAGCCTCTCCAGCCTCAGCACCTGTCACTCAGTGCCCGACACCTGACACACTGAATTTCTTCACTCCTGGGCTCACAATGCTGTGTCTTGCCCTGGGATGTTGGCCTGTCCAGTTTCCTCTACTTGGAATGCTGTCCCTTGCTTGTCTGTCACCCACCTGTGCCCTCTGCCCCAACCTTCCGGAGCTGGTGCAGGGGATACCCCCACACTGAGCCTTTCCTGATGACAGCAGGCAGGCGATTTAATCAACCTTCTGTCCTCACTTTCTCTCACCATTCCCCCATCACCCAACTGCAACAACAACACTGGCCCCATTTATATCCATGTGGCAGCTTCTTTCAGCCCCCCATAAACCCCCACCCTCCTTGCTATTTCTGAGGATCTTCAAAAGTGGCTTCCCACGTGCGCCCCAGCCAGGCTGCGGGGGGAGTTTCAGGACGGCCACCACCGCCGAGGCCGCCCGACGTGGCCGCACCAGTGCTCTCAGGTTGGCCTTGCAGCGGGCGTGGAATGAGGAACTGTTCGTGCTTAAACTCACTTTATTCCCACAACAACTGCAAGGTAGGCACTTAACCCTTTTCAGACGAGGAAGCTGAGATGCAGAGAAGTGAGAGTCATACAGACCAGGTTTCCAGGCTGGGAGGTGTGAGGGCCGGGATTAGCCTCCCGCCGGCCTCAGCTAAAACTGGCACTCCTATCCGCTGTGTGGGGCCAACCCCGGAGCATCTGGACTCTGGCTCAGCCCACCGACCTGCCTCTGTCCTTCTGTCCCCGCGTCTGTCTCCCCCCAAGTAGACAGTGGGGCCTTGGAGGGCAGAAATTCGTTCTCACTCGTTCCTATCCTCTGTACCCAGCTCAGCGCCTGACCTGCAATAAATGTTTTCTCAATAAATGTGGTACATTGCAGGTGAGATTTCATTAAGTTGGATTATTTTCCTTTTCTTGTTTTAGGGCTGGGCTTCTTCTCCATAGCTAGTCGGCCTCACTCACAGCGGAGCCCAGAAGGTCAGAGGGATTTGAGGGAAGGGGCAGAGAGGTGGGCTGCACCATCCTCCCCGCTGCAGCAGGAGTGCCAGCCTCTGGCCATGCCACGTCCTTTCCAAGTGCCTGGTTTCCATTCATTTGGCCTCCAGCCCATGGAAATACAATAATGCTCCGGGCAGCACTGAGGAGCCGGCCGTGTGCTGGCCTCGTGCACGGGGAGCATTTAGACAGCCTGGTTACCATCCACGGCTTCCACCTGGCCGGGAATGTGCATCTCCTCTTCGTCTGCAAATTGCCCTGCGCTCTGGGAGTAACCGTTAACAGGCTTCACTCTGGCTAATGTCACACATCAGACCTGAAGGGCAGAAAGCTAATGCATCCTTCGCCATCGTCCTAAGGGTCCCTGCAGACAGCCTCTGGTTTGTGGGTCCTGCAACCGTCCTGATCTTGATGGTCCCAGTCTCACTCCACACGCAGTGGCTGCCCCGTCCCCAGTGCCGATGCCACGCAGGACCCGAGTGTGGGGACACTCGCACAAGGGGCTTGGGACTGGGGAACCCAGTTAGGGAAAGTGTATAGAGTTTGAGAAAAGCTAATTTTAGTCACAGAGAAAAAACAAAAGAGATTGATAGGAACGGCCATGAAAGTGTCTTGGAAAGTGGAAATATAAAATGATTTATGATAAATACACGTTTGTCCAGTCACTGGTTTTATTATTAAGCCAACTGTTCTCAGGAACTGCCGGATGGGGAGATGTATGTGTGAGGGTCCAATTAGGAAAAGAGAAATAGTGCTAACTATTGGAAACAGGAAATTTAATACAGAGAATTGGTTGCACCAGGAGAGCTCTGAGGAAACCCAGAGATAGCAATAGCTGGGAGCCACAAGGCTGGAGGACAAGAGAGAAGGTGGTGTCCTCAGTGCCCAGGAGCTAGAATCTCTAAGAGGAAGCAGGAAGCACTGAGGAGAGACATGGCCACCGGCATGTGAACCTCCTGAGTTCCTGAGAAGGGAAGACACACCCTGGCTTCTCCCTTCCTCCCATCCTCAGTCCCTGTCAGTGCCCCACGGGCCGAGCCCAGGCAGAAGCCAGACAGTGCAGGAGCCTGAGACCTGCCACCCGTGGGCTGCAGACGTCCTGGCAGACAGAGGAGAGCAGGGCAGGGGTGAGGGATGGGTCTGGGGACAGCTCACTTAGGGTAGGCACAGGTGACAAAAATATTATAGGAGAAAATAGTAAGTACTATAACAGAATTTGTAAAGAAGCCAGTAGATCAAAAAAAAAAGAAAGAGCAATGAAGTCTTTTATTTGCGGAGAGGAGGGGTTAGGAAGCTTTTTGGAGGAGACATCATGAGCCAGGTCTCCAGTGAGGCATGAAGGTTTGAGATGAAAGCAGGGAGAGAAGGCCATTTCAAAAGGGGCGAGGGCACAAGCAGGACACAGCTTCCAGAACTCTCCAGGGAGTGGAGAGAACTTCAGTCTGGCAGGAGAGTGGGATGTGCATGTCAGGACAACAGCTACAAAGGAGGCAAGCCCAGGGTGTGCAGAGGCAGCGCAGGCTTGGGGCGGTGTGCCCGGGGGTTCAGATTTAGCCTGTGGACCAGGAGGTTTCACTGCAAGGTGATTCAGAGAGGGAGGTAACCAGATTTTATTAGCTGTAGGGGAAGAGCATGACCCTCTGCCTCCATCCTGCCTTCTCCTTCCTGTTCTTCATCTTCTTCTATTAAACAAATGCAAAACTTGTGTGCCCTCCCGAGTGTTTACTCTTTAACATTTATTCTAATGCCAGGATCCAAAGTATTTATGTAATTCTCCATGGACAATTGCCTTCGGATCCGAAAATATGTTATTTAAAAAGACAAATCTTTGCTATGAATTTGCAAAGATAAATCTTCCTTTTTTTTTTTTTTTTAAACCTTACAGGGGATTAGAAATTAAATCAGATGCATAATGTGGTTGATCAAGCCACTACTCTTTTTAGGTTAAAATTGAAGTATAATTAACATGAATTGAGCTATGGCTCAAATATTCATTGGAATATGAAGATCACCTCTCTAGGTGACTGCTCGGAAGAGCCGTACTCACTTGCATAGCTAACTAGTCTGTTTAAAATCAGTCTCATTATTTTATGATTAAGTATCATATGATTTACCTTAGGCACAAAAAGCAGAAGAAAAGAACAATCCCCCCATTTGTATGGCAACTTACACTTCCTAAAACACTTGCAGAAAAATCAAAGGAAGGTACAAACCAATAAAGAGGGAAAAAGAAAGAAAGTAAATTATTCTTAAGAGACCTTTTTTTTTTTAAAACACTGCATGGTCAAGACAGACAGGAAGTCAATATCTGAGCATATTTCAAGAAGTCAATATCTGAGGATATTTTAGGAAGCTCATTGTCAGAGGTTAGGGAGTGGAAACCCACAATGTCCACTTAACTTACAGATTTCTGAAAGGTTGGGTGACCATTCTGAGTGATCACAAAATAGCAGTCACTATCTGCCCCTACAACCTGTTTCTTGCTTCAAGGGGAAAAAACGTCAATTGTAGCACACATTTTTGGTAGCCTATCTAGCATCCATTTTCCCCTGCTCCCCTTTTCTGCTTAGAAACATCCTTTTCTATTAAAAAAAAAGTGTGGTCTCATACTCTTCCCCACACATACATGTCTATGGGATTTAAGGAAGGCTGATTCCACCTCCAGATGTGGGTCCTGATTGGCAGGTCATCAGCACATGCTCTTCACCTCAATGAAGTGATTGGATCAGGGGTGAGCAGGTAACCTAAGCCAGTCCAATCAAAGGAATCAGAGGATTTTTTTCTTGGAATACTGGGATGGGGTTTCCACTTGGTCTCAAAGCCAACTAGGAACACATAGTAGCAGGAGCCCTGCTGACAGTCATCTTTGACCATCAGGGGAATCAGGTTTATTTGTTTATTTAATTTATTTATCTGACACCCAGGCTAGAGTGCAGTGGTGCAATCATAGCTCAATGTAACCTCAAATTCCTGAGCTCAAGTGATCCTCCCACCTTAGACTCCCAAGTTGCTGGACTGCAGGCACGTGCCACCACACCTGGCTAATTATTTTCTTTCTTTCTTTCTTTTTTTTTTTTTTAATAGAAATGGGGGTCTTGCTATATTGCCCAGGCAGAACAGAGAGTGGTCTTTGAGTTGCTGGATGAATTAAATCATCCCTAAGGCTCAGTCTAGGCTTGGAGTTTTTAGCTCTGGGGACCAATAAAATCCTGTCTTAGTTTGCCAGTTGGAGTTTGGTCTTTTTTTCTTGCAACTAAAAACCTGAGTGATAACCACAAAAATACCTTTTCATAATGGGAGTATTATACACAATAGCCTTTTAACTGGCATTTTTTGAGCCCTGATATATGCCAAATGTTTTCACATATATTGCTTCATTGAATCTTCACACATTAACCCTATCTTCAGATGAGGAAACCACGGCCCAGAGAGATTAAATGACCCCGGCTGCTATAACAAATTGCCCTGGTATCGCAGCACCTTAGCATATGGACACATTGCTTCTTGCTCACATCACAGTCTGGGTGAGTGTCCAGTAAGTGATGACTCATGGATTTGGCTCACTTCTCACTTCTCATGTGTGACACTTCTCTTGTGTGACCCCGGCATTTGGGAATATTCCATTTCCATTGGTGTGGATATAGAGACAGTGGGTGAAATATCACCAGGGATGCTCCAGGGGTAAGGCCTGGAAGTACTGGATCACTTCAGCCCACATCCCATGGTCCAGACTCCAGAGCTCAACCACGCGGCCCCGACCGGACTGCAAGGGAGGCTGGAAATACAGATTTCCTGTGTGCCCAGGGGCGGAGGGAGAGCGTCTATCTGTCACCCGTATGCAGGGCCCTCTCGGGATTCTGCCCACTGTGCGCAGAGCCAGGATTCTAAGCTAAGCATCCCATTCCACCGCCTCCCCTGTGGCTATTTCGCTTGTCGCCCGCTTTCCTCCCTCCAAATCGCCCCCACCCCCAAACACATTCACACTCAGTCGATCCCCTCCATACGTGTTACCCTGCTTGTGTAAAGGCCAGTTTGCATTTCTCTACTCAGTATCTGCTTACGGAAAGGAGAAACTCCCAGCCTCCCTGACATTTCATGGAACCGACCTCAGAGAAATGTTTGCCACGTGATAACATATATGAGGAATCGATCACCTACCTACCCTCAAAGCAGATGGATTTTATAAGCAGAAGTACTCTGTAATGCAGACATGACTGGGAAGAATAAATCAAATTTCTCCGTGTACTTAAGGGAGAAAGAATTATTCTAATGCCGGGTCTGCAACTTTGGGTCCATTTACTGAGCTGGCAATCCCGCACCGTGGCCACCAGGGGGAGCGCTAGGCCCATCGCTGCACGGACAGCTATTTTTAGACGCTGCTTCTAGCCTCAAGGAAGAAGCCAAAGAAATAAAAGACTATGATACTTTTTTTTTAAACCGGACCAACTTATAAATTATTTGTGAGTCCAATAAAAGGCAATTATCAACATTTCCTACTATTTCAAGAGTAATATATTCTATGTTAGAAAAAGATTCAATTTATTCCATGGCTGTGATTCAGACAATGGGAAATCGGAGGCAACCACAACCAAAAAAAGATTATCCTGTATAAATCTCTCTCTTTAAAACCCAAATCAGAGGATGTGAATTCGGGCCCTGGTAGGCATGAGCTATTTGCCCCGAAGGCAGTGGAATGTGCTGGGCTTGGGAGAGGTGGCGGGAGGGGAGTGTGTGCAGTTGCACTGTGCATGACTCTTTCTTTCTGCAGCACAAGGGAAGTGAATCAGAATAATCTTGTCCAAACAATTGAAGAATGAGCATTAGAGAATTATTTGAGGAAGTATAGTATTACTATTTCCAACTCTGTAGGCATACGATATAATGGAGCTCAGAAGAGATCCTCTTTTAATACACAGAATTGCTGTTTTCAAAGACCCTTCCTGTGCTTCCCAGTCAATTGTATGAGCATCACTCTTTTGCTCCGCAGTGGGATGGTGTAATGGGCCAAGCGTGGTTCCTGGGCTCCAGAGAAACAGAGCCTGTGTCTTGCCTCTGTGAGGCAGTAAAAGTAAGACGTTGGGCCAATTACTTAACCTCTCTGATCTTCAGTTTCTACGATATCTATGTCCCAGCATGAACATAAAGATGAAATGAGATGGTTATACATGAGAAGCTCATCACAGGTGTTTGATGAGCTCTTGGATGAGGTCTCTTGTTTCCCTAAAGATGGCAACCAATAAACTTGAACTGAGTTGGATTCTGCATTTTTATAAATTCTGAGTTTGTGGGCTTAGAACAATGAGGATTTGCTTTGAAGACATGGCAGGAATGAGGAGTGGTTGAGGGTGGACCCCTTTGGGTGAGGGGCTTTCCCACTAATCCCTTAGCTCTAAAGAGAAAGCATGTTTGTATAGGAGTGTGCTCTCCAGAGAACTTGGGCACTTAGCTGAGAAGTGCTTTTACTTAAGGACAGGGAACAAAGCAGCAGACAGTGGGAATGAGAATACATAAACCCCGAGCTCTCCATCAGAGGCTACGACTACCTAGAGACCCTTCCCCTGATTGTGTGAAAAGCAGAACAGAAGCGGATAAATTTGAGAGCCTCAGCTAGTGCAATAGACTGGATGTGCCCCCGCCCCCAACCCAAATTCACGTGTGGAAACCTAACCCCCAGTGTGATGGTATTTGGAGGTGGGACATTTGGGAGGGGCTTAGGTCATAAGGGTGGAGCCCTATGGGTAGGATTAGTGTCCTTACAAAAGACGCCCCATAGAACTTTCTTCTACCTTCCACCATGTGAAGTTACAACAGGAAGACTGCATCTATGAACCAGGAAGCAGACCCTCGCCAGACACTGAATCTGCTGGCATGCTTTGATCTTGGATTTCCCGACCTCCTGAAATGTGAAAAATAAATGTTTGTTGTTTAAGCCACCCAGTCTGTAGTATTCTGGGGTTACATTAATAGTAGCCCAAACAGACTAAGACAGCTAGTATCTGGGGAACTTGGAGCTACAAGGTGTGGAGCTTGGAAAGAGCATGGGTTGCAGGCATATTGCAGATTGCCAGGTCTCTGGGGGTCAGGTCAGTGCTCCAGAACCAAGAGAAAGCTGACACTGCTAGAGGGAAAGCCTTGTATGCCACAAGGTTTGTCAGCAGGCAGCACAGTGAGCCCAGCATCAGCTCTGCTTCACAGAATTGGTCTTGAACCACTCGCCTCTGCCCAGCCACTACCATTCCTCCTGGTCTGATCCCTGTTTGTGACCATGTTCAAGACTAAGACCTCATGCTCATCATCTCTGCTGCTGATCCTCACTTCCCTCTCCACCCTCCATCCTCAGCCTTCCTCTGTGCCCTGGGAGACCCATACAGACTGCATCTTTGCTGCCTGGTTCAGGTTGGGAAGCTCTAGCAAGAGGTCCCAGGGTGAGAGGAGGAAGAAATTGGGGTATTCCTTCCCCATCCCTCCCCTGTTTGGGTGTAGACCTCTGCAGTCTACACCCTTCCAGCACTGCAGCTTCTACCACCCTCCTCATGGACCCAGGCCCCACTGGGCTCCAGTGATAGCCTCTCCTCCCCTGCTCCTTCAGCCATCCGGGTGGAAGTGGCTTCTTGCTCTTGCTAGTCTCTGGGTGCCTCACTCTTCCTTGTCAACTCCCTCAACCCCTCCATACCTCCGAGAGCGATCCCGTCATCAAAATGTCTCCTTTTGGGCTAATTGGGATGCATTTTCTTTTCCGCCAGGGCCCTGATTCATAAATCATCTCTTTGTGAACATATATATTTATACATTATCTCATTTGAGAAAGGTGCTTAGAATAATTTTTAAAATGTGAAGTCATGAAAGTTAAAAGTGTAATTAAAAAACATGGGCACAAAGACACAAATTGGAACCAAAGATAAAACTAAGAAAGCTGCACAGGGTCATAACCTCTCCACTTGGTTATTCACAGGCCACCAAGGTAGCCTCTTGTTTTCCAGATGCCCACAGATAAAGTATAGCAACTATTAAGTTCAGACTCTATAAAATACAAATAAACCAATTACCTGGAGCAAACACAATTGTCTGGAGACTGAAGTTTTAGCAGCATTCTCCTAGTTGTAATGAAAAGAGGCTTATATGGACAGGACCGGAAAGCGGAGGGTGTCGCCCTGAAGACGCCCCCCTTGGCAATGAGGGAGCAGGGCATGTGCCGGGGATCTAACAACAGGAACTACAGTGTGGCCAGGCCACCCAGTTGAGGCACCTGGACCCAGGGCACCTCCAGAAAACTCACTGAAGGGCTTGCTGTGTCTGCAGCCCACTGGTCTGCCATTAGCACCGCTGGGCCATATCTAAGTATTGACTTCTCTTTGCTTCTCCTTCTGCCAACAACTCGCTTCCTCAAAGGTCTTTGCTCTTCCTCAGAGCTTCTGGCTACTCAGACAGTGCCATAATTTTGTTTGCACACAGCATATGTTTATTTGGAGTCTCTCTGTTCTACCTTACAGCCTCTCTCTGGCATCCAACCAGCCTCACTTTCTGCCACTAATAACTGGAACCTTCTTATAGCTTTCCACTCAAGTTTTCCATAGTGAAAATCCGATTGGCCAGCTTTCCCCTCTTTGGGCAGAACTTTCCATATTGAGCCACATCATCACTGGCTTGGTCAGGTGTCCACCCCTAGTGCCATCAGGGGGCTACCGGGATGGGCAGAGTCACATGCTCAGCATGGTGGCTCAGGGGCTGTGGCGTGGGCAGGGCAGTTTCCTTTAGAAGAGGAGGACTGACCCGTACATATAGACTGCACCACCTGGAGTCCACCCGTGGACAAGGAGAACAGTGCCAGTCACTTTGCTCTTCACTAAGAGACTGTGGGAGATGTGTGAACATCTGCTGAGTCTGGTCTACCGGACTCCCCCGAGTAAGGAATTTCTGCCAATCTACTCTAGCTCTGAGAGCAGGACCCAGACACCAGGGGGAATATGGGCTGAGCCAAAACAGTAGGCATTTGAGTTTGGTGAGGTCACTGGTCCCCCTGCACACCAGAGTTGAGGATGGCAGGATGAATGCTGAGCGCCATCTGCTGGTGAGGACGGAGCAGGACGACACCCTGACTCAGGCCATGGACAAGGTGAGCTATGGGTGGAGGCCCCCAAGGACTCCAGCGCAACACGGCTGGGGAAGGCCAGCAGTGCCGCTCAGCCGGTCCAGAGATTGTGTTCCTTTGTGGTGTGGACAGCCGTCAGAGGAGAAGGTCCCCCAGGGAGTTTAGCAATGGCCAGTGCTGGCAGAACTGGAGTTCTAACCCTGCCACGTATCAGCTGTGTGATCTTGCACAAATCACTCGATTACTGAACCTGTGTCTGCTTGTGTAAAACCCAGACAGTAAGATCTACCTTGAGGAGCTGAAGCAAGAAATACATGGTAGAGTGGGTATTCAGCACTTGACGACGAAGCTTTCAAAAACTGATAGTACATTTTATAATGAGCATTATTGGTGGACCTGCTGACTTGTTTTCTAACATTTGCAATAGAATTGGGGCTCCCAGTGACTTGAGAGGAAAGTAACCTTTCAAACCAAAATGGGGACCGTGGGACCCATGGCGAGGCAGCCATAGCATTTTGGATAGATAGCTCAGCTTGCCATGGGTTAAATAATCTATGGTGAGACCCAGATTTGAAAATAAATTTTTTAAAAGGCAGCAGTACAAGGAAAGATAACAGCTCTGTCCAGAGGCACAGCAGGCTAGAAAGCATTTTCTGGCATGGAGACACAAGGATGGCTCAGTCCATCATAGCATAACTCTGACCTCTGAAATCCAGGAAGTTGTGAGGGGACATGCAGGCAACCTGGACCTCATATTGGAGTCACGCTCTCTCACAACGCCCCTCTCCACCCACATCTGAGATCCCTTGTTCCAGTGAGGATTTGAGCTCTGAGTCACTGAACTCACCTGCCTAGCCGGGGGAGGGCTGCAGGGGGCAGGCAGCTGAACGCTTCTCTTTTTCTGTCTCCTGGGGGAAGAGACTGTCCCCCTTCAGCCAAAGGGGCCATTTCTTGAGGCAGAAGGGAGGAGGCCCTGCTCGGTCTTGCTGCCAGGCACAGGCTGAATTATCTTGCAAGAGCAATCGGAGTCTACCTTGGCTGAAGTCAGTGAGGTTGTAAAATCACTTCCCCGAGGCACTCCAGCACCCAATTTGGAGATGAGTGGGGATTTACATGATTCAACGGAATGTTTCTTTCCGGTGTCAGGGCTCAGTCAGTTGTGAAGGAGGAATTTGTGAGCAAAGCTTACCAGCTGTGTTTGAGCTTCCTCCTTCTCCTTGTCCGGAGGGGCTGGAGGAGCTGAGGCAAAAAGGGCTAAATCTTTTGGGGGAGGTAAAAATAAATGATGCTCAGGGGTGGGATCCATCTGCTCACTGTGACCCT
The DNA here is from genome assembly GCA_028533085.1 of Varecia variegata. Taxonomy (NCBI): domain Eukaryota; kingdom Metazoa; phylum Chordata; class Mammalia; order Primates; family Lemuridae; genus Varecia; species Varecia variegata. Next base: position 69,789,059 of record CM052444.1, on the reverse strand, counting down.
GTGGAGCTCTTTCTATGGGGTCAGGAGGGATGAGCAAAGGAAATTTTCTGAGTCTAAACCCACTATTAAAAGGACTCTCAACTTACTGACTTTATTATGGGCTATATGCTACATAAAGTCATTTACATAACATTTTCTCATTAAATTCTTATAACAGCTCTATGAAGTAGGTATTTTTGTCCTCATGAAACTGAGGCCCAAGAAGTTAAGTGATGAGACCAAGGTGCCACAGCCAGAAAGTCACTCAGCTGAATCAGTACTGTCCTACTCCCGGGGAACCCTCCCTGGAGTTGTGCCTGGGATTTACACCTGGATGTGTTGATTTCCAAATACATATGACTCAATCTAAGAACAAAGTGAGCCAGTATGTGTGTTCACTTACAGTCCAGGTGAGATCTGACTACGAACAGGTTAACAGGTTGCTGGAAGCTGGGGAAGGTAGTGTCTGTGTCACCGCCCCGTAGTTTGGTGAGTAAAGCTGGGGATTGGAGTCCTCAACCAGACTGAATTCAGATCCCTGCTGATCCACTTGCCAGGTCTGGGATTCCAAACATGTCATGTATTGTTTCTGTGCCTCAGTTTCTCCATCTGTTTAAGTGGATTGCTGTAAGAACTCAGAATGATTGTCAATATGATGGCCTTGCTATATGGTTTAGGCTCCGCAGATGTTAGGTTTATCTGTCTTTCAGTTATCCCTCATCGTGTAACTAACCATTCCAAAACACAGTGGCTTAACACTAAAGCAATCACTTATTTTTCTCACAATTTGGTCAGGACTCAGCAGAGACCTCTTATCTCTGCTCCGTGCAGCACTGGCTGGGGCGGCTTAGCTGGGGACCCTCTTCCAAGATGGCAACAAAGCCGCTTGTCAGTTCCTTTCCACGTGGGTCTCTCCACAGTGCGGCTTGTGCTTCCTCGCAGTATGGTGGCTGGTTAGGACAGAAAGTGGAAGCTGTCAGTTTATTAAGGTCTGGGCCTGGAAACTGGCATATTTGATTGGTCAAGAAGTCTCAGAGCCCAGATTCAACGGGAGGAGATATTAATGGGAAGTATATCAATTGGTTTTGAGATCATGTTTTAAAACTACCATGCTACAGTTTACTCTCTGGCCACAAATTATTTACATTTATTCTACATGCCAACTATACTCTCTGCCTCCCAATGTCCCCTAATAGTCTCATCCATTATGGTGTGAGGTTCAGGCTACAAGGTCCAGGGTCTTGTCATCTAATCAGGTTGAGATGCCAATGAGGCTCCTTGGGTGCAGTTCCCCAGATAAAGCTCCTTCTTGATGAGAAATCCTGTGGACTAAAAAGAAAAGCCATCTGCTTCCATGTGCAATGGTGGGACAGACAAACTCAAACCAACGGAGCAGAGACTGGGCTGCTGGGTGAGAGTTTCTTGTAGCAGCCTAGTGCCAGGGACTGAGCACGGGCTTTGCTCTAGATGACCTGGTTCCAAACCTAGACTCCACCACTGATTTTATGGTGGCAGTGAATATGTCATTCCATTCCTCAGAAGCTCAATTCCCTTTTCTTTATAATGGGAACAACAATCTCTGCATCATAGGACACTTTGTGAGATGTAAATGAGTTGTTGTACTTGAAACTGCCCAGCAAAGCGCATATACTAGGTCTCCAATATATGAATAGATGGAGTGGAAAGGTATTTATTCCCAGAGTAAATGAAAGAGATTTGTAAACTGTAAGGTTTTTGCAAGAATAACATGCGTTTCTTTCTTTTGTTAACACCTGTTGGTTGCTCCCCAGTCAAGACCCCAGCAGCCGCAGTGTGGGGTCCCCTGTGCCCTGGGTCTGGTGGCAGCTGGGTCTCTGAGGCAGAAGCTGGGAAAGGGAAGATGCTAGCTGCACATTAGCTGAAAGTCATGAGACTTTTCCTTTCCGTTTGTGCTTGTCTTTTTCCAGAAGCCACCAGATTTCATCTACACGGGGTTACACCCACATGTAGTAATCCAGCTTTCTGGTGCTAGGGAAGATTTCTGAAAAGGATAATTAGACCAATCTACATTGTGGTCTGAGCAGCAGGGGTGGCAATATGGTTTCTGTTTCTGAGAATCATTGTTGGAACAGAATGAATACAGGCTTAGAAGTAGGCAGACCAGGGTTCAGATCCAGATGCTGTCTTTTCCCGACTGGGTGGTGTGGGAAAGGTCCCTTACCCACTGGATCCTTGGCTGTCTCACCTGACAAATGGGCACATCATCGTTCCAGCTGATGCAGTTGCTGCAGAAGGCACTGAGAGCTCCCTTCAATGCCTGGGGCAGAGACAGTGCCAAACAGATGTTGCTTTATTATTGCTGGGGGAATGTGGCATAATAATACCCACCTCGTCGGCTGGTGTTAGGATTGGATAAATTTCACGTGGAATATCTCCATAAAGTTGGGCATGTAGAAAGTGCTCAGGAAATGGTAGTTGCTGCTATTGCTGCCATTAATAATTTTAATTTTAGCAATAATAGTGTCAATCACACTCAACTAGCAATCTTTGAAAGTTTCCACAAGTTTGGAGACAAGAAGGTTTAAATTATGTATATAAATACCATTTGAAAGACTTCTCCTGTGAAAGCCAGGTATGTAAACAATTTATTGGCATAAAGAAAGGAAATAAAATATAAAGATAAGCAGAAAGAAAGCCATATTAAGACCAGTGTCCACAAATTTGTTGATGGTCCGGGGAAAGAGTGCACAGTAAAATCTCCACTTTGAAGTGGATTTCGGGTTTTTTAGGCAGAGGGAAATGCTAAGTGGAGCAGGTTTATTGAACAATTCAAACTGGAGGTACAAACCAGATATGGTTTTATTTATTTTCCAGCCACTGCCTTTAGCTCTGTCTAAATCCACTTTCCTATATCTTATAAGCAAATCCATGGCTTTTTGGTCACTTTGGCAATGAGGATATACCCAATCCAGTATTTTAACCTCCTTGTTCTAATCATACTACTCAATGCATGGGCTACTCTAGCACGTCTCAGAAACCAGGAGAGAAGTAGGTGCAGTGTCTGTCTTCATGAGTTTCCAAACTCCGAGACACCTCTCTCAAGAACTTTCTTAACTATGTTCCCCTCCGTATCAGGGTGGTTCCTGGCTGAGACCTCAAATTCTGCAGCTTGGTTGACAACAAAGCATGGAATAAGATGCTATATCGATTAGCTATTGTCATAATAATGCTGCGTAACAACTATTCCACAACTCAGTGGTTTAAACCACATCTTCTCTCACAGATCTGTGGGCAGCTGTGCAGCTCTACTTCCAGCTGTGGCAGGTGAAGGGTGAGCTGGTCCAGTTTGGATTTGGCTGAGCAACTCTATTTCAAGCTGAAGGTGTGCAGGTTTGCTGGGCCATTTTGTTCCATTGTCTCTTTTCCTCTGAGATGGGAGAGCTACCTGGGGCATATATATATATATATATATATATTTGCATCAGTGATATTTGGGCATGTTTAGTTTATGGTTATAATAGAGACATAAAAGGGTGTCTCCAAGTATCATGCCCTCATACAACAATGTCCAAAAGCATGAAGAGCAATGAGGACTCTCCTTGCACATTTCTTTCTCTTCATCAGAGTAGACAGTCTCCCCAGAAGTTACCCAACAGATTTCCCTCTGCATTTCATCTGCCAGAACTGAATCCCATGGCTATGTCCAAATGCTTTTTCTATATGATCAATTCTTATAGAAATGCGTACTCCTCCTTTGGGTTCCAATACCACCTCTGGGGACAAGAAAAAAGCATACCCAGGTTTAGGGTAACTAAAAACAAATGAGTCGGGGGAAAGGAGAAAGAAGAATCCAGCTTCATATTTTGTTGCCTAATCAGCTACAGGAACACAATTATATAGTTTCAATAGTGTGGATTATGAGCCTCATAGGGATCATTCATTTATTCTACAAATATTTATTGATGCCTGCTCTATGCCAGGCACTGATGTTCTCGGTGCTGGGAAGACTTCCGTGAGTGAACAGCACCTGCCTTCATGATGCTTACAGGTTACGACACTGCTCCTCTTCCTTGATGCCTCTCTGGAGAGATTAGCAGCACTCCCCCAAATATGTGTTCTTTTCATAACCTACTACATATCTGTCCTCATCTCAATCTGATATTAATCTGCGTGTAATGCCAAAGACAGGATCATAGGCTGACTTTCAAGTCAGGCTAAGCTGGCCTCATCCTCTCTCCTTCCTGCCTTCTTCTTTTGGCCTCATTTCCCTCATCTCTGGACAAGGTATAAGAATGTCCATCCAAAACTACCGAAAGAATTGCAGGAAAAGCATGTGTGCTCAATAAATGGTAGTGCTTTTCTTTCTGCCTACATGGATTGCATACCTACATCTAATTTCAGGGCAGTTGGCATCAGAGTGCATGGGCATCTGGTCTGGACACCCTTCTGTTTTCTAGGACTCTGATGCTAACAAGAATGTTGAACCTACGGCACGCTCTATGCCTGCCTGACCCCCTGCCCCTGTGCAGTGGAAGGCCGAGCCTGCGATCCTTGGTGCTGGGCCCCTCACCCACTGAGCTTTGCTGGAGGCTCTCACGTACATTATCTCAATTACTCTTTCCAGCAGGCCTGCAAGGCAGGTGTTCCTTAGCCTCATTTTATAGTAGAGATACTCAAGACTCAGAGAGCTAAGTGACTTTTGCAAGGTTATGAAAGAAATCAGTGGCCGAGTTTGCCTGGAAACCCAGGTGCCCTACCTCCCGTCTTACGCTCGTTCTAATTTCTTTGCACCATCTCCCTGACACACCCCCCATGCTCCCTGTCGCATCACAGAGATGCTTGAAAGTGAAACCCAGAGCATTCTCAAGAAAGGGAGGCACACACGGTTATTGTTTTTCTTGCAATTGTGTACATAGGAGGCATTAACATTCACCCAGGAGCCACTGAAATCCACTCAACCGGAACCAACGCTGGCAGAAGGAGTCTGACCAAATTTGTTTGCAGTGGGCTAATCCGGCTCTGTCTCTCGCTCCACACAGTCCGGCTTTGTGAGCAGGGAGAAAGTCTAATTATAGACTGACAGCCCAGAGCGTCTCATGGGAAGACAAATCTTGAATAAAAGTATTAAAAGAGACTTGAATGGTTCGGAAATACATATGTACGTGTGTTTCCTAGTCCTGCAGTTCCAAGAGGGATTTCCGAGATCAGGATTATAGAAGCCTAAGATTTCAGACTGGAGGAGTCTATGGAGAGGAGCCAGCCCTCAGGTGTGGACACTGAAGTCCAGAGAAGTCAAGCGACAGTCCCAAGGTCCTGTAGTGTGCTCCTGGTGCAGACTGGTGTTAAGAATGCAAGTGCCTGATCAGGATCTTCTGAGTTCCCTCCGTTCCCTTTGCCCCCAAGGATTTCCCCTTGAGTGGCAGGTGCACGGTGTTCCAGTCTCCAGGAGCCAGCCTCAGCTCAGTCCCCACCCAGACCACCCTCTAGTGGCCCCCAGAGTATGAAGAGCAGGTCTGATCAGGAGGCCTGGCAGCTTCCAGGGGTTCAGCAGCGCCTCTCGTGCTTGGGAGTGGGGTCCACATCTTAGTCTTTTTTTTTATTTATTTATTATAGCTTATTATGGGGGTACAACCGTTCTGGTTAAGTATATTGCCCATGCCCCTCCCAACCCCCCGAGACTGAGCCTCAAGGGTGTCCATTCCCCCGACAGTGCACATCACACTTACATCTTAGTCTTAACAATAACAAAACAAAACCACAAAACCACAAAACCCAGGCCCTTTGCTGTGGCCTTTGCCTGTCCTTCCACCCTTCTTTCCTCATGGTATACGTGGTTCTAGCCCGCCGGAGAGCTGGCTGACTCCCAAGCTGGCCGCACTCCTGGGCATCTTCCCTGTTTAGCTCATGCTGTTCCCTCTGTCTGGAACACTTGCTCTTCCTTCCTTTCTCTGTCTAAGAAACTTCTACATCAACCACCTTCCCAATCCCCACCCCCTGCGTCCCCAAAGCCTGTGTCCCATGTAGGCAGCTGTGAGTGGACGCTCCAGCGTGGATCTCCCATGCTCTGCCCCGCACACTCGGCCCCGGGCCCGGTGGCGTGATGGGAAGGGCTGTGTTCTCTTCATCTCTGAGGGCTTGGTGCCCACCACAGTGCCTAACCCCAGCTCTGGACGAGATGCACACCGTCGCTGACTGACCGCCATGTGCATCATATCGCTGATTACGACGTAATGGGGAAAAAGTGGTCCTCCATCCCACAGCTCAGGTTCTGACCCATCAATCCATTGGGTCGCTACCCATCTGAGACTTAAAGGCTACAATTGATTCAAGGGGCCTCATTTAAAGTGTAAATACCCATATGCTGATGACATAACGATGCCTAAAATACATAGAGAAATGGCACACACTTGAGTCTACTCTCTCAGCTTCTCAGAGACCTGCACACCATTAATGACTCTTCAGTGGTACCATGAGTGCTGGATGAGAGCAAGCCCAGCCTGAATGGCTGCAGGAGGGTGTTTCTGAAGCAAAGGGTCACGACAGAAAGGGCGGGAGTGAGGATTACAAAGAGAAGCAGCATCCATCATGATTTTGCCTGGAAATGCCTGTTAATTCAGGGCCATTCAGCAAACATGGATTAGGTACTATGTGTGTGTGTGTGTGTGTGTATGATATAAATATGTAGGTGTATATACACATATAAAACATATATATTTATAAACCTAATGACCGGCAAACCCATTATGCAGGAGGGGCAATTAAGGCATAGTGGTGAAATAACTTGCCCAAAGTTGCATAGCTGGTTAATGGTGATGTTGGGATTTCCATTCAGACATGTTGGATGTAAAAGCGGCAATCTTCCTATAACTGCACAAAATATATGCACCTACTGTGTGTCAGCACCAGGAATACAGAGATGATTTAAATCGTGGCCCCTGCCTTCAGGAAGCTTGCAGGGTACTGGGAGAATAGACAGTGAGCAGGTATCTCACATGGTGCTGGGAGAGGATGGGAGGTCGGGGACTGTGGGCAAGGTGATGTTGCCTGGGACATTGCTTGGAATTGCCTGAGCATGGTGGCCACACAAAGCCGCTGTTTTCCAGTTGGTTTTAGTATTGTTTTTAATATCTCTGCACACAGCATGCTTGCTTATTGCCTGCACAAGGGGCAGAGGAAGCTGGCCGGCTGTGAAGAGCTAGTTCCGTTCACTGACTCTCACGTATCTAGTGGACAGATACGTTCAATGGGCCAGGCACAGCCCTGCCTGCCAGGAGTTTCCAGAAATCACCAGTGGGGTGAATGACAAACTGCCAAATGGATGGGAGCAGAGGAGAGGGCTGCCCTGCACCAAGCCATGAGTGAAAGCATTGCAGAGAAGAGGACAATCAACCCGTGGACAAAACCTGGGGAATTTGAAAATTAACTCTGGTTTTTATTACAGCCAAATTCTAAGACGGATTGCCCAAAGATCCACAAGTTGGCCAGAGCTGCTTACAAGGCTGAATGCCTTTTTTGAGAAAAGTTCTTTAATTCCTACTCTAATGAGCCAGACACTGAGTCCCTCTCATCCCACCCCCTTAAATGCAAATACAAAGCTTCGGTATGAAGTGGGGAGAACCAGACACACATTAGCCCATCCACTGTAAAGCCTCTGATTGAGACCAATTACCTAAACCAGCCCCACTTCATTTCCAGTCGAAAACCCACCGCTAATGTCTGTTGGTTGCAGCCAGGGACTGATGAGGCAATCAGGAGGAAAAACAGATATAATAGACATGTAATCTCACAAAGGGTGGAGACGGGACGCTGGGGAAGGCAGTGGACGGGAGATGCTCATTTGCTGTCTGAATACTGTGCCAGGGACTATGTTGAATACTTTGCAGATTTCTCCAGTGAGGGAGAAGAATATCATGATCCAGCATGCGTGTACACACGCATGCACACAAACACACACACAGTCCCCAGAGAGATACCTCGAATCAACCCACAAAACTGTAAGCTTGGACCCCCCCATGCTGACTGCCTATCAGTCAGCTGCTCAGAGAGACTCCGTGTTGGCTGTGGCCATTGTGAGACTGGCCATATCCAAGTTGAAATTTCTACTTTGAGTTGCTCCCAAAGTTTTCAACCCTTGAGGTTCCATAATTGTCCTGGAACCTCGGCAGAGATGGGGAAGGGGCCCCTCTACCACTTTGCCACCTGGGCCTTACAGCTGGAATCCTTCCATCAGTTTCTGCTGGTAGCATCCTCCCTGCAGAGGGGCTCAAAATCAGTCCAAGGCACCTGGGTGTGAACTTCCCACATTCCATCCTCCTCCAGTAGTCTTTTTACCAGATCCTACCTTTATTCTACTTCTCCCTTTTCTTGGTACTTAAATGAAAGCTACCATGCATATGAATGGAGAAAAATAGACACTGGCAAGGGGAAGCATGTTTTAAATAAAGCAGCAACATTCACTCGAAATGCCCAGTTGTGAATAGATTTCTTTGTTTAGTGTTAAATCCTATCTTGTTAGATAGGTATTATTTTATCCATGTTACAAATGAGCAAATGGAAGCAAAAACACAATAACTGGTTAATGGTACTTTCTGACCTAAAGCTGTATTCTTTCCATTCCATCAGGTTGCCTCCATTTGTGTTAGATTTGCAGAATTTAGATCTCCTACCCAGACCAGGTGAGCTGCAGGCCGGCACAGGGAATGTGGTGTAGAGCTTCTAAAAGCTCCCCAGAGAGCATGGATCTGGATGTCACCCTGAGGTGGTGAGCAGTCTGAGCCAACACAGGACAGGCTCCCTTCTGAGGCCATAACTCACAGGCTGATTTAGATAGTGAAAAGTGTTTCCTCAAGACAGTCAATGTGTTTTCAAAATGAATTGCCATCTTGCTGTCTATTCTGCGTGGTATTTTATAACTATCTATCTTTGATAACAGAATGCTACAATTAAGGTGAAATCCACATATGCAGACCTAACAATTTTTTGGCATTTCCCATTCATCTTAGAACACCTGGGCTGAAAGCAGATGGGTGCCCCACCCCTGTCTCAGCATGTGTGTACGCATGTGCACGCACACACAGACACTCACAGAGGCATGGAACAATCCCATTTGACTTAGATTCTCTCTTTTGATTTCATCTTGTGATGATCTCTTCATTCACTTTATTTCACTTTCTTTGTCCCCTGGAAATTGTATTCATTCACCGCTAAGGCATAATGGACTGAGAACTGGACATGGAGCTAGAAGGTCCAGGGCTTAGTTCTGATATGTCCTTAGTAGTTACGTGACCAGACCGAAGAGATCTCAAGATTTGCAGTTGGACGGATTATAAATCCATCACTCTGAGACTCGCCAGCTGTGTGGTTGCAGGCAAATTGCTTAACCACTCGGAATCTCAACATCCTCATCGTCAAAACTGCATTGATATTACTGGCCTTGCAAGATTGCTGTGAAGGTTAACGGACAAGGAAAGGGTCAGGCACAGGACCTGGAACTCTATTTATCTTGGTTCCTTTTTCCACCTTAATCACTATCTCTCTGGCTCTCAGGATTCTCTTCAGGATAATGATATTTATCTCACAAGATTACTTTGAGGATTAAATGAAAAAATATACCTGAAAGTATTATGAAATACTAACCTATTTTTAATTGACTCGTTTGCTTATTCACTCAATCAACAAATATTTCTTATTAAGGATGTAGGGTTAAATGATATTAGTGACTACAAAGAAGGGTCTGACACAGAACTTACGCCTAAAGAAATATTCACTCTCCAGATGTACCCTGCTCCCCTAGAAAAACATAATATGAGGCAACAATTAAAAGTGCTTCTAGTATGTTTATGAGCTTTAGATAAAGGAGATACCTTCCAGGTGAGCCATCAGCCAAAGATCCACGAGAGACGCGATATCTGCGAAGACACTTGGCAGGAAGGGAGGAGAGGATGGATAAGGTCAGGTGGACGGCCCAGTGTGAGCAGAGTCACAGCAGTGGCAAAGGGTGAGGAAGGTACGAGGAACCTGGACTATATACTGTGGGGACAATTAGAGGGTCACGGTTGACAAGGTTGCAAAGAGAAGCTGAGACCCATTTATGAAGAAATTTGGACTTTTAATTTTATAGACAATGGGGGAGCCACTGAAGCTCTCTGAGCAGGAGAGTGATGCTGCCTGGGCTGGTTTTCTTGAAGACAATCTAGCAGTGACGTAGAGGGAGGTTTGTAGTAGCAGAAGGGGAGGCCCACTAGGGGCAGTTACGAGAGCTTCAGAGAGCCATGAGGCCCTGAAATGGATCAAGGACAGTGAGGACGAAGATGGGAAGCTTGGAGGGAAAATATTACAGAGGAATATGGTAGAAATTAAGTGACTCTGCTGGGGAGAGGGGTGGGAGAGCTGATAAAGGCTAAAGTGCAGTCCTGACTGCCACTGAGTTCTTGGGCAAGGAGAAAAGGCATCAGAGAAATTTGAAGAGCGAGCTCATTTAGGTAGGAAGACATTAAGGCTTGTATATAAAAATAAGAAGAAAATTAATTTACCAAGATTTCAGGGGTCAGAGGAAGGCAAACCAGCCTTTTTGTGGCTCAGTGTTTCCCAAGCTAGGTACTACTGACATTTGGAGTCAGATAGCTCTTTGTCGTGGGGGCCGTCCTGGGCATTGTAGGGTGTCGAGCGGCACCCTGGCCTCCACCCACTGGGTGCAAGTAGCACAACCCCCGAGTTGTCATAACCATAAATGTCTCTGTTGGTCAAAGAGGTGGTTCCCACATGTGCTGCCCTGAGCAGGCCCAGGGGTGTCCAGGTATAGCACCCCCCGCACCCTCCACATCTTCAGTAAAGCATTATGAAACGCCTGTCATCACTGGATGAACTGTGGGAAAAGGAGAAGAGTGGCTTTCCACGTGGGTTAGAAGTAGGGTAGGACTAAGGCCAAGGGAACCCAGGAGTCAAACTGAAGAGAGGAAGGAGGAAGAGACCATGAAAATTAGATGCTTGTGGGGCCTTCCAGGACCCAGAATTGATATTCACTTCTGTTAAGTTTTACCCAAATCTCTAAGGAAAGAAAGATATTAATAAAAACCGCTGGGTGCCTTTTCAAAATCTCCACATTTAAATCAGATACACATTTCTTAAGCATACAAGTTATTTGTTAAATTTTCACCTAACTTTGAGATTATGATGCCACTGGACAATCCTGCTAATGAGAGAATCTCAATGTCTCCAAGGACATTGATCCAGCTGTACATTCTTGGGCAAGTTAGTTAACTTCTCTGAGCTCCATTTCTTTGACTGCAAAATCAAGTTAATAGTTTCCATCTCATAGATTTCTTATGAGGATTAAATAAGACATATGAAATGCCTGCCACATAGTAGGTGTTCAATTATTGTCTACCTGCCTACCTACCTATCTGCCCATCTCTATTTATTTAATTTAATTTATGTCTGGAAGAGCAAGAGATTGTATGTAGGTATAGCATCATCAGGCAGATGTGTGGCTGTTATCGACATTATAATTCTAGAGAATGCTTCTGAAGATGTCTATTTAAGATATCTGGTCCCCTCAAGACACAGATATGCTGGATCTTAATGATACCCAATGTCTGTATGAAAAGTGGAAAGGTCCATTGAATTACATATATTTTCCAGGCTCCAGATGTTTGCCAATATATAGTGGAATCTCCATGTAACTATTAACATTTCCTACATTTTTCTGGCTGCTTTATGTCTTAGCTGATATACCAGCATTAGCCTTGTTACAGTCTTGCAAAACAGATTGATATGACCTCAGAAGTTCCAAGAGTCACTCAAAAAGAACAGGAATTCTGTAACTCCATCTTGGTTTGGTTTTTGCCTCCGTCTGAAAATAAGATCCCTTTGCAAAACTGGTATTGGTCAAATATCTTCCTTTCCTTAACCAGATGAATATGATTTTTCAAAAAGTCTAAAGGGCAGAGGTCTTTGGTGTCTGGGCCACTTTTATGGTATTTGGCTAATCGATATCCTGGTTACTAATTAAACACATTTGAATGGAAATTGGGTAAGTACCATTAGTTTCAACCGTTAGATAGCTCTTACAGGTCCCAGCCTGTAGACATCTTTTACTTCAATCCCCTGAGTAGATAGTTGTATTCCTTCAAGGCAATATAGTGTGGTGGTTTCTGGATGAAATGTTTGCTGTTGCTTTCTTCATCTTGTCTTTGATGACTTGTCAGCCTGGGGTAACTGCACAGGAGAAAGTGAACCAGTAAGTGGGCCATATGTCTCTGCAAAATCTGCACATAGGAATCACCTGCTGGGGAACTGAGACACTTTTATGTTTGCAGTGGGCTGTGTTAGGATGGAATGCAACCTCTTTTTATGTTATTACTAATCCAGCAAAGGAGGATGGGAAAGTGAAGAGACCATGCACTTGGAGTCAGATCGGTCCATGTGTAAATCACAGCTCTAGTATTAATACTTAGAAGCTGGGGAATCCAGAGAAAATCACTTAATCTCTTTGATCCTCAGTTTCCCTAGCTGTCAAATGAGAATAATAGTGCCTCTTCTATACAACTGCTAGTAGTAGAGAATAATAATGCCTCTTCTGCATTAGATTAAATAAGATCCTGGATATAAAATGTACTTAGCTTATAATAGGCACTTAACAAATGATAGCTCTCTTGAATGATGTTGGACAGTTAACTTAACCTCTATTTCCTTTTCTGTAAAAGAGAATTATATGAATACCTGTCTCATAGTGTGTGGGGAGGATAAAATTGTGGAGATGCTGGGTTATTTCATTCTAAAAATGAGCTTACCTCTGGCTATGGGATAATAGAGGGAGGTGATATTTTCCCATGTACATTGCATTCAATTTCCTTGAAATTTCCACCCTGGCTTCATGTTTTTAACACCACCATTAGGAGTATTTTGTGGTGCTTAAGCAGGCCCTTATTTCACCTTTAGGAGAGCTTCAAAGCAGTCAGTCCCTGTCTCCCAAACATTAAAGATTTTAAATAGAGTTATTTTATTCAAATTCTCGTTAGATGATGCAATTTTGAATCATTAGTGCTTTTAAATGTTAGAGCAAGACAGATTTTTTTTTCTTGTTTTGTTTTAAGTAACAGTTCAGAAGGGGGAAAAGCATTTTAATAAGCAGTTAATTTGTAACTTGTATTTAAAGCAAATACAATTTTTGAAAAATCAGAAAATTCATCTCTAATAATTAGAAGATAAAGGCAAGAGAACTGAGGAAATTGCTGAGATACTCTTAATTATAAAAGCTTATCATTATAATCCTTTCTGAAAATGAACAAAGAGTCTTGATGTTTGATGAACTTATCAAACAAGACAGACCAGTGAAGAGGCAAATTTCAAGTCAAGGCAAAAGAGAACCAATTAAATACTTTACAAAGTGCTGAAGTAGGAAATTACGAGGTCTTTGTGTCTAATGCCAGGGTGTCTGACACTGGCTTTGAAAGTGAAAACTACATGGTGAAATGACTTTGCTGGGTTCAAATTCTGGCCCTGGTTTTTCCTAGCTGTGTGATCGCAGGCAAGTGATTTAACTTTTCTGACTTCATTTTTCTCACCTGTAAAATGGGAGGAAAGTAAGAGCAAGAATTAAGTGCATGAAAAATACCTAGAACAATGCCTAATCCCTGGTAAGCATTCAGTGAAGGCTGTCATCAATGGTGTTATAGGATTATTATTGTTAATTTTTGGTATTTCCATTCTGTCTGATGGTTGACAATAATCAGAACAAATTTATAACATGCCAATTGGCATAAATCTTCCAAATCAGTCAGGGATTTTAATTTTCTCCTTCATCTTCTTCTTTTTTTTTTAGTGATAGTACTTTTTTTTCCCCAAAATAAAATCTCACATGAACCCTAACATTGAAAACAGATGATATATATTTACAGTTTTAATGGTACACATTTATAAGCTCATGTCTAACAGTTGCTTATTATAAAGTCTTAATAGAAAAATGAGTTGAGAAAATTGTTTTAAAACAATGATGGAAGAAAGTTAAAATCTTTAGCTTCAAAATCAATGGATTTCTATATTTTATACACATAGTACCTTTCAGTATGTGTGTTGCTTAGAAGTTTTAAAAATTAGCAGTCCTTTTAATTTCTTGATATTTGTTTTATGACTAAGAGTATGTTCTATCTCAGTGAACATTCCACATGCACTCAAAAATGTGTACTCTTCTGTTGCTCAGTGCAGTTCTATGTAAATTAAGTTGGTTGTTAATGTTGCTCACATTTTCATCTTCTTGTTCTATCAATTTCTGAGGGAGGATGTTGCAATCTCCAACTGTATTTGTGGATTTGCCTATTTCTTTTTTCCTTTCTGTCAGTTTTTGCTCCATGTATTTTGAAACTCTGTTATTAAATACACACACATGCACATATAAACATACTGGATTGTTCTGTCTTCTTAATGATTTGCCCCCTTACCATTATGAAAGGCTTTCGTTATCCCTGGCAATTGTCCTTGTTCCATGTCTATTTTGTCTATTACCAATATAGTTATTTTTGCTTTCTTATGATTTGTGTTCGTAATGGCAAATATTTTTCTAATATTTTAACTTATATGACTATATTTTGAAGTATTCTTCATGTAGAGACATACATAGCTGAGTCTTGCTTTATTTAGTCTAACCACCTCTCTCTTTTAATCATAGTAATTGCAGAAAGCACTTGCACCATATGTAATTATTGATATACTTGGGTTTGAGTATACCATTTTGCTATTTGTTTTCCATTTTTTCCATGTCTTCTTTGTTTCTATTTTCTCCATTTTTGGGCCATCTTTTAGGTTAAATATTTTTCTAATTCCAAATTGATATATTAGCTATTCTACTTTATTTAAGTTTTTTTTGGTTGGTACTCCAAGAGTTATAACATAGATCATTAATCAAGCAAATGCTGATACCATTTTTATTATACCTGAATAACTCCCTTTGAAATTTTTTGTAGTGCAGGTCTTTTGGGCAATAAATTCTTCTTTATTTATGGTCTAAAAAGTCTTTATTTTAAAAGATCTCTTTGCTGAATATGAAATTCTAAGTGAATGATTTCTTCCTCTTCCCTCCCCACATCACTTTAAAAATGTCATTCCATTATCTTCTGGCTTGTATAGTGTCCGAGAGGAGAAATCTGCTTTGTTCCTCTTATGTTTTTTTCTTTGATGTCTTTTAAAGTTTTCTCTTTATCTTTTTCAGCAGTTTCATTATGATATGCCTTGGTATAGTTCTATAGGTTTATAGTTTGCATCAAATTTGGATTTTTTTTTGTCATTCTTAATTCAACTATGTTTTTTGTCCCACACTGTCTCACCTTCCTTCTGACAGTCCAATTACAGAGATGGTAGACTGCTGGATATGGTCCCACAGGTCACCGAGGCTGTGTCCTTCTTTGTTATTGGCAGTCTTTTTTTCCTCTTTGTTTCATTTTGGTTAGTTTCTACCACTATATCTTCAAGTTTACTAATCTTTTCTTCTGGAGTGTTTAATCTGCTGTTAAACCTATCCAATTTTTCATTTCAGCTATTATAATTTTCAGCTTTAAAAGTTTCATTTAGTATTTTTAATACCTTCTACTTCCCTCATTCATAATTCTCCTTAAATAATTGAATATATTTACAATAACTCATTTAAAGTTCTAGTTTGCTACTTCCATCATTTCTATTTCACAGGTCTTTAGAATTAGAAAGGACTTAACATCTAGTTTAAGCTACTAATGTTACAGAGAAAGAAACTGAGCCCTCTTTGAGGGAAGGGGAGTATTGAATAACAACAAGACCACTCTGCTAGGCATTTTACAACTCTTGGCCAATTTAATTCTCATTACAGTCTTCTAATTATCCCCCCACTTAGAGGCCTGAAAGAAACAAAGTGATTTGGTATGTTCCAAGCCATCCAGCTATCTGGTGGCACACTCAGGCCTTCTAATATCAGATTCATGTTATCACCACTACTACTGCTACCCCACTCACCAAAAAGTAAAACAACTCTTCAAAAATAAGCATCCATCTTACAAGCAAGACAAATATTTAATTTGGAGTTAAGGTATCCAAAGATTTTCATAACATTGTCAACCCAATATTTCCACTGATAAAAAACAAAATTCTTTAGGGGAATTGAAGAAATGAGAACAGGGACCCCAAACATAGAGGACAACCATCTAAGCATCTAAAGGATTTTTGCATTTTTTAAACAGGCCATATAGGCAGTAGACCCTAAAGAAGTTTCAGCCATGATTTTCCTTTTGATTTTTTTGCCTTTATGGTCATCAGAGTATGTTTACCAAAGTACCTTGGGCCAGGGCCGTGTGAATATCTTCAATAGTTCTTCAGATGATTGAAAATCAATATGTATTCAGGCAACATGAATTTTTAATTATATAAACAATTCCAGTAGTAGATATGACTCAAAAGTGAGTCATGGTCATATGAAGATTTTTATTCAGAATAACTAATATTTAACTATACTTCACGTGGCATTGGGTCTGGGCTATGAGTGTGATTAACCTGAGTTTAAGTCCTGGCAACACAACTTAGTGGCTATAGAATTTTGGCCAGTTACTTAAACTCTCTTAGTTTCAATTTTTTTATCTATAAAATGGGAGAATCCATATTTCATAGAGTTCTTGGCAGGAGTCAGGAGTTAAGAAAGTTTGCATAAAATACTTAGCATAGAAGCTACATGGTAAACTTCTAGAAAATTATTTTTATGACTATTTCTCTTTTGTCAGAAATCCTTCATAGTACATCTTACAATGCTAAAATGATGCACAAGCTTTGGAGTCAAACAGCCTTGGTTTGAATCCTGGATTTCCCACTTACTGCTCATATAACCTTAAGAAAGTTATTTCATTTCCTTATGAATCTGTTTTACTCACCTATAAAATGGGTATAATAATTCCTACCCCACAGGGTTCTTATGAAATTTTAATGAGATAACTTAAGATTAAATGAGAGAATATATTAATACAAAAGTTTGCTTATCGAGTTCCCACTATACACCAGGTACTGTGCTCAGCTCTAGGGTATGATGGTGAGCAATATGGTCATGATCTCTGCCGTACAGAACCTGCAGTCTAGGAGAAGAAATAAAACGTTGGAAGCTCTATGTTTATAGCACTATGTTCACATAGGGCAGGCAGGTCAAGGAAAGCTACATGGAGAAAATAAACTGAAGGTTTAGCCAGATAAAAGAAATATGATTAGTACTCTGTGTGAAGGAAATAGCATTATGCAAATACTATAGGAGAGCTTAGCTAAAAGTTCTGCATGGAATTCTGTGTGTATCTGGTACAAATAGATACTTTTTTGCATTCATTCATTCATTTATTCAATAAATAAATATTCCAGGTATGCTAGGTGCTAGGTAATGACCTAAACAGATAATGTCTCTATACTGATGAAATTTACAGTGTAGTGATGTAGTTAATCAGTAAATATGTAAACAAAATTTCATTAAAAATTGTGATAAACACTATGAAGGAAACAAATAGGGCCCTTTGATACAGGATGTCGGAGCAATCTAAAGTTAGGCTGGTGGGGAGGGTTCTCTGTGGAAGTGGCAGCTAAACCAAGAGGTGAAAGATGGTAGGGAGAAGCCATGTCAAGAACCAGGGAAAGGAGAGTGATCACATGTGCTAAGACCTTGTGGTGGGAAGTGGCTTGTCATGGTCAGGATGACATGTTTAAGATGACATGTTTAGGATGTCATGTTTAGGATGACATGTTCAGGATGACATGAAGGATGGGAGCACTGTGAAAGCAGGGAATTGTGCCATGAGCGGCTGTCAGAAAGGACAGGGGCCAGATCCCAGAGGACCTTGGGCACCATGATGAGGAATTTGGATTTTATTCTATGTGTGGTAAACACAGAAAACATAAGAAAATCCCTTATAAAGGAATGATATTATCTGATTTCTCATTTAAAAAAAATCATCCTGGTTGCTGTGCAGAGAATAAATTGGAGAAAGGTGAAGTGAAAGGTCTTGGCCCACAGGAAGTCATAGCAAGGAGATGAGTTGGTTAAAGGAGAAAATTAAGCATTTAGACGTAGAGCCACTAAGTTCACCATGCCCAAGAGGCAACTAGTAGAGATATAAAATGAGGCCACTGGATAAACAAAACAGGACTGCAGAGGAGTGGCCTAGGTCAAAGGTCTAAATTTAAGAGGCATTAGCACAGATGCTATGTGAAGCCAAGGACATGAATCTTACTTCCTCAAGGGTGAGAAAAGCAGAAAGAGAAAAGAGGATAGATAAGACTGCATCCTGAGGAATTCCAGATTTTAGAAGAGAAGTCAAAGAGAACTGGCCAGAGGTAGGAAGAGAGCAAGGAAGTATGCTGAAGAAGTCCAAAACATGAAAGTTTCATGAAGGAAAAAGTGGTTAACAGAGGATGTCTTAGTCCATTTTATGTTGCTTTAAAGAAATACCTGAGGCTGGGTAGTGTATAAAGAAGAGAGGTTTATTTGGCTCATGGTTCTGCAGGCTGTGCAAGAAGCATGGCATCAGCATCTGCTTGGGGGTGAGGACTTTTCTTTTTAATTGACATATCCACTCTTACTGTGTTTTTCCAGCACCTACTACTGTATGCTAGGCACTGTTCTAGGCCAGGGGAGATAAGAGGGAATGAGAAAGACAAAGTCCTTGCTCTCAGATTTTGTAGAGCTTCTTTTCTAGAAGAGAAGTTTATGTGATCATTTTATATAGTTTAAGTTCTATAAGGAAAATAAATTAATGCTAACACACTGTTGATGGGAATGTAAGTTAGTACAACCTCTGTGGAAAACAGTATGGAGATTTCTGAAAGCACTTAAAACACATCTACCATTTAATCTAGCAATCCCACTACTGGGTATCTACCCAAAGGAAAAGAAGTTATTATATCAAAAGATACCTGCATCCATATGTTTATCGCAGCACAATTCACAATTGCAAAGATGTGGAATCAATCTATGTGCTCATCAACCAATGAGTGGATAAAGAAAATGTGGTGTATATATACCATGGAGTACTACTCAGCTATACAAAAGAATGAGATAATGTCTTTTGTAGCAACTTGAATGGAACTGGAGGCCATTATCCTAAGTGAAGTAACTCAGGAATGCAAAACCAAATACTGCATGTTCTCATGTATATGTGGAGCTAAGCTGTGTGTATGCATGGTCATACCAAGTGACTTAATGGACATTGGAGACTCAGAATGGGGATGGTGGAAGGGGTGAGAGATGAAAAATTACCTATTGGGTACAATGTACACTACGTGAGTGATGGGTATGCTAAAAGCACAGACTTCCCCAATAATTCAGCCATGTAACAAAAAACCACGTGTGCCCCCTAAATCTATTGAAATTTAAAAACAGGAAAAGAAATTAGGGAATGTCCTGGTGAGGGCTTTTGTGCTGTGTCAAAACTAGCAGAGAAGTTCAAAGGGGAAGTGGGTGCACTTGGAGAGGGACCAGACAAGAGCAGAAAACTCACTTTAGAACAACCCACTGACACAGACACTAATCCATTCCCGAGAGAACTAATCCTTCTAGTCAGAACTAGAACTCACTCACTCACTACCCTAAGAACAGCACCAGGCCTTTCATGAGGGATCTGCCCCATGACCCAAACCCCTCCCACTAGGTCCAGCACCATCCCACTGGGGATCAAAGTTCGACCTGAGTTTTGGTGGGGACAAACCAACTGTATCCCAACCACAGCAGAGAACAAGCAAGACAAAACCAGAAAGTTTTCCATGGGATTTTGCAACATGGAGGTTGCTAAAGACTCAGAACTTTCGATGTCAAATTTAAAATATCTCCATTTTGCACAGTTTTCACATAACTGAATGGGACTGGCTCACGATTATGTAATTAGTGACAATCAGATTTGAATATAAGCTGAGTCAGTTTATTAGGATGACTCTCCTAGCAATGATCAGAGTCAAGCTTTCTGATCTTCTGGCCTAAGATTGGTAGCTTATTATTATTTTTTTCTTTCTAAGTTGCTGAAGTGGCCACATTCTGGGGTCCAGCACTTGACTTGCAGGTTGTTTATTCAACTCTAGGTTTTAGGCCCTTTGACCAGTATGCCAATCTATTTTAAAAGGCAGTTGGGAAGCATCTCATTTGTCCACGGCCGTATACAGAATACATTCAATACATTTTTGAAGGTGGAGAGGTTTGATGCGCATGTATGGAGCTGGGAAGGTTAGAGAGAAGAAACTAACATGTGTGCCAGGTTTGTGCTCAGGTCTTTACATGATCTCACTCCATATTCAAAATAGTCTCATGAGCTAGTTTCCCTGTTTATCAGCTATAAGAAAATTGAAGTTAAGTGAGTGACAGAAACTGGATTCAAATGCATATTTGGTGGACTCTACGCCTCTTTCTGTTACATCAGTGTTTCTTCAACTGGGTTACACAGTCTTACAAATAGATGTTGCATGAAAAAAAGAAATGACCTGTGTCTCC
This sequence comes from Varecia variegata, assembly GCA_028533085.1. Taxonomy (NCBI): domain Eukaryota; kingdom Metazoa; phylum Chordata; class Mammalia; order Primates; family Lemuridae; genus Varecia; species Varecia variegata. Next base: position 69,768,637 of record CM052444.1, on the reverse strand, counting down.
AAAAAGAAATTTGGGAAATGCTGGGTGAAGCGAATTAAAATGCAGAAATTCTCAGAGCCTTTAATATGTTATTGGGCATTTTAAATGTCCCAGAATGATATATTGTATGCAGTTCATTCAAATGGATTTGACCATGGAACTTTTCTTCTCTCCCTTCCCCACTCTTGGTGCATTTCTCAGGAACTAGTACTCCATAGGGTACACTTTGAGAAACTCAGCAATAGTATTATATTGATGTGTGCTCGTTCTACAGATGAAAAAACTAAAAGTTGTAGGATCAAATAAGATCAAAGGGGAAATTAGAAAGTATTTTTAACTAAATAAAACCAAGTTTAAACATATAAAAATTTGTGACACACCATTTGCTGTATAATAAAGAATTTGGAAAAAAAAAACCCCAAAACTAAAAGTTGTATAGTTAAAGTCACTTGCTCACTGTAGCACAGCAAGTTAGGGGCAAACTAAAGACTAGAATAAAAACTCCTGAATTCCTGTAGGAGGGGATGGGTAAATTCACTCCTAATGCGTACAATGCACACTATCGGAATTATGGGCACACTTATAACTTTAACTCAAACTGTACAAAGCAATTCATGTAACCAAAACGTTTGTACTCCCGTAATATTCTGAAATTAAAAAAAAATACTCCTGAATTCCTGTGCTGCATATTAAATGTCTTACTGATCAAGCGGATTTTCACTAGCTGGGAGATGCTTTAAACATATTTGCCAAGATTTCCTAGGTCACAGAATTATTAATGGCTCCTTAAGTAATTAAAAAAATGATACTGTTCTTTTGGAAAGCCATTTGGCAATAAGCTTTAAAATCTCTTCAACTCAATCATCCCATTCTACAGGATATATCTTGAGCAAGTAACTTAGAATACAGACAAACTGGGGGCTCAAAATCTAATTGTTTAATATTGGGGGAGTGGAATAATGTGTAGCCATCATAAATAGTTTACATTTCTGCTCTGCTATTAAGTGGAAAATCAGGCTATAAAATGTAATACTCAGTATGACTTCAACTACGTTATGAAAATAAAGAGTGGAAGGAAATATAACAAAACATTAAAGGTAGTAGGATTTAGGGAAATTTTTTTTCTTTTATAATCTTCCCTATGTTCTCTTTAACGAGAATGTATTACTTTTATAATCATCAAAAAATGATCCACATTAAAAACTTCATTGGAATGATAAGAGAAAATGTTGCTCATATTGATATTGGCTAAAAGGTTGGAGCCCTGTAATGACTTAATGAATGGTCCTGGTGTTCCTTTTGTACTCTGGCCTCAGTGATGGCATTACTGTGTGTGCCTCTGTCTAGACAGCATGTCACAAAGCTTTTAAAACTACAGCAACACAGCACTCCTCTGTCTAGACTTTTGCTTCCATTCATTAATATTGTTTCTCTTCAGTTTGACATCATAATGCAGTCTCTGTGGGCTTACAATGACATTATCTTGACAATTCTATAGTGAGACGGAGAACTAATGTGGAGTCCTTTCCTGTTCCCAAACCTTTGCCCTGTTCCTTCTCTTTCCCCATGTTCCTACACTTCAAACTTTTACTTTTAGGCCAAGTTTATTAAAAAAAAAAAAAATGACATGTGAACCAAACCTTGAGCCATTTGAATTTCTAGATACTGAGATTATTTAATTATTAATAGATTCTAACAGGGAACCAGGGTCAAATAAATCTCTCAACAATGTCACTGCCTATTTCCCAGAAATTGGTTTCATTCTTTCTTTTCCCTCCCTTCCTTTTTGTTTTTCCCTTTCGTAAATATTTTACTGAGCACTTTCTATGAGTCTAGCCCATGAGAGGTGCTAGGAGTTCAGTAGCAAATATAGATAGTACCTGCATTCATAGAGCTTAAAATCTGGTGGAGAAGAAAAAAATTATAGAAATATTACAAGTGTGATAATTAAGTGTTGAGATGTGCAGAGATTGATCAAATCATATGAAAAGAGGTATCTAAGTAGGTGAGTATTAGGAAATGTTTCCCTAAGGGATTGATGTTCATGATGAGACTGAAAGATACCTAGGAGTTAACCAAGGTAGATATAGTTGGGCTTTATAGGTAGGTGTAAGTGAGGGAACAGTGGGGTCTAGGAGTTTAGGATATAAGTAAGATTTAGAAATGATGGATCATGGAATCAAAACTGGTTCTAAAGGGAAAGAAAGATAGGATGGGGTCTTATTGATAGGGAGGAAGCTTAGCTGTCAAGATAATGGAGGTCCAAATGAAGTCCAAGAACAAGTACAGTGGTATAAGATACCACTTATACCTTGAGCATATAAAATAGAAGGAGAAGAGACTGTGGAGCCCCCAGTAACTCTTCACAGGTGACTCATGAATTAGTGATTTGGAGGAGGAATTGTTTCAGAGAGTGAGAAGGTCCAAAATGTGATCATGGAAGATAGTGGAGTGAAGAGAAGATTGTTAGAGATAAGGAAAAGGAGGAACTGAGAGGGCAAAGCACTGGGTGGCTCATTTATAGGGATGACCAGTCTTCCAGAGTGAGGTAGACAGGAAGATTGTGAGCTGGGCACTGAAGTTATCTTCTGAGGGATGGTAAAGCTGGTGTACGCTAGCTTCATTTCACAGATCAGAGTTTCTCAAAGTGTGGTCTGCAGACCCCAGGGAGTGGCCAAGATCTTCTCTGGGCATCTATGAGTTCAAAACAGTTTTCATAATAATACTAAGACATTATTTTTCCTTTTCACTGTGTTTATATTTTCACTGATGGTACAGAAGCACTGGTGGATAAAGCTGCTGCAGCCTTGGCCGAAATGAAGGCAGTGGCACCAAATGCACAGGAAAACAATTGTTTTAAAGTCATTACTGAAGCAGTAAGGATTGTTAATTTTATTAAATTGCAATCCTTGAATGGATTTTATTTAAATATTCTGTGTGACAGAATGGGAAGAATGTATAAAGAACTTCCCGTACACTGAGTATGATGGTTGTCTTGAGGAAGTGCAATTGTTTGAGTTCTAAGTCAAAATAGCCACTTGTCCGGGTTTGGGCTGCTATAACAAATGATCCTGAACTGGTAGATTAAGCAACAGACATTTATTTCTTGTAGTTCTGGAGGTTGGGAAGTCCAAGGTCAAGGCTCTGGGAGGTTCAGGGTCTGGTGAGGGCCTGCTTTCTGGTTCATAGGTGGCTATTTTCTTACTGTATTCTCACCTGGTAGAAGGGTTGAGGGAAGTCTCTGTGGTCTCTTTAATAAGGACACTAATCTCATTCATGAGGGCTCCACCCTCATGACCTAATCACTTCCAAAAGTCCCCACCTCCTAATACCATCACTTCAAGGATTAGGTTTCAACATATCAATTTTGGGGAGACACAAACGTTCAATCCATGAAGACCGCTTTCTTCCTAGAACATCATTTTTACTTGACAAAATAATTGCCAGAAAAGCTATGGTTATCCAGGCTTAGGTATTTGGCATATATTGTCTCAAAAATGCAGAGAGCCTATCACTTCAAGAAAACAAATAACACTATTTATTACTAATGACAAAATTTGAGCTTTCATGAGAAAATTAAAGTTTTGGAAAATAAATCCACCACCATGAGCTTAATAAGATCAATGGTGATAATAACAAGTTTGATTTTTTATATTATATAGGAAAATGTGTTAATATTTGTGAGATATGCATACTCAGTGAACTATTATTTTCCAAATTACTAATGCCTGATGTTTTAGAAATCGTACATGGGCACAAGATCCATTCAAAGTGTATATAGACCAATGGATTGTAATGTAACAGAGTGCAAAAAAATTCACTGACATGCTTTCAGGTTCTACGTTGCAACTAACACAAGAAATCACTACTTGTCAAGTTTTGGTGTAATACTAAAAGAGAATATCCACAGTCATCTACAAAGACCGTTAAAATACTCCTCCCTTTTTCAACTACATGACAATTATGTAAGGCTGGGTTTTATTCATAGACTTTAACCAAAACAACATACAGCGACAGATTGAATGAAGAAGCAAAATGTAGCTGCTTTCTACTAACCCAGACATTAAAGGGATTTGCAAAAATGTAGAATTAGGGTAACATGTAATGAGTTTGTTATTGCAATTTTAGATAAACAAATATTTTAAAAATCTCTCAGTTTTTATTTTTAATTCTGTGAATATTGATAGATCTATCCTACTTAAGGCTCTTCAGGGTCCTCAGTAATTAGTTGGAGTATAAAGCGGTCCTGAGACCAAAAGTTTGAGAACCAGCATTAAAGATGAACATAATTTTCCTGACTATCCCTCATTTCCTTGTCTAGGGTTTCAACCTCGGTGTCATCATTCATCAAGAGTAGCAGCTCACTGCATAATTAGCATGAGATTGGAAGTACTTTTTTCCCTGCACTCAGGAGATGATTGTGTCATTCATCACAGCAGAGGCTGCTTGGCTCTCTGAGGCTGTGGCAATTCTGGTGGTGACAGACAGTCTTCCTACTTCGCCCAGTGGGCTCACCTGGTGTTGAAGTTGCAGCAGCAGCAGCAGTGATGGTGTTATGGGGAGAGGCTAATATTTGCAGCCAGGCAAGCTCATGGCTTGCTGCTCTGACTCTGAATGAGATTTTTAGCCTATGAGGAAGCAACATGGGATAAAAAAGATCATGGCCTTGAAGACACATTCTCTCATTTCTGTTGTCAGATTTGTAAAATGAAGCAGCATGATGATTGGAAATAGGACGTGGGCTTTGTCATCGAACCATCGAGTTCAAATTTGGCCTCCGTTACCCCTGGGCTATTGCTTCAGAGGTTACTTAGCTTTTAGGAATCTCAGCTTTCTTATCCTGTATATAAAATAGGGCTAATAGTATTTATCTCTCAGGATTGTTGTTGAGATTGAGACAATCATATAATGTCTCAGCATGCAATAATAAAAGCCAATCTTTAGTAAACACTTCATAAGCATTTCAGCATACTTTCAATAACCCTATTAGATAATGTTATTTTTAACACAGCTTTACAGATGGGGAAGCTGCAGCTCAGAGATGTTAAGTAACTTGCTTAACATCAAAGCCAGCAAGTTGTTAGGATTCACTCAGTCCTCTTCCACGTTCTGAACCACTGAGCTTTCTGCTACTTTGGCTTTCCAAAAATTTCCAAAATTCGTTAGCCCTCTTCAGTACTCATCCCACCTGGGATTGATACAGTATTAAAGGGATAATTTATATAAACCCTCCAGCACCATTCCTGCATATAGTAGGAGTACAATAAATGTTCATTCCTCATTTCTTACAAACCATATTTTACTGGAAGGAAAATGTACACAGTTTTCTCCTTTGCTTAAACTTTGTCTCTCTTTAGGAGAGTAAGTCGATCCGCTACCCCCACAGCAGTTACCTGCCAGCTGAGCAACTGGTCAGAGTGGACAGATTGCTTTCCATGCCAGGACAAAAAGGTAAGACATTTACGAACAGTTTTGGGCCATTTCATATTTGATTTGTGCATTGGGCATTCAAATGGAGATAAGCAGTTGGGACTACAGTTCTAAGGGTCTGGGGAGAAACGGGCATTTGAAAGCCATGGGCACAGGGCTGCGGAAACTCGTTTCTTATTTGTAAGGCACTGTTGGGTGAGGCTGCAAATGACCTGTATGTTATGACTCAGAGGCAGAAAAGAGGCCATCTGGACATGGGCACATTTATCCCTGATGGCCTCTCTGGGTCCTGGCCAATCTACTGCCCTCTAACGAGGGTCATCTGGGGGACTAACGGATTAGTAACAAAATGCCAAGCTGCTCACGGGGAGGCGAGTAACGATGTGCATAGCTAGATAAACCAGGGCATGCCAAGAAGGGTGCCCCCGAGGATTCCACTTTCAGAAACTGAAAATGCCAATGAACAAAGGTGTGTCTATTTGCCCATCTAGAGTGGTCCAAAAGGATCCCGAACCCCACTGGCATTTGAAGGGAAGGGGGACGTTGGGAGCTGTCTGCTCTGGCAGGGGAGTTCAGAATCACTGGCTCATCATGATAACAAAATACAGTCTAACTTCTACTCTGTCTTATTATTGTTTTGAAATCCCCTTCAGTCAACACATGCCTGTAGTGGATGCTCCTTTGCCCACGGGGCACACCACTGCCTGAACCTCGCCTATAGCACAGTACTGTCAAGAGAAAGTGTTTAAGCTTCAATTCTGCAGTTTAAGATTTAACACAGCCCCTTAACTGCTATGTTAATTTGGATATTTTTTTTTATTCTCTCTGTGCCTCAGTTTCCTTGTCTATGAATGGGGGTTATAGAATTATTATAAGCACTAAGTGAGTAATGTGTGCAAAGTGCCATCTGGCTCAGAGCAAGTGTTCAACAAAATGCCAGCTGTTTCTCTAGCTACTATCCATTTCTGACTCTGCAACCCCACTCCCATTGCCCGGAGTCCATTCCTGCTCTCCTCTCACCTGGGCTCTTGCAGGGCCTGCCTCCAGATCCACCTGCCTCCAGGTCATCCTGCCTCCAGACCCACCCCTCAGTCAGACGCAGAGGTGCTCTGAAAGTCTCTGATGAGTTGTTCGAAATCACAGCGCTATTAAGCGGTGGAAACACACACAGTTTGGACCTAGTTTATTCAGCATCAAGGCCTAAAATTCATTATTCTGCCTTTCACATCTCTGAGAAATGCCAGATATCCTAGACTAAAAGTGTCTAGCCCCCAAATTCTCATTTTGATATGATATCCTGTATTAGTTTCCCAAGTGAGCTTTAATGAATTGCCACAAACTCGGTGGCTTAAAACAATAGAAAGTTCTGGAGGCCGGGAGTCTGAAATCAAGGTGTCGGCAGGGCCATGCTCCCTCCTGAAGGGTCCAGGGGAGAATTCATTCTTTGCCTCTTTCAACTTCCAGTGGTTGTTGGCAATCCTTAACCCGTGGCCGCGTCCCTCCAATCTCTGCCTCCCTGGCCGCGCTGCCATCTCCTTTTCCGGGTGTCTTTTCCTCTGTGTGTGCCTTCTTCTTATAAGACACTGTGATGGCATTGGGGCCACCCAGGTAATCCAGGGGAATCACCTCATCTCAAAATTCTTAATAAATCTGCAAAGACCCCTTTTCCAAATAAGATAACATTTATAAATTCCACGGGTTAGGACTTGATTTCTTTGTGTGGACATTATTCAACCTCCTATACATCCTAAACTAAACTTTTCTCTTGTGTTTCAGTTTAGACAGCAGATAGTCAGCACAAGTGAATGACTTGTAGTTTAGATCAGAACAGGAATTACTTTCTTAGTGACTCAAAAGGACACGTGTTTTTAAAAGTATTCCTTAAAATAATTAAATTCTGTTAATTATTTAAGTGAAAGACTACCACAGTTTCTTTTTATTAATATGTTTCTCCCTCTCAAAATCACCCAAACAAAGATGTGCATTTCTGGAAAGAAACATCATCTACTAGCTAGAAAAGAAAATTATGTCTTAATGATACCAACCACAGGCAATAGCACGGAGAAGTCCCTTAGGGAGTATCGGCACCAACCTTCCTGCAACACAATATCTTCATTATTTGATAGCAACCTGGAGACTAGGGAACTGATGGGAATGAACCCTGTGGCTTGCTTGCACCGTTATTCCACGTTTAGGTGCCATAGGAAGGATGATAATGGCAGTAACAGTCACCACTTATTAAATAATTTCTAGGTACCGGGCACTGTGCTAATGCTTTAAATAGTCTTGACTTCCACAGCCAACTATACATGTCAATGATAGATACCACCATCCACTTTGTTAGGTCACCCATTAAGAAAGTGGCAGAGCCTAGATTTAAAACTTGGTCAGTCTGACTCCAAAAATCCTGAGTGGCTAATCACTGCACTCTACTACCTCCCCCGATTATTCTGCAGAGTCATGAGGGACATTAACAGTCACTGACACCAATTCCTTTGGAGTAGCCCAACTACTGGCTACAGGAATGATGACGATATTGGTAACTACTATTACGGAGTATGTACCAGAAGCCAGGCAAAGTGCCAATTCCTTCACATGTATCATCACTAATCTTTGCAACACTCTCAGATATATCTTACTCTACAAACGAGAAAACTGAGGATCAGAGATGTTCAGTAGTTTACCTAGTGATGCATATACACCAAGTGGCAGAGCTGGAATTCTCACCTAGCTTGAAATGGGGTTTGTAATAATACTCAACCTCATAAACTTGTGAAGATTAAATAATGTAAAGAATGTAAAGTGGCCAAGAGTAAGCACTCAATAAATGGTAGCTACCATCACCATTATCATGTTGGTAACTACAGGTTTTTAAAATCTAATGATCTTTTTGAAAGGGCAAGAAAGAAAATTGACTCTACATTTGTATGCAGATCACTCCTTTATTTGCTATGCCGAGGGGGAGGAGTGTGGGTGGAAAATTGAAATATCCTGATATTCCCAAATTGATCATTAACTATAATCTCTTCTCACAGAGTTTACAAACCTCTTACCGCTGTTATGAACTGAAAGGCAGGACAGGCAAATGGCCAGGTCCAATCTTCGCCTCTCCTTGCCAACTCCGCCCCTTTGCTAATGAGCAGGTTACTTAGACAGAGGTGGGCAAGAGGAGAGGTAAGCTGCATTTCTCCACCCGCTGGAATCATCCGGAAAAGACTGCGTGGATACCAATAACCATGTGAAAACCACCTCTTTCGATTGAGTATCAATGATATACCAGGCGCAGGGCTAGGGGCTTTTTCGTACCTTCTCTCACTTACAGCTCACACAGTCCCTCCAAGGTGAGGTGCTGTGACACCCATTTTACACACTAGAACACAGACCTCAGAAAAGGTAAGAGACTTGGTCAGCCGGTAAGCAAACCTGGGCTCTGAACCCGAGTCCGTCTAATCCTCATGCCCATGCCCAACTGTCGGACACAGGGGAAAGAATCATTAGTAACTGTACGTAGGCCACGGAGGTCAACCACCTCATTTTGCAGATTTAGAAACTGAGGCACCCAGAACCGGGGCCCTGATACTTCATACAGCAAGTAAGAAAAGGATTCAGGTCAGGAACTCACTTCTCTTGCTGCTCAAATCATTGCTTTCTTGTTTACATACTAACATTTTTGAAGGAGGGGCCTGTGGGCTGAGCCAAGGAAACAGGAAGCAGAAAATACAGGGCTGCCTGTTCCCGGATCGGACACTGTGTGTGCATGTTCTGCATGCAGCATGCTTTGTATTGCTACACGTTTTATCTCCTAAGCTAAACACCAAACTTCTTGAAGGTGGGGATAGGACCTCGTATTTCTCTGAATATGCTAGTCTTCAGCTTCCTCCTTCTACACTAGTGCCTAACACCATAGTTTACATAGAAAGCATTATCAGAAAACCCTAGAGCCCCAAGACGGGTATGCATTTTAATTCTTTCCTTCCTTCCATCAATAAGTATTTATTCATCTGCAGTCAAGGCTGGCCCCAGGCACTCAGATAATGTCTTCAGAGCTCTCTTTGTCTCTTGATTGGCTCTTTCAACATGATAGGCAGATGATTGATCACTTAATGCCCACAATTCCCAGCGACTCCAATAAAAAAAGCAGCTGTCTTTTCCAAAAAGAAAATCCCCAGTAAAGACCATGATCAGCCTGGGTTGAGTCATGTGCCAATTCCTGAAGCAGTCATTGTACCTAGGCAGATGTGGCGCTCTGGTTGGCAGGGCCTGGTTTATACCCACACATCCCTGTGACCGAGTGGGTGAGGTCACCCCACCTGAACTGTACAAGATATGTCCAGCGGAAATGCCGCAAAGGAAAAGCAACAAATGTCTTCCAAAAGTACCTCCTGTGTACCTGACTGTAAGTCAAGTGACAAGTGTATGAAGCCAAATCAGACGTGTTGCTCCTTTCATGGCTCCTCCCCCCATAGGCAAATCGCTCACAGACTGGTGGGAGATACAGACAAATAAGTGGGTGCTCAATCACAGCTTCAGGTGACATGTGTCAAGAGAGAGGGACACTCTCAAACCTGCAGAATATGTTACTTAGTTAGGGAAGGCTTTCCAGAGAAGTAAAACCATGAATCTCAAGAGATGAATAGGAATTTAACTGGTTGAAGAAGAAGCAGAGATCCATCCTGGCAAGTAGACAGACTCTAGAAATAGCTTGTCCCAGGCTTTCCTGTGATGTTTGGAGGCCCTATTCGATATTCCAGCTGGGGCTGGTGCCACCTCTGGTTGAACACCACTGTTTATGCACATTCATCCCCTCAAAAGACAGCTTTGTAAGCAGCTCTCAATCATCAGTTATTTCTCATGTTGAGCTGACACCTGCCTACACAACTCTCGGTTGATTGATTGACAAAAATGTGTCTGGTTCAAAAATCTGATTTAGTACCGATATCGGAGCCTCTTGCAGCCAAACAAGTTTGGGGGGACCATCTGCAGTGGGGATGTCTGGGATCAAGCCAGCTGTTCCAGTCCCACAGCTTGTCAAAGCCTAGCACAATGTGGACAGGATTTCCAGTGTGAGGAGACAGGTGAGTAGCCTTCCAGTGGGAAGATAGCCGTGCTTGTCAAACATAACATGCAAAACACTTTCCCAGGGAGCTTGTTAGAATGCAGACTCCTGAGCCCTTCCCTTAGAGGCTGCCATTCTGCAGGTTTGGGATGGGGCCCAGGAATCTGCATTTTTAAACCAAGTCAGCAGCCCAAGTAATTTTGGTTCAAGTTTATAGGAATAGCTGTTGATTCATTTAGAAAATGCACAGGTCATTCATTCATCTACTCATTGAACAAATATTGTTAGGAACATATTATGTGCCAGGCAGTGTGCTACCTGTTGTTAATATAGAGATTAAAAAAATAACGCACCTGACCTTGAGGGACTCCTAGTCTGTTTGGGAGAGAGACCTTCAAGGAGTCTGTTACAATACCCTGTACAGCCACTACAGTGGGTGTGTGCACATGGCCCAGGGGGACTGTCCAGCAGGAGGTGCACAAAACTGCTCTGGGGAGTCAGGGCAGGCTTCAAAATGATACTTAAGCTGAGACTTGGAAAATAAAATAAAACTTTCTAGGAGAAAGAACACACAAAATCATGGGGATCAGGGACTCCTAATCAGTGCAGAATATTTGCAGCATCAGGGCTTTGGGAAGAGAGGCAGGTGATGGGTCACTGAGGGAACCAGAGGTTGGGTAGGTAACCAGGGGTCAGACTGTCGCATTTGGAAGAGGAGGAGTGGGGAGCTACTGTAGGATACAGAGTGAGGGGGTGTCATGGCTAGGTTGGTATTTTAGAAAGATTACCGGGGGCTGCAATGCAGAGGCTGGGGTAGAGAGACCTGAGCTTGGGGGCTGCAGGCGGGAGCTCACAGGGCTGGGGAGGAGGGCAGAGGCAGTGAGGACAGAGAGAGCCTGGGACAATGGGAGGGCTATTTCAGGGTGGAAAGGACTTGGTGATCGTGGCTGTGGGTGGCGAGGGAAAGGGGAGTCCAGAGAGCAGCCACAGCCTCTCCTCTCTCAGGTCGCTGCCTGAAACGCCACCTCGTGTGTAATGGAGACAGGGACTGCCTTGATGGCTCTGATGAGGACGACTGTGAAGATGTCAGGGCCATTGACGATGACTGCACCCAGTACGAACCAATTCCAGGATCTGAGAAGGCAGCTTTGGGGTGAGTCCCTGCCTGCTAGCTGTTCAGGAGCAGGGATGATTTCAATCATGGGTATTAATTTGGGGGACAGAAAGGGACTGTTTTGGAGGGCTCCTCTGGAGTGCGTCCTGTGAGGCAGCCCCTAAGGTGGCTGGCCCAGTCCCACCTACATGGCCCTGCCTATGCTCTCCCCTCCATGTCTCTGCCTGAGGGTCCTCATCTCCTTTCAGCCGTCCCCACTCCACTGCTCAGAACCTCTCACCCCTGTGCCATTTCTAAGACCCTTTTAAGGAGGCACTTCTTCCATGAGGCCTTCCCTGATGTCCCCAAAAGCTCTTCTCTGATCCAAGTGTCCTTTCCAATAGCCTGGCTCACGGTCTGCTTTGCAGTGTAGTTGCTTGTATAACCAGGGCTAGCAGTGAGACAGAGAGGGCCTTTAACACCTACTTTGCTGTTGCTTATTTAAACCTCCAAGGCCACAGTTTCTTTGTCTTTATTTGTTATGATTAAATCAGCCTTGATTCTAACTTCTCTTCATCATTCAGGTTCAGTTCCTTGAGTGCATCATACTCTTTTCTTTTGAGCCTTAATAAACTTGGTTCCTTCTTTCTGGAACATATTCCCCATATTCCTAACCTGGATAACTCCTTACCTAGTGTTATGGACTGAACTGCTCTGAGATCACAGCCCACCTACTAGTTGGGATGGAACCCTGTAAGCGCATGTAGACACTTGCTTATAAAAGATGAGCACAGTCTGTTTTCTTCCTGGCCAATTGTATTCGTTTGCTGGGATTACCATAACAAAGTACCACAACCTGGGTTGTGGCAGTTATGTTTAACCTATGTGGCTTAAACAACAGAAATTCATTTTCTCACAATTCTGGAGGCTAGAAGTCGGAGGTCAAGGTATCCACAGGGTGGTTTCTTCTGAGGCCTCTCTCCTTGCCTTGCAGATGACTGCCTACTCCCTGTGTCCTCGCACGTTCTTCCCTCTGTACATGTCTGTGCCCTAACTTCCCTTCTTAGAAGGACACCACTCACTTTGGATGACCAGCCTAATGATCTCATTTTAACTTTATGACCTCTTTAAGGACTCTATTTCCAAATACAGTCATGATATGAGGTTTCAGGGTTGGGGCTTCAACATATAAATGTTGGGAAGACGTAACTCGGCCCATAATGTCAATCGAAGAGGATTCTTGTTGATTTCAAAAGTGACCACAGAATAAACAGAGTAGAAGCGTGAAATACTAAGGTGCTGAACTGAAAAATAATCCCCTTTTCATTGGCAAAGAGATCACAAACCATGACCCTGCACTCCTGTGATTTGACGAGGAGCATTTCAAATACATTTTCTGAGCAGTGTGCTTTACCCACACCAAATACTGAAACCAGCAAAACGGCCCTTCCTCCACTCCCAACAGCTGACATTTTGATAGTCCTTCTGTTCCTCTCAGATCACAAAGACTTTTCTTGATATCTTACTTTTTTCTAATTTAAGCATTTCCCAGTTTTCAATTTTCATCTTTTGTTAGAGAAGTGATACAGGTTTGCGGTAAGAATTGAGAGTCTTCCTTCACCTCCCGCAACAGAACCCTACCCAGTTGCCCTGTCTCCCTCCCTAGAGCTGACTCTGTCGACAGTTTGATGTAGATACTTCCAGATCATGTAAAAAAAAATGCATTGACAATATACATGGCATGGAAAATATACCTACGTGTACTGTGCATTATAGACACAGGTCTATTTTACATCAATATGACCATATGATACATATTGTCTATAACTTGCATTTTTTCAGTTAATAATACATATTTAAGATTTCCTTTTACATTTTTACTCTCTTTTTAATAAGCTGCATAGTGTTCTATAACAGAGATCAGAAAATTATGGCCTGAAGGCCAAATTCAGCCGGATGTTCTTGTAAATAAGGTTTTACCAGAACACAGCTTTTGCCCTGCAAGGGCAGAGCTGAGTGGTTGCAACACAGCCCTATGGCCTGAAAAGCTTAAAATACTTACTATCTAGCCCTTTATAAAAAAAAAAGTTTGCTGACTCCTCTTCTATAGTATAACTACATGGTAATTTATTTGACTACTTCCTATTGAAAGATAATTAGATTCTTTCCCATTTTTTTTCCTGTTATAAGCAATGCTGCAATGAACATTCTTACACACATATTTTTGTACGCATGTGTGAATATTTCTGCATAGTAGTTTTCCAAAAGTAGTACTTTTTTGACCATGCCTTTTCATTTTCACTGGGGCTTTTGCAACAGCTTTTTCCAAATATATGTAGGCTTTATTTATGCTTAGAGGTTGTAATACAATCTTAGGGCTTACTGTTCCTTTGAGTTTTTGTTTGGTCTGTTGGAGGGGCTATATTTATAAACTACAGGCAGAAACATGTTCAATGAGTGGGAAGATAGAAACTGCAGGGGGAGTGAAGGGAACCCAGATTTTACTGTCAACAAAATCTACGAAAAAATCCAGCTGTGACTACAGGCAAGTTACTTAATTTTTCTGAGCTTCAATTTCTGCATTTGCGAAATTGTCGTGAGGTTGAAAGCTAATCAAGCTAAATGTCTAGTAGAGTGTGTATTCAATTCATCATAGCTATTATTACATCACTTCCACTAATATGAAGAAAGAGATGGAGGAAGGAAGAGAAGAAGGAAGTTAACACACGTTGAATTTCTATGACCTGCCAGGTGCTCTATAATTATCCATTTATTCCTCTGAGGCGGGTTTTATTCACAGTTTATCCCCTGTTCCTTTTTTGCCTTTGTGCCTTTTTCACAGAGAGTGTAAATAATTGTGATCAATGCTGTGCCACAGGTAGTCACTGAATGTCATGGAAACACAGAGGAGCAAACACCTATCTGTCCAAAGCATTCAAAGACTGTGGACAGGAGGCGATGTGTGAGTTGGGTCTTAAAGCCCAAATAGGAGTTTGAGAGACAAACAAAAGCACTAATTTTATTATCTGTAACATAAGAGGCTTTGATTGTCAGGTGTTAGAGCTCTTAGCCAACTCTAATGTTTTTGTTCTGTTAACTTTCCCTTCGTAGAAAATTAAACCTGTATTTCACTTGCTTGACATTGTATTTTACCTAAATATGGTAAAACCATCCATGTCCTAAAACATGGAACCTGGGCAGATAGATTTTAAATACTCTGGAGAGGGAAGTATGGGAAAATAATTCTGGAAGAATCTTTGGCTAGGGAAAAATAAGTACCATTTGTTGAATGCCTAATATGTACTATCAACTTTACTTCTGCTTTAATTTAATGCTCTCATTTAGACTTCACAAAAACCATGAGAGGTAGGTATTATTATATCTGTTCTTTAAACGAGGCAAATGAACTTCAGAGAGCTTCTAGAAGGCATTCAAAGTCCCACAGCTAGTAAGTGGAAGAGTGGAAATTAAACGGTAGTCTCCCTGACTGTCAAACTGTGCACCCTCTGACATCCCAAGCTGACTCGAAGACAATAGCCTTTCTGAGGATTAGATTCTCAACCTTATCACTGTCCGTTACACCCGATCATTCAAACTTACTTTTTAGCAGCACAGCTCTTTTGTGAAATAATACTAACAATAACAACAGCAGCAACATTTACTCAGTACTTAATTATGCTGAGCACAGTTATGATTGCTTTACATGCTTTAACTCATATTTAACTCTATGAGAGTGGTAGTATTATTAACTGCTTTTTACAAATGACTAAACTGAGGCACAGAGAGGTTAAATGATTTGCCTGAGGTCACACAGCTAGATGTGGCAGAGCTGGGGAATGGGCCCAGACTGTCTGATTCCTATGCTTGGACTTATGATAATTGTGCATATTTCTATCTTATTCAACAACTATATAAGGGTGCCTGTTATGTGGAGGCATTATTCTGGATGCTGAAGGGAGCTGCCTAGATGTTCTGGTTAAAGAGAACCTGGGGGCTCAAGCCAGCCCACTCAGTCTCCCAGTGTTACCTAAAGTGGCCCTTCAGCTACTTGGAGGAACCCTGGGACTCCATAGAACACAGATTGAGAAACCACCCCTTGAACCAGCGACCTCTTCCAAAGAACGACAGTTTATGCTACCGTTGCCTTTCCAGTGCTCTCTCGCAGAAGCTGCTTTTTCGATTTAGGTACAATATCCTGACCCAGAAAGAAACTCAGAGCGTGTATGATGCCAGGTATTACGGGGGCCAGTGTGAGACGGTATACAACGGGGAGTGGAGAGAACTTCGCTATGACCCCACCTGTGAGCAGCTCTACTACGGAGACGATGAGAAGTACTTCCGGAAACCCTACAACTTCCTGAAGTACCACTTTGAAGTAAGTCGGAACAGGCCGGTTCTCAGGCCCCCGTAGGCTGGGTGGCAGGGAGGGAGAGGACTGCTGATGGAGATGTCTTGCTCTGGAAGCTTTTATTTCCCATAGAGCTTGCTGGGGGCTGAAGGCCCTTCTGTGCCTGCCCCACACGTGCTCCGTGTTGAAGGCTGCTGAGAGGCACCGAGAGGCGTAGCATAAATGTGGCCACCCGCCTGTTAAATCTGGGCTGCATGCCAAGATTAATTAAATAGATCTGGGGCCCTATTCTCTGGGTTGCCAGTCAGGAGATCTATTTCCAAGTTGTGGCTCTGCTAGACTATGACTGCGTAAGACCTCGAGCAACTCACTGCCCATCCCTGGCCCAGGTCCTAATCCGTGAAGAGGCGGCAAGACAGGGCATAGATGGGCAGGGTTCTGAGACCTATGCCCCGACTATGCCCAAGGGCAGCTCACACTGATCATTTTCATATCTTGGCTTGTTGTATATGATTTTGTTTGATGAATGATTCTTCTGTTCAAAAGAGCTATGAACTTACTGATATCCCTAAGATTCCCTCCACCTCTAAACTCCTGTGGTCTCCTGGTCACTTGGAGCATCACACAGCTCACGATGGGTCCAGAGCCTGCTCAGAGCCATCCATTTCTCTACCCGTCATCCTGTGGGTGAGACGTCCATACAGCGAACCTCACTGAATGCTTACCACGTATCAAATTCTCCCATTTAATCCCCACCACACAATGAGATAGATGTTATCATCATCCCATTTTAGACATAAAAAGAGAGTGTGATAAAGGGATAATCAGGCCCAAACTGTACTGTAGTAGGTGGCAGAGGTAAGATTCAAACCCAGGGCTGTCTGAACTAAGCCCAGGCTGTACACGATTTAGAGGAGTGGACGGACTAAATACAGTGTAACTACAGAGAGAGAGGGCAGGATCCCAGGATTCTGGTTAATTATCTAGTCACATCCTCCTGTCCCCCAAATTTTTCTCAAAAGAAAAGTATTGACAGAAGACAAGTCCAGGCTATGGGGTCTGTTTTTAAGAAGTTTGCTCCCCAAGCCCCACACCCACCCCTACCCCATATCGGGCTTATGGTAAGCCAAGCTGGAAGACACAGCCAATGCCATGTTCCCGATCTCAAGGAAGGTCTAGGGTCTATGTATCAGGCAAGACAGACTAGGCTATGCCTTGGGAACAAAGAATTCTCAAATCTCGACAGCTGGAAGCGACGATGCCTTGCGTGTGCTACTTGTTTGTCCTCAGGGAGAGAGGAAGCTAATCATCACAGACACTCAGGGACTCAAAGTAATGGAGGCTCCATCTCAACACATGCTCTTATGACTGCTGAGAAGCTCCTTGCAGGCCCCTAAGGCTTGCTTCATTGGCTCAAGCAAAGCACAAGACTGCTGACTGCTTCACGTCAGCAGAGAAATGCAACCCTGTAATGTGCCTGGAATGAAATGACGGAACATTTGTGGGCAGGACTAAAGACACCGCTGCCTCGGACGATCATGATCTGCACAGCTTCCTTTGCTCCTTTCCTGCCGGGTCTGTGCCCAGGCGTGGCTTTCTGTATCTCCCCATTGCAAGGACAAGCGGCTGGCCTTCCTTCTCTCCAGGAAGGATGAGCCAGCTGGAAAGAAATCCACACTTGAACAATGTAACATTTGATCAGAATCCTGTGTGTGTGTGTGTACATGCGCATGGTATATCAACATTTTAGCAGTACCACTAAACACTAACACTGCCGCATTTTCTGTATTTTAGTATCAATCTAATACCCAGATTAGCCTTATAAAAGAATTACTTACAATAATATGAAACTTTAGGTATTTCACAAAGCAAAGATTTAAGTACTAAATATGAATTGGAAAATGGCTCTATATTCACAAACTTAATTTCTATTTGTTTGTTTTCAGGCTCGGGCTGATACTGGAATCTCCTCAGAGTTGTACGATGATGCAAATGACCTTCTTTCTAAAATAAAAGAGGACAAGTTTAAGTCGAGTGGAGTGACCATTGGTGTAGGCCCATCCGGCGGCTCTGTAATGGTGGGTGTAGGTGTATCCGAGTCAGAAGACTCTTCATTCTTGAATAAGTTAAGCAACTATAATGAGAAGGTATTAAAACATAATGTCTGTGTCTCATAGTATCCCATCATCTATACTGAACATGTATTACCTTAATTGCATTAAAAAGTACAGTAGTAATTGAACCTTAATTTGCTTGTGTAATTGGAAATGTCTGATCAGTGGTAATCAGGTTTGCTTTTCTTATTACGCTTTTGCACACAGAATCATCACAAAGGGAATAAAATTGAATGACAAGACTAGAACTCTTATCACTTCACCCCCCCATCCTTTTTCATGGTTACCTGAAGCATATAGGGAAATGTGTAAATGGTACTGTGTTAAAGAGAAACTGCCAGGCCCTCTAAATTTGAGTTGGAAGATTTCTAAAGCAAGCCTTGCTTTTCTAAATAGACAGGAGGTCTGGCATGCTTAAAAAAAAATCTTTCATTTATCCATCAAACATTAACCACTAAGTGCCTATTACCCTGAGGGCTCAAGAAATGCTTCCTTGAGGAAGGGGCATCCCTGTGAGCTGAGATCTAAAGACTAGCATAGGTTGTCCAGACAAAGGGAGGTGTAATTGCAGAAGGGTGCCCTAGGCTTGGATCAGCCTGTGCGAAGGCCTGGAGACGAGAATGCCGCCCACGCACTGGGATGCAAAGTGTTTCAGCTGGCTGCAGTGCCGGTGGGGAACCAAAGTAGGGAGTGACGAGGATGGAGAGAGAATCGAGGCCCAGAGAAATATTTATTGAATTGATTAGAAATTTATCAAAAAGCCTCAATAACATTGACACCAGGACTGTGGATCTAGATGGGATTTAAAAATTATCTTGAACGATGAAAATGCATTTATAAAAATTAACTTACTCAACAAACAAATTGAGTTCTAGAGCTTTGCCATTGAAGTAGCTATTCATCTGAAGGTAAAGTACTGCATTGTTCTGGGGTCTGGCTGTAGCATGTTAATGTGGACTTTGCTAAAAGCAGGTGGCCTCTTCATACTTTCATCATCACTTTGAATCAAGGCTCTTATTACCTGCAAGTAATGTTCATAGATGACCATCTTCCTGTAAAACCAATCCAACAGTCCCCCTGGTGCTATGTCTTATTTATACTATTGTCCGAGGATCCTGCTTTTCTTCATTACTTAATCATATGAGATTACCACTAGAACGTAAGCTCCATGAGGGCAGGGGCCTATCTCATTTGAGATTATATCCTCTGCATGCAAGTATAGGCACAATAGATATTTCTTCAATGAATTAAACTAAGTGACATGTCATCATGTCATCAAAGACATCCTAAGCATAATTTTTAATAGATGCATAATATTTACATAGGAGTTTGCACAATGCCGTGCTTTGATTAGTGCAAGGGGAAGTGTGAAGGTGAGAGTGCACTGGGGACAGAACGGAGGCATGCAGCACAGTAAAGAGGCCACCGTAGTGACTAACCTAGTAACTAACCTAGGTGATAGCTGATGAGAATTTGACCTGGACAGGGGCCGTGGGAACAGAGATGAAGGTGTGAGAGAAGTCTGGTACACGTTGGTGTCTAATATATGCTTGTAAAATATAACAATACTCCATTATATGTATTTATGTTTGTGTGTGTGTGTGTGTGTGTGTGTGTATTTCCCACAGCTACTAAACGCTGACCTTTTGCACTATCTCATGTGGTAAAATGTATGCTCTTTTTGTTCTTTTGCCTCATTCAACGGCGGTTGTTGGCAGAAATATAGCTTCATGAGAATTTTCACAAAGGTGCAGACTGCCCATTTTAAGATGAGGAGGGACAATATCATGCTGGATGAGGGAATGCTGCAGTCATTAATGGAGCTTCCGGAGCAGTACAATTATGGCATGTATGCCAAGTTCATCGATGACTACGGCACCCATTACATCACGTCTGGATCCATGGGTGGCACTTACGAATATATCCTCGTCCTTAACAATCAAAAAATGAAATCCCTTGGTAAGTGGAGCAGAAGCTTTATGGACACAGTGGTCCACACACACACCAAGACACGGTTTGCAGTTTTCTAAGCACTGACTATGAGTTATGGGTGATCTCATTTAGTTTTCATGACAACTCTGCAGGGTAGCATAAGTAGTATTATTTCCAGAGATTTGAGATCCAGAAGGGTGAAATGACTTGCTGATAAGCACCACAAATGAGATTTGAGCTCAGACTTATCTAGACCTCAAAACTATGGGTTTCCTATTACATCATAGTTACCTCTTTAAAAATAAAGAGTCTGGGGAATTTTGTTATTTAAAATGTGAAAACTTATTTTAAATGTAGATTCTTGGTCAATGGAACAACCATGTGGTTAATTAATGAAGCTAAAAACCCGGTCATTCCAGATTCCTCCTCCTTCTCCTTCTGTTCTCTTTCATCCCTCCCCTCTTTCTCATTTCCATTCCTGGTGGTGGGCTGGGCTCTCTTCTTTCACTTATTACTGCACAGGTTCCTACATGGTCTCTGGCAGGCTCACCCCTTTCAGTCCATTCTTGGCCATTGTCACCGGATCTTTCTACTTCACAGATATGATGATATCACTTCCATGCCTAAAAATAAACTCTAAATTCCTTAGCATGGGATCAACTGCCTTCATGATCTCACTCTGACCTCCTACAACAACGGTTCTCAAAGAGTGGGCCCCAGCTGGAGCATAGCATCACCTGGGAACTTGTGAGAAATGTACATTCTCAGGCCCCCCTCCCAAACCTAACTAAGTCAAAAAACTCTGGAGTGGGCCCAGCACGGTGTGTTTGAACTCTCACTACAGTTTGAGAACCACTGACCTGGCCAATGGGTGAGTGGAAGGATGAGAGATCTATCCATATTGCAAAGCCAAGTTCAAATTCCTGATTTCAAGAAGTTTCTCTGATTGCGCCAGCCCAGGCTGGCCTCTCCTTTTCTTCAACAGATACATAAAAGTTACACACCGTTTGGTCTTTAAAAAAAAATTTTCCAAATGTTGATATTTTTTCTCCTCATCTAGATAGAAAGATCTTTAAAAGCAAGTATCATGCCTGACACTTTTTTTTTATCTCTTTAGCACTCAACACAGGGCTTAATCCATAATGAGTGTGCAAAACAACATGGGGAGTTTGAAAGGGAGCATTAATTCAGGTTTTGGCAAGGGTCATTCACTAATTCATCCATTTATTTATTCTTTTAATAATTCAAGATGTTTGATTGAGCATCCATTATATGTTTGTGTTGGGGATATAATAGTGAGCAAACTGAAATATGGTTCCTACCTTCTTGTATCACAGTATTTTTCAAACTGCAAGTTGCAACCCAGTGGTAGGTCTGAAAATCAATGTATAGATCACCAGCAAAATTTTGAACAACAACAACAAAGGATAGAATAGAAAATATCATAGAGGATTGTAGGCACTGAAGGTGAGTTATTGCTTCAAGAAACTTCTTTTCCAGTTAAATAAAGACATGTATACATGTACTTGATCATAATACAGAATAAATAGATTACAGATAAATGTGAAAAAAGAGATTAAAAAACTTTTTTCAAGTGGGTCCTTTTTAGGATCATTTAAAAACATGAGCAAGGAAAAAAAGGAGTTAACATTTGTTGAGCACCTACTAGGTTCCAGGTGCTATTGCACACATTCTCATTTAATTTTTTTGACAACACTTGGAGACTGTGTTATCCCAGTTCTAGCCACATAAACACTGCAGCTCATCAGGAAGGTTGATTACTTTGCCTAGGGCTTCAGCAATCTGGGGTCAGAGCCGTGGACCTGTGGTCTCCCACCACCATGTGGTATGGCCTCCCATCTTTCTTCTGGGCTCCCGCCTTTGGTGTTGGATTGCTAATTAATTGCCTGGGGTATCTGGTGGCCCCTCCTCTTTAAAATCTGTGAGGCAGAAATGGGCTTCCAATGTAGTTAATATTCAAAAGGAGCCCACCAACAAATTGTCCCAGGGATAATTACCTCAGTTCTGTTTATAGAAAACCATATGTCGATAATAGCACAATTTGCTATTTGTGAAGAGCTGATTTTCTATAAATCCAGAAAGTTAGTGTTGCTTTTCTATAAATATGGAAATGTGCTAATCATCACCTCATCTGCTGGAGACCGCTAATAAATCAGAATGTCATTTACATATTAACCTACAAAGAACAAAAACATCTACCTTCTTTCCCTTTGACAAATAGAATCACTCACACTTCTTTCCACGGCTGATCTTTGCCCGGTTTTCTCTTCCCCGTTTTCTCGTTCCCTCTTTCTCTCTCTCTTTCTCCTTACCCCCCTTTTCCCATTTCCTCTTTGTCACTGTCTTTTTCTCTCTCTGTATCTTTGATCTTTATGACTTTAATTTATATTCTATTAAGCGCTTGTTTCTAAGAGACATCCTGTGTGGTGCACGTTCCCGTCCTCAACAGGCTGGGGTTGGTATGGAATGATTTAAGTGAACACACGGGTTGGTTTGCTCTGGGGGAATCTTTTGTCCTTGGGTTTGCCTCAGATCCCCTCTGGGTTCGTCCCAGAGGATGCACAAGGCTGTTTTCTTCTAACATGTCCTTTAGATCAAATGCTTCTCCCCAAAAGACAGCATGATACCATGCATCAAAAATCAAGGGAAGTCTTAGATGTTGGGGGGTGATGTTAGACATCAGTGAGATCCTAACATTTCCTCAAGGGCTGTGACTGACAGCTTTCTGCCTTCTGTAGGAATCAGTATCGTTTGGGGCTTGAAT
Source organism: Varecia variegata (assembly GCA_028533085.1). Taxonomy (NCBI): domain Eukaryota; kingdom Metazoa; phylum Chordata; class Mammalia; order Primates; family Lemuridae; genus Varecia; species Varecia variegata. Next base: position 69,745,900 of record CM052444.1, on the reverse strand, counting down.
TTCTGGATTTAGATTTTTTTTCTCTCCTTCATCCCTTCTTTGGAGCTTTCATTATTTGTCTTTGTATCAAGATATGACAAAGTGAATAGTGCATGCCCCACTGATGTCTCTGGAGTCTGGCCTAGTTGCAGAGCTGCCAATTTACCCTGGGCAGGTCAAGTTCTTCAATGACACTGTTCTGTCAAGTTGCAGTCTCCCGCCTCCTTTGCACATGTGTTCCCTTACTCCCCAATTCTTCTCCTGGTCTTGCCAACCTGACAAACTTCAGCTAACCCTTCTCAACCTTCTCAACCTTGCATCTCTATCTCTGCCCTGACATCACTCTGCCCCTTCTCCCGTGGTTTCTTTGGTCATACATTCATTCATTCAACCGTGTACATGGAGTTTGTATCATGTGTGAGAAGGACAAAATCAATCTGCTCCTTGTTCTGGTGAAGCTCACTATCTAGTGTAAGAAATAAAATAAACAGCCAAAAATCCAGATGTCATCCTTGATCCTCCTTTACCTCCTGCCCCCATCAGCAAGATCTGTCAACTTGACCTCTAAAGTACATGCCTCAGCTACCCTCCCGCCCTCGATTACCATCTCACTGGGGCAAACCACCATTCTCTCTCACCTGGATATTGCAAGGGTATCATGGCCTTTCTTTTCTTTTTTCTTTTTTCCTTTTTGGTTATTGTCATTATCGTTGTTCTTTTAACAACGATAACAGGCTATTTTAGCCTAGAGCTTTTGTATCAGCTATCCTCTCTTACTGGCTTCCTTTTCCTCTGATATTTGCATAGTGGTGTTCTTATCATTCATATCTCAACTTAGATGCCACCTTTCCAAAGGCCATTCTTGACCATCCCTCTGTGTCATATCATCCTTCTTTAATTCTCAGCAAATCACTGTTTGTTCAGTAGCTACCATGCCCATGTACTTATTTGTTTATTGTCAATATCTTCTTTCTAGAATGCCCCTTCCGTGAGAGCAGGGACCTCACCTGTTTTGTTCCTTGCTGCATATTTATTTCCTAGAACAGTGCCTGGCACATGGTCAGGGCTTAATAACTTGTATTGGGTGAGTGAATGAATTGGTCAATACATAGTTGTAAATTGTGATGACAGCCATGTAGAAAATGAACAG
>CM052444.1:69673101-69744271 GCA_028533085.1 Varecia variegata | reverse complement strand
CCAATTGGTGTTATTCCCAAATGTGCACTTAGGTGATGATCAGGGAAACCAATTTGCTGGTGAGTACATGTGGTGCTTATTTTTCCATTCTTGGGATACTTCACTTAATAGAATGGGTTCCAACTCTCTCCAGGAGAACCAAAGGGATGTCGTATCACCGTTATTTCTTATAGCTGAGTAATACTCCATGGTATACAAATACCACATTTTACTAATCCATTCATGAATTGATGGACATTTGGGTTGTTTCCACATCTTAGCAATTGTGAATTGTGCTGCTGTAATCATTTGGGTGCAGGTGTCTTTATTATTGAATGACTTTTGTTCTTCTGGGTAGATGCCCAATAATGGGATTGCTGGATCGAATGGAAGGTCTACTTGAATCTGTTTAAGGAATCTCCATATTGCTTTCCACAGGAGTTGCACTAGTTTACAGTCCCACCAGCAGTGTATGAGTGTTCCTGTCTCTCCGCATCCATGCCAACATGTATTGTTTTGGGACTTTTTGACAAAGGCCATTCTCACTGGAGTTAATGGTATCTCATTGTGGTTTTGATTTGCATTTCCCTGATGATTAGAGATGTTGAACATTTTTTCATATGTTTGTTAGCCATTCTTGTATCTTCTTTTGAAAAATTTCTATTCACGTCCTTTGCCCACTTTTTGATAGGGTTGTTCGATTTTTTCTTACTGATTTTCCTGAATTCTAAATAGATTCTTGTTATCAGTCCTTTATCTGATGTGTAGTATGCGAAGATTTTTTCCCATTCTGTAGGTTGTTTATTCTCATGACTATTTCTTTGGCTGTGCAGAAGCTTTTTAATTTAATCAGGTCCCATTCATTTATTTTCCTCTATATTGTATTTCTACCATACATGTACATGTGTGTGTGCACACACACATACTGAGGTAAGAAGGACATGATGTATTTGCCCAGGGGTGCCAGCTTCCTGGTAAATGCACCCCCGCAGGCACTTGGAAATATGGGAGGGATTCTTGGGCAAAGAAAGGACTCAAGAATATACATACATATTTGTTTTTATTGCATATTATGGTAGTTGTAATTACATATTAGTTTCTTCTACTAGACCATGAACTTTTACATACAGGTTCTAGGGATGTTGTCCCTGGGGTATTTTTTGTACCTAGCACAGGGCTGGGCCCCCAGTGGGTGCACCATGAACACTGACTGAGGTTCATCATCCTTGCTTCCTCCCCTCATCCAGCTCTTACCTTCATGTGAGTGATTCCACTGTATTTTCCCTAGAATCCCTGCCCATGTTTCCAAATACCTGTGGGTATCTCCTCCAGGAAGCTGGCACCTCCAGGCAATCACATCAGGTCCTTCTCGCCCCAAACCCTTCATCCATATTCCTCTTCCTGAAATATTTCTCAATCAGAGATGCCACCCCCGCTCCCAGTTTCCCAGACATAAGTGAAAAAATAATTGACTATTTATTATGTGCTAAGCTCCTTACTAAGTGCCTTCACTTAATCAGTCTTCTCACTTAATCTTCGCAATGATCTTATGAGAGAGGAGAGAGGTTGAAGGAACAAAAGCTGAAAAGTCATATCACTAGTAAGTAAACAATATACAAGATATTCTGAGTACAAATCCAGGATTCTTTACTTTTATCTCAGCTGCCTCTATTAGGACTTACAACTTGGGGATAATTTTGGCCTCCTCCTTCTCTCTCCCCACACGTCTCCTTAGTCACCTCCTCAATATCCACAGCCTGTCCCTTCCTTTCCATCCCCACTACTATGGATGACTGTGTTGTGCCGTTTTTTTTGCAGGTTCCCTCCAGCCAAGCAGGCATGCAAAATGAGCAAAATATCAGAGGTTAGATGGATATTCCATGAATGCCTTAGGAACCAAGTTGGTAGTGGTCTACTCCAGACCTTTTTGTGGCTAATGTAGATAAGACTTGACACATTTGTTTTAGCTTCTGTGCCCTTGATCCCTCAAAATGCAATATGAAGTAGAATGCTTTTCCATCAGTTAAGGAACCTCAGGAAGTCTGAAAGGCTACCTCCATCAGGAATGCTGTCATGCAAACCCTACACGGATTAAAGAGTTCAACTCATAGACCTCAAGACTCTAACGGTTCATGATTCTATGATTTTTTAGCCTCCTTGAAAGGTCTTTGCAAAGACCTCCCAGAAAATGACTTCTGTTGATGCTTTGCTCATGAAGAAAACCAGTAGCATTCTCTGGCTTCATTCAAGCCAGCAGGCAGTATGGCAGTGGAAGGAATTATTTTTCCTGAGATATTTTTCTCTTTATCTAGGCTCTGCCATTTAGGAGCTGGTATGTCACATTTCTGAGTCTCAGTTTTCCCATAAAAAATGTAGGGATAATTATAAATATTTCCAAAGGCTATTGTGAGAATTAATCGCGATAGTGATAAAAAAGTACCATAACAAGTGAAACACTGTCCAAATAGTAGTTACTATTATGGATTGCAATTTTAGGTGAGGTCAGTTCATATTAAAGCCATTTGATCTGTGGAATTAAGAAATATGCTGGTGACATGGTAGCAAGGAGTTCAGACTTTGAAGTCAGACACATCTGGGTGTAGGGATCTTGGTTCTACCATTTTGTAGTTGCATGACCTTGATCAAGGTACAGTATTTAATTTCTGTCTCAGCTTCTTCAAGACCCAAATAAGAATGACAACAGGGTTTGAGAATAATTCCAAGTACTTGTTCCATGATAAATGTATAATACATCCTTTTTCCCTTTAATGAAGGGCATTAAGATAGTATAGTGGTTGAAAACATGGGCTCTGCCACTTACGAACTGTGTGATTATGGGCAGGTTATTTAATCATTTAGAGTCTCAAATTCCTCACCTGCAAGCCAGAGATATTATCATTTACCTCATTGATTGGTTGTAGGAATAAGTGAATTTATCCACAAAAAATATTTAGTGCATTGCCCAGACTCTAATAAGCACTCGATACATTTCAATTGCTGACACAGGTTCTGAATCAGATTACCTGGTTCAAGTCCCGTCTCCTACATTTACCTGCCATGTGACCCACAGGCAAATTAGTTAACCTCTCTGTGCCTCAGTTTCCTCTTCTAAATGAGATGACAGTACACACTTCATAGGGTTGTTGTGAATATGAAACAGTCTGTGGGAGCATGTGGTCCAGTGCCTGACATACAGTAAGGGTTCAAAAATGTCACCAATTACTGCTACACTATGTTGGTGTTATTATGACCTCATGTTTATTATTCCCAACTTTACAGTTATTAACTCTGTAATGTTAACTGTTCTCTCATCTGCGAAGTGGGGACAATAAGAAGACCCATCTCCCAGGGTTGTGCAATCCCTCAGCCATGAAACATTGTTCAAATGGGAGGGAAATCATTGTCATGACGTCCAGCCTGCAGTGGTTGGTGCTTTTGCTGTGGACTTGGAGCCTCAGCAATCATGCCTCCTCCTCCACCTGCCCATTTCTTTGATCCAGGTCATTCATTTCTGTCTCCAGAGCTTCATCCAGTTTTGGAGTGACTGCTTTTGCCATTTATCAAGGTCACTTTGAATTCTCCCCACTATCTTTCAAAGCGTTAACAACTCTGCCTAAATCAGTGCCTGCTTTCCATCATCCCTGGCCCTGATGGATGCCAGATAACAGTGACCCTGGGAAAGACCCTTCCAGCAAGGAAGCAGTACACCCAACCCATCATTGATCATCCCTTCCAGTCAGGGCTCTTGGACCAGCCACCCTACCACCTACCTCCACACAATGTAGAAAAAGCCACAATGACAGAATTTAAAACCTCACTAAAGTTGATGTCAATTATTGCTCTACATCCTCTTCCTCCCTCCTCCCTGCCTTCCTTTATTCATTCATTCCGTTAGCCATTCATTCAACAAACATTTATTAAGCACACACAACATGGACAGTATTGTCTAGACACCAAGATGATTAATACATGGTCCAGCTCATCAAGGGATTCATAGAAAGTAATGGGCTTTTCTTTGTCATAATCCCCTGATAATGGTCAGAGATGATTTACTCTGTGGACAGCTAAATTGGTTACCACCCAAAGTGAACTAACAATCTATTTTCTTATTCAGTGTATCTAGAATCAACCAAAATATTTGGTTTTAATAAAATATATTTACATATAACTCCTAATATTTGTAAAGTATAACATAATTCACATCTGGTATTCAAATTGATGTTAATAATAGCCTTATGAGGAATTGTGTTATTATTTTCTAATCTTACAGAGAGAAAGCTGAGATCCAAAGAGCTTAAGTTAATGGCTCAACATGTCTCATTTAGTATTGAACCAAGGTCTTCTGATTTAGACTTTGTGTATCTCCCAAGTATTCATCCCTTTCCTCACACCTCCTGTCATTTATTTTGATATTATATACCAGAGGCTTAGACTCTAGTAGTGATGATAATAAGACAGCCAAGATTTACTGAGCATTTATTGTGGAAAAGACACTGGGTTAAGCACTTTAAATGCACTATCTCATTTAGTTCTCAGGAGAGACCTGTGAAGAGAATTGGATACTATCATCTCCACTTTGCAAATGAGGAACTGAGGCTCAGCGATGTTAAATCACTTGCCCAAGGTCACAGAGCTATTGATCAGTGCACTCAGGGGTCAAACTCCAGAACCTGGGATCTTAACCAACACGCCATAATGTCTCCAGGATGTCTTAACTTAGAGTTTTTCAAAAACCCCAGCCTATTAGTTGATTGTAAAGGACACACATGGGAATAATCCCATGGCTGGGTAATGCCAGGAAGAGTGATGATAGCAGTGACCAGGAAATGGGGTCAGTGTTGGCCTCTCAGAAGCCACAGAGAAGATAGCACATTGCAGGAGCCATGCAAAGATGAACTTTGAAAACAGGAGGGTCCCTGCCACTGGAAAAGAAGGCCAGCATTCAAGCGAGCCTGCTCTGACCTCTAGCTGTACTGAGCTACATGCTGGTCCCTGGACTTACCATGCTCTCTTTCTCACTGAGATTTGCAGGTGTTGTTTCTTCTACCTGGTATTGTGCACCTGTCCTCCTCCCCTCCCTTCTCTGCCTGGCTAATGCTTACTCATCCTCAGGTCTCTGCTTAGCTTATATAGGACTCTTCCATGCAGTCTTTCTGTCTCCCCAGCTCTGGGTTGGGATTCTGTCTCAGGTGCTTCTGTGCACTTGGGACATATCTCTGTGTATCACACCTTTGCAATAGCCTGTTCCCAGTGTGCATCTGTTAATGTTGTGTCCAAGAGTCTTGCACATAGGCTAAGGCTGAGCCACAGCAGAGACAGGGTGTCTTTCTAGCTGAGGTGGTTCAGACTCCAAGCCCACATATAACAGGCAACGTCTGGAGCTTTTCTTATACTCTGCAGGGAAGGGGTGGTACCCTAGAGGGTCTGAGCTGAACTGGGCAATGAGGAGGGTAAGGTGGGTAGGAACTTGATTGTGAAAGGTCTTCTATTCATGGCTAAGCAGTCGGAGATGGCCCAGCAGGTCTTTTGCTGTGCCCGCTAACCAACCAGTCACCCGAACAGACACTCACTGGATTCTAACAAGCTCCAGGCTTTATCCCCAGTTACCATGACAACCAGGCTTCACGGTGATGGATGGTATTGATTGACTGACAGGCTCCTGGTTTCTTGGCTCTGTCCCCACTGCCCTTAAGTCATCTGCATACATGTGGAACTGGGAGACTCTCAGCACCAGCCTTCTGATTTTGTCCTGATTTTGAATTTTCACTTCTAATATCATTGAAAACAGCTTTAAACTTAAAGGAGAAAAAGCTGATGTGGTATCAGAATTCTTCCCAGAGCCACCCATAACTCTCTGTCCTATGGGAAATACAATGTGGCATAGAGAACATGTGCTTTGGACACAGGCCTTGGTACAAGTCTCATTCTATTATTTACTTATTGTGTAACTTTGGGCAAGTGACTTAAACTACCTAAGTTTAAACTATCTCAGTTTACTCCTCTCTAAAATGGGAATGATTATGGTGCTTAAGATGGGTGAATATTATAAGTGAGATAACACATGGAAAATCTCTACCTAGCACTTAATAATACTTATCAAATCTGTGTGAACCCCTTCACTCACTCATGGCCTGACAGTTTATACAGCAGAAATATTGGTTAAGAAAACTTATCCTCACATACTACTCAGCCTTCCTCATTCTATAATTTTTCAGATTCAGGATCAGGAACCAAGAGCCTCAATATAACCTGCAGCATTCCTGGCATCCGTAGTGACAGTGACATATGACTCTTATTGCTGGCTCTGAGCCAGGCACTGCCCTGAGCGTGTTACATGGCATGGATTAACTCATTTAACACTCACAACAACCCTGTGAGGGAGATACTATTAAAATTCCCATCTTACAGATGGGAAAACTGAGGCACAGAGAGGTTCAACAATTTGCCTCCATTCCAGAGCCTAAATGCTGCCTCTTATCATGGCCAAAATCATGTAGAAGGACAGAGCCTCTCAAGAGCCCTTAACGGGCAAGAGGAAGATGTGAGACTGCAGTGTCAACATTGCCACTGGGAGCATAGCTTCCTTTCTCTGAGCTCCTGTGTAGAATGAAGTAGTCAGGAATGAGGGTAAGACCCCTTTCGGCCACTCATGACATGTAATGGAAGTTTCTCTGCAAAGTAACGCTAGCATGATGAACTGGAGCTGCCGCTGAGTTTGGGTATAGCATACTTTGCTTCAAGACCTGATTCTCGGGCTTGTTAGTCATGGGATTTTGGGCAAGCTACCTGAAAATAACAGCTAAGATTTGTTGAACACATAACTGTGCCAGACATATTTTAGGGATTCATTTATGGAAACTATTATCATTCCCACTTTAAAGATTGGAAATATGAGTCACAAAGAGGATAAGCGACTTATTCAAAGTCACACTACACATGAATGGTAGAACTCCAACTCCACCGTTCACACTCCTAACCACCACAGTGACTGCTTTTCCCAACCCCAGTGAGCCTGTAAGATGGGTAAATCCTCCTTGCCCCTGAACATTGTTGGGAATCTTTCAATGAGATAATGCAGATGAAAATGCTTTATAATAGATCAACGCTTAATCAAGCGTGAGATATCACAAAGCTGTAATTTGTATCATCAATGAAAGAAAGGACTGTGATTCTCAGAACATCTTAGAGGTAGTGTCTAGATAGGCTGGAGTCCTCCAGCTCTCCTGGGGGCCTTGGCACATGCCAGGTTCTGTGCAGAGCCCTGTAAACCTACAAGATGACTTAGAAGCTTGCAGTCTGACAGGAAGAACAGAGCAATAAATTGACAAGTACTAGGGCGTGCTACATGCCATGTTGGAGAGGAGCACAGGGATACAGTGAGGACGCAGATAGAGGGCCCCTGGGGAGTGAGGAAAGGCTGCTTGGAGCTGAGAGAAACTCAACGACAGAGGTAAAGGGACTTTCTAGCACCTGCACAGGCACAGAGGTACTCAGTTTATTCTCAGGAGGCTGGGAAGAAGCATGAGTTTTAATGGATACACAGAAGTACAAAGTGGGCAGGTAAGTTAGCCAACACTTCCCAGCTAGCCCAGGCACAGACCAACAATCATCTTTTCCAACATGATAGCAGAAAAATAGACTATTTGATTCTCCTTTCCCTTCTAAGGCTGTCTTTAGGGGCAACCAATGTAGCAAAGCAACATAGCAGATAGATCATAGCAACCTGAATGGTATTTGTTTGTTGCAAAGAGATAAATAATGCATTACACCTGCTGTTTTCCACCTAATGCTTTTAATCTGAGGAATGACAGACTTGCTGTGTTCTGGCACCTTGGAAACCAAGCTGCTTGGTTCTGCCTGAGAGCCACACTGATGCCGCAGCTCCACGGAGGCATGAGGGTGGCAGCCCTCACACCTGGGCCACAGCCAAGACCAAGTGGGGGAACACGCAGGAGACATGGTGGCCAGAGACATGGCCTCTGGGCTCTCAGCTTGCCAAGCAGGCACAAAAGCAACTCATCTTGGGACCAGGCTAGAATGGGAAGGAACCCAGCCCCCTCCCCCTCCCCTGCCCTCTTTACTTCTTTGGGCATCTTGACTGAATGGCATCCCCCTCTTCTCCACTCTGGAGTTTAGCCCACATTGTCTTTTCTGAGCAGAATCCTGCTGCTGGAGACACAAGTATTCCATGTGGTCTCCCTCAATATCCTTACAGCTTTGCCTGGCTAATCCCTGCTTGTCCTACTTGTCTCTGGATCCTTCCTCAGATCCCTAAGAACGCTTTCCCAGACCCTGCTGCCCAGGGTCAGAGTCCTTCTCACACACCACTGTAATTGTCTGTTTCCTTGTCCTTTGGCCACACTTGACTCTCAGCTCACTGGGGTCAAGCACTCTCCTTAATCCTCTTTACTTGCCAGATGCTTTGCACACAGTAAGAAGTCATTAGGTACTTACAAAGTGGTCTCAAGTGTTCTGGTGTGTTCTTAAAGTCTCAGATCTTGGCGTTGGAGGACACCTTAGAAGACCACTGTTCTTTTCAACCCCTCAAGCCCCTCTGCACCTCTCATAGGCAAACAGCCAGCTTCAGCTTGTCCCGCTGCCTGCTGAGACACCACACCTCTGCTCGGCTGTGATGATGACCTACCTTACGCTGAACCTAAACCCGCCTTCCTGGAGCTTCTGTCCTTTGGGTCCTACGTCTTGCCCTTGCAACCACACACACAAGCCTAAATCTCCTTCCTCAAGACAACCTTCTGGGGAGTTTAATCCCGTTCTACTGGTCTCTTTCAAAGAGAGCTCTTTCTTCCTTTCTGCAGGTAATTATCCCCAGTCTCTTCCAACATTCTCAAAAGGATGTGGCTTTGAATGTCTTCACCCTTGTGGTTATTCTTTTCTGATTGTTTTCTATTTTATTTTATCATAGTAAGAAATATCCTCACATACTCCTCAGCCTTCCTCATTCTATAACACATTTTAAGTGAACACTACAGTATTGTTAACTACAAGGACAGTGTTCTCTAGAACTTATTCATCTTGCAGAATTAAGACTTTATGTCCATTGATTGATTAGCTGCTCTCACTTTCCCCCTCCTCCTGGCCCCTGGCAACCACCAGGCTGCTCTTTGATTCTATGAATTTGACTATGTTGGATACCTCATGTAAGTGGGATCAGACAGTCTTTGTCCTTATGTAACTGGCTTATCTCACTTAGCGTAATGTCCTCAGGTTCCTCCGTGTTGTCACTTATTGCAGGATTTCCTTCGTTTTAAAGGCTGAATAATGTTCATCGATGAAAGCCCTATTTTCTTATTTCCTTTTTAAAGTGTGGCTCCTGGAACTTTGTACCAAGCTCTGGGTCTCTCTAACCTACAGAGAGGAGAGTGAGATTATTCCATCTTTAGTTTACTGATTATAATTTTCACCTGGTTTCATTGCCCTACCATGCTGGGAGTAATCTAAAAGTCTAAGATCTTTTCTCTTACTCTAACTAAGCTGTGTCCATTCCTCACTGTGCACATGCATTTGGTATTTTGTCCCCAGGGTAGGATGTTACAGCTTTCTCAAATGATTCTCATTTTGTTACGCTTGGTCTGTATATCCACCCAGTTGAATGAGGAAACTTTTGAATCCTGATTCTTTACCTGAATTATCCTTGGCTTTTCCTAGTTCTTATTCTTGGTAGATATGAGCCTGGCTGCTAAATCCATATCTAAGGCACTGAGATAGGGTAGGTGGCAAAGCCCTGTGGCAAGCCACCAGAGATTCTCTGTAGGACCATGATACTCAACATCTGGTCCAAGATCCACTGTATAGGAATTATCTGAGATACTTGTTTAAAATACGGATTTCTTATGTCTTGGACATATAGAATTAGAATAGAGGTGGGGCCTGGTAATCTGTATTTTTTATAAGCACTCCAGCTGATCTTAATGTAAAGTCAGATTCTGGAACGATCAACTCCAGAGTTCTCTGAATTCAAAAGCCCAAAACAAACTCCAGTTTGATCTAGTCTAAATTTACTATCTAAGGAGTCCAGCCTGAAGGGATGGGGGTGGAGCAACGACAGAGGATTGCCTGGTTATGAACATAGCCTACCCACGCGACGTTCCCATCTGGGCAAGGTCTACACAATGTCTCCAGACTTTCCTCTGCTTCTTCCAGTCCATCAGCCCCTACTCATGTTTTTATCTCCCTGGCTCTATTTAAACTCCTAGATTTTGGTACCAGGTTTGACTTCCTCTGCCCCCACCCCAGCTTCGGGATACAAATTAGTATTCTGTTAACACATTGCTCCAAACCTGCTAGCTTCTCCATGGCAGGACCTTACTTATTCAGATTCATATAACATTCATATTAGTTTATCCTCAAAACGTCTACATTGCCCAACACACGATGTGCTGGGAATGGAACATCGCAGGTGCTTACTGAATTTTTCTCAGCAGAATTCTTTAGTCTGGGGCAATAACTAGGATTAGTGAAAATACCACAGGGTTCTGTGCAACACAGACTTGAGTGTGAATCTCAGCTGTACCATTGTTTCACTGTATGGCCTTAGGCAAGATAACTAACCTTTATGAATCTCAGCCATCTCAACTATAAATGGGAAGTATGGGCTAGGTGTCCAAGGACACTTTGGCTCTCAGGTTCTATGATTCGGTTATAAGTCACACACTCCCCTTGCTGGCTGGTACCCTACTTTGGGGTCATTGAAAGGCAATCCTTCGCAGTCAAGTCACTCTACTCAAATCAAGCTGAGATTCCCTTCTTCCAGCAGCACGTGACAGGCTGTCGACAGACTCTTCATGAGCATAATCACTCCTCAGGCATCCTCCAGCCCCATTAATCAGCCAGTCCTGTCGCTTTAATTCGGCAGCACTCCACCACGCACCTAAGTAATCATTCTGGCTTCTGCCCATGAATTCTTTTCATCCACTTTTGTTTATCACTGTTGAAGCATTTTTTAATCAAAACAATTAAATATGCTAAATCTTCCTCAATTAGTAATGCATTAAAAATTAAAAGTGCATGAATGGAAATGGCAGAAGAAGCCTTTCGCTTGGTGCTGAGTGCCAGTGCTCAGGGCAATCACTCCCACTGACACTTTCAGCTCTAGAGTTACTCAGAAACCAGTAGCCACACAGTCACAGAGAGCTTCAGCTGAAGGGGGGCGTTGGAGGTGACAACCCTTTCTTTCCATAAATGGGAAACTGAGGCCCAATGGGATCATGGGCTTTATCCAAAATCATAGAGGGTGTTAGTGACTGGGATTTGTATTTAGAATTCCTGACATCTAAGTTTCCCTTATCAAAGGACTCAGGGCATTCATTTATTCACTCTTTTTTTTTATATTGATCCATTATTTATTCTGAAAATATTTACTGAATTCCTACTTCATGACAGACACTGTGTTGCTATGCTGGCAAGACAATGGTGAATAAAATACAAGTCCTTGACCTCATGAGTTTGCAGTTTAATGGGGATACAGGCAAGGAAACTTTGATGCTCGATATGCCCTTGGAAATATTGAACCTAATACTTAGCTCAACTGAATGACAGGCCTAAGTTATATTTCCTTTGTGGTGTCCAGAATAACTCTGTAACTGGCAATTATTATGTTATAGTTGAAGTTTAAAAGGAATGATATTTCAAAATGCAAATTCCAGTTTGCTATATTCAGAAGAGCTCCTTAGCTCAAGAAGAAGTTGAACTTTGTAGCATGGTCAATATCTTGCTCCAATCTTCTTTTCTAGCCTCATCTTGCCAGGCAGACTCAGGTTGGAAACCCAGCTCTGTTCATTTACAGGCTGCGTGATTGAAGCAAAATGGTGTCACTGCTTTGAGAGTTACTTTCCTCATCTGCCAAAGTACAGGTTCCTTAGTGGGTTCTCAGATTTAGCCAAATACAGAGATGGACAATGAGGGCCTGACAGTCCTTATGGGGTCCAAAGGGCAGGCAGATTCCCCATGGTGACCTATCCATCTTCTAACAGGACTCTGGCCTTTCTAGGTGCAAAGACGACCTGGACAAAAGGACTTGTGATGAATATGATCGTTCAAGCACAAAGAACATTGGTAGATCTGAAGAAAGAGGGGATTATTCTGATCCAAAAATGCTTCATGGAGTAAATGACATTTGAACAGGAGCCTGAGTAGACTTTAGAAAGATGGTGAAAAGGGAGGGAGGAAGGGCATTTATACTGAGAAGCAACATGTGCAAAGTGCAGAGTGAAAATGGTGTCTATCATGGGCCGGACACTGGGCTAGGCACAGGAGTACTTGGAGATGGATGAGACAGAATCATTGTTCACTGAGGGAGGCTCAGTGAACAACAGGCAAGGACAAGCTACTAACATTTTTGAACAACTAATATATGCAATACATATCCTTTATCATTTCAAGAAGTATTTGGGTTGGAACTATACTGCAGAGAAAAGTGAAATGAGGTTGAAGAATAGGGCTTTCGACCCAGATCTCTTAGATTCTAAAACTGAAGCTATCCTCTACTATTCAGATGGTTGTACCATGTCAGGTGTCTTTTATTAACTCAGCATTTTGTGTTTCTTTGTCTCCCCGTTGCAGGTATTACCAGCCAAGATATCAGGACATGCTTTGGAACCTTTGTGGGCATTGAGTATGAGTATACGGATAGCATAACCATAGAAGGAAGTTTATCAGAAGATCGCTGTAAAAGATTTGGAACAGGCAAAACTGGCAAGTGTTTAGCAATAGGTCCCCCCCAAAAAGAAGCCAGACTTTCCTTTGGACACACAAATAGGACATCGAAGCTATTTTTTTTCCCTGATTGATTTCATTTTGGTTAATGGTCACACTGCATAGATGCTAAATATCCCAAACTAATGACCTGCAGTGGTTCTGTTTTGAATCTACCATGGGCTGAAATCATCTTTGAAATACTTGCCTTTGTATGGGGCACCCTCCTAGATTTCAAGTATTAGACAAAGATCCAAGTGAGAACTGAGATGAAAGGAAGGTGGTGACAGAATCTGGAATGTGGGCTGTTGGAAGGAACGCCCACCAGATTACAGTCCAGAGGGAGGACACAAGGCGGCTGAGAGAGGAGAACATGGTTACCAAGTCCAAACCCAAAGAATAATTGTCAGAGAGGGATTGTACACGAATATTTTGTGGCATTTTCTAAATCAATTTGAGTGTTCATGTATTCATTCACTAATTCATTCATCAGACACGTATCAAGTATTTTTCAGGTGAGAGACACAGAGAAGACAGGAACGATGAAACAGTTTATAGCACAGTGGGTGAAGTAGAGATTAAACAGGTTCCAGTTACTCCCATTGCATTAGGTCACTCTTGCCTCAGGGCGTTAACCACATTGCTTCCTCTCTCTGCTGTCCTTCCACCCTCTCTTCATTTACCTGGGGAGCACTCACTCACCTTCCTAGACAGCTCACCTTTCTTCCTGACTCCCTCACCCCCTACTGTATATCTGACCACTTTTTTCTCTGTACCTCCACTGAGTCCCAGAGTAACATCTTTCGTAGCAGCTATGACACTTGATTGAACCTATCTAGCATACAGCAGGCACGGAGCAAATAGTTGACATATGAATGAATGAATGACCATACGTTTTCCCATCCTCTCCGTTCTCCATGTGGGCTGGACTGTCCTCCCAGTTTCTGCTTCACTCCAGAGGGCATGAGTCTATTTCTAAGTCTCGGACCTTCTCCTCTGCCTTGTCCTGCTAGTGAAGCAAGAAGAGTAGAAGAATGAGAAACAGCTTAGAGCTGTTACAGAGAGCACATAAACTTTGTCCCGTATCTCACTAGTTGAGCTGGCCAGCCAGTCCTTTGGCTTCTCCTTTGGCTTTTTGGGAAATGAGCTAACGTGCTTATCCATTTGCTGGCAGAAAGCAGCAGGCAGGCCATGGCTGTGGAAGACATCATTTCTCAGGTGCGAGGTGGCAGTTCTGGCTGGGCCGGTGGCTTGACACAGAACGGGAGCACCATTACGTACCGTTCCTGGGGGAGGTCGTTAAAGTATAATCCTGTGGTTATCGATTTTGAGGTAAGTCTTTTCGCAGCTGAAGAAACTCTACGTCCGTGAGGAATGAAAGTGAAGCAGACCAGATCATTTCATATTTCTTATTATGAGCCCATCAAAGAACAAGATTAAATGTAACGGCACACTGAGCCAGTGGCCTTGCCCACGCCTGACTTTAGACCCAGGCCCGGGAGAGCCGGGGTCAGAAACTTATTACCTGGTCAATGCTTAGTTTTACACTGGTAGTCCCAGAAGTTTTTCAGGGTTAGGCTATATTAAGCAAATGATCATTTGCATTTGTACTTGAAAGACTTTAAAAATAACATCTGCTAAATTAAAAGTTGGCAAACTTTTTCAGTAAAGGACCAGATAGTAAATAGTTTAGGCTTTGTGGGCCACAGGCAGTCTCTGACACACAAATAGTGTGGCTGTTGTTTTTCTTTTCCTCTTCCTTCACAACTCTTTAACAATGTAAAGATCATTCTATGGTCACACAAACATAAGATGTGGCTTGGACCTGGACCTAGGCTGCAATTTGCTGCGGTTGCTCTCAATTCTCACATCTCATCATCACAATGAACCTCTGGCATCGATACGATTCTTCCCATCGAAAAGAGTAGGAAACTGAGGCTCTGAGAAAGCAAGTGAGTTGTTTAAAGCCACAGAGCTTATATGTGGCAGTGCCTGGATTTCAGAACCTTGGACTTTGTACCCAGTTCTCTTTTCCCTCTATCCTAGTACCTTCCTTAAAGCAGTGGTTCCCAACCACGGCGGTGATTTTGCTGCTCATGGGAAATTTAGTAATGCCGAGAGACATTTTTAGATTGTCACAGCTCACGGTGGGGCAGGGAAGTGTCACTGGCATCTAGAAGGCAGAGGCTAGAGATACTGCTAAACATTCTACAAGGCACAGAATGGGCCCAATAACAAAGAAATATCTGGTCCCAAATGTCAATAATGCCAAAGTTGAGAATTTCTGCCTTAAATTCCTAAACTCATGAAAGGCATAAAACTATATTCAAACTGCAAAGGGGGATAGATTTTTCTAGCAGTTTTCAAGCTACTTCTGTCAATATGCAGCATAGTTCATTAAAAAAGGTTGCTTCAGACTTTGAAGCAAAATATTATTGTTTTCTTACCCATTTTCTCTATACCCTTGCCTCTTTTCTACATATGTTTAAAATCCCACATATGAATACATTTCTTCTCATAAAACATATTACCTATAGTTAAACCCAAAAGTCTATTATAACACCCTGCTTTCTATGAAGAGAGAGGTCAGATGGATTAACCTTGATTTCATTTCTTCTTCAATAAGTAAGGGACCATTTTCACGCACCTGTAATTCACATAGGGTCTGAAAATTGCTATCATCAAGCTATTAGTGATTAGGGCAAAAACTGTAAAATTGATATCAGGAGTAATATGTAAACTTTCACGGGCAAGAGGTGAACTTTGTGTTTTCCTTGAGCAAAACTTCTAAGGGAAAGACTGAAGTTCATGATTTGGAGACCAAATACTGTCTACTAGGAAAAAGAACCCGGGCTCTGGAGGGGCAGGGGGAGGAGAAAGATATTGACATGGCTCAGCTGCCTTGTTAGTGTGTGACCTTGGACAAGTTACGTCACTCTCTGAGCCCATTTCCTGCTCTATAACATAAGGATAATACGCTACTTCACAAGGGTAGGAAGAGAGGCGTGGGAACTTAGTAAATGTCAGTTGAAGAAACAGGTTTAGCACAAGATCTCATCACTAGCAAATGACAGAGCCCAACCTGAGACATGTCACACTGATACCAACATCCACAATCTCTTTGCAACCCTTGTTGCCCCCTGAGAAGCTAGGATTCAATGCATTAAGCCACTGGTGAAGTGATGTAGCAAGCACTGTGCTTTAAAAAGAGAAGGCTCTTAGGGAAGTGAAGGATGAATCAAAGGAGGGAAGGAGGGAGGGAGGAGGGAGAAGAAGAGAAGGAGAAAGAAAGAGAGAGAGACTGATTGATTACAGACAAGGAGACCAGGTAGGTATTATCTGGAGCCTGAAGTTCAGGGTGGAACAGTGTCTTATTCACTTGCATATCCCCAGAGCTCAGCAGTGCTTATATGGAGCCAGTACTTAGACTGAGTCATTACGGTATGTCTGGGTTACGTTATGTTGCTATGTTGTATTAAGTGATGTTTTATGTGTTATGTGTTATCTTACGGTGTTGCCATATCCTATCACTTGCCTTCTCTGAATCTGTTTTCTCATCTGTAAAATGAGGATGAGATCATTGCCAATATCTTTTCAAATGCTACCATCCAAGATCTTTTTCTATACCTTTCTCCTCTCCCTTATGTCCCACGGACCCTCCCCCAGAGTGTGTCCTTTCCTCTTTCTGAGGTTCCTGGGAGGGAGAAGTCTGAGATGGGGAACTGGGCACTTAGCCCCACTGGAAGGTCAAAGAGAAGTTTCCCAGTGGTCCTGGCCTTTCCTAGAAATGAGTCATCTTTAACCAGGGCAACAGGGCAGCTAATTCTGCACTGACTTCCTAACAATGGGGCCAAATTTTCTGAACTTCCAGTAAGTGGTTTTGCCTTGGCTGGGGGCCCAGCCAGTCCTGACTTTCCCTGCATGGTGACCTGAGCTGCAGCCCCTGTCCGCAGGCCAAGGTCTGTTTGCCGCAGGACTTCCTGTACACACTTCCAGGAACCCAGTCAAGGCCACTGCAAGTGCCATCTGCTGACTTTTGTTTCCAGAGAAGTGACACTGTCCCAGTGTGGCTCAGTCCTACCACTGACTTGCTCTCTGACTTTGGCAAATCACTTCTCCTCTTGGGGCCTCAGGTTCCTCTCCCGTAAAATGAGAGATTTGGAGAAAAACTTTCATTTTATGATTATGTTAAAATATATTATACTGTTAGCATGTTGAAGATAACATGCAATTTGAAAAATACGGGCTTTTTTTTTACTATCATAACATCTAATAAAAATGGTGCTTTATTTGATATTGTTCTTCCCTTTTACAGTAGTATCTCATAAGACTTCTAGGAAGTAGGCACTACTCCCATTTTCTAGATAATGTGGGCCAGGTTTACAGAGGGGAGGTTACGAGTCCTAGGCCACACAGCCAGGAGGTGAGACGCACTGATTTAGTGTTTAGCATGTGAAGGGACTTGCCCATGTATCACCTCCTTTAATCCTTATGATAAACCTGGAGGGTGGGAGGACTGTTCTCCCTTTACAGATAAGGACGAAGGCTCAGTGTGTCAGGTGCCACCGATCACACAGCTGGATGCAGCAGAGCTGGGGTTTGAAGCCAGGTTTTCTGGCTCCAGATTCAATGATCTTTCTACTGCATCTACTACTTCTCAGCCAGAGGCAGGGTCATTGGTAATGTCAGGAGACAGTTTTAGTTTTCATGTCTGGAAGGGTGCTACTTGCATCTAGTGGGCAGGGGCCAGGGAGGCTGCGAAACACCCACAATGCACAGGACAGCGCACTCCTGCCAACTAAGGATTATCCAACTGGAAACACATTAGTGCCAAGGCGGAGAAACCCCTCATACAGTTGTTCCTGGCATGGATTGCCTCCAACGTAAATGACCCCCTACCCACCCACACACGCTTATGCCATCACAGGAATTGCTTAGCAATGACACTGCAACTACCCATCAAAGATTTTATTAATTCCTGCACTGAAGATTGACAATCAGAAAAAAAAAAATACACACAAACACACAGCCTTTTCCTGCTTCCTAAAAGTGCTGGAAGGGGACAGATGAGCTGGCACAGATAACTTCTAAGCTCTCTCCTTTTTCTGGGATTGGTAGAGCACAGATATCAGGGTTAAGTAGGTCTGTGTTCAGAGTGGCTCTTGCACTTAATAACTGCGTGACCCTGAGTCAGTCACTGGAACACTTGGAGCCTCCATTTCTTCACCTGTGAGCTGGGGAGTTTAGCACTCACATCACAGAGTGGCTGCCAGGGTCCAAGGCGCTGGGATAAGGTGGGTGTCCGTCTCTGTGCCTGGCAGGTAGCAGGACTTCCAGAAGGTTAGTGGCCCATCCTTGGGCTCTGGGAAGGTGGATAGAGCCCAGGGAGGGGCCCTGTGTTCTTTCTGTGTCTGCAGATGCAGCCCATCCACGAAGTGCTGCGGCACACGAACCTGGGGCCCCTGGAGGCCAAGCGCCAGAACCTGCGCCGGGCCTTGGACCAGTACCTGATGGAATTCAACGCCTGCCGCTGCGGGCCCTGCTTCAACAATGGGAAGCCCATCCTCGAGGGCACCAGCTGCAGGTGCCAGTGCCGCCAGGGTCACCTGGGCCCTGCCTGTGAGCGGACGGAGATAGAGGGTAAGGCCCGTGCATCCTGCTCAGTTCCAGCCTCGCCCAGCTCAAAGGGGCTGGTGCCAGAAGGACCTCTGGGGTTCCCAGCCCTTCCTTTCTGAACCCGGTTATCCACCACCCTAGGATCTCACATGCGAGAGTCCTATTGCTCACCCACCACATTTGATGGTTCGTTTGCTTCCTCCCAGCCATCGAGACCATTTTTCAGATGAGAACTGTTTCTCACCAAGATGTAGGTGGACAATAGATTCATTTCTAGAGGGATAAACTAGTTTCCTGGGGCTGCCATAACAAATTATCACAAACTGGTTTGCTTAAAACAACAGAAATGTATTGTTTCAGGCTTCTGAAAGGTAGAAGTCCAAAATTCAGGTGCATTGGCTAGGTGGTTTCTTCTAGAAACTCTGAGGTAGAAGGTACTCCATATTCCTCCCTCCCAGCTTCTGATGGTCATCAGCAATCTCTGGTGTTTCTTGGCTTATAAATGCACCATTCTAATCTCTCCCTCCGTCTTCACACGGCATTTTTCCCTCTGTGACTTTGTTTTCTCTCCTTATGAGAACGCCTGTCATGGGATTAGGGCCCACCCTAATCCAGCATGACCTCCTTTAACATGGTTTCATCTGCAAAGACCCTATTTCCAAATAAGGTCACATTCACAGGTAATGGGGGGTTGGACTTGAACATATATTTTTGGGAAACACAATTCAACCCACTATAAGGGATTAGTAGTCGTCATTACAGTGTAAGGACTTGTGACTAAAATCAAGGTTGAGGCAAGGAAGGTTTACATTTACATAGCTACAGCATGAACTGGCTGGCACTGGGAAGAAAGTTATCAAACAAAGACTGAAAATCTGTGCCTTAAAGATGAAGGAGTCTGGGGACATGGATGTGAACTGCAGCTATTTCAGTAACTCACCGTGTGACACTGGTTAATCACATCTATCTGGGCTTTAGCTTTTTCATCTAAGTTTCCTCTGAGCTCCGAGAATCTCTATGCATGTCCCAATCCCTAAGTTTCCGATTTTCCAGGCATCCAAAACTGTTTCTGTGGTACAGGGAATGATGGGAAAACACATGGGCTGCCAAATCAAGGTAGAAATCGATCTCAATTGGCTATCACAATGAAGAAAATGCAAAGAAAATAGAAGTGTGGGTGAGTAAATCTAAGTGCTACAACACTTGGGTCCATAAAGCAAACTGTTGAAGCACAGGCTAGACGGGGTGTGAGCCGTGTGGCTCGACAGCCGTGTGTGAAGAGCAGGCCAAGCACTTAGTCCCAGTTCACTCCGTGGGAGTCGACAGCGATATGCAGGTGCCCCCAGAGTGAAGGGTGACGTTAACAGAAGTCAAGAGCCCAGAAAAGGATTCTTCTCTGGCATCCCGGGAGCCACACTTCATCAGACATTGGCAAAACAAAGTGGGCAGCCGAGGGAAGTGGGAAGACTTGAGCCTGTGTCCTAAGAGGAAGAACTGGAAAGATTGGGAGTTTTTGGCAATGGAGAAGACTTTTAACTACCATGTGGGAAGGCGTGAGATTTGTATTCTGTGGCCACTGAGGTTAGGTCGTACAACTAATGGGGAGAAGCTATAGCCAGGAGATTTGGGCTCAACGAGGAAGGACTTTCCTAGGCTGCGCTGTGGCAGGAGTGAGGAGGGGATGGATGACCACTTGCCAGGAAGCTGTAGAAGAGATTCATTCATGCAATGGGTGGTTGGGTATGATGGCCTTAAGGTCCCTTCTGCCCCACCCTCTCTGAGTCTCTGACCTAAACAAGGGATGGCAACATGACAAACAGTTGGTAGTTTGAAGCTTTAAATCTTGAAATTCAGCTTGGCTTGAAAGAAACCACAGATAACAATTTCCCTAGGATTCAAGACAGATCTCCACCCAGAAGATCTGGTTTAAAAAGGAGACGATGGTGAGTTCTATTTCCCCATTGGCGAGCAGTTCTAAATGGGAGGCAGCATAGCACAGCTCCGGTGCCAAACAGGCCTCTGAACCTTAGAGCTGGCGGCTTTCACCTGGGCTTGCCCTGTAGAGTGAGCTCACATTGCAAACTCTCTCACAGGTCGCGTCGAGGATTAAACTAGTTAACACATGTGGCAGGCTCTATTATAACAAGCAAAAGAAGATATAGCACCATGGTAGAGGATCTGCCCTGGGTTGCTCCTTGTCCAAATCCCTCCTCTACTGGCAAGGGAGTAGAATTTGAGTACCAGTGAACTGCCTGGTATCCTGTAGGAGGAATTCTGGAAGGGGTGAGTCAAGAGGGTGAGTGAAAGCTGAAATCTTTATGAAGGAGGATGCTGAGAATAAAAATCAAGAAGACCAACTACCAGGGCCAAGCCTGGCACACAGTTTCATCAGGTGAATTGGAAAAAGGCACTTCCCGGTAGGTGGGTGAATTGAGAGGTAAAAGGAACATTCTCTGGGCTGATAGAGCCAGCCCCAGGGCCCAGGGCTTTCCTGCCTTCCCACACAGAGTGTGGACTGGGTTGTAGCCCCCATTCTCCCGTTGGCCAGGCAGGTTTCCCGAAGGAACAGAAATAATAACTAACCCGTATTCCGTGCCAGCCATTATAGCAGCACTTCATGTATGAACTCATTTATTTCCCCAAAAACTTATGACATAAATGCTATTATTAGCTCCAATTTACAAATGAGGAAACTGGAGCAGAAGGAAGGTTAGACAATTTGCACAAGGTCATCTAGCTACAGAATGAAGGAGCCAGGATCTGGACTTGGCAGTCTGATGCCAGGACCCAAGCTCTTAACCATTACACTCAACTGATTCACATCCTAAGAGTCAGGAAATTTGGGGAATGAGAGCAGAGGCTCTGAGACAATTTCAGCAACTATCATTTTGAGGAGTGGGGCGGGGAGTACGTGCCAGTTCACGGTTATCAGCCTTGCCTGGGTAATTTAATTACAGCACACTCCAAGGGCCCTGAGAACCAGGGGCTTGCTTGCATCTCTGTCCACGCAACACAGAGTGTGTGCTACCTAGATGTGCCTCTTCAGTGGTCCAGCGCCAGGCTCAGCAGAAGCCATGCGGAGTCACTGGAGAAGGAGGGGACGTGATGAAAATGACCTGGGGGAGGGGAGGAGACAGAGGGCAGCTCGCCAAGTCCCATTCCTCCTGCATTCAGGCCCTTACAGACAGTCAGTTGCAGAAGCTCATGGGACTCCATTAACCTGGTTCCCAGCAGGGTGTGGACATCAGGTGGCCTTGCAGCCGTCACACTGAACTTTCACCCCAACAGAGGTTGGGCTGGCAAACAAATCTGAGGCTGGGGAGTTAGCCAGTCTCCATGGAGACCCATGAGAGTCCCTAGGAATTTTCCCAGCAAATTTTTGCCTGTGTGGACTGAGTCACAAAGTGGGAGAAAGAGAGAGCCCTGCTGCGGCTGCCCCATCAGGGAGTATAATTACAGAGCTGGAAGGGACTTGGAGATAACCTAATCCAATGATATTCACAGTGTGACCTGCAGAGCCTTGGGGTGTAAGGGGCCACCCCAGCGAGGAGGGTGAGCCCGACAGACACCCCGGCTTCAAACAGAACAGCTCTGCTTTCATCTGACTTAGATGCTGGGGTCCATGTAAGATTTCATTTAGGAAAAAAAATAGTGATAAAAAAGTGATGATTGAAAAACCCATCGGATTAGTCCATTCTTCTCATATCGCAAAGAGGAAAGCTCAGGCTGAGAGAGGGATGCCCAAATGCACAGAGCGGGCAGGCAGCAGCCCCAGGCTGGGGGGATTCTCTGGGCTGGATTTCCAGATATTCCGCGGTCAGTGCGTGTGTTCAGATGCTCTGTGCAGAGAATCTGTCACCACCGTGGCTCTGCGACTCCGACTCCCTTGTCAGAGTCTCTCAGACATCTGATTTGCAAGTCCTCACACAAAAGCCCAGCAACCGTCCCCAGAGAGCTGTCTGACGGAGCCCTTTCTCTAAATCCCCAGCTGGGCTGTGCTCCCTGCTCCTCACCCCTTCCAGCGACTCCGTGTCATTCTTCCGAGGAGCACGCCCCTGCCTCCGCTATCCATCTTCCATGGAACCGCGGGTTCCAATTTCACGAGATGGGCTCCCAGTGGCCCCTTCTCACTCTACCCAGAGTTTCAAATTAAGTGTGAGGCAGTGAGCACAGAGGTCTTGGTTGGCTACCCCAGGGCATTTCCCCAAGGAGGGACTGCAAACCGTTCTCGGGCGATGGGGTGGCCCTCCCTCCTCACCTGAGGCTAACCTCCTTCTCCCCCGGGAAATTGTCTCTGCAGGAGCCAAAGCGGATGGGAGCTGGAGCTGCTGGAGCCCCTGGTCTGCGTGCAGAGCAGGCACCCAGGAGAGGAGGAGAGAGTGCGACAACCCTGCACCCCAGAATGGAGGGGCCTCGTGCCCAGGGCGGAAAGCGCAGACCCAGGCTTGCTGAGGGCCTCTGGGCACAGGCTGGGACAGGTGCTGCCCCGTGGCCACCTGCGCTGGCTATTGGATAAGGACTGCTTTCAGCTGGGAGAAGTTACAAAACAGCATAGACTCTTTTCTTTGTCCTGCCAGTTTGCAGGCCTAAGACTAGGCTGTCCCACCAACAGCCAGCTGCTCCACTGTCTGCAAAACTCCGTTGTTTATTCAAAAACTGGGTGTTGAGTGCTAACTAGAGGCTCAGTCCTGCTCACAGCCAAAACAAACAAACCAAAACCCAAGAAAACTGAATCTGTAACTTAGGAGAACTCAGGATGGTAGAGGGACAAGACAGGCAGACGCCTTTGACACAATCAGCGCTCAATAAAACAAAATATGATGATAATTCTCTAGTTCTTTGATAACAGTATTTGTTCATTTATAGAACCATTATTAATTGGTAAGATAACCAGACACTCTGAAATAAGGAGAAGAATATTAAAAATTGACCTTTTTTCTTTCAAGTTTCCTTCATTTGGACTCCTTTTCAAATTCAATTAATCCCGCTAGTTTGCTTAAGTTCTTACGACAAATATCACATTTCTCCCAATTATTTTCTCATGGCATACTATTCTTTTCCTTCATTGCCAATTTTCACAGCTAGTAATTATGTTGTCTTAGTCTGTTCAGGTTGTTATAACAAAATACCATAAACTGGGTGGCTTACAAACAACAGAAATTTATTTCTTACAGTTCTGGAGGCTGGGAAGTCCAATATCCAGGAAGATTCAGCGTCTGGTGAGGGCCCACTTCGTGGTTTATATGGGACTTTTTTCCTGTGTCCTCATGTGGCAGAAAGGGTAAGGGAATCTCTGGGAGGCTCTGCCCTCATGATCTAATCACCCCCAAAAGCCCTACCTCCTAATACTATCATCTTGGAGTGATTTCACCCCCCAAAAGCCCTACCTCCTAATACTATCATCTTGGAGTGATTTCACCCCCCAAAAGCCCTACCTCCTAATACTATCATCTTGGAGTGATTTCACCCCCCAAAAGCCCTACCTCCTAATACTATCATCTTGGGGTTAGGATTTCAGCATTTAAATTTTGAGTGGACACAAACATTCAGACAATAGCATTGTGCCCCTGGCCTTGACCCCCGCCCCAAAATTGATATCCTTCTCATATTCAAAATACAGTTGACCTTTCAACAACTTAGGGGTTTGCAGCACTGACCCCCTGCACAGTGAAAAATCTACACGTAACTTTTGACTCTCCCTAAACTTAACTAGTTAGAGCCTATTGTTTACCAGAAGCCTTACTGATAACATAAACAGTCAATTAACACATATTTTGCACGTTTTATGTATAACATACCGTATTCTTACACTAGAGAAAAGAAAATGTTATTAAGAAAATCACAAGAAAGAGAAAATATACTTACTATTCAGTAAGTGAAGTGCATCCTCATAAGGGTCTTCATCCTTGTTGTCTTCACACTGAGTAGGCTGAGGAGGAGGAGGAGGCAGAGGAGGGTGGTGTATCAGTGGACTCGTGCGGTTCACACCTGTGTTGTTCAAGGGTCAACTATAAATTCATTCCATCTCAGTAGCCCCAAAAGTCTTAACTCATTCCAGCATCAACTCAAAAGCCTAAAGTCCAAAGTCTCATCTAAATATCATCTAAACAGATATGAGTGAGACTCAAGGTATGACTCATCCTGAGGCAAATTACTCTCTAGCTGTAAAACTTTGAAATCTTTCAACTAAAATAAAATCATAAGCCCCCCAGCTGACTGGATGGACTCCCTCTTGGCCAGGAGACTTCAGAAATACCCTAAAGCTGAGTTGCTGGCCATGAGGAGGGAGGCCAGGCATGCCTCCTCATGCCCCCTTCCCTTCTTGGAGATTCCCTTTGTAACTCATGAACAGGCCTAAGGCTATAGAAGAAAAAGCTTAAACCACACCTGCAGGTCCTCAATTTGCTTAACAGATCATTTGAATCTAGTCTGGTGGCTTGTCTCTGATTAACAGACTTCCTTAACTGAAAACATTCCAAGCCTTTAGAGAACGCTTCATTTCTTTAACCAAGTATAAATCAAAGAATCTTTAAACTCACCTGTAATCTGTAGTGCCCTTTTATGTCCTGACTTTTCAGGCCAGACCAATGTACACCTTCCATGTATTTATTTATGGCTTTACATGTAACTCCAGTCTCCCTGAAATGTATAAAACCAAACTGTAGCCCAACCACAGCAAGGCCACTTGCTCAAGTCTTCTTGGGTGTAGCTCTCCGGTCTATGGTCACACGTACTCAGCTCAGAATAAACCCCTTTAAATTATTTTACAGAGTCTGAGGTCTTTTCCGTTGACAAATCAGACATGTTATATGCTTCCAAAAGGATGGGGCAGGGATTCCCGTTCCAAAACGGAGAAATAGGAAAGGCTTCAGGTTATGAGCAAGTCCAAATCCCAAAGGCTCGAGAATACTCTTCTTCGATTTGATGCTCTGGGTGGGTCGAGGTCCCACCTTCTGGAAACAGTGGGGAGGGGATCCTGTCCCCTCAGCTTTGCTGGGTGAGGGTTCGGCCCTCAAAGTTCTGGGCAGCACCTTTCTCTTGACTTTGCTGGCTGCAGCCCACGATGCAGTTCTCCCTGGCTGGAATTTCACAATGGTGGCCTACAGGTCTAGAGTCATAGCGGGGAACAATGGGGGGCTTACCACACCCCCCCAGCTGCACTGGGCATCGCCCCAGTGGAGACTCTGTATGACCACACACCTATGGTGGTTCTCTGCCTGGGCTCTGTGGCTCTCCAGGCAGCCTTTGAAATCCAGGCGGAGGCAGCCACGCCCCCACAGCGTTGCAGGGTGCAGCAAGCGGCACCTGGGGCAGCTGATTTGCTCAGCCACAGAGCGTGGGGAATAGGGCCCAGCTGAGCACGGCCTGCAGGCACTGGCAGTCCCTCCTTTGCGTTCGAAACTGCTCTGTTCCCTAGACCCTGGCACTTCTGGCCAGCCCGGGCCGAGATAAGGACGGCAGCCCTGATGATTTCTCAGTTTTTCCATTGTCTTGCGCGGCGGTCCTGGCTTCTGTAGAGACAGCTGACTAGTATCCTCATCAGATGGTTGCTCGGCCACATCGTGTTCTTTCCCAGACACACTTTCTCATTCTTTGCAATAGGGATAAGCTGAGAATTTTCCAAACCTCTAAGTTCTGCTTCCCTTTTGATTTACAATTCTGTCTTTAACTCATTTCTCTCTTCTCACCTTTTACTATGAACAGTCAAGATGAGCCAGGCCACCCCTTCAAGACTTTGCTTAGCTATTGCCTCAGCCAAATGTCCAATTTCATTGCTTGTAGGTTCTACCTTCCACAAAACACCAGGACACGAACACAATTCAGTCCAGTTCTTTACCAGTTTATTACAAGGATGGCTTTTCCTCCATCGTCCAATAACATGTTCCTCGCTTCTGCCCAAGGCCTCATCAGAATGGCCTTCACTGTCCATATTTCCACCAACATTCAGTTCAAGATTGCTTAAGGATTCTGAGATAACAGGCTTTCTCTATAGCTCCCTCCTCTCCTCTGAGCCCTCACCAGAATAGTCCTGAATGTTCCCTTCACAGCTTTGTCTGCTTTTTCTAGCATGAACCTCAAAACTCTTCCAGCCTCCACTGAGTCTCAAAGCTGCGTCCCCATTTTAGGTATTTGTGACAGCAGCACCCACACTTCTCGGTATCAGTTTTCTGTCTTGCTCCATTTGGGCTGCCATAACAAATACACTGTAAACTGGGTGGCCCATTAACAACAGAAATTCATTTCATACAGTCCTGGAGGCTGACAAGTCCAAGATCAAGGTGGCTACAGCAGATTCAGTATCTGGTGAGGGCTTGCTTCCCAGTTTACACAGGACTGTCTTTCTGCTGTGTCCTCACATGGCAGAAGGGGCCAGGGAGTCTGTGGAGTTTCTTATATAAGGGCACTAATCCCATTCATGAGGGCTCCACCCTATGACCTAATCACCTCCCAAATTCTGTACCTTCTAATGCCACCACCTTGGGGTTAGGATGTCAACATATGAATTTTGGAGGGACACAGTCTTCAGACCATGGCATATACATTCAGTCCCATATCCCGCCTGACTAGTCAAGATCTGTCTTTTCCCAAGAGATGTTAATTGTGAGAATAGGAGTCAGGTTTGTTTTGTTTAGCACTGTATCCTCAGAGGCTCCGAGGTTGTGCCTTGAATATAGCAGGGACCTAGTAAGCATCTGCTGATTAAGTGAATGAATTCAAGAGTCAGTTCATAGATGAAGTTCACATGGGTCAGTCTCCCAGAGCGGACAGTGGATTTGAAGAAGCCCAACAGTGATGATCAATCCACCTTCCCTGACCCATCCGCAGGAGAGCCAATCACACCTGCCAGCGTCAGTATCCCACAGCACACAAGTCACGCCCCAAATAGAGAACATGTTCTGTAACTGAATGTTCTGTTTCTCAGTTTCCCCTATTAGGTTGTGAGCTCCTTGAAGGCCAAGTCTGCACTCCCAACATATAGTAGGTACTCAAGAAATGTCTGGTGACTGACATATATATATATATATATATATATATATACACACACATACACACACACATATAGGTGCTGCAAATCCTTCCAGCGTCCTCAATCTTGTTAGGGTGATAATAAGACTTATACATACATGAAACACTTAGAGGAGGTTTTAGGGCCACAGGAAATTTATTGCTGAATTAATGCCAAATATGTGGCATGCAAAATAAGTGCTGAAGGAGGCCAGGTGGGAGACAGATTTACCTTTCCACAGGTGTGTATATATGGGCTGGCATGGGGCTTGATCCGGGCCTCAAAGGGTTTTTCAACTAGACAAACAGGAAGGAGAGCTTTAAGACAGAAATCTATCATAAGACAAAGTTTGAAGGCGAGAAAGAATATTGGGGGTGTGTATAGGAGGGTGTGTGATGAAAATAGGGAGCAGGGAAGATAGTGAATGTAAATAAAATAAGGTTTATGAAACACTTTGCATAATGCCTGCCACAGTTAATTATTAGCGTTACCCCATCACCTTTATTATTCTTACTACTATTATTAATTAATAAAGCATATGGTTTAGAAGTTTATTTCTGAACTCTTCAGATCTATTTATAAGAATAAAAAAGACTTGCTACTTTTCATCCTGTCATTAATTTACTTTTTAAGTTAACTTATATTAATTTATATTCATTATTTACTGGGGATGGTAGCTGTGTGCTAGAAATTGACCAGAGGCCAGACTGGCCAGGCCAAGTGGGCACTTTGCAGAGGACATTTGATTTGACTAGAAACAGTAACACGTGACCTTGGCTGAACATTAGGATCACCTGCGGGGTTTTAAAAGCCCTGCTGTCCAGAGGCGGCACCCAAACCACTGAAATCTGAATCATGGGGGGTGGGGGCAGTGGGAGCCAGACAGCTATAGGTTTAAAAGCTCCCAAGGTGATTCCAAGTGTAGCTGTGGTTGAGAACCCTCGAGAGTGGAGAATGGGGTGTGTGCCAAAAAAAAAAGCAGGAACAGTAAACTTTATCTGTGTTATTTTATCTAGTCTTCTCCAAGACTTCTTAAGGTTTGTTTTAGCAATCCTATTTCACAGCTAGGGAAACTGAGTCTCGAGAACCTCACGGATCACAGGGCAGGCCAGGGTTTGAATGCATCACATCTAGCACACGCTTCCACCCCGCCACACCCACCTTTTACTCTTGTCTGGCGGTGGAGGTGGAGGGATTTGTAGGATGGTTTGTGGGGCACAGGGGAGTGGAAGAAACCAGAGCCAAGGAGGCTCAGTAGGAGGGAAGTGCAGCATTCTGAGCACAAAATGACAATTTGGGGATTAAGCAATTGCCTGGATAATCTGTGAGCCAAAACCACCAGCCGGGCAAAGCTACCTCCCCGTCATCTGAGCCAGAGAACCCAGCCTCGCATCTGCCCTGCTCCTCCTCAGAGGCTACAACCCCAGAAGTTTTAGAAGTTAAAATACAGCAGCAGTTTCCAAAGTAGCAACCCCTTACACACCGGCAGCTTTCCCTCTGCACGAATGACTGGCTCCCACAAAGCACAAAGCGTAAAATTCATCCAGTGTGTTCTCCCTTAGGTCCTTTAAGAAGATCTATAATCTCAGGTTTTATAGGTAGTGGGTGTAAATACATGGTTTAAAGATATAATCTTCAGCTTGACAAGGTGTCTTTTGAAAAGTAAATTAATGACAGAATGAAAAGCAATAAGGACAGGCTTTTTTCTTTTCTTCTTTGAGAGGAAGGAAGATCTAAAGAATTCAGCACTCAATGAATCTCTTCTGAACTGTATGCCTTTAGGGGGAAGCAAATGGACAGAGAGAAAGGGTTAGCTTCAGAAGCTGCGTTGCAGAAATGAGAGACAGCAAACCAAGCCCCCCCCCCCGAGCGCCTCGAGAGGAAGGGGTGAGATGCAGGTTGGCGGAAAGGCACTTCTCTTCCACTTAGAGAAGCTACACTGCTACCTCTTCACTTCAGAAAGGGGCAAAATACTCTTTGGCGCTCTCTTGTGTGAGGCCCTGTGCGGGGTGCTGGAGGTTCAGAAATGAATCCGATGTGGGACCGGCCTGGAAGAACGCATAGTCGGCTAGAGGAGGTCTGTGAGCAATGGCAGTGGGTCCCAACCAGCCCCTGGGGAGGGGCAGGGGGCGTGGGGGCAGCAGGGGCAGGGGGAGGCAGGGAGACAGTCCAGCTGGGGGAGCAGAGAAGACAGCCTGGGGGATGGCCAGCAGCGAAAGCAGTGAGAGTTAGAAAAGCAAAGCAAGTGGAAGGAGCGGAGCGATCTTGCAGGGGAAATGGCTTGTGCAAAGTCACAGAGCTGGAAAACCACGAGATAGTGTGGGGACAGTTTCTGCTCTGGGATTTGGGCAGTGGTGCTGGTCCTTGTCAGGCTGAGTCTGGACCTCTGGTTTGGTCACTGGGGCCTGAGGGCGGCCAGTGCTTGATCTGAAGGAAATTCCCAGACAGCCCCTCCCCAGCTCCTTCCCTGCTTACTTCAGCTGCTCTTGCATAACATTCCCATAGCTATTTTTGTAAAGGCCAAGAATTTCTGGATTCACAAGGTACCTCGCTGAGTCTGATGTGTCATTCCTCCTTACCTCTCTTTTCAGACTCCATGAGCCAATTGCATGAGAAATCTATTGTCCCTGACATGAGGGACAAAGCCCTGCATGACCAGCCCTCAGTCCCCTCCCCGACATCATTTCCTGCCCTTCAACTCTCCCCTCAGTCATGCTGCTCCAGCCATGTAGCCATGTTTTGCTGTTCCTCACACGTGCCAGGCCCTCCCCTGCCTCAGGACATTTGCACGTACTATCTTCTCTGCGTGAAATGCTCACCCCCTCAATGAGCTCATCCTAGGAGCACATCCTCATTTCATTCACGTCTCTGCTCAAATATTATTTCTCCAAAGTCCTCCTCTGTCCACCCTATGTAAAGAGGCTTCCCATTACCTACAGTTATTTTTCTCCTATAGCACTTATCACTACTTGGGATTAAAAATTTGTTTATTGGCTTTTTTTTTTCTTGGTATGCTTTATGAACTATATGTTTGTGTCACCCCAAAATTCATACGTTAAAATCTTAACCCCTACTGAGATGGTATTAGGAGGTGGGGCCTCTGGGAGTTAATTAGGTCATGAGCATGGAGCCCACATGATGGGATTAGTGCCCTTGCAAGAAGAGATTGAGAGAGCTTGCATTTTCTCTCTGCAGCCTGCCACGTGGGGACACAATGAGAAGATGGCTGTCTGCAAACCAGGAAGGGTGACTTCACTAAACACCAGATTGGCCAGCACCTTGATCTTGGACTTACCAGCCCCTAGAACTGGGAGAAATAAATGTTTGCTGTTTAAGCCACTCAGTCTGTGGTATTCTGCTCTAGCGGTCCAAACTGACGGAGACAGTATGCCTCCCGGTAATACTCAAGCCTTTTCGTGGTTAGAGCCCCATTACCAAACGTAGTATTTGGCCTTAGTAGGAGTTCAATAAATAGTTGTTGACTTGAAGAACCATTTCCAATTTAGGTCCCCAAATAGGTCAGGCCTTCTGGCCGCCCCAGGCCTTTGCACATACCGCTCCTGGAAGCTGCACCCCACCTCACTCCCCCGCTCCCCTCTTCTGCTAGCCCCTCACCGGTAATCCTCAGGGCACAGGTTAGAAAAGCCAACCCTGACCCCTCCCATTTCCCTGAACTTTATCAGGTGCTACACCCTCATATGGCCTTGTGTCCCTGCAGGTTGCACGCTCTATCACTGTAACCCACTTGTCTGTCTCCCCCACCCAGTGGCTTCTTGCAGGGCAGGCGGGGACTCCCATTACCACCAAAGCCCCAGCAGCCAGCATAGTGCTTGGCACACAGGAGCTTTCCAGTAGAAATTTGTTGGATGCTTTTCTCAGCTCTAGAATGGCCTTTGTATCTAGTGTGCAGGAACTTGTGAGAAAACCCAATGAAAGACACTTTCATGGGACTTCTGAGTCCTGCAACCTTCCTGGTGCACCAAAGGACAGCCGAGGCCACGCCATTTCTGGGGGCTGCACAAATTCAAGAGAGAGTCCACCTTTTTCACCTTAGTGAGGGAAAGTCCACCAAATCGAGTTAAAAATTCCTCATTCGTGGCCTTAGGCTTTCCCCTCTTCCCCTGGGAGAGATAAAGGAAAATATGTTTCCCTTCTATATTAACAGCTTAAAATGTGAGATAAATCCTCTCTTCCTAACCTGTTTTTAACAAATGGACTTTGCTGTCCAGTGGCATGATACATGTCTGACGGATCTATTTATCCATTCTATTTCTTTAGAGATAGCAGCTAAGAAGTTTTATCTGGTACTTGTCTCCCTCCCCCATTCCCATTTTCCTAACCAAGCCAGTGGAGCAAGCAGTTGATGGATGGATGGTGTTAGGATAAAAGGGGCCAGAATCAGATAGTTTTCAGGATGTGAACAAACTGGCTTATTAACAAGGAGTCATCTGGCAGGAGGTGGTGAGGGAAGGCGGCGTGGGTACCAGACAATGGCCAATGATGGATGAAGGAACACCTGGGCTTGCAAGGTGTAGACTCGAGATAACTGGTGGATGCAGCCAATAGTGATAACAGGGGTGCCCGGGCTCTGGTGCGGCCCCCTGCACAGAGGTGAATGTCAGACCAGCTACTTGACTCCCTTTGATAATCCTCTGAGAATTCTCACTGCAAATGCGATCGCTATTTCTTCTCTTTTTTCTTTTTGTAAAATGCATCTACTTGCTCAAAGAGACAGATGCTAGGCAGGGGGCAAACGGGCAAAAATTAGGCAGGGTTGTCTCTTTCAGCACCCAAGAATAGGAAGGAAGTTGTGCATTTACTATGTGCCAGGCCCTTTGGGGTGATGGTAGTCCCTTTATATGTCTTGTCATTTAATTCTCACACTTGTGCCCTGGGGATTAATGGTTTCATTTTCTGATGAGGGTGCTGAGGCACAGAGAGGGTAAGTGACTTGATGAAAGTCACACAGCTAGGAAGTGATGGCATTGGGTCTTATACCTCTGTCTGTCTACTGCAAAGCCCTCCAAACCCACTCAGCTTCTCTGTTGCAGGGATATCGGACCAAGTACCTCTCCCTGCCTCTTCTCTGCAAGCAGGCAGGTGGGCATTTGCTCTATGGATGCAGCCAGATCTGCTTCTGCTGCAGTGGGTGCCAACAGCCCTTGGACTGAACTCTGCCATATTGAGCTGTGTGGTCTTGGGCAAATCACTCAGGCTCTCCGAGGCTCTGTCTCATCACCTGTCAAAGGCAGATAATAAATCCTTCCTCTTGCAGGCACTGAGAGGATTAAGCTGGATTAGGTATGTGAAAGTTCTTTGTAACTGGTAATGCCCTCTGCAAATATTAGTTATTATGCTGATACATTTTCCCTTAATAACCCAGAGCTTGGGATATAAAAGCCCTCCATGTCCTTTATTAAGACATCTCCTAGGAACTAAGCTATTTTATGTCTTTTTGTTCTTGTATGTTATAGTGGGTTTTGTACTGAAATATCTTTAAAGGAGTTTTAAATGACTTTAAAAAAGCAACCTGAGGTGGTGGTTGATGTTTTGGGAATCCCTGGAAACAGTGATGGTGGTGGCATGGCTAATTATGCGGTGCTTACTGGGTGCAGGGTGCTCTCCTAAGTGCATTAATTCACATAATGCTCACAAAGCCCCAGGAGGCCGATACTGGCATCATCCCCATCTTCCAGACGAAGAAATGGAGACACAGACCAGCACATAGCTTGCATAAGGCCACAGAGTAGGAACTCACAGAGCCAGTCTCCAAATGCCAGCAGTCTGGCTTCTAAGCACTAGGCTGCTAGGCCGCTCTCTCTGCTGTCTTCCCAGATTTGCCTAAGAGGTCATGACATTTCCCCCAGTATCTGCATAAACAGATCCCTGAGTTTCTGAACACCTCACTATTGGAATCTGGCCTAACATTTAGGAAAGGTAAAGAGGAAAACACAATATAGAAAAATCTGATTTCATGACAACATCCAATGAACAGGGAATCTCAAAGACCCAACACGTACTATTGTAACGTGTGGCTGCTGGTTCAAAACTAATCTAGAGATGAAAAAACTGAGGCTGATGCAGAATGTTGGAAGATAATTTTTTTCTTTAAGTTGCTCTTTCATACCTCTGCCACATACTGGCCTCTTAAAACCTCTTGAGCCTTGGTTTTCTCATCTATTTGTAAATGTATTTCTCAGGTTTATTCCCATCAGTAATTGCAGAGTTTTACTGCTCCCTTCCTTTGTAAAGTTTCCCTGGAGATTCCTGGTTCTTACCAAGAGGTGTCACCAGTACCACCCCCAAACAACTGTATTGCCCCTCCCAACATCCTCTTTCATTTTGTTTTTCTTCTGCAATGCTGCCCACAAAGCCAGCTGAAGGTGCCTCCCCTTCACTGACGTGTGGGGTCCCCTCTCTTTGGGGTTACTGTGCCTCCTCTCATGATGCCACTATCATGTGCCACCAACTCACTAAAGTTTCTCACCAGCATGGGAAGGCTCTTCCCTTAACCCCCACTTGTCCCTTCTCATGAGTTCATTAATTCATGGAACAGTTATTTATTGATGGCACACTCGTGCCAGGCACTGTCCTTGGTACTTGGGATATATTCGTGCAGGAGACAGACACCGTTCCTGTCTTCATGGACACTATATTTCAGAAGGAACAAGAGATAATAAACAAGTAGATTACAATACAATGTCTGCCAAGTCTGGAAACCTTGGTGAACAGACATGATATCATGAAGGACATCTTCAATCTTTAACACAAAATATTGTCTATGTTTTCAGACTTTGTGAACACTGCACAGTGCAGCAAGTGCTATAATGGGGAAAGCACGGATTGAAATGGGAACAGAGAGACTAGATGTCTGTCTTGACCTAATGCGATCAGAGAAAGCTGTCTGAGAAAAGAAACAGGCTGAGACCTGGAGGATGGTGCGGGATTGGCTTCAACAGGAGGGTAAGGGGTGGGGCTGCTCCATGCAAGATGCTATGGTTAGGGTGTTTCTCCACCAGGTACAAAACACGAACGTCCTAAAGGACACCAGGTTGTTGCTCCCAGGGGCTTTCTGTACCAGGCCCACCCTCTCCTGAGGACATTTTAATAAGTGCCTGGAAGTAGGTCTGAGTCTTTTTCTTTAAGAAAGAGATGGATTTTCCCTCCGTGTGGATTCTCTGCCAGCAGGTGCTCTTTCTCCTGGCCTCCGCATCACACCTTGATTTCCATAGTTGGCCCATTAGTTAGAAGGGTTGAGTTTCTATTTGAAGCTTTCTCTACCTGTCATCTGATGACTGTATTAATATCTACCCCATCAAATTCAGATAAAGATTAAATGAGATAATGTAGATTAAAAGACTTCATAAACTGGGAAGCACTCTATAATTGGCAGCTATTATTATTATTACTATTGTTAAACTAATTATAATAATTATTATTCCCACAGAAGTTATTAGTCCCAGGTCACATGGGAAGCCTCCCACCCTGACATTAAGCACACAGAGGAGATAACAGCATTTCAAAAATTCATGCTCATGGATGCAAAAATCTCCCCCCTTCAGGTATCTTGTGCTACGCTCAAGCTTCCAGGACCTCTGCCAAACTATACTGCCTGGACCCTGCCCCTCAGCCATCACAGCTCCTTCCTAGGTATACCACTAAGAGCTGCCGTTGCCAAGATTTTCCAAAAGCACATTTTGCATTTATTTCGTTTAATTCTTACATTATGTTTCAGCCTCCTCCTAAATGCATTTGTTTGCAGAAAGAGCCACAAGGGGAAGTTCAGCCCACAAATAAGAATATAATTATTACACAGTTTAGCAGCGCCTGGGCGTCACCCGGGTATTCACCGGTGCTCCAAAATTCAATTGTTTCTCCTTCAAGACCATATTTAATAGGATAAACAATTTCTGCTAAATGCAATAAACATGAACCTGGGCTGTCATCTCCATAATCAACTCAAATTTCCCATTAGAAGC
The DNA here is from genome assembly GCA_028533085.1 of Varecia variegata. Taxonomy (NCBI): domain Eukaryota; kingdom Metazoa; phylum Chordata; class Mammalia; order Primates; family Lemuridae; genus Varecia; species Varecia variegata. Next base: position 69,708,979 of record CM052444.1, on the reverse strand, counting down.
GGTGGCTGTGATTGAGATTCAGGATTTAATTTGGCGGCGCTCGCTTCATTGTGCTAGTGTCGGCTTCATGGGGGCCTCCCATCAACCAAAGACAGAACCGCTCTGCCCCGTCTCTGGGGAATCTTAAAAGAAGATAGATTATAACTCAAGAAAATTATACGGCCTCAGTATAATGAAAGAGATAAAACATTATTGGATTAGCCTGTTGAAATAACAGTAGACTGCAAAGCAATAATATTAAGCCAAACAAGGGCCCAGACCTGTCGGCTCAGTTGTAGGGGACACAGGATGCAGGAAGGCAGGCAGAATTGCCACACTTGCTGCAGGAACCCCAAGCAGTGGAAAAGCAGCTCCTGCCGAGGGTTGTTCTATTTCAATTCCAGGTAGCTGGTTAGGCCAGATTCCTGGGTGGCAGTAACCAAAGCTTTGGGGTCATATGTTAAGGTCTCAGGCCGCAGCACTGAACCCAGGAGTGAACTTGAAGCAGATAATGTGGCAGAAAACAAGTGGGTTGAAAATGAATAGGATGAACCAATGCAGCTTTAACCAAGTGCTTTATTTTCCCCACCAATTTTATTTCAGCACACTCACCTGACCTACTTCAATCAGAACACGTTCAAGAGCAAATAAAACCTTAAGGGATGTTTGAATATGATGGGATGACTAAGAGAAATAAAACTTAAATGTTATTTACTTGACAATCTAGAAAACAAAAATATTTTGGTTTTTGGTATCCTAAAGATCAATTGTCTTCTTATTCTCCTCATCAAGCCCCCTCCCCAAATGGTATTTGCACAAAAGCATGAGTGAGCAAAGCAGAATGCACTGACAATTTCACAGGCGATGTAGGGCAGGGTTTACATTGCAGATTGCCCCACAGTCGTCAACTGGAATTTCTGCTTCACATGGTTCCTCTTCCAGCCACCATGGCCTTCTCCCCTTTATCTTTAACTTTCTCTATTCAGGTAGAATCTTTCCTGGGCACCCATTCATGTCACTCCTTTATTAAGCACAACAATTCCGCTCTACCCCACAACTCCTGCTTCTGACATGCACAAGCACGCCCTTCCCATGCTCAGCATCAAAGTGAGCTGAGGGACCAGGATCCAGTCTTCTCGGAAGGGAGCGGGTAGAGATTTGTCAACAACACACACACACCCATACACCCATAGTACTTTCTGCCATGTTTTGTTTCGTGAAAAATTCTTTGTTAATCAGATACTTATTTACTGAGAGGTAAGAGAGCATCATAGTTAAGAATTGAAAACTCTATAGTCTGAGTGTGCAGCCCAACTCTGCCACTTTCCAACAGTGTAACTTTGGACAAGTTGCTTAACTATTCTAAGCCTCAGTTTCCCCAACTGTTTAGGGCTAATAACAGCATCCCATTGTCATGACGATGGGATGAATTAAAACACTGAATCAGTGGCTGGCACATAGTAATCATCCAATAAACATTAACTGCCAGTAATTATTGATCAAGACCTTGTACTTGTCAAGGAAAGAACAACTTAATATCCATTCATTGATTCATTATTAGATAGCTACTATGTGCTAGTCACTGATAGATTGTGGAGCTACAATGTGAACAACTTCCGATACAGTTCCTGGTTGGTAGTAAATACGAGTAAAATAAAATTGTACAGTGAGCAAAGTGAGGATTACAAAGATGCTTAAGCCCTTAAGGAACCTATAATTTTTATTTAACTCACGATCCAAATCAATGTGCATTTTACAAACTCATATCTACATTTTAAACAGCCTGAATGGCACTGCCCCTGCCCTTGGGTGGGTGGGAGGCGGTGTGGGGCGAGCAGGTCTGAGTTCTGGAGGGCTCAGAGCTCTCACTGTTGCATCCCACAGCAGTATAACCTGCTAGAAGCTCTCCCTTCCTAGCAATTGAGCGTTTCTGAAGCAGGGCCTGAGCAGGGGCTGCCCCCATTCTGAGGAGGTGGATTGTTACATTGCCTTTGTCTTGTTTTCTGTCCTCCAGAGCACGAAGACCAGTTTGACCAGCAACTCCACTTCCCATCAACAGGAACATCTATAAGAAAGAAGGACAACATTAATTAGCCCTTCCTATATCCTGGTGCCCTAGTTGGGTGGGGTGGGGTATATAAGCCAAAAGATTTTGGGAGTCTGAATCACTAATCTCCCTCTGCCAATCAATGTGCATTTTATAAACTAATATCTATATTTTAAAGAAGTATCCTTTCTGGCCACTGTAATTGCCAGGCTCCTGTCTACCACAGGGCCTTTGCACATGCTGTTCCCCCCCTTGCCCAGAACACTCTTCCCCCTTGTACTCACCTGGTCAATTCTATTCACCCTTCAAATCTCAGTAGAAGTGTTATTTACTTGGGGAAACTTCCTCTGACCCCTAAATCTCCATCAACCCCCTATACTATAAGCTCTCAGAGCATTTTGCAGCAGTTGATACAATTGAAACTTTAAATGCATTTCTGGGACCATCCAAATAATATTGATCTTACCTTCTAAAGTGCAATCTCCACAATGACAGGGGCAATATCTGATTAGCTCACCCAGCACCAAAGCTGGCACATAGGAGGCCCTTGGCAAACATTTGTTAAATGGATGAATGAATGAATAAATTAAGAATTAAATGGTTTCCAGCTTAGACACTTCCCAGCTATGTGATAACGGATAATTTACTTCTTCTCAATCTATAAAACAGGAGCTATGTTATCTACTAGGAGCACTGTGTGTTTTAGATGAAGTGACAACAAACACTGGTGCTCTCTACTCCCTGATACCTGGCTTTCACCTGAGGAGTTTTTGGTTGTTGATGAGATTGGCAAGTGATCAATTAATTCCATCATGATGTGTTATGTGTCTGGCTTTGCCACTGACTCACAGTGTAATTATGGGTAAATTACTTAATGTCTCTGGGCCTCCCCATTTGTAAAATGAGAGAGCTAGAGTGGGTGGTTCTCAAGGTCTCCTCCAACCTGCAGAAATCCTGTGGTTGTGCAATTGCACACTCACTGGGCAGGTCACTGCTTGGGGCCTGGTTGAGGTGCGGGGGAAGAGAGAGGACACTTGAGCATTTTGCTGGGGAGGTAAGAGTGCAGCCAGGTATTACGATCAAAGGCTGTGCGGTCAGTCCCACTGGGCATGCACCTGGGTTCCTAACTTACCGTGTGACCACTGGGCAAGTTCACTTGGTACCTATTGAACCCTAGATTCTTCACTTACAAAATGGGAATACCAACAGTATCTACTTCTTGGGGCCATTGTAAGGATGAAAAGATTTAATATATGTAAAATACAAAGTAATGATATGTTCTAAACCTAAGTAATCAATGTTGATCTTGCTTTTACATTGTGTCAGGCATCCTTCTAAGTTCTTTATAGTCCTCATTACAAACCCAAGACACTCTGTGAGGTAGTTAATAAGAACATCTCCATCTTACAAATGTGGAAACTGAGGCATAAAAAAGTCAAGTATCTTGCTCCAGGTCACAGTTATTAGATCATGGAGATGGAATTTGAATCTAAGTCTGAGTACTCAGCAAGGTACCTAATACATAGTAAAGTGCCCAATAAATGTTGGTTGTTTTTATTGCCTGTGCCATTTCCATTTTTAAGAGTATCACCAAAAGGTTGCAGAAAAAAATAAAAGTGAGAGAGGTGTGAAAGGTTGGGAACTCTTAAATAATAAACTGGCCAAAGGAGTTGAGAACTGGAAGAGATCTTAATGATAGCCTAGTCTTTCATTTGCTAATTCAACATTTGTCACTGAGCAACAACTGTGCCTGGCCATGGAGACACAGGTAAATGGAACATGATTCCTGCTCACAGACACAGGGGAGACAGATACACACACAAACCAAAACACAATGTGCAAAGAGCTATGATAGATATATGTTCCAAGTCCTGGGGGGCCCCACGGAAGAAACTAATTCTACTTGGGGAATTAGGAGAATTTTTATAGAGGAAGGGCATCTATGCTGGAATTTGAGGGCTAAATGGGAGCATGATAGGAGTAGAAAAAGAGGGTAAGTGTCTCAGAATAATTCAAAGAGATGGCTTGCAAATGCCATGCATTGGTAGTCCTGTAACAGGAGGCATTCTCAGTTATGAAAATAATGAAATATATGATCAGGAGCCAGAATGGATCTCAAGTTTCATAGTGTCCAGCCCTCTACTCTACACCACCGCCTTGCTCTTGTTCTTGTGAATTATTCTCTGCATTTGCCCAGAGTTTGCTTTTCCAACCAACTCTCAAAGACTCCTTACTTTTCTGATTGGTGATCTCACAGGCTGGGCCTTGGAATCCAAAAGGACAGATGCAGTCACAGTGTGATTCTGAGAAGACAAGAGAGAGTGTGAACTACTCCAGGTAGAGCAGAGAACTCCTGGAGCTCAGCCCTCTGCATCACTGCATTTCCAGCAGGTTCCAGCAGAGTATATACTTAGTTGAACAGTTTGCAATAAGCAGGTTCAGTGCCAAGAATACCTCCTCCTTTATTGAGGGTCCTTTGCCATGAAGGGGTATTTGTTCACATCCCAGGGAATTACATGGACTTGTTGAGGACAATCACTCCTTACCTGACATTTGACATATACTTATAAGCTTTCAGGATCAGAAGCTACGTTGGCAGTCACAGAGGCCAATCATCATTGATGCTCAGCTTCATCACAAGTAATTGTCTCTGCTTGGGTATCTCTAGGACCGTGGTCCCCAAATCCCAGTCCACAGGCTGTTACAAACTGGGCCCCACAGCAGGAGGTGAGTGGCCGTCAAGCAAGCAAAGCTTCATTTGTATTTACAGCTGCTCCCCATCGCTTGCATCACCACCTGAGCTCTGCCTCCTATCAGATCAGCAGTGGCATTAGGTTCTCACAGGAGCACGAACCCTACTGTAAACTGTGCATGCGAGGGATCTAGGTTGCATGCTCCTTGTGAGAATCTAACGCCTTACCCCCCCGCTCCACCGCCTTCCAGTCCATGGAAAAATTGTCTTCCATGAAATAGTCCCTGAAGCCAAAAAGATTGGGAACTGCTACTCTAGGATGGGGAACTCATTACTCTTAGATATCTCATCCTACCTGTGGCCAGTTCTGACCCTTTGGAAGTGACTCCCCGTATTAATTTGTAATCTGTCATGGCCCTTCTCATCTGGATCACACAGAATTTCTTTACAGGACTGTCCTTCACAGGTCAGGCCCTGCAAGCATCCCAGCCTGTGGCTCCATATTCTCCCTCACCTCCACCTTACAACCTCAGGTGGGGCCCAGCTTCTAGGTCCAAATTTCACACAAGGCAAGGGGGATTTCAGCAACCCTAGAGCCAAACCTTGAGCTGATGAGCTCATCCCACTTGCTGTGGAGCTGACCCTCACACAGGGGTCCTTGTGCTGATGGCAGAACTTCCAGGCCTTCCACTGTCACTTATGTCTGCTTTGAGCATGTGCATCCTGTCCAAGAAGCCAGAGGCAGATCCTTCAATCCCAGCCCAGCAATGGGAACCCTTCTGCCAAAGAATACACTTTCTCTTGTGTCCCCTCTGTTGAGCTGGCTCCATCTATGTGGACTCTGCCCTGATTCCAGTTGGCTCCCTGGCTGGACTTGCTGTACCAGCTGCTCCTGCTGCCCTGTTTTGAGTACAGACTAGACTCTTCTTCAGAGTCTTGCTAGCCTATTGCAGTAAGGGCATATGATCCCTGGACCCCACCCCTCCCAGCTTGCCCTGCCCACTGCAGTGACTCCAGATATGATCCTTGAAGTTAACAGTCGAGTTCTAGTGGCCCAGCCTTGCTGCCACCTTCATATCTTCTCACCACGTATTAATCAGGACATGCACAAAGGGTTTTCCTGCTCAGCCCAGGCCCCCTTCTTTCACCAGTAGAGATTTCCTGAGTCTGTTCCCACTCCTTATTGTAGACCACGTGGTCTTGGCCTGTAACTGCCTTCAGCTTAGTGCTGCTATCACCTACTGTGACCCTTGGGGCTAAAAGCAGGTATCCTAACAGCCAGAGTAGTACCTCCTAGTTGCCTACATTCTGACTTCTTGGGAAATAGAAGCAGGCAAACAGCTGGGCTTGGAGCCTCCTCCAGATTATAGCTTCCACAAGGGACACCAGCTGCCTGAAAGTGGTACCTTTCAGCACAGGGACTCCATTCCCTTGGCACGGAGCACAGTGGCAGGAGCTGACTTCCTTCTGGAACTCCTCCAGGGCCTGTTTCATGTTCTGCCTCACTGTGCTAGAAAAGGCAAAATCTGTGGCTGTCACTAGTTCATAAAGAGGCTCCACCTGGAAAGGGGAAAAAAGGCATTTATTTCGAGAGAAAACAGTCATCAAACAAAAGCGTAAAGCAAAACGACACAGGAATGGGCGGGGCGCCAATGCAGGGAGACCACACGTGGATGCATTTGGAGCTGGACGGACGGACGCTACAGCATGTAGATGGTGTAACCTCTCTGCCTCCCCACCCAATACAAACAAATTAGCTCATTCAAGTTCAGGTCAACAAACATGTCCTGAATACCTACTAAGTGCTAGGCGTTAAGCATAACTAATGAGCAAGATAAAATCCCTCCTCTTCAGGAACTCCGAATCTGGGGAGAGAGACAAACACACCAACAGGGGATTACAGCATGGTGGTTACAGGCAACAGCAGAACCTTGTAGAAAGAAGCAGGAGGCAGGTAGAGAAGAGTGGATGATTCATTTATCTTTGGTGAGGCAGAGACGATTTTCCAGCAGCTCTTTGAAAATATTATAGGAGTACTGTTCTGACATCACTACCTTCTCCAAACTCATCAAAATCACTCATGCCAGCAAGAGCCACCATCAGGAAGCCTTGCCAGAGCTCCAAAGCTCAGAGAACACCTTCCCTCCATTAAACACTCCAGATACTGCCTGCACTGCTCATCGGATACAAATTCTATGTTTTTGACTGGTCTTTCATGGTCATTAACTTTTTCTTTTTCTTTTCTTTCTTTCTTTCTTTCTTTCTTTTTTTTTTTTTTTATGTGCAGAGGTCCCTTGTTTCCTTCTTTGATTAGATTGTAAGCGCCTGGACATCAGGCAATGTCTCAGCCCTGTGTGTTCAGGGTGCAGCCCCGGCTGAGTGAGTAAAGTGGCTGGATGGATGTAGGAGGGTGGGAGTCCTCAACAGGGCAATGGCAGCAGACACGAAGGAGAGGGATGGCTTCGAGAAAGACAGAAGAAGAAACAGTCGATGCTGGTCACTCGGTGGGCAGGGCAGTGTTTGAGAGGAAGAAGTCACAGATGGATGTGGCCATGTTTGTGGGTTAGAAAAACAAGAGGCACAATCCAAAGAGGTAGTTAAAAATGTTCAGTTCCTCTTGGCTCAAGTTTCCACTCCAGGGCCAGGTTCCAGAGGCACAGGCCAAAGAGGTAGTTAAAAATGTTCAACTTGGCCCAAGTATCAACTCCAGGGCCAGTTTCCTCTCCAGATTTTGTTGATGACCCAGCCCTAATCCAGCCCTGGAGAGTTTAGGGTCTGTCTAAATGCAGGCAATCATGACTAATAGAAGCCTCCAGTGGGAAGAAAATTGCTTCCATTTCTTAATGCATCTGACGCTGACCTTCGCTCCAGTGGGCAAAGCAAGGCTCCTGGTGGTCCCATTGTCTCACCGTTTTGTGGTCAATGAATTGATCCAGAGGCTGTTTGCAGAACCGTCCAGCCTGCTGGCCACACGTGGGGAGGGGAGTGGGGAGGTGGGGAAAGGGGCAGCTTGCTTCACACTAGTGGAGAGCCCCTCCACCTATCTGCTTTTGCTCCTGGGCGCCTTGCAAGGCTGCCTTTAACCACCAAAGCATTTTCCTACCAGCACTGACTTTTGCTTCAGGAGACAGAGCAAATCAGTAGGCAAACTGGAATAAACCTTCCACATATGCTGTGTTCCAGGAGCTGTGCAGAAGTCCACAAGTATGATCCCACTCGATCCTCGCAAAGTACCAAATTATTAACCCCACTTACAGGTGAGGTGAAATAACTCGATCAAGGTCACACAATGTCATAAAATAGCATTACCAGGATTCTAATCTGAAGCCTGTGTTTTTCTTTCTAGTTCATGATGATTAATTGATAAAAATGGCTTGATTATTCTCATTTACAATGTCTATCCCAGGGTTCTCCAAATGTCACAGGCTGAGGTTTGCCTTGGAATTTCCAGCAACTTCTCAGGACTCCACAGTTCCCTTTTTAACTTAATATAGCACATTTGTCTGTTCTTGGGTTTGCTGATCCCTTTTTCCTGTCTTTCTTCTTTTTTCCTCATCTTCTTCCCTTCTTCCCTTTTTTCCTTTCTTCTTCTGCTTTCTTTCCCTCCTCTCCCCCAAATACACAATCCTGACCACTCACATAAATCATTGCATCCTTAGCACATCTGCCCTTGTGAAAATTTTCTTTATTATACAGATGGTGGGCACCAACTATTAAACACCGTGCAAGTCTCTATAGTGGACCTTGGTGTTCTTAGTAACCACAAATAATTATTCCCATAGCTAGCATTTATTAGGTGTCGAACTGAACACTTCACACACATTATCTAACTTAATCTTCACAACAATCTTATGAGTTAGGTAGTCTTCTGTGTCCTCATCGTACACATGAAAAAGCTGCGGCACAAACAGTGAAGTGGACTGACAAAAGTCACATAACCAGCAAGTGGTGGGAAAGGATTTGAACTGTTGACACTGTGGTCTGTCTCCTTTCAGTGTATATTTTTAGATAGGTAGATGGATGGATAGGTAGATATTTACACCAAATTGGTAGCATAAGTGCAGTTTTATCTCTCACTTTTGTCACTTAACATCATAACATGAGCATTTTCCCATATGATTCAATAGACTTTGATAAAATGATTTTTCACAGCTTCAGAGTCTCTTGCTGTATGGATAAACCACAACACATTCAACTCTTCTCCTGTTATTGAGCCTTCAGAATGTTTCCTTTTTTTTTTTGAGACAGAGTCTTGCTCTGTTGCCTGGGCTAGAGTGCTGTGGCATCAGCCCAGCTCACAGCAACCTCAAACCCCTGGGCTCAAGCAATCCACCTGCCTCAGCCTCCCGAGTAGCTGGGACTACAGGCATATGCCACCATGCCCGGCTAATGTTATCTGTATATATTTTTAGTTGTCCAGCTAATTTCTTTCTATTTTTAGTAGAGACGGGGTCTCGCTCTTGCTCAGGCTGGTCTCGAACTCCTGAGCTCAAACTATCCACCTGCCTCAACCTCCCAAGTGCTAGGATTACAAGGGTGAGCCACCGCACCCAGCCTGTTTCCATTTTTCTTTTCCCTTTTGCTACCATAAATAACAAAATGAGACATGTTTTTACACATATATCTTTACCAACTTTTCAAATGATTCCTTTAGTAGATTCTTGCATTTGGGGTTATTGGATCAAAAGCAACAACCATTTTTAATGTTTTGGATATCTCTACTTAGATTCTTTTCCCAAAGAGTTGTATCAAATTATATTCCTGTTTTATTTTACAAAAGTGGCCATCTCATCACTCTCAATGGCATTGAGTATTATAGATTTTTAATCATTGTCAATTTGATAGGTAGAAAATATGTAGTGTTACTTTAGCTTTCATTTTTTATTACTAGAGAAGTTAAAAATTGTGCATATTTATTAGCCAACTGAGAGGTGTTCATTTCCTTTGAAATGTTTCTTTCTTAGGAATGGTATCATTCCTCACATGTAAAGGATCTTATTTCCAGCAAAATTATATTTTTGGTGTGTTATCTACCATTTAGTTATATTCAGGGATTCCTTATTTGAAATTCATAATTTCTTTTTGAGGATGGGATGTATCAGTCCAAATCCAACATTGTCTTTCCAGGCACATGTTACGACAGTATTTGTACTTTGAACCTTCTCTTGGCTGGAGTAATTTGCCTTTAGAAAATCTTCGAGTAATTTGCTTTTGGAAAGGTGTGACGGTCATTATCACTGCTTACCAAATATTTCAGCTTCTTTACCTTCTGTAGCACATGGTAGGGCTACAATTCCTGCCCTCCTTGAAGGCAGGTTTGCAAAGTGACTTGTTGTAAATGGTGAAAAGGAAAGCAGAAGACAGTGTCACTTCCAGGTTGAAGATTTCGGAGCAGAGCGGGATGACTTGTCCCACTCTTCTATCACTGCTGTGCTGTCAAATGGGAGCATATGACAAGATAAGGCCCCTATCACCTGGATCCCTGGGTCACCACCTTGAACAAAAAGCCTCCTCACCAACACACTTTGGATCTGTTGTGTGATCTGAGAAATAAAGTTTTCTTGTACTAAGCCACTGAAATTTGGGGGTTGTTTCTCTGAAGCATGACCTCTGTGTGAGCACCATTCACTACCTTATTTTTTCCCTTCCACTCTGGGCAATGCCTATTATTCGTGTTAATACAACAGCGTCCCCATCAGCGTGGCTCCCAGATCACAACCTAGCTGCCCTGACCAGTGTAGAAACGTACACAGATGATAGACTTTGTGACTAGGATTACCAGTTAAATACAGGACACTCAGTTCTATTATATTTTAATATCAGATAAACAAATAATTTTTAATATAAATATGTCCCATGCAATATTCAGGAGATACTTACACTAAAAAAAATTCCTTATTTACGTGAAATTCAAATTTAACTGGACATGTTGTATTTCATTTGCTAAATCTGACAACCCTTTTTTGTGACTCCTTTAATATTTCAAAACGTCTTTGAAATTCTTTATCCATTAATGACCATTTCACTGGGCTACAAGTTTTTCCTTCAAGACCTCATAGTTGCTGCTCCCTTATCTTCATGCATTTCATGTTGCAAAGAATTCTAAGACTGGCTTGACTTTTACTCCTATAGGATATATTTGTTCCTAAAAATAAAAGATTTACCCAGGATATGTTTCAGTATTGTTTTGTTTTCAGCACTTTGGCCTAGTTTTCAATGAGCTGTTCATTTTGCATTATCAGCTCAGGGACGTTGCACTTATTATGTGCTTGATTAATGTGTCTTCACCTTTAATCTGTCCTTTCCTGGGAGGAAGTCTCTGTGTTGTGGATTTCTACTTCTGTACTCTCTGTCCATCATACTTCTTTCCCGTCATTGTTTTAATCTCTTTGTCTTTTGCTTCTGCATTATAAGAACATTTTTATAGCACCTTCCACATCACTGACTCAATTTTCTGCAGTGTCAATTCTGTTCTTTATAGTTTCCAACGTAGGTTTTGATTCTGCCATTGTGCTTTCGGTTTCCGACATTCAGCCACTTCCCTTTTCATCTGATTAGTGTCTAAACACCTCCGCTTCTATTTTTTTATTTCATAAAGTCCTCCTTTTCTTTAAGTTCATTATAATCACAAAGTAAATGCATTCTAAAATTTACTTCTACCTTTCTATTTTTCAGACATATATTCACTTTCTACTACTTGAATGTAATTCCAATCTTTTGTGTTTAAAATCTCTTTATATGCACATTGCTGTCTCCTAAGTCTTCTTGGAACAAAGAACCACCTCTCTATGTCTGAAATTTACCACTAGACACTGCGAACGGGTTCCTCTGTGGTCTCCTACCCTGCTATGCTACCTGGCATCTATAGCAATCATTTTTCAGATCTTGATCTTGAAGACTGGTTTATGGAATCAAGCCTTGGCTGAAACTCCTGCATCTAGGAATTACTCATCTAGTGAGCTCTGCTGTCCCGAAGTCAGTCGCCACTCCAGCTACCTGGTAAGTTGGCTTTGCAGAGAGGAACGATTCTGACATAATGCGAAGCCATCTGCAGTTTTCTCTTGCCAGAAAAGAGTACATGTGAGAGTGGGATGCCCAGAGTGTATGTTTCCAACTCAGGGTAGGGAGGTTCAGACGTATGTAACCACCTTTACCACTCTTGCCTCTGCCACAACCTTCCTGAGAACATCTCTGCTTCTCTAGCACATCTCACATCACAGCACCTGCCTGGCACCTGACGTTTCCTGTACCCGGGCAGGCACGTCAACCTCTCTGAGTACCAAGGCATTCTGTTGGTTCTCAGTTTTTAGAAAAGATTCAGGTAAGATATCTCAGGAGAAAGTAAAGGCCAGGGATATATTTTCCCCTGAACTCTCTGTCCTTTCCCATGACCATCTGTGATGCTGACTAGTGTCACCATGGCATCAGCCAATCCCAGATTTCTCTGGAACTGCCTGCAACTTGGCTGATTTTATCCCTCTCATGCTTGCCAGCAACCGTACTCTAAGTGTCACTGCTGAATAAGTGCAGAGGAGAGGGTTTGAATGGCAGCTTTCTTGTTTTGCAGAAACTATGCATTTGACACACAAAGACACCGGAATTGCCAGGGCTGGGGATTGCAGAGTCTCTCATCAGAGCTCCAGCACCTCCACCTCCCACCTTGACTGCAAGGTTGAGTCTCTGGGGGTTGGACACTAACCCATCAATGACTGCACAGACACTGGCAGGAAGGGGATGGTGTAAGACATGCTATGGGTACCGTGCAGAAGTCCCCACAGGCAAGGACCTACCATTGCTGATGTGTATGACAGTCCTGTTCTAACAATTGTCTTTTTAGTTTAACATTGTAAAACACCTCTTGTTTGGGTGACAGGTGGTTAGGATCATTATTTTCTATTCACCAAACCCACAGGGAAGTCTAGAGGGGAGGGAAGAAGTCAAAGTCTTCTGTCTGGGCCTAATAAGGAATCTTGAGCAGCCACAGATGGATCCAACCTCTCTGACCCTTGATTTTTATCAGTCACAATATGGAGATAAGAATTCTTAATTTGCAGACTGTTGTGAAGATTAGATGAAATGACATTTCTAAAGCCCATGGCAGAAGGTCACGTATTTAGTAGGTGCTTAAGACATGTTAGCAATTGTCATGGTGTCTTATCCTGTCCTGTGAGACAGTTAAGCATGTGCATATCTTACTGTTCATCCGAGACTGTACTTTCTCATCCTTGCATCTTCCTCTGTTTTCCTCCTACCTTATTTCCTGTAACATAGCAGAAACTTGGTAACTATTTGTTGGTTGAATGCATGAATGTTTAAATGTACAGATAACAGAATGACCGATTCTCTGATGAAATGGAAAGAATATTAATTTAAGAAGGCTAAAATTAGAAGCTGATCATTAATTTCCATTAGCAACTTGGGGGCCTAAGTGAGAGGGAATCAGGGATCTCTAGGTGGTGCTGAGAAGTGTGTTGTAAACTGCTTATTCCAGATATATTTTCTCCTGTAGTGTAGATGCCTCAAGGCGAGGGCCTGCATTGTACTGATTGCTGAATTCTGTCCCCGGTAGGCCCTCAGAAGCTGTTTTCTGAGCAGAGAAAGGGATGGGTAGAGGAGCTTCCTATACCTTAGCCTTGATGATGGCCGGGTTGTACTGCACTGCGTCTCCCCACTCCTGCATCAGTTCTGCCGTCGGCAGGTCCTTGTATGCCAGGGCCGTGATGTGCTCACTCGCCCCTCCTCGTACGAGGACAACCAGGTCCTCCACCATGGTGCTCCTCTTGTTTCTGTCTGGGATGGACATGGAGAGCTGGCATGTCATCAGAGGACCCACTTATATACCCTGGAACTTGCTACAACCCAACCAACAGTTTGGTTACCATGATTTTCACTGAGCTTGTCTGGGAGACATGGGTGGAAAAGACATATCCCTGCCCATGGGACAGTCCTGGTGCCTGGGGCAAAACGGGAGCCCATCCAACCATATATAACACAAGTTGGGGGCAGGACAAGAAAAGGACATTTACCTTGAGCATCTATAACTGCCAGTCACTGGATGAGTTTATAAAGACAGAGAGATGATAGATTAATTAGAGAGATAGATAAACAGATAACAGATAGGTAAATAGGTAAACAGGTAGGAAAGTAAGTAGGTAGGTAGATAGATGATGGATAGGTAAATAGGTAGATAGATAATAGATTGGCAAATAGGTAGATAGGTTTTAATATTTTCATTTTCATTTACCTGACAACTATATTATGAGCCAGGCATCATTAGCTCTACCTCACAAATGATGAAACTCATATCTGGAATTGTTAAGTCACTTCTCCAGGTCCACACAGCTAGTGGCTGATGGAGCTAAATTTTAAACAAGATCTACCCATCTCCATAGCCACTGCTCCTTGGTCAAATAACTTTGCTCTCACCAAACTGGTTCCGTGGTGGAGCATGGAGAAGCTCATATGACAGAAGCTGAGTTCACCCTCTCACCCCTCGCCCTGCACACCCTGACCAGGCATGAATCCAGCTCCGACTCATCTGGCCTTGCTGTCTTGGACAAATCATTTACATAGGGTGAGATTTATCTTTTCCTCTTCTATAAAGTGGATCCTTTATATCCACATAAAAAATAAATGGCACTATAACAGCTAATCGTTATTGATCATTTATGAATCAGTCACTAATCTAAGTGCTGAACATGTATGAACTATTTAATATTAAATAATTTTAAATATTAAATAATATTAAATAGAAACTATATAATCATCACTTTGTGGCTAAGAAATCTGGGAGAGGCGAAGGTACTTACCCAGACAGCCCTGCCCAGGCCCTAAACTGCGTTGCTTCCTTGTGTGAGATGACAAACATGGGACAATCGGGAAGGACTGTGCTCAGCATGTGATAGATGCTCACTGAACAGTGGCTACTATGAAGTGACTATTATTTCAACTTCTCATAAAGTTGCTGATAAAGCCCTCAATCGTACCAGTGAGTCACTCATTCTAATGTGTCGATGTCCCCAACGTCAAAAGAACTGGTGTAAAATGGCTCCTCATTTCTGAGCCTGCAACACTGGAGCATCATAAAAAATAGGGAGTCTCGTATATGCTGGTAGGACTATAAATTAGTACAACCATTTTAGAAAATAGCATGGCACTAACTAGTCAAGTAGAAAAAGTCTACCCTCTACAACCCAGCAATTGTGTTTTCCCAGGGAAAACACTTGTACATGTACACCAGATGACTATGTAAGACTTTCATAGCAGCACTGATCATAATTGCTTGAAAGAAGAAATAACCCAAATGTTCATCAACAGCAGAATGGATAAAAAAAAGTGGCATGTTCACACAACAAAATAGTATACAGCAACAGAAGTGAACTAATTATAGTGACACACAAAAACATGACGTTGAATGAAAAATATAGGAATGGAAAAATTTCATTCCATCCATATGAAGTTCAAAAACAAGCAGCATTAAGCCATATTGGCTAGCAATACATATAGGTGGTAAAACCATAAAGAAACGAAGGACATATTTAGCATAGAAGTTGGGATAGTGGTTATCTCAAAAAGGGAGGGAGGCATTGGAATCAGCTAGGGTTTCTGGGGTGCTGGGCCATGTTGTATTTAGTGACGTGGATGGGGGTTACTTCACAAGTCTTCTTTAAGGAGTACCTATGGTTTACACGTGCCTCCCTATGTATGATGTGTCTTTCATCCCAGCCCCACCAAAACAGACAAATAAACCACAATATCAACAGGCCAGTCATAAATGCAAGAGATTGTCCTAGACTAGCAGGTAATTTTTGTGGTTGTGGTTTTATTTTGTTTTGTGTCTGCTGTGGAGTTTTTTTCTTCACATATAATTCCAGGCACATGCTTAGTAAGTACAGCAGGTAAAGGCAGAGCTGCTTGGGTGCAGAAGGGGTTAGGGATCGAAGTCCTGCTGCTCAGCCTCTCGCCTACTCCACTTGTATTGCTTCCAAGTTTCCTGCTCCCAGACACCTGGCTTCAAGCTCAGGTCTGGGCTTTCCTGACATTTGGACACAGGATTTGCAGCTTTGCCTGCTTTTCTAGTCTTCATATCACACAGTATCTCAGGTAAGGACTAGCCTCTTCCACCTGCCGCTCACCCCATCATGCTGCCTCTAGCCGGGCCAACTCCCAGTCCCTAGAGCAGATTTACATGCTTAGATATTTTTTCCTGCCTTAAACCCACCCCAATACTTTACTCCTCAAGTTGCAGTTCACATATTCCCTCCTCTAGCAAGCCTGCCCTGATGCTCTAGACTGGAACATCATACGGCCTTGCCATCGCCTCTTCAATTGTTTGCCTACCTCACGTGAGCCCTCTGAGGATGGGAATTCCATTCTATTCATTTTTGCATACTTAGCACATAGTAGGATCTTGGGAAAGTTTTACTGGAAAATTTATTATTTTAATTGAAATATTAATGCCTTGGAATATTGAGTCTTTAGCTTAAAGAAAGCCTGGGACCAGAGGCGCTAGGGAGAAAAAGATTATAAGCACAGAAATCACGAGCCCCTGCCACTCACCTTTGATTTCATTCAGAATACCCCTGCACTTGCTCTCCGACACCCCCAGCCTGACGTAGACCTCTTCAATGGCAGCACCAATTTTAAAATCATTTTTGGCACAAGCGTGGACGTTGCTAAGAGAATAATCTGAAGAAAGCAAGGAAAGAGGTTTATGATCAAAGGTAATGCACTCTGCTTTTCCCTGTGATTGACACCAGAAGGCTGGCCCTTTCTGGGTGTCACGGGAACTCAGCTTCAAATTAGTGAGTCACCAGCCTGATGACCAGAAATACAGGCAGCCACTGGCACCAGGGCATGGACTCCCAGGGCTCAGCCTCTACGTCCCCTCTCGGGCTCCTCCCAATACTTTCTGAGGATTTTTGCTGCCCTCCAGAGAGGGGAAGTGCTCAGAGTCATTTTCTAAAAATGTGACTCCCTATAGAGTTTCCAGGGATAGGTCCAGTGAGTACGGAGGCTGCTGCAATCTGCCCACCCTCCCCTGACCCACCCTTCTCCAATCTTTGATAAAGTAGAAAAAGCTTTTAATTAGTTAATTGAGGTAATGCATATAGAATGTCTAGCATAGTACCAGGCAAAGAGGAGGAGCCAATTTCCTTTATTTTGTCTTCCTTTTTGGACTGTTTCCCACTTGTTCCTCCCTAATTCTCCCCAAGGCATCTGGCTCCCCTGGTCTCTCTGAAATCTCAGACATGACTTGTAAGCACCTTTCTGTAGCACTTTGAGGCCAGCGCAGGGAGAGAAGAGCAACTTTGACCACTAGGGTGGTCCAACAATGTTGCTGTAGGTTGGCTTTTCCCAAAGTATATTTCTTAAAACACGAATCCCATGAGATAGCAGCAGGTGTTACAAGAAAAAGAGCTTCCATGGTTAATTACGTATGACAAATACTGCATCAAAAGAGGTGGAGAGGTCATTTTACTGCAGTACATTTATGAAACTCTAAAAGTGGGATCTCTTATGTGCTTTCCTGACTTATTTGATTACAGTGCCCTTTTGTAGGACGTAATTTGAAACTATGAGGAGCACTTTTGAAACCACTGTTACTAAGGAAGGTCACCCTGGTCTTGGCAAGACTAAGGCCACACTGACATAAATTTATACCATATACCATGTATCCTCTTGCAAGTACATTGGACTTGTAACCAAGCCCTGGCTCTGCCACTGTGTGACCCAGAGAAGTTCACTTAACACAACAAGTGCTGTGTTGTAGGAAAGAATACTGGGTTGGAAAGTAGGACTCATACCTTAGGCTTGTAGTTGACTACAGTTAGCAAGCTCCGGGATATCTGTATGGAGAGTGGAGTACAGAGGGGAGGCATGGGGGTTGAATATTAGTTTGGAGACTAAGGGGGTAGTCTGGGACCTTGCTACTTCAGTGTGGTCTATGGGCCTGCAGCAGCAGCATCACCGCAAAGCTTATGAGAAATGCAGACTCTCGGGTCCCACCCCAAACCTATCAAATCAGAACCTGCTTCTTCCAAAGATTGATGCCTAATTCACATTGACATTAAATTTCGAACATGGAGCTCTGGTCATGGGGTGAGCTTACAGTAGTAATAGTAAAAATAGAAAATATAATTTGGAGACAGAGTTGATGGAACTTACAAATAGCATGGAAGGGAAGGAAAATAACAAAGTTGACTCCCAGGTTTTTGGCTTCAGCCACTGGTTGGATGGTGGAATCATTTCTGAGATGAGGATGACTATGGAAGAACTATATTGGGGAAAAGCAAAGCCAAAGTCCTCTGGGGCACGTTAAAGTTTGTGATGGTTGCTACACATGCAAATGGAGTTATCAAGAAGCCATTTCAATATAAGCTATTAGGTGCAGGGAAGAGACCCAGGATGAATATATGGATTAGGAGTTATCTGCATTTAAAGGCTGAGGAGGACTGACATTAACAAGTTAAAAGGAGGAGGAAGAGGAATCTGTAGTTGAGACTGCGAAGGTATAGCCCAGGAGTTAGACAAGTGGAAGTACAATTTATGACTCTTCCCCCAACTACAGGTATCAGCTTTTCCCCAGCAACTCATTGTTCCCGAGTGCCCCGCCAGGAAAGCCAAGGTCCCCGGGCAGAGCACCTGCTCTCTCCATGGCCTCTTTGTTCATAATGAGCGTGTACTCATAAATGCCCCCCAGCACGGCCTCGGTGACGTAGTGGGTCCCGAAATCGCGGAAGAGATCTCTGTACTCCCCGTAGCTGTACTCCAGGGGCAGCCGCTTGACTCTCTGAAGGAATTCGTAATGCAGCATGAGGCTTCTGGGTTTCAGCTTGTAATGTGCCACTTCAAGGTCAGAGCGCGCGTGCAGAAACGTGCTTTTCTAAATGAAAGACCAACATGGGAAAAGCAGACCTTTAAAGTTAGGAATCCGGAACGAGAAGATGAACTTTACAAATACCATCCAGTGTTCTTGGCCTGGGGTCATCACTCTTATGATTCCTTTAGGATACTTGAGGGAAGACAGCCTCTTTGACAAGCTTTCAGTTCTCATAAATATTCCGACATCCTTTTCAGCTTGGAAGAGCTTGCCCTTCTTTCTCCTCCTTACTGTAGCGAACAAGGACGGTGGAGGGTAAGGGCAGCAGGCAAAGCAGGGAGCAGCTGGGGCACACAGGGCCACTCTGACGGGACACAGGAGTTGCTAACCTGCAAAGGCACCCACTTTATTTATGCCTTGTAAACTCCGGGAAGAAAAGCTGCTCGAGAAAGAGTAAAAGGGGTGCTTTGGGAAGGCCAGTTATGGCATCATGGGCAGGAGTCAGCAAACTGCAGCCTACGCACCAAACCCGGTGCCTGCTCTTGTCAATAAAGTATTATTGGAATGCATTCATGTCCATTTGTTTACGTATTGTCTGCAGCTGCTGTCTTGCCACAATGGCAGAGTTGAGTAGTTACAAAAGAGACCCTGCAGTCTCGCAAATCCTAAAATATTTACGATCTGGCCATTTGCAGAAAAAGTTTGGTGACCCCCTGATGTATGGGATAAACTGAAAGTTGGCAATGCCAGATGAAGTATAAGCATCTAAGAGGTATTACTGCAACCCGAGGTGAGGGTTTCCTAGACTGTGGTGTAGGCAGAGGAGAAGGGGAAGGTGGGAAACATCGGTGAGATGCACTCTGCCCCAATCCTAAATCCTTCAGCTCTATAAAGCCACGCCAGCTCTGCTGGTGCCTACCACCCAGGCCCCTCACTTTGTCTCCTGGCTTGCTCTCATCCCATTCTAGTCCTGCCCAGTGTCCCCTGACCCTCTTCCTTCCTACCTAAGCAGTCACTAAGTACTCTGTTCATTATTATTTTTCCAAATATTGCATCTTTTCTTGCTTGGGTTATTATAAAAGCTTGGTCCTAATCTTTCTTCTTTCTCCAGCTTGCCTTCCATGCCCCCATCAGAGTTGATACCCTGACACTCTGACAGTATTATGATAATACTTCTCTGCACTTAACACAAAACTCTGTATTGCTCGCTGTTGCCTCCAGAAGAAAATCAACTCCCTTACTTTAAACATAAGACCATCACAATCTGTCCCCCAAATGCCTCTCTGGCTTCAACTTCTACAACCTTGAAGTTTCTCTCTCCATACATTACTATTTTCCACCAACCACACTATCCATCAGCATTCATCAACTTTTCTCTGTTCTCCAAACCTGCCATTCCCTTTCATGGTGTAATTTTGCACATGCTGTTCCTTCTCCCTGAAATGTTCTTTCCACCTTTTCTGCCTGACACATGCCTACTTATCTTTTAAATCCCTACTTAGCCATTGTCTCCTATTTGATACCATCCCTGAGTGCCCCAAACATGCACTCACACTCCCTTTTCTAGGATTGCCTCGCACTTGCTTATGTTTCCTTCCTGGCATATGTCATGCTGCATTACAACTGATATAAAGAATTCATAATAGTGTGTCTGCTTACATGTTTACCTCTCCTGCTAGACTGTGAACATTTAGGTCCTCCATCTCTAGGGTAGTGCTTAGCACAATGTTAACATCCCATTTGAATCAGAGAGGTGGCAGGGAAGGAGGGAGAGAAGGAGAAAAGAAAGGAGTGAACAGATAGCACCTTTTGTTTTCCCTCCTACCAAGGTAAGTTTCTTTTAGTCAGTCCTACGCTTCATCACTACAGTTCATTCTTGAGCACCTACTACGTGCCATTCTGAGTCTAAAGATGGAAGAAACGGTTTCTGCACCCAAGAAGTTCACAGCCTGGAAGATGAGGAAAGATAAGCAAAGATAATAACAGTCTAATTAATGTTTGCTGCCCATTTGCTGCTGGTTAATATTTCAGCAGCAGAGACCTTTCTGAGCCCTTCACCATTTCTTTTATTCTCTGTGAATCATTGTAGACTTTCAGACTTGATCTCTCCCGTATTCCCCCCTGATTAATTCACATGATGCCATGTTGAAAACTCCCAGTGGCTAGAGAATAAAATGTACCTTCCTCACCCTGCAACTTAAGGTTCCTCAAATCTACCTGTCACCTGTCTCTCCAACTTCATGTTTTGTTTCTTCCCACTCTAATTACTCCTCTTCCACTGAATCACAGGCTTTGCCTTTACCTTCTGGGCAACAGGGAGCAGATGATCTGATGGGATTAGTATTATAGAAACGTTACTCTGGCAACACATGCATGTGAAAGGGAAAGTTGGAAGACAGAGACCATTTAGTAGAGCAGAGCAAGAGATGAAAGAGTCTGGGCTAATCAAGGTATGATAGGAGTTAGAATGACAAAATACTGGAGAGTAATGCTGGAGAGTAATGCTGGAGGATTTGTTGAACAACAGATGTGGAAATGAAGCAAAGGTGAGAGCCAAATCTGATTCTGAAGTTCTTAGCTTGGGAAAGTAGAATGGAAAAAAATGCCATTAATGTGGGTTGAACATTTAAGAGGAAGAAATTGCTTTGGAGTGTCAGCAAGGCATCCAGGTGAAGATGCTAGGAAAAGTGGGCAGGGCGGGGCAGGGCTGGAGCTTAATGGAAAGGTTAGAGGTAGGGTGGAGACTCTTAGCTTGTGCCTGTAACGGAGGTGAGTAGAAGAGGGGACAGGGGGTCGGGGGAGGTGTGTTGTAGAGTAGAAAGGGAAGACAACCACAAATAAATAAAGAATAGGTGGATCTATGAAACCCAGGAAGGAAGGTGATAAGGAGCAGAAAGAAAGCAGGAGAAACAGGAGAGCAATGGTTTGGTCAACTCCACCCAATGCCCCGAGAAGTCAGTGACGATATCTTGGGTGAACTTCCAGAGAGAAATTTCAGCTGATGTCCAGGACAGAAGTCAAATTGCTATGGTTGAAAAGTCTCCAGAGGTGTTCTGGTCAGGCAAAGCTACATCTTAAGCTCATTGAAAACCAAAGGAAAAGCTTATTTGAAAATAAGAGAAAATATTAATATAGTTACAGAAGGCCATCTCTGCCCCACCTCTTCAAAAAATAAGTCGGTATAAGACTAAGCTATTTTTTGTTGAAAAGATTTTGAAGACAACAGAAATATAATAGGTTGTTAGGACTAGCAGTAATGTGGAATAAAGACACGTCTGTGGGCATGAAATTTTAAAAGAATCCATATGCTATGGTTTGAATGTCCCCTCCAAAACTCACATTGAAATTTAATTGCCATTGTAACAGTGTTGAGAGGTAGGACCTTTAAGGGCTGATTAGGTCATCAGGGTTCTGTGCTTATGAAAGGATGAATGCTGTCATCTAAGGAATGAGTTCCTGATAAAAGGATTAAGTTCAGCACCCTTTGTCTCTTTGTCTCAAGCACGTGCTTCCTTGCCACGCAATGCTTTCCACCATGTTACGATGAAGCAAGAAGGCACTTGCCAGATGCAGCCCCTTGATCTTGGACTTCCCAGCCTCAAGAACCATGAGACACATAAATCTCTTTTCTTTATAAATAATCTGGTCAGTGGTAGTCTGTTATAGCAACATAAAATGGACTAAGACAACCTGTAAATTTAGAAGCAACAAAAGGGTACTTACAGTATGAGAGAATCGCTTAGTTCGGCTAATATAATGTTTGCCTTGGTCACTTTGGCTCTTAACACCAATTTCAAATATTCCAGTTATTTTAAAACCCAGACTGAAACTAGACTTGCCAGTTGCTTTCGTTATGACGTTGTGCTCAAAATCTGAATACGATTCATATTCTGCCAGCGCAAATTCATATTTGCCTTGGGTCTAAAGGAAGAAAAAAGAAAATGTTTATTTCATTTGACTCAAATCCATCTTACTCTTACTATGTGCTGGATACTGACTAAATGTTCTGGATACAGAAAAATCAGGGCCAATTTGTGTTCCCACCCTCAGAGCTCCTGATTCAGTAGGAGAGACAGACCTATTCAAAAGTGTGGGTTGAAGCCCAGAGGTTGGTGCTTGGTTTGGATTTCAACTGGCAGAAGTGCAAGAGGACATTCCAGGCTGTGGGCTCGGCTTAAGCCAAGGCATGGAGGTGGGAAGGGCAGGAAGTGCTCCAGGAACTGCACAGATTCCAATGTGTGGTGAATCAGAAGATGCGAGAGTGAGGGGAGAGGCGAGGTGTTGTGAGAGGCTGTGCTGGCATCAGAATGTTGAGGCTTTTGAATTACTTGCTCTGAAATCTGGGCTTAATCCAAAGATGAGCCAGCAGAGGAAGAGGCTGAGGCTCAGGAAGATCATTCGGGACAGCACGGTGGCTGGATTAGAAGGGACACATTTAGAGTCAGAGGGACAGCCAGTGCAGAGGCTGTGTGAGGAGTGCAGGTGATGGTTGATGAGGGTCTGGTCTACAGCAGTGTTGGGAATGAAGTGACAAGGGCAGGAAAGTGTCTCTGGGAGAGCTTAGGGAGCCGTTTGCTCCAAAATTAGCGTTCCTCATCCTGTGCATGGGGGAACTGCCTTGGTGGCCCTGGAGTGGCCAATCCTGAGTCACCTCCATCTCCCCTCCCATCATCTTGCAGACACCTGCAATTCCCAGAAGGGGACACAACACCTAGGCTGCTGCAGGGGGAGGGTGGGCGGCGGGAAGCGGAAGTGACTGGTGACGTGGCGTAGTTTGCAGGAAGGCTACTGAGATGTGCCGGTCACTGTCCTTGACTGGCTGGATGACTTCAGACAATCAACTTGACTTCTCTATGCCTCAGTTTCTTCATGTGTAAAATAGAGACAAAATTGTCCCTCCATCAGGCTTGACGTGAGGACTGAGCCTGCACAGGTAAAGCACAGCTTGATGCCTGGCACAGCCTCAAAGGTTGCTGGCTGTGGACCAAGGAGACTTTATTTATGCTGCGTCCTGCCGGGTTGGGATCTGCGACAGCCTGGAGATAAGTGGCTGCCCTGAGACCCACCCTTGAAAGCAGAGGCTTTGGGGATGACCCAGATGTAAGCATGTTTGTCCCTAGGCTAATTTTTTTCTCTCTTGGCCAGTAAGTGTGGGGGGTGGGGGGGAGACGGGGAGGAGGAGGAAGGTAGCAGCCTAGCCTAATTTGGAAGTGGAAATTACCATCAAGGTCCTCTAGTCCAGCCCCCTCATTTTACAGATGAGAAAACTGAGGCCCAAAGTAGAATAGGGACTTAGCCTTGGGTAAAACTGGGGCCTGTGGCAGAGCCAGGCCTGTGGTCCCATGAGGTCCCGAGTGTCTGTCCTGCAGTCTGTTCTAAACCCCACTCTCTGTGACATGGGCTTCTAAGTCTGTACATTAGTTATAACAGAGGCTTCCACTGGTAGAGCGTTTTCTAACCTGGGATGCTTGGAACAATGCCTGCTTCTAACAGGCAAGGACGTGGTCACAGTGATAACAGGGACAACAGCAAGAGTTAACACTTCCTGAGGACTCACCATTAAACCAGGTGCTGTGCTAAACACACATATTATCTCACTAATCCTCTCTTAGCAGGGTAGGACCTTATAACTCCCAATTTAAAGACAGGAAAACAGAGGCTCAGAGCATTTAGGGGTACACAGATGGTAAGCAGCAGAGCCACCATGTATGTCTGTGTGACTCCAAATCTTAGCTGTTGGTGTGATTGTTGCTATTATTACTGCTGCTACCACACCCCTACTGTGATTGCACACACCGTGGTATCCCCGCCACGCCCGTTTTACATATGAAGAAACTGAAGCTCAGAGACAAAGGGATGCAGCCAAGGTCGCACAGCTAGCAGTGTGTCCTCGGGCCTTGGGTCCATGGCAGCTGGGTCCTCCTTTAGCACTCCCTCCACTGCTGCCTGGCGGTCACTTACCTGTGGCGTGTAGCTTTCCACATTGTATGGCTTCCTAAACCTCGTGTTCAGGATGTAATGCGGGGAGCATCCACCAGCGTAATACCTGTGATCCAGAACTGGGCCCTCCAAACTGTTGGTGAACATATTTATCCTGTAAGGAAGGTACAGAGACGGTGAAGAGGTTAGGATTTGGGGTTCTGTGACCTTGCCTGGCCAACCCTACTGAATGAAACCAAAAATTCCTTGGCACGGCATTCAAGGCCTTCACTATCTGGTCCAAACCAGCTTTCTGCCTTCATGACTGGTCACTCCTGACCATGACAGCATGCTCCGGTCTCCAGCCATGTGGAGAGGCTGGCTGTTGCTCCAGTCTGCTCCATTCCTTCTACCGTAAGTGCTGTTCCCTGGGCCCAGAATGCTCTTCCAGTCATTCACTGTTTTATCTCCTACTTGTCTGTCAGGATTGAGCTCTATTGTCACCTACTGCAAGAAGGTGTCACCAACGCCTGTCGTGCCTGAGCACCCCACCCTAGCTGGACAAGAGGCACTCACAAGACCCTGGGCCTGCTACATCATGAATTTATCATTCTGCACCACCACAGTTTCCTTACAAGAGTGGGCTTGTAGAATAGATAAGAACATGGACTCTGGAGCCAGACAAGTGAGATCAAATCCCTGTTCTGCCACTTACTAGCTAGGTGACCTTGGGCAAACCAGTTAACCTCTCTGTGCCTCAGTCTCATCCTATGCAAAATGGAGACAATGAAAATACTACCTCATGGGGATGTTATGAGGATCATATATGTCAATATTTATTAAATGCTTAAAACACTGCCTGGTCCATGGTCAAAGTTTGCTTTTTGTGTATCTGTCACCCCCACTAGACTGTGAGCTCTTTGAGGGTGGCGGTTCTCTTAATTTCTGTAAGACCCCTATCATGATGGACATTCAGAATAACTACTATTTACTGAGGTTTAACTGGTGACAGACACAGCAGTGGGTGGCTCCGTGCAGCATCTCGTTTAGTGTCCTGCATCCCTGGGCAACCGTGTTATGATCTCCGTTTTAGAGGGGAAACAGTCCAGCCTCCATTTAGACACCATTCTCACTGCCTCCCAGGGCAGCCTTCCTTCCCCATCTCTGCCCATGGAAAGCCCTTTTCTACTGAAAGGAGCTCTGGCTCCTATCAGCTTCCACCCACTGGCCTTGGGTCTGTTCCTCACCAGAATTGTTTGAGGTCTCTTTCCCATGACAGATTTCCATGCATCATGATAATGCAGACTTATTTATCTTATTTAACAAAAACAATGCAGTTATTTATTTTATTTAACAAATACAACATGGTGCTTATTTTGCAAAAGCACCATCCTCATCGATGTACACGTGTTGGCTCATTGAATCCAATCCTTATGAAGTAGGTATTATTATTTTCCCCATTTTACAGATGAGGAAAGTGAGGGTAATTGACTCGCCCCAGGTCACTCTGCCCGCAGCAGTTGGTGGGGCTGGGAGTCAAAGTCCGGTGGTTTGGTTCGAGGACAGAGTCTGTATTCTTCCCCCTACCCAAGCGCCTCTCAGTTAATCACAGTCACATTAGCTTATTCGATCCTCACGGAGCTTCGAAAGAAGGGCATTATTAGCTTCCTTCCACAGATGACAAAACTCCAGCCCCACATAGATAAGTGTGTCCCCGGGGGTCCTGTGGCCAGTGAACTGTTCCCTCTGTCCCTCCTACGGGGTGGGGTGTGCTGCTGGCTGTGAACGTCCCCCATACCGCCTTCCAGCTGTGCGACACCTGGGACTCACCTTTCTGGGTCTCAGTTTCCTTATCCTGGAGGAGAGGATTATAATAACTAGGTAACGAGGTGATCCTGAGAGAAGCCCTGCCCCCACGTGAAGAGTCTCTGTCTTCTGACAGCCGTTAAGGACTGAGGTGTGATGTTTGCTTAGGAAGGTGAGTCCAGTCAGGGTCGCCCTTGCCCTGCCCACGCCACAACTCATACGCTGACTCTTGCTACACGTGAGGGGAGGGTCTCGCTCGTCCACCTGCAGGCTGAGAAGCTGCAAAATGCAGCAAGAAAGCAGGCAAATGCCAGGCCAGGGTGCCTCCCCCATCCTTGCTCCTCTGAGCTCGCCAGAGGATTGGACCAACTCAGAGATCCCAGAAGCTTGAAGCACGATTCATTGCGTTCGTGTCCCGAAATCCATTGCCTCACTAACTGTTAGAAGCCTCTCCTCTCAGCCAGGCCCAAGGCTGGGACCTAGAGATACAGAAATTAATAAAACCTACTGTTCAAGTCACCAATAGAATTCAGGAGAAAACACTTAGAAAGCACCTAACACGGTCACATTGCAGGTTTGAAAATAAAGGTTCATGCCAGCCCTCGTGTAGCAGCCCACGTGGTGTCCACACACAGGTCTGGCCCAGTGTCCCTGAACTAGCCCTTCTGCTGTGGGTCTGTCCAAGGACATGCTACTGGAGCAACTTGGAACTGTCCTCAGAGAGCAGCCGGAAGCGTCGCCTTACACTACAGTCTTTCTTTAGAAAGGAAAGAGCGGAACTCTGTTTACATCTGCTTTCTCCCTCTCTGGTCTCCAGAATCCCATTTAATTCTGTGCCTTCTTGTCTACACAACAGAAAGACAATAACTTACCCACTGGCCAGACTGCCAATTGCCCAGTATTGGTCCATTTCATGCTGACACTTTTTATAAATCCTTCTACAGTTCGCCTCGTCTGACTGGTCCCCGCAGTCATTGTCCCCATTGCAGAGAAGTCTGCGGTTTATACATCTCCCTGGGATGGAGAGAGGATGTTACCCATAGCCACATGGCTGTCAGGAGAGGAGCTAACATAGTATAGGCACCTACTAGGTGCCAGATGTTTTGCTGGGCCTTCAGTGCTCTGTTTTAATTAGTCATCACGTGTCAGGGCAGATTGGTTATGGCACTAGCAGTATATTTCCCTATTATCCCCCCCGCCCCCACCAAAAAAGGCCAGTGTTGTATTCCTGAAAGCACTTAGGGGAGTCATTTAGAGTCATTCTGTAGGGGTGGGAATAGGCAAATTGCCTGAGAGGCAGGGGCCATGTGGCCAGACAGGAGGGCAGTCTGGACTCTCTCTCTGGGGCTGGAGAGAGGAGGTGGGTTTGGTAGGTCTTGCAAGCAGTCACTAGCAGTGCCACCTTTCGTGTGTTACCTAACCTCCCTGCCTCAATGTACCCATCTGTAAAATAGGAAAGTCACCATACCTATCCCATGGGGTAGTTGGGAATTTAAGTAAAATGATACTGATTCACAGTGAGTGCTATGTTGGTGTTATCACTAATGTTGTCAGTGTTTTGAGGGCCAAGTGCACATTGCTAGTAAATATCTGCATTGGGATTGGAAACTTTAACTGTCTAATCAAAAATTCTTCCCACTAACACACACTGTCTTCAACAACCATTTGGACTGTGAAAAATTATCTGTATCACTTTTGCCTCCTATTAACTTTTTTCCCACTGACTTGACTTCCTTTTTTATTTGTATATTGCTAGGAGATACAGCCCATAAGACAGGTGATTCTCTTTCCTTAGGTGTATCTGATCACTTTTAACCAATGTTCTTGTAGTGTTAACAGCAGAAAAATAACAATCTGGTCTTCAAATGTTTCTTGCAAGGCATTTAAACTAAAGCCTGCCCCAGTAACAGTACGGCTTTGGCCAGAATCACAAAACACTGGCCATAACGAGTCCATGGATACCCTGTAAAAGTCTCTCAGATTTATTGGATGGAATTTCGCATTTGCAATAAGCCCTAGAAATTGCCCTAAGAATCCCTAAGATATTTCTTGAGAGATCCCAGTGCCCAGACCACATGGGTACAGTAAAGGTAGAGAGTTACAACTCCCATCTAGATAATTTGGGTCAAAATACCCTTATTTTTGCCAGAGACTTGGAGCAATAGAGAGGCATATGTTTGCTTAGGTTTTCCAAATGCATGAGTTGAAAAATGAGTATTTATTTAGTTTTGCAGCAAGTGATTTTTCATTTTTATATTCCTTCCTTCCTTCTGTCTACCTGTGCATCTTTCTTTCTACTTTTCTTTCCTTCTTTCTTATAATCAATGACCTTTATTGACTATATTATGCCTTAATAGATGTGGTGATGCAGAAATGCAAATGACAGGGCCTATCTTTCCAAAGAGTTCTCAGAGATAAATGATGCTAACCATTCTGGTTAACTGTTTTAGGTTTTTGCCGCATTGTACTCAGTCCCAGGCCACTCAGAGAGCTAGCAGAGCTAACAGTCTACAAAGAGCTTACAAATCCATGATGTCACTTGTTGCTTATAACAGACTTGTAAGGTGTTGACATCACCCCTGATTTTCTGTTGAGGGGACAAAAATGACTTCTCCTAGTCACAAAGTCGAAATAAGACCTGACCCAAGACTTCTGATTCTGGGACATATACTTTTGATGTCCTTAATGTCAATGAATGTAATTTGGATTCCCAAATTTCTAACTGAAGCTCTTCCACTTACCTGCTGTATGTGCTTGGGCAAGTAACCTCTCCAAGTCTCAATTTCTTCAATTGTAAAATGGGGATAATAACAACACCTATGTCATAGGGTTATTTTTATGAAATAATACATGAAAGAGGAGGTCAGAGATTTGGGGACAAGGAGGCTTCCAGGCCTGTCCCATGACCCTGACCTTGAGCACTAGGCATGGCCCACCCCTCCATCATCCTGTGTCATTGCCTCATTTGCATGGTTTCCCCTCCCAATCCTATGTCGATTTACCTGTCTGTGGACACACAAAGCCTTCACATCGCACTTGACTTCTGCACGGTCTGGTGGTAACACAGTCTTCCACTTCCTTGTCAGGGGAGTTGCACGGGTCCCCATGGAACTGAGCGGGCCGGAGCAAGTACGCATGTCTGTACTGTAGCAGAAAGGAGCAAAGTGAACGAGCTTGGGGACCTGGGGAGCTGAGTGATGCTCTGTGCAAATGGGTCTTCAGCCAGGACTCGGGCTCCATGAGAGCACTGAAGTGTCTGATTGCTGCTCCCCTGCCCCTTGTGCTTCCCTGTTATCTACACTTAAGGGTCTATGTTGCAATTGGGTGTTTGCCCAACTGTTTCTCCAATTGCACTGTGAGCTCTCTGAGGGCAGGGACCTTGCCTTCGATCTCTGCATCTGCAGTGATCAGTCAAGACTTGCTGAATGTAGAAAAGCCATAAACTTTGGAATCAAAAGTAGTAAATGGACTCAGGTGGCTCATTCAATAACAAAAACAATAAACATTCTCTCAGCTTAATGATTCCAATGAGAAAATTCAAGGCTTCTCATTTATTCCTTAAGGCATCAGCATATTATAATTGAAAAAGAATGAGCTTTGGAGCCACAACTGTCTTTAATACTTTGTAGTCATGTGATCTTGGGCAAATTACTTAACCTTTGTTAAGTAATTTACTTATTTACTCATCTGTAAAATGGGTATAATGAATTATCTAAATGTATAGCTATGAAGTTTAGATTATATAATCTCATGTTGTCTGGTACATGGTAGGCACTCAATTTTTTGTACTTATTTTTCTTTTTTATTATTAATGATTATTAGCAGTCAGTATTGCTATATCTCTACCTTCTTGTTCATTTATTCTAAAATTATTGATTTAGCCACTCAGTGTTAAAAAGTTAGGCGTCATTTTCATCTGCTTGTTCTTTGGTTTTACTCATAATCATGTCATCCAGCCTGCCCTCAAGGAGGTCACAGAGGGTGGTGGTGGGCCCCAGGCAGTGACAACACAGTACAACGGGTGCCATGGCCAGGCAAACGCACAGTGCTCCGTGTGCTCCTGGGAGAATCCCCCGTGCAAACTTAGGAGACAGTGGAAGACACCTGGAAGAAGTGACCATAGGCTGAAACTTGAAGGCACAGTAGGAATGTCAGGCAGATGTGGAGAACCAGCATGAGGACAGCAGAGAAGAGCGACCTAGGTAGGGGAAATTATTGAGCCAAAGCTGAGAGATCTAGAGAGGATGTGGCATATTCCAGAAAACAAAGAGGCATTCATCAGGGCTGGAGAGAAGAGTGCAAGAGGGAGAGTGATCAGAGTGGGAGGAAGACGCAGAGGGGAGCAGATAACACACAGCCCCACAGGACGGCGGATTTAGTATTTCATCCTGGGGCAATGACAAACTGCTTCAGAGGAAGGAATTGATCAGATCTGGGTGGTTTCCAAATGTTAGTTGCAGTGAAGATTTTGGTGCACAAAAGAAGGGCAAACCCAGATAGCAGCCGCTTTGCAGAGTGAAATATTAACAAGCAGAGTTATTACTCGTATGGCATCTGTACTTGTGGCTTTGGAAATCCAAAAAAGAAATACAGATAACCCGTTGTCCATGCTTCTTTGTACTTGCAGAGGGTCATTCTTTTTGGAAGGCAGAGCCTGTAAGGACAGGGACCAGGCCTGCAGAGAAGACTGGCCCCCAGGCTCCAAAGGCAGGGTGGGCTCGAGGAGTGTGGAAATGATGGAGGAAATACATCTCCCAGTTTGAGCTGAGAAGTTTGGTTGATCCCCCACTGGTGGCCCTGCAGATAGGGGTGATGCCAGCTGGGGGAGCGTCTGCAGCAAACTCAGAGCGAGGTGCTCTGGCCGGCTGCTGACTCATGCTGAGTCTTCCTGGTTTATGGTGCAGATGAAGCAATTATCCAAATAATTGGATCAATGCTGATAACTTCAGCAATAAAACCTACTTTGGGAACTGAATGATCCTGCTTGGCTGTCTCCATTGATCCAATTAACTGCATAATTGTCCTGGGCCTACTTCCACAGCCTCTTTAGAGTCTCAGCCCATGACTGGTTTGGTTTCCCAAGGATCTGGGGAAATAGCAACCATTATTTTGTCTCTGACACATCTGCTGCTCTCGGGGCTAGGATCCCGGGTCAGCCCTCCTATGGCAAGGAGGGCTGAAGGACAAATACTGCAGAGACTGTGTGTATTCATTAGTAGAACACCAGACGAGGAAGCAGTGGCCCGAGTTCAAGGCCTGTAGTTGCTGCTGGGTGAATCCAAGAAGTCACTTATTGGCTCTGATTCTCTGTTTACCTCTCAGTCGAACAGAAAGTATAACAACAATCCTCCCTTCCTTACAGAGACCTCAGAAACTCAAATGAGATCAAGCACCAAATATTTATAAAGTACCTATTATGTGCCAGAAACTGGCCTACACACTAGAGAAACGGAATTGAATAAGCTTTCACAAGTTCACTGCTAAGTGAAGCAGCATGGTGTGATAAATGCTAGGATACAGAAATAATAGGGAGATATCAAAGCTCCTAAAAGCTTGCCTTATAAATGGAAGTGGAGCTGAGGAGAAGTCAGGGGACTGGGCAGAGTTCCAAATTATGAGTAGGTGTTAGCCAGTGAAAGAAGTGGGAAAGACCTGAAAAAGTGGTATGAAAAAAACCCCAGAGAGAGTGAAGTGGTCAGAGAAGTGCAAGGGTTCCGTGTGCTGGGCTGGGGATCCTCTAAGGAGATGTAGGCCAGGCTAGGTCCTGGGGACCCTTGAATGCCATGAGTCTGGACTTGATCCTGAGGGCCAGGGGTAGCCTTTGAATGGTTTCAGGCTGGAGAAGGACAGCTCAGACTTGCAATGTGATAGCTTCCCCCGGGTGCACCATGAAAGATGGATTGAAAGAACAGGTTCAAGGCAGGGAGCCCAATTAGGAAGCTGCTAGAGGAAGCAAGGATGGATGTGCTTGGAAAACACTGCAGGAACAAAGGAAGGATCCGGTTGCTACTTGGAAGCATAGAGAAAAAGGATTCCTTGATTAAATCAGCCAACATTTATTGAGGGCCTACTATGATCCAGGCCCTTTAGGCAATGCCTCAACAAATCTTGCTGAGGTCAGGGCTCCTGGAAGCTTAGAGCTTCCCCAGGCTTGGGCACTTACCCTTTTCTTCTGACAGGGATCACACGTGGTCCAGGAGGACCAGCTGGACAGCTCACAATCAATAGGCAGAGGGGTCACATCCACACTCCGTGTCTGTCTGCTCTTAGCAAAGCTCTTGTTGACTACACTTGACTTAAAGGAATGCAGCCTTTCACCTCTAAAAAGTCAGCATGAGAAAAGAGAGTCAAGTAGCAGAAGGGAATTAAGTATACAACCACCTATCCATTCATTAAACGTGTATTTGCTCACTTGCACAGGGCTATTAGCTTATCATTCCAGTACAGGTTAATTCATTTAACAAATATTTATTGAACACCCAGTGAGTGCCTGACATTATGGCTAGCTATGGTCAAAAGAGTATTGAACTTGGATCAGAAGACAGTTTGTTAGCAGCTGGGGATTGGTCTTATTTTTTTAACTGTATGAGCTTCACTTTTCTCATCTATATAATGGGGATAATTATACCTACCTCATAAACTATTTCTAGGATTAAAAATGATAGTATATGAAAAAACGCTTTATAAACTCTAAAGTGCTATAGATATTCAGGGAATACAACCACAGCTAGATGTATGATCTTAAGCAATTTGCTCCCCATCTCTTGGCCTCTGTTTTAGCTTCTGGAAAATGAGAGGTTTGGACTAGATTGTCTTTAAGATATCTTTTGATGTTAAGAGTCTATGAAACATTTGCTGAGAATAAACTGTATTCAGGGTATTGTGCTACAGGGGATACAGAGAAATATGACACAGGTTCTGCCTTCTGGAGGTCACTGTTTGTCTTAAAGTAGGAAAAGAGAAAACATCTCATGTAGCATGCATGCCCCATGGCTAGAGCTGTGCTTAGAATGAGTGCAGGCCGGGTAGGAGTCAGGACAGCCTGGCAGCAGGGAGGAGGCTGGCACAGCAGTGCCAATGAGTGGCATAAGTCTGAAACACCGCAGTGGCCGGGGAGACAGGATGGGGAAGACAGGCATATGAGATGTTTCTCAGGTGGAATGGATTGAAAGTGATTGGTAATGGGGTGGCAATGGGAGGGTGTTAGAAAGAGGAAGGAGTTTAGGTTAATATCTGTTTCCAGTTTGAGTGCATGCATGGTGGGAAACGCAGGAGGAAAGGAGAAGTCTTGTTGAGGAAGATGTAAGTTTCCCTTGGTGCATGCTGAGTTCCAGGTGCCCATGGCACACCTATGTAGACTCATGCAGTAAATATTAATAGTTCCTACATGGGTTTGGAGCGCAGAAAGAGAGATTTGTGCGAGAGATAAAGATCTGACCATGAAAAGCTATGGAAGAGGGTGAGACGGTTCTTAAGAAGAGAAGCAAGCCGAGGATCAGCCGTTGGGGAACATGGTCAGCACCAGCAGACCAGGAGAGATGGGTGCCGGGCCAGTCCAGGGTGCAGAGAGTCTACAGAGGTGCGCAGGGGGTGAGGCCTGGGGCTGGTGGAGGGGCAGACAGCAGATGGTGTCACATCTGCAGAGCAGTCAAGCCACATGAGACCTGAAATCCGTCCAGAAGATAAGGCAGTGCTTTTTGTTCGGTTCCTGGTGCACAGTGGGACGTGTGTGAGTGAATGAGCATGCTCTTCCATCTGCCTGGGCCTCCACTTTCCCCATCAGTAATACGACGGGTATATCATGACTCTTGCTTTCTCCTCCATCTGGAAGAATGTATCACACTGTAAGATTCTTTGTAACTTGTGTTCTTTTCCAAGGCAAAAAAGAAGTCAAGATGAGAAAATGAAGAGGTTTGCTGAGCACCCATGTCAGACATGTCAAGGCTGTGCTAGGTGTTTACCCATGTTGTCTCATTCCATCCTCCCAGCAAGGCAGCTATGGAGCACTGCCTCCCGGACAGATGAAGCAAGTGGCCCAGAGAGACAGTGACACGTCCACCATCACGCAGCTGGTATGCAGCTGGTATTTTGGGGTCTGAGGCAAGGTCTGTTTGACTCTAGAGCGTGTGCTTTGTCCACTGCCCCATGCTACAGGGTAGGGAACCCGGCCAGCATTGGCTCCAACAACCCCCTCCAGTCTCTATGTGAGGCCTCTTCCATCCCTGTATCCAAGATTGAGTCATTAGGGAGAAGAGCATCACACAGTTTTCACTGTCTCCAATACATAGGATGTCACTCCAGACAAGGTCATTAATGATACGTTCTCACTTGGCAAAAGTCCTAAAAAGAAGATAATATTAACTACAGTGAAATCTGTGTCCATGACCACCCCAGAGACCAGCAAAAATCAATTGCCTAGTAAAGTTGGATCTTTAATGAAAGGTCGGAGACTCTACTGGAAACCACAGGTGGATACTTTAAAATGGTTACTTGAGGCAGGAGGCTGCACGCCAGCGGGGGGCTTCAGAATGTGTTCTTATCTACTAATTTGCCCAGGTTTGACAAAACAATATTGTCTGTGATTTGGCTTGTCCTAAGTATGTAGTTGACAGCTCTGCAGGGTACCCTCTTCCTATTTCAACTGCAAAACAGTTGCATTGTGTTTTTAGCAACTCTCAAGCCAACTCCGGGGCCACAGTTGAGACCGAGTGGATAAGTAATGTACATACTAGCTATTAAGAGTCACAATTATTTTCCTCTCTGAGATCTGAAAGCTTGTTAATGGCCAAGATGATCACTTATAAAAAGAACTTGGTAAAAAGTAGTTATAACCACCAGATCTCTCATTTTTATACCCAATTTTCATTATGGAGGTGGCAATATAATGAAGTAATCAGCTGAATAAATAGTATGTTTGTAAATTACATGGGATGAGATGTGTGTGGTTTATTAGCACTACAAAATGCAAATCTGAAAGAAAGGCTAGCATTAAATAGCATCTTGAATTCCTGGGAGTAACTGGGAGCCCCCCAAAGGCCAGGTCCCATCAGGGCCTTTCATGCCTATGAATTGCTATAGAAACAAACCCAATGGGCATTTTGACCAGCTGACTTAACTGCCATCATTCAAAGCCCTTTGTATGCCTTTAAAGCTGAAAAGTTAAATATGCCTAGAGAAGTACAAAAAATAAAATAATAAACACCTATGTACTCCCACCCAGATTGGCAATTGTTAACATTTTGGACACTTGCTTCAAGTCTTTTTTTTTTTTTAATAAAAAAAAAAAATCCCTGTAGATTTGACATCTATATTTTACAGCAGCCCCAGTTCCACTTCCCTCCCCCTCTTCAGAGGCACCTATTACCATGAATTTGATGTGTACTCTTCCAGTCTCTTTTAAATATTTTATCATTTGTAAACTATATAGAGTATTGCTTGTGTGTGCTTTCCTCATACTATACATACTACTTGCTTTTGTCAATCAACATTGCATTTCTGAGGCCTAGACATGCTGATTCATAAAGAGATCTAGTTCATTTCATTTATTTTATCTGGATGTTCAACCCCATGACATATATTGCATTTAATTTATTCTTTTTTTTTTTTTTTTTTT
>CM052444.1:69650630-69672601 GCA_028533085.1 Varecia variegata | reverse complement strand
AAGAATGTATTTAGAACTACCATGTAATTAAAAATACCTTTTAAAAAATGAATGAAAAATAGGCAGTAAGGTTGGGGCAGACTTACCAAAGTTTTAGATTTATACATTTTATATTTTCTAAATTTTTATATTTACTAAAATAAACAAAGGGTGCATACTAAATAAAGACAATGCTGTTGTGCTTTTATGAGTTGTAAATTATAAACAATATATGTCCAAGATGGACCTAGATATGTTCCTTTGATCACAGCGAGGCTTTCTGAGGTGAGGGGTGGCTGGCGGCGATGGTGCTATGGTAGTGGGGAGAGGAAAGGCAGACTGAGCGGTGGGAGTAGGAACCTCTGGGCCCTCTTCCTTCTCCAACTCACTGATGGCCATGATCTCTAAAATGCCTTTGGTCTTCAGAGTTGAGTTTTGTGCCTGCTGAGTTAGCAGATTCATTGGCTGTGCAAGGTGTACAATAGTCCAGAATTCCCCAAACTGTTTTCTTACCTCTTTAGAAGAATGCATGAACTGCAGGGTGCTTTGTCTTTTTGTGTGGTCTCTTTGTACTTGTTTGAGGCTGATAGTAAGTCATTCAAGCCTTGTCCAAAGATCAAGCTTCCTTTGAGGAGGGGATGGATGCATTTCCATTGACTGCTATTTGGGTGGCTTGAAGCTTCGAGTGAGAAATTGCTTAAGCGTTAGTTGGTTTTCTTTTTGATCCCAAATCCTCCTCTTTTTCTTTAACATATATTGCCCGCCACCACCAAACAACCTCTTCTAGTTCAGTGGGTACTTTCTGTGCTGGTCCTACTCGAGGAATCAATCTGGAGTATTTATTAAGAACAGGAGTTCTGGAGTCAGACTCTGGGTGTGAATCGCAGCCCTTCCAGCTGCTACCCCTGGGACCTGGGTACTTTAAGTCTCGGTGTCATTTTTTATAAAATGGAAACAATAACAGTTTAAACCTCGTAGGACTGTTGTGAGGATGAACTGAGATAATCTAAGTAAAGCATTTCACACAGTGTCTGGCACAAATTAAAAGATCAACAAATATTAATATTACCTATTATTAAGACATCTGCATAGTATTTAACAGCTTTGTCTAATAGCTCCTTCCTTCTTAAAATGATGTTTATTTTTTCTGATAAAAGTGATAGATATTCATTACAGGGAAATGGGAAAACAAAACAAAAAATTTCAGCACAAAGAATAAAATGGGAGTCATATGTAATCCTACTACCTAGATTTTTGCATTTTTTTTCCTATGCATATATGTGAATACATACATTTACACAACCAAATTAGGATCACAATGTATACATGATTCTACACTCTGCTACACTGAACGATTACTAAAAAAGTGGCGTGAGAAACAATGGGATAAAATATAGGTTCTACAACATGATTTTAATGGCTGCATAGTCCACACTCATAAACTTCCACTGATTGATGCAGAAGATAAATGTAAGAGACATGGTCCCTGTCTTCAAGGAGTATATTAAGAATCATGAAATTATAGCATCCTATTCTATGGATATAACATTTAGCCAGTCTCATATTATCAGAAATTTAGATTTCCAGTTTTTGTCTATTATACATAACGAATGAAGGACATCTTAATAGGTATTTGTTCACTACTATGGAAACTCCCATGTTTTAAATTCCAATCTTATATACAGAATTACTATGTTGAAGATTATGTACCTTTTTAAGTATTTTGATTTAAAAAAAAAATCTTTGTGTGCTGTCTAGGGGATGGGCACGCTTGTAGCTTTGACTCTGGTTATGCTAAAGCAATTTATGTAACCAAAGCATCTGCACCCCTGTAATATTCTGAAATAAAAAGAAAAAATCTTTGAATCAAATACTCAAAGTGTTTGAGTGTCTGTTTCCTCGTATCCTCACCAACATAGATAATCACTTTTAATTACTGTTAATCTGATAGGCAAAGGCTATCTTGTTTTAACTTGAATTTCTTTGATTATAAAAATTTGTGCACTTATAAAAATGCTTTGGAGCCATTAAAAATATTAGAAACATCAAGCATGTAGTAACATAAAATTTCAAATAGTACAATAATGAGAAGTTTGTTTTCTCCCACCCAAGGCTCCTAAACCCCATCTCTGGGGTTGAGCTCTCCAGGGTTAGCGTTTGCCTAACATTACTGCATGAGAGCGAGAGTTTTCTTTTCCCAGCACATGGAACAAGCCTGGCACACAGCAGGCACTCAATAGATACTTAGTAAATGAATAAGCAGTTTTCTGAATATCATAATAAAAAATTTCTATGCATATACAAACACGTGCATATTTTTATACTATTAACATAAATGGGAACTTACAAACCCATTATTCTTAAATACCCTTGACATTGTTTTATATAAGCAAAATTAGACTCATTTCATTTTTTAAAAAAATGCTACATAATATCATAACTTAGCTAATGCGCTCTCTATTGATAGAACATTTAGCTGCTTTCCATCTCTAGCTATTATTTATGGACGTTTCATATTTCTTCTTTGGGACTTGTTTCTTCATGTCTTTTACCAAATTTTTATAAACTTTTTGTATAAACTTTCAGGAACTTTCTGTACATTCAGGATAATAAAGCCTTGTTTATAATGTATCCTTTAAATATTTTCCATGACTTTTTAATGTTGCTTATGACATTTTTGACATAAATTTTTGTGATGTTAAATCTACCCATATTTTTATAAATGCATATTTTCTGCATTTGGTGTTATGAGAGCCTTTTCTAGCTGTATATATTAATACTTTTTCATATACTTTAATGTTTACATATATTTAATATTTAATTTATATGAAATTTAATTAACTATATGGTGTGAGATAGGGATCTAACATTTTCTAATAGTTTTTATTATCCCAATTCCATTTATTGAATAGTCTATTTTATCCCCACTGATTTGAATATTCAATCATACATTAATTTCTTAGGCTTATTTCTGTATTTTGTTTCACTGATCATTCTATTCTTTGTCCCATGCCAAAAATTTTAAATTATTTTGGCTTTATTTTTGAGATCTAGTAGTGTAGGCTTATTTTCATGACATTAAATTTTTTCTCAGATATTCTCACATGCTTTTCCCTTTCAGAAATGCTTTAGAATATGACTGAATATGAATAGATGACTGAAGATATAAAACATATTATAATTGGAATTGCACTAAATTATAAATTAATTAGGGAAAATTGACATTTTTATAATGTTGGGACCTCCTCTCTGTTTGTTCCATTATGTTATTCCCTTTGAAAAGGTTTTGTAGTTTTATTTTGTTGGGTTTTTTTCATCTACATCTCACATTGTCAGTATTAAGTTTATTCTTGGGTATTTTATTTTTGTTGCTATCATTAGTAGTATCTATTTTCCCAGAAAGTTTTCTAAAAGGTTTTTTGTAGCAATAGAGAAAATATTGATTTTTATATAAACTAACCACCTACTTCTCTTATTAGTTCTTATAGCTTCTGATAGATACTTCCTATTAGAAAATATTATCTGCAAACATTGATGATGTTCTCTACATTGAAACACCTGATTTCTTTTTCTTATGTTAATACATTCCATTGCCTCAAATTTCAGAGCAATGTTAAATGATGGAGGGAACAGGTGGCAGTCTTGACCTCCATCTGATTTTAGTGGGGCTACCCTCAAGTTTCACTGCTACATTTCATATTGGCTATTGGTTTGAGATATATGTGTTTTTTTAATCATGTGAAGGGAATATTACTAAAATTCTAGTTTCCCATTTTTTTCTTGGAGAAGATAATGAATTTCAGGCCAGGTGCAGTGGCTTACACTTATAATCCTAGCACTCTGGGAGGCTGAGGTGGGTGGATAACTTGAAGTCAGGAGTTCAAGACCAGGCAAGAACGAGACCCCGTCTCTACTAAAAATAGAAAGAAATGATCTGGACAGCTAAAAATATATATATAAAAAAATTAGCTGGGGATGGTGGTGCATGCCTGTAGTCCCAGCTACTCAGGAGGCTCAGGCAGGAGGATTGCTTGAGCCCAGGAGTTTGAGGTTGCTGTGAGCGAGGCTGACACCACGGCACTCTAGCCTGGGCAACAGAGTGAGACTGTGTCTCAAAAAAAAAAAAAAAAAAAAGAAGATAATGAATTTCATCAGGTGCCTTTTTGGCATCCACTAAGATGAGACAGTGTCTCTTGACCTATTAATTACATGACAGGAATCAATTTTATTTAGTCATGGTTTACAGCTATGTTTGATTTGCTAATATTTAATTTAGGCATTTCTGATTATCCATTAGAAAGATTAGGCTATACTTTTTACTATTTTTTGATGTTTCATTATCCTAGTTGTGAAGTATGAATTGAGAAATTGGCTTTTCTGTGTCATTCAACAACTTAAACAGTGCATCATTCTCTGCCTTCTTTTACAGCCACTCCAGGCTGCCACACTCACTGGCCATCCCAGCTCCCCTAGTGCTTGCCCTTCGCTGCCACCACCTCATGGTGCACTGCTACTCATTTCTTAACTCCCAGTTCAACCATCAAGGCTTCCACATAGCCTTCTCCCACCACTCTCATAGTCTCAGCATGTGCCTTTATTGCAGCATTAATCCTCCTCTAGTTCACTTGTCTATTCATCTGTTTTCCCCACTAAAAGCTGAGCTTCTTGAAGTAGGGACAGTCATGTATGCATTTAAAAAAAAATTCCTGGATCACCAGTGCTTGTCAAAAGACCTGGCACATGTATGTTTAATAACTCTTTGTTACGTGACTAAATCTGTGATGCATTCTTGCTTTAAACTTTGCCAGTGAAAAAAATTTCAAAGATGGCCAGCCACAGTGACTCATGCCTGTAATCCAACACTTTGGGAGGCTGAGACAGAAGGATCGCTTGAGGCCAGGAGTTTGAGACCAGCCTGGGCAACATAGTGAGACCCCTGTCTCTACAAAAAATTTTTTTTAAAAATTAGCCAGGCATGGTGGCACATGCCTATAGTCTTAGCTACTGGGGAGGCTGAGGTGGGAGGATCACTTGAGCCCAGGAGTTCTAGGTTGCAGTGAAATGTGATTGGGCCACTGCATGTTAGTTGGGGTGACAGAGCGAGATCCTGTCTCAAAAATTTTTTTTTCAAAAATGTGTATACTTTGCCTTTCTTTGACCAAAAAACAGAGATAATAATCATTCACTGCCATTCTGTACACTTCATACTGAGCTGGCATAATAGATGTGCAAGGATAAAGTGTAAAATGAAAGAATTAAGTACAAAAATACATAAGTATCAGACTTTCTTCGATATTAACAATAGGTAATGTGCAGTGAGTATTTAGTATGTTCCAGGTATGGAATTATC
This sequence comes from Varecia variegata, assembly GCA_028533085.1. Classification (NCBI taxonomy): domain Eukaryota; kingdom Metazoa; phylum Chordata; class Mammalia; order Primates; family Lemuridae; genus Varecia; species Varecia variegata. The sequence continues at coordinate 69,667,272 of CM052444.1, read as the reverse complement.
AAATTTATTTCTCTGAGAGCTGTTAAGCCCTCAATTTTACAAGTGAGTAAGGTGAATTTCAGAACGCCTAAGTGACCTGTCTGAGGTCAGACAACTGGCAAGACTACCAAGACTTTCTAAATTCAGAGTCCACCATCTGGAAATGACTCTCTATTGACTGCCCCATAAAGACAGTGTGCTCCACTTACATGAGAAAAGAGACAGATGATAAGGAGAGGGTGAAGCTTTGGTCAAATACTTTACTTCCCAGGTTTTGCCTATGTTGAGTGTCCAACAGGAAGAAAGAACACCGTTGAGTACCTAACTACCTCTTTGACTTTTGCATCATTTGTCTTTCTCCTCGTTAAAGTGACTAAGACCTCCTTTATTTTCAGTTTATGCTGTGATGTTGCTTTATCCCAAAAGGATGAACATGGGCCGTGTGATGTCTGGTCACATTTCTTGGTCCTTCTAAGGAGGTCTGAAAGGTCACAAGAGAGGTACAAGGAAACCTCTCTTGTACTTTAGTAACTAAATTCCTAGATTACTGAGCTCGTGGCCCTGATCTACAGTCGAGTGACCTTGACCTGTATTCTGCAATGAGACAGACTTCAGGGTTCTCCCCACCTCTACCCCAAAGGTGAGATGCAGTGGAATTGCTGAAAGTACAGCATGAAGAAGGACACTTTGGCATTTTACTCTTGACAATATGCCAGCTCTAAGACTTGCTTTTTCCACCTTCAACTATTCCTGCCTGTGCCCCACTCCAGGCTATGACCCCAGAGTGAGTGACAGAAGTGGCAAGAGGTTGTTCAGAAGATTAAAGACCCAAGTCACCAGAGGCTGCCATCTCGCACGAATATTTAGACATTTTTCACTTGATGGCCATTAATATTCTTCAACTAAGAGTCAACAGAAAGCCTGTTCAAAAAGGCTCCCTCTTCAGATCTCTGTACCTTGGAAGATAAAGTGAATGTGAGGGTTTTGTTTTGAAATTAAATATTCATTGGACTGGGGTAGAACTATTACTGTTCCTGAGAATAAAACTGGATTTTTTCCCCTTTGTTTTAAAATAACTAAAGTCATTTTACTTAAGAATCAATTTCTGCACTGAATCAGTCAGGGTAACACGTGGAGTGATTTTTCTAATATAATAGACACAATGTGGAATTGAATATAGAAGGGCTCATAGTATTTTATAAGAGGGTGGGTGAGCAATCTGACATCACAGAAACCCTGTCAGAGAGAAGCAGGTGGAATGGAGAAGAGGCTTGGGATCAGAGCCTGGGACTCCGACATCCTCTGGGTGAGCTCTTTGGCTCTGTTAATTGATAGCTGTTTGTTAACATCTCTGAGTTTCCGTTTCCTAAGCTGTAAAATGGGGGGCGTATTTCCTTCCTCTCAGGGTTTGCATAAGGATCTGGAAATGAAGAAGCAGGCGCACAACAGTGGCAGCTACTATTCATATTTTAACATACATCCTGAGACTGGCCACTATATGGCTTGAAAGCCATTTACATCTGTTTACTCTCTCTCTCTTTTTAATCTTCCAGGCACCACTGCTCACATTTCCCTTGAATTTAAACATCTTTTAAAAGCTTTCAAAGCTTTGAAGGTTGATTTCAAAGAAACTTGTTTTTATTCTAGGCATTTTTTCCTACTGTCATGCTGAGTAAAACAAAAAACATTTACTGTCAAAACAACAAGGGTTTGCTCTCGAGCACAAAATGAAAGCAGATATGTCTGCCTGATTTATTTTGGCATCCGCCTAGCAGTTAAATAGGACACCTTTTAATTTGTCACTTCTTTAAGATTCATTTAGGTTGGCAAAGTAAATCCCCAGTTCTTGGTTTCTGCTGAACTTCAACTAGTTGGACAAAAAGGTTTATCCTTTATCACTCGGACACACACCTTTTCAAATGTACCAATTAAATACGTAACTATATTCAGCAACATAAAATAGTAACATCTCAGGGATTTTTATTTTTATTTTAAACTGCCGGAACTCATAAATCTAATATATTACCAAAGATCAACTAAAGGTTTGGGAAGAGGCATAGGAAGCCAAAGCTTTTCAATAAACCTATGTAGAACTATTTAAAACAGTGACTATTCAACTATTTTTAAAATTAGAATTGACTATGAGTAAAGACATTAAGAATTCAAATCTCAACTCTGCCATTTTCTAGGTGGAGAAGTTATTTAATCTCTCCCAATCTCAGTTTCTTTATCTACAAATTGGGGATAATATCTACCCTTCTCCAGGTTGCTTAGAAAATTATCTGAAGCAATGGACACAAAGCACCTAGTACCTATCTGGCACAAACTAGCTAGTCAACATGTGTGAGCCACTGTTATTAAAAGCTTCTGTAACACCTCCTAACAATTCAATTCAGGATTTAGCATTTCCTCCTGTATAGAAGTTGTTTCTTCTACCTGCTCCAAATTTATTTTGTTGGCATCTAAGCTGGTTCTCTTATTTTCTCAAAGTTGATGATAACATCTGTGTAACACCTTCTCTGCAAGAAGGCCATATTGAGGGCTTGTATTTATGCAATCATTAACAAAACTATTCTTAAACAGAGGTGGCTTTTGGCATCTCAATGGCCTAATTGTAATCTATAATCTGGCTATATCATTTAGTTACAAAAGGAAATAAAAATGACACAAACACACATGCATATGCATACAAACACATATACATACGTATACAATTTTTTTCTTTAGTACATACAGAAGTCAAAATCTTGTATGGCAGTTTAAAATCTTTTTTATTTTGGTGTGGTGTGTGAGGGGAATATGAAGAGAAGAAAGATAAATGCTTCCTTCTTTGAGTTCCTTAAAACAGATGACCTTAAAATGAAGGAAGGGGAACTCTTTGACAGTCTAGATGAATCTTGGTTTTCCAATCAATAGTTTAGCAGATTTCTTTTATTTTTTTAGGAGAAGACATACTCCACAGGGCTAGTCCCAGGGTCTTCCTCATTTTTGAAAGTTCCATGCTGTGTGTGGTCCAAATACCACACCTACACAGGGTTTCCTTTTCCTGACATCCTCCTCACCGTGCCTGGTTTTCCAAGCATAGCACGCACTTGAATTCAGTGCGGACTGCAGACCAACTGTCCTAACTCTTCCATGAAGCCTGATCTTTCTGGCCCAAAGCCAGGAAAACGGAGGCTGTCACTGGTCAGATGGAGGCTTAGACAGAAGCATTTTCCTCTTCCAGTGCATCAGCTGTTGATCTATCCAGCAGAAACTTGTGGAATAAAGCCAGGCTAAGGTGTTGTTCTCAAACATGTTTATTTGTAACAGTTTTACATGGTGTGTTACAGAAATTAATGGAAAATTTCTAAAAATTTCGCTGTTCTGTTGAATGCATTGTACATAAAGTTAAAAATAATGTGTCCATATATGTTAACAAACTGTCATCTGAGGTAAAGTTAAAGTAGGTCTAGAAATGTACTGCAACAGTCATTTTCTCTTTCTCATCTTTATTAAAAAAATATGTGTCAGAACGCAGAAATTGAAATGAACCAAACCCACAGAGTAAACATTTTTTGAAAAGAAGGTGCCCGGTACATTACATGATGGGGTTTCAGTAGACACTGGGATGAGTACGAGCTATCAAAAAAGTCTTGCGGCATGTGAAGATTGAAGAGCTACGGAGAATGGGGACAGAATGACAGGTGGCGTTTCCCTGGTTTCAAAATTTAAAGTGACAAATTTAGTGCTAGTGAAGGATGAGGAATTAACAGTTGTACACATAGATTTTTCTATTGATCTAACCAGAACCGTGCAGATTCCCCCAAGGTCTTTTGGTATTGGCACCTCAGCTCTTGCTTGGAAATGTCACTGTATTCCTGGGGTAGGATACGGTGGTTCTTTCTGGGCTCACCAAACAGTGCTTGGAAAAAAAAAAAAATCACAATTCTGCCAGTGGGAATATGGATGGCAGTTTAAAATCTTGACTTTAGTTCCCTCACTTGGGCATCTTCTTCAGAGCCAGTTACATTTTCAATCATGTTCCATGAAGGACAAGTCCCCTGGGCTGTCACCTTCTGCTATGAAATTTACTCCAGACAGTGTACCTGAAACAGCAACATCGGCCAGAGTTCACTCCGAATGTGTCAGAAGCAACCCAAAGAATTGGCATAACGGTGTGATACTGCAAGACAAACTCAAGACAGCCGTGTTGAGGGAGAAGATAGCACCACTTGTTTTGAATCAGAATCATGGACAACAGAACAAGTTAAGCAAGTTCCCCATGGGAATTGCCTATCTTGCCAAATACCCAGAAAACATAATTGAGCTGGTTTCAGGACAACTCTCATGGTCATCACACCTTTCCCCTCTTCCCCTTCATGGCAAAGCATTCTCTAATCTTGACCTGTTTGCATATTCCTGCAGAAATCATGTGGACCCACAGGTGATAGCCACAGAGGGAGGTAAATGGCCCTTCTCACTTTTCTGGTTCTTTAGACCTTCCACATCGGGATGACATTTACATGTACTCTCTAATAGACATTTGGCCAGTTTCTCCAACTGGAAAAAAATCAGATTCCAGTGACCTGATAGTGTAAAATGTGGGCTTTAAATGAGAACAGTCACCTCGATGTATCACTTTTCTCTTTGTGAACAAATATACGATCATTTTAAAATCAGTCTTTCAAATCACTTTAGTTTCTATTGATATGAAGAATCCAATCCAGGCCTATTAAAATCAATCATATCAATGTAAATTCTAATTTTTCAAACTTTAAAACCAAGTCATAATAACTACCCCCAAATCCAATTAACCACATGAATCCTCAAAGTCTTCTTCTTAGTGTTAAAACACTAAATTCAACATACTGCAACTGCATAGGAACATCAGGAAAACACATTTGACCTGTATAACAATTCTCTGTAGGGCAAAAATATATAGATTCTTTATGAAAATCATGTGTTAAACATACGAACTGAACACTGCACTTTTTGTCTCATAAATGTAAAAAAAAGGAAGCTTAAACTCTTCTGTTCCACATCCAGACAGTCCAGTGAGTTAAATGGGGGTAGGTAGGAGTGGAGAGGTGAGAGAGTGTCAGGTCTGAAGGACAGGCCTCCAAAACATGAATTGTCTTTTTCTTGTTTACACGTAGGGCGAGTGCTCTCGTGGGAAGGCCAGACTGTGGACTCCCGCGCTCCCTTCCTGTTCACTAGCTGCCGACTGGCCAACTGCTCCGCCAGCTGTCCCTGAACTCCAGCTTCCTACCATACGCTCCAGAATAACATCTGGAAAGTGAGCCCCATCCATCAATTTGTCACACCTTGCACTCAATCTGCTACCTTCTCTACAGTGTAATGGCATTATTAAAAAGCATTTTCATTAACATTTATATTTACAAAAAAAAAAAACTGACATTTTTTTTTTCATTAGAACTCCTTAAAGCCATTTCCCTTAAATATTTAAAGAGTTTAATGGTAAGGTTTTTTTTTTTTTCAAGTTATAAAATAAAAATCCCATTTGAATTTTTCTGATGTACAAAAAGAGATAGAGATGAACCATTTTGACTGTGAAATCAGTTTGTTATTCCGAATATTTATGTCACCATTGTTCCGTTGGAAAGTCGGTTTTTAAGATCCAAAAACACATTACCAGAAGTGTACCAGAATTATTTGGCAAATGACTTTTCTTTGAAAATGGCACGTGGAGAAGACACTTGTCTGCATAGCATCACAGCAGCAAGATATCGGAAAAATAAAAAATATCATTTTATTGTACTTAGAGTTTCTTAGGAAATCAGATGCATTTTTCATCTTTCTCATCAAGGGGATGCGATGTCCTTTCCTACTCACAGAATGAAGGTTCACACTGTCTTTCTTCACCGGGATGCAGAATAGCTAAAGGGTTGTTTTGGCAACATTCTTGATCATAACAAATAATCAGCTACTTATTTTTCTTGTGATTTCAAGTTAATTCATTTCATAGGAGATTTTTTTTCCCCCCAGTTAGATTTCTTCACCCATATCTAAAAAAAGTCAAAAGCAATACAAAAATTTGTACACTCATTAATTTTCAAACATGACAAAGAAAGGAAAGGGGGAGAAAATGGCAAACCAGGCCCTGTGGAGTGACGAAAAAACATCATCCCATGTCAAAAGGCATATGGATGATGATATTGTGGTCACAGAGGACCCCTTGCTTTTTGCCTAAAAGAAGTCAGTGCCAACCCTGCTGTAATTCTCTGATGCCTGCCACTCCAAATCTGATGTCTCTACAGTGGTCAACAGGTTGAGAAATAAAAAGAGAATTATGATTTTGCACACTGGGTCATCTTAAACCCAGCTAAGAGAGCTCATAATATTTGTCAGGAAAGCATTTGCTTAATTTGTGGTTTAATGTTGGGCTTTGTTTTTATACTTTTTTTTTTTTTTGTGCTGCTATAGATATCTGCCATTGGTTGCCAAAAACGTTTAGTTCCCTCTTCTGAACAAGTTCCACTGGGCAATCATGAATTTCTTTGTGGGATGAGGTGAAAGAATACAAGAGAGCCTGTCGTGATGCTGATGTCCATGCCAGTCCTGAAGCACCCACCACGAGCTCGCATCGATGCTATTTCTTAGGTCTGTTGATCTGCGCATAGAGAGGCTCCAGCTCCTATGGATAGAGGGACAAAGTGAGACCTGCCCTTGCCCGCATGGGATTTTCTGAGATGGCTTTGGGAAGGAGGGTTTGGGATTAAAACAGAAAAGTGACAGTTTATGATGGATGACCTTAGATCCTTTTTGGATTATTTGATCAGGATGCATATCATTTTGGCAATATATTTATCATCAAAAAGAACTACACACCCAGTTCTGTCCTTGGTTTTCAAGCTGAGGCTGATTTCCCTGTTAGGAAATAGCATGGTATGGTAGGCAGAGCTGGACAAACTGTGAGACGTAGGCAAGATACTTATCCTATCTGAGTCTTGGTTTCTCCAACCCCAAAATGGGAACATACTATTTATCCTGCAGGCTTCTTGAGGGCATTAGAGATAACGTATATAAAGTATCTGGCACAATGCTTGGTAGTAGTAGGTCTTCAGAAAATGATAACAATTATTATGAGTCAAGTGGACATTTTTCCGACACAGTTTCACAAATGTCCACTTGAGACCCCTGAAATACTGTTTCAAATTGCTCTTTGGTTTCCACAAGCAGTGATGACTGGGTGAACCACTGAGTAAGAGAAACAACAACTGTGCCTTTCTCTCTCAATTAAACCTTCTGGAACTTGTCTCCATTGAATCTGCTGCTTGAGGTCTGGCCATTCATTTGCCTGCACCCACCGGGCCATCCTGAGACACACACACAGATTTTCACCAGCATATGACACAGCAAAGCTTCAATCCAAACATGGACAGGAAATGGCGTGTGGCCCTGTTTAAACCATTTCCGGTTTCAGTTCATGTCGAGGTGGCTCAGTGCACACTGGCTAAGCAGACTAGACCGATACTCTAGTCTTAAGCACGCACAGCCCCTTCTGTTAAAATTGATCTCTATGCCGTCACTCTTGGATGTTTGTGCCAGAATTAAACGGGCACAATGACATCTTAATTCTGCCATATTTTATATATTAGTTTGCCTCCTGCCATGTGAGGATAGGTCCTTTCTATTTGCTTATTTTCTTGAATCTTCAGAATGAATTGGCATTCTGTGCACCCCTCCTATGTGTCTGGAACCACACTAGGTATTTTCAAGTACATTATCTTTTTAACTCATCACAATAGCCTCGTAAGAGATGCTTTATCTCTTTTGCAAATGTGAAATCAAGTACAGAAAAGTTAAGTGATTTGCCTATGGTCACACAGCTAGTAAGTCTGAATATATGAGAACTGAAAACAGGGTGTAGAGCTTTGATTATTTATGGTCTTTTACAACAGTTGCCATTAAGGAGAGGGACAGTGCGTGCACAATCCTTCCATCTTGTAGAGTGCTTCAGAGTTTACAAAACACCTCATGTCTTATTTTATCTGCCTAACAGTCCTGGGAGTGGCTTTTATTCTTTCCATCCTCATTTTGCAGATAAAAGCTGAAGTTCAGAGAGGTTGTGTGATCTCAGGGTCACTGTGCTGCCTCTCATGTGTAATGTCTCATGTTGGTTACTTTCTGCTGTAAAGTGGGAATGGCCTTAGAAGTTAAGGTTGTCCAGGCCCATCATTTTACAGATGAGGAATCTGAAGCCCAGCAAAGAGAACTTTTGTTTCCCCAGAGTCACAGCTACTTAGTAACCATGCCAAGAACAGAACCCAGGACTCCTGCCAACAGATGCTGGAACTTGTCATGTTTGTATTTTTCCAGGAAGAAGGAACTTCCTATCCTTGGAGGCGCCCTAGTCTTCAATGCAACACAGTGCCAATTTGTCCCTCCATGTTTTCCACCCATAGACTTCGTACTGCCCCTGGAAACGTAAAAGAATAAGTGTGATCCTTCTTCCAAACATCTGATGACAGAAAGTATGGAAGTCCCTTCTTCCATGCCCTACCTCCAGGTCTGCCTGCTAGTTCCTTCTGCCATTTAGATATATGAACCTAGCACGGTAGGTCCTCAACAAGGGTCTGTTGAATGAATGAATGATGGTAATGCTGTTTCTAGTTTCTTCACTGTTCTGATCCCTTTGTCCTAAACATATCTAAATTTGGCTTTATTCTCTCAAAATCAAATATAGCAAAATCTATATAGCAAGATGATTTACTAAGCACCTAATCTATTCTCAGCCAATTTCCTGAACTATTTCAAATACCTGTTGTAAGGCTAAGCATGTAACTTTACTGTGTGTGTGTTCTGTGGGTGCAGTAGGTGGAATAAACATGGGTGGAGTGGACAAGAGTTAAGTACAACTCCTGGGAAGAACCATTTTCTTTTGCCGGTGCTGGGCTTCAAGGATGCATCTTAATGCTTCCTGGGTAGACCTTCTCAGCCCATTCTTTTTTGGATGCCCCAAGAAGTCAGGCTGCTTTGATCTCACCCTACAATTTGTTCTATTCTAATTTTGGAAACTAATTTATCCAACAGAGAATGACACCTAAAAACAGAAGACGACAGCAGGCTCAGACAGGGTAATTAATGCCACACTGCATTAACTTGCTGCAGCTGAGATAAATATTCACACATCTCTTGCTTGCCGGAATTTAGCTTCAAATACCCATCACAACAGTGGTAACGACTGCAGTCAACTCTCAATTATCCCCACTAATGAAGGGGAGCAGCGGTGTGGAAAACCCCAAGCAGCAGATAATCCCAAAGCCTGACACTGTGATGCATTATACGTTTTGGCAACAGCTTTACCTTCTTTGTTACAGAATCTTAGACTGTCAGAGTTAGAGGGGAGCTAAGAAATCATTTGATCCAGAAATTTCTGACCTGGCTTCTGGCAAGGTCACGATAGGGGTCTTCAAGCTATTTTCAAAATTCCAAAAAGTCTACGTGGAATCAAACATTAACATAAGCACCCCGTTGATGTCTTCTTGTTTACTTTTGGCAGATTTGACTATCTCTCTGCCCTGCTTCAAATCCTTCAAAAGGTCCCCATCACCCACAGGGCAAGTCAAAGCTTCTTAGCTGAGCACACAAGGCCCATTAGTCTCGTAGTCCATTTGAGCTAATAAATACCCCTTCTAGACCATGAATCAAAACTCTACCTTCAGGTCACGTAAATCATGTTTAAAAAAAAAATCTCTTTCTTTATGCCTCTGCCAGAATGATCTTACTGAAATGGATCTGGTCATGCCAGTCTCCTGCTTGAAACAGCCCTCCTGACTTCCTATTACCCAGAGGAAAATGCTGACTCCTCAGGATGCCATACAGGACCCTGCCCATGTGGCCCCACCTTCCTGAACAGCCCCAGCCACTTCTACCCTCTCCTGTGTCTTACCTTCTAAACCCTACTTCCACTTCACCCAAACATGCAGGGATTTCTCCACCTCTGAGACTTTGCTCAGGCAGTTCCTCCTTCCACCAGGCCTTCTTTGTTCTGCACCTGGGAGTTTGCATTTTAAGACCCAGCTCAAATACAAGGGCTTCCTGGACTCTTCAGGTGACATGAGCCACTGCACTCCTGGACACTTCAGGGCCTGTGCAGACTTCTGTCTTGACTCCTAGTACAGCATCTCCTAGTATGTTCTGCACTGAGCTCCACTGTACCTTGCACGTCAGTATCCCAAATTTTGAGCGAGAGCTTAGAACACTGGAGATGCACCCACTAACAACATGAAGAATGAAGATATGAATGAGTAAATGAATGGTTCTTTTCTTAATGGGAGTTGGCAAATATCTATGAACTTTAAGCTCATCTGTGATTCTGACATATTAATATCTTTATTTTTAGAGGGCCTTCATAAAGTAGATAGTAAACCATACAGTAAAAACTAAACCAAAATCAACCCTCCAATGTATGTTGGACACCCTATTTTCTTGGAGGAGCACTGGAAGAGTGGAGATTCAGGACTGTGAAGTCAGGCAGGTCTAGACCACAGGGAACACACCTGTGGCTGAACAAGTTGTGTTTCTTCCTCATTGCAGAGAGAGGAACCTGGAGCACCTCCATAGGGGGATGTTAGAAAGGACTTACCATAGGATTTGGGCTTATGTTTGATGATTTTGGGGAGGGTCAACAAAGTAGGGTTTTTCTCTGAATTGGATGCTGTCATGAAGCAGGGGTAATTTTACAATTAACAATTCATATCTGGAAGGCAGGAAGAACTGAACAAGGTTAAAACCAGGACAGAGGAATGTGTGATCATCTTTATAATTTGGACAATGTTCACGTCTTACCTGGGCTCAGCCATGACTACCTAGTGGTCTTGATTTTTGTCTCGACCCATTTTGGGGTCACTGAGCAGCCCTGTCTGACGCTGATGTTATGTGAAATGTCAATGTCCAACAGCAGAACACCAAGGCCCAGCTGTGAGGGCCAGACCAGCGGCTGGTTGTCAGAGGCTGCTGCTCTCTTTCTGACTGTCTCCCACTTGGAGACTCTAGGACTCCATGGGGGGACTTAACCCCTCTGAGCACCTGTTCCTCATCTGTAAAATGAGGCTAGCAATCCTCTTTGTGAAGGAGAAAACATACATTGCTTTTCTAGCCCAGAGCCTGGAACATAGGAGATACTCCAAAAAAAGTTAGGCTGCTTATGTCTGGGTGTGGTTTTATCCTTTCTTTATAAAAGATGGTTTGAAGCCTAATAATCACCTGTAGGTGTCCTTCCAAACTGCTGCTCCTTCATAGCACACAGGTGCAGCTGCAAATGGACTCTCAGTTATGAATACAATAATGGCACTTGATCAGCCCAGGAAAATCATGCAGAATGAATGTGGCGTTAATCCAAACAACCTGGCTACAGGGCCCTGTGCATAACAGAGCCTTCCGCTGTTTGCAGACTACTCCGCAAGTTCTTTAAGTGTGACTTACGTGCAGCAGCCCAGTAGACTCCCAGAATTGGAATAATAATGGCTTATATTTACAGAGACTTTTACAGTCTGCAAAGATCTTTCCTTTGCCATACGATCTCATTGGAGCGCCACATGAGGCATGCCCTGGGTGTCCCTGTCTCTATTTTACAGCAAAGCATCCAAGGCTGCCACAGTCTGATGACTTGCCCAAAGTCACTCAGCCAGCACAAGGCAGAGCTGGGACAAACAAGATTATATTTTTGGATTGTTTTATTGTGACAAAGTATAAATAACCTAATTTTTGCCATTTTGACCATGTTCAAGTGTACAACTCAGCAGCATTAGTAACATTCACAACGTTGTGCAACCATCACCACTATTTCCGAAATTCTTTCATCACCCCAAGCAGAAACTCCTGTCCCTAATCCCCCCATTCCCAGCCCCTGGTAACCTCTAATTTACTGTCTACCTCTGTGAATTTACCTATTCTTCTTCTTATTTTTAAATCAATTTTTTCGAGGCATAATTTACATGCAATGAAATGTACCCATTTGAAGGTACAGTTCAATGAGTTTTGACATATGTACACACGCACGTGAGCTACAGAATATTTCTTCGCTCTACAAACTGGCCCTGCACCCATCCCAGTCAACCTGCCCTCCCAGTGCCAGCACTGATTGGCTTTTGATCATTGCAGACCAGACTTGTTTTTTCTAGAGTTTCATGTAAACGCATCAGGTGTTTTTAAGCCTGCTGTCCTCTCTGCTTCCTGTGCTCCCTCTCGTAGAATGTCGAGGCTGGAAGGGTCCGCAGACTGACATCTTTCCTGCGTGAAGAAACTGAAGCCCCAGACACGACGGCACGTTCCCAAAGCCACACGGACACAGCAGAGAGCCAAGGGAGCAGCCCAGGGTTCCGACTTCCCTTTCTGTGCCCATTTCCATTCTCTTCCACCCGCGGCTCTTTGGCATGAAGCTTAGGGGCCACGAGTTTCCTATATCACATGATGACGAAACCCTCTTGGAAGCTACCTAAATTGTGATTATCACTCTGCACCCATTTCATGTTGATTATATTTGTTTTGGGGAAGCTTGGCCACATCCAGCAAAAGTATATCAAAAGAAATGTATCTTTAGCGGCAGAGAGAAGACCCTGCAAGCCGAGAAAGGTGGTCTCAGATGTGAGGTCAGCGGTGCGCCATGCAATCGGCTTGCTCAGCGAGCTCCGTGGGAGCCTGGGGTGAGAGTAGCGCCAAGCCAAGCGAGGGGTCCGGCTGGAGCTGGGAGGGGAGCCAAAGCTTGAGTCCCGCAGCATTGCTCTGCCCAGGCAGCAACTTCAGCCTCACGGCTTTTTTAGCCCCAACACCTGAGCTAGCTCTGTGGGCGTTTTAAATTTCCTGGCTTGGCATACAAGAAAGGCTGTGGTAGCCAGAGTGGAAATAGGCTAAAATAACTCAGAGTTCTACCTGAATTCATGTTTACAGTCAAGAAAAATACAGGGGTTAAGAGAGCTGGAAAGACCCCAGCAATCCTCCTAACTACCTGTGTGAACTTAGGCAAGCATCTCACCTGTCTGGGCCTCAGTTGCTTCATCCCTAAAATGAAGTCCATAACATCTACCTCCTGGGATTGTGAGAAGTAATAAGTGAACTCATGTAACATGAAAGATCCTAAGTACTCCGAATCTTCCTTTCCTTTTTATTCAAAGAAAAGGGAAAACAAAGCTTTCTGACCACTTTCAGCCAGGAAGTCTGGCCATCAGGGTATAAAGGTCTTCAGAACACAGAATAGATTTGATGAATAATACCTTAGAGACTGATGCTGCCAAATGCACTAGCTTTGCAGGGTCTTGGGTGCTGAAGCCCACTTGGCGAACACAGAGGTATACCACCGGAGTCCCCGGGAGGTGGCAGGGTCCTGTGCATGCCCTGATCCACAGTGCATGTCCCCATCAATGACAACAACAATGATGGGGACTCTGAGGTTGCTGACACCACTTCTCTGCCACAGCAGGAAAGGCTTTTCTGAGCCAGTTCCTGGATCGAGGGCTGATCTCTGGGGATCCTAATGAAGTTAGTATATTTTAGGGATTTCTGTCTTTTCCTGTGTTAGCTGGGAATATGAACAGCCTGAAGGAGAGATGTTATTGGAAGATCTCATTTGAGGATTGGTTCCACGCTATAGTTGGGTGACCCTGGGCAAGTTAGAGGGTCCCAGAATGTCAGAGCTGGAAGGGCTGTGGGAACTGATTTTCAGAAGAGGAAACCAAGGGTCAGAAATGAAGCCATCTGCCTCACATCATGCATCTGAGTTGAAGGGATGCTGCTAAAACCAGGTGTCCCAGTTCTGTTTGAGTGCTCCTGAATTACCTAACGGGGGTCTAGATTCAAATCCTAGTCCTCTTACATGTGAATGTCAGGATTTTAGCAAGTTATTAACCTCTCTACCTTATCATATCTGTGACGTGGGAATAATAAAAATACTTAAGAGTGTTACCATGAGGATTGAATTGAGTGATTCTAGTAATTTTTAAATATGTTTTGTTAGTAGTAAATGAAAGGCATTGAGATTACCTTCTGCAGAGTGATTCTAGAGATAGGGAGTGTGATCTAACTCAGGGCTTAGCAAACTATGGTCTATTAGCCAATTCTGGCAGCTGCCTATTTTTGCAAATAAAGTATTATCGGAACACAGCTATACCCATTCATTTCTGCATTGTCTTTTGCTGCTTTCCTGTTTCCAATGGTAGAATAGTTGTGATAGATGCTGTATGGCCCTCAAAGCATAAGTATTTACAGAGAGTTTGCTGCATATTCTACTTGAACCCATTACTCCAATGGTTGAAAACCATGTTGAAATCTTCATGTCAAGCCATAATTTCTTTTTTTGACCTCCAGAGGTTGTATCTAGCAGCCTGCTGGCATCTCTACTTGGGTGTCTTATGGGCACCTCAAGTTCAGTTGGTCCCAAAGTAAACGTGCTTTCTCTCTGCTCAAGCATGCTTCTCTGCCTTCCTTAGCACAGGGATTGGTACGACTTAGATCCCTATGTTGTCCTAGCTTATGTCCTCTTCCTCCCCTCCTATGTCCCTCCAGTCTTAACTTCCTGCTGATTTTGTCTTTTAAACATCTCTTGCAGCAAGCCTGCCTCTCCATCTTGGCCAGCACTGCCCCCAGCCAGACCCTGGCATCTTCTGCCTGACTGACTCCAACAGCTTTCCGGCTGGAGGACCCCAATAGGGTGTCTCTTCATGAACATTTGAGGAAATGGTTCCCTCTAAAAGCCAACGTTGGACTTGTCATTGAGTTCTGTGGTCACAACACAAGCAGATTATTTTCTGGTTTTTTCTGGTTCTTTATTTGAAGGCTCTGTTGTTTGGTTGTGTTTTAAAACAGAATAGTAATAATAATCCCAAACACATGTATTTTACTTCCAAAGCTTACAAAACACTTTCATATTCATGATATCATTTGATTCTTGGACAGCCTGGGGAGAGAGCTATTGCAATTATCTGTATTTATCCATATGATGGGATAAATGCTTGCCTAAGGTCACCTGCTTTGGAACCATAATTCAGACCCAATCCCTTGACTGTGTTTCTTTCTTCTCTTTTCTCTCTCTTTCTTTCTCTTTCTTAAGGATTCCTCCTCCCAAAGCATTTGAAGCTCAGCTTTCTTTTCCCTTGAGCACCAGAAATCCACCAGGTAATACTTTATATGTCCTGCATTCCCACAACAAAGATCGGTATTAAAAAATGACAGCACCTTATTATTTATGGCAATATCTATTGTTACTAAGGGAGACAGACCAAACAATTCCCCATTGTTGCAGATGCTACTTTAACTTGACAGCTGGGAAAGTCTGATAGGCAGTTTATTTACTTAGCCATTTAACCAAATAAATGTTTTCATTTTTCTTTCATCTCCTCAAAAGCTAACATTTCGCCCTTAAAATTGCTCCAGCAACACATCAGTGAAGTATAAATTACCTGCCATTCCCATACCGGCCATTATAATATTATTTTGGTTCTTTTTTGCCCCTGTTGACCCAATCTTTCAAAGACACGTGATGCTCCCAGATGGGAGGGTAGGGGGAAAAAGTTAAATAATTGAAGATCTTTTCCTTTATTACTAAAACAGAAATGCTGCTTTTGAGATTGGCCCTGAAGCTTCCACCTGCGGGGGCTGAGTCCGTCTGTTTCCTCTTACTACGGTATGATACGGCTTTAACTTATCAACAGATGTCATCCCTACTTACTCAGAACCGTGCGGGTATTTCTAATAAAAAACAGCTGGAGATAATGGTTGCAAGGGTGATAAGAGAGACAGGACTCTTGCTTTCCAACTGTATGAAAGCAGAGGGGAAGATAAAGCCAGGGGCATAACTATCCCTGCATGGAATCCCTTCTCCAAATGTCTGGAAAGGCACTAAGAAATTGCAGTCAGTAAATTTCCACTGGGGTGGATGGGGGAATGGGACAGAGACAGAAAGATCCAATGTGGCTTGTGTTGCTGTTGATGGAGGGATCCAGAATGTCTCATCTGGACTCCCCCCTGGGTGTCGTAGGGGATAAGTCTGCAAGGCTGGCATCAGCCCTTTGGCATGTGATTCTGGATAGGGAATTGTGGCGTCTGCAGGCTAAGCCATCCAAGGGAGAAGACTGCTTCGCTGAAGATTGCGGGCCAGCCCTCCTCTGGAGCCGGGAGGTATTTATGATTTACATGTGAATCTAAGACTGCTCATTTTTGTAAAGTGAGAGGCGGCCTGTATTGCGGTCCAAACCAGAGTCATTGTGATTATGGGTCAGGAGAAGCCAGAGAGCTAAGAAGCAGGCTTTTTCTTTCTTTTTTCCTTCCAAAGCTGTTTTAGTGACTATTGAAAACTAATTATCTGAAGATATAAAGTACAAAGCAAAACCTCCCAGCCAATGGCCTTATTCAACATAAGGGCTAAATGTATAAAACCCAAGGTAGTGGGGAGCCAACATTTCTTGGAACATGTATGATAATGATAATGACAGTGGTGGTGGTAATGACAGCGGTTAGCATCTATCCGGTGCTTTCTATGTGCCAGGCACTGTGCTAAGAGCTCCACATATATCACCTTATTTAGACTGCACAATAACCCTGTGAGGCAGACACTACTTTTACCCCTATTTTTCATATGACGAAAATAAGATAGAGAATGATTATGAAATCTCAGCAGGGTCATATAGCCAGGAAGTGGTGGAGTCAGATTCTGAACTCAGATGAT
>CM052444.1:69590029-69650130 GCA_028533085.1 Varecia variegata | reverse complement strand
ACACATTTTGGAGTGCCCTTTTTGTGTCAGACACTGTTAGCAATTTTACAGACAGTATCTCTAATCCTCATAAAGCCTCTTAAAGGTGGAGGTCATCCCAATTTGACAGAGAAGGAAAGTGAAGGTTGCCAGTTTGCTCATGGCAACTGGCAGAACCAGGCTCTGGATCCCTGCACATAGTGGGTATTTAGTCAACACATGTTGAATAAAAGGTGTCTCAGTGATCTGGCAAAACGGATGCACTGATGGCAACTTCCCAGCTGGTACTTTTTCTATAAGGGTAAAAGAAATACGCTGGGCTGACCTCCCATATTTCCTCTCGTTTGTTCCACAGGTTTACAACAAATAAGCCATTTGATACTGCTCTTCCTTCAGTCATTTCTTATTTGGTGTTGAAAATACCAGTCACTGGCTCAGCCCCACGCGAGGGGGTGGCATGGCTTGGTTTAGTAGCTGAATTTCAAATGCCCTTGATAAAGCCTTCCTGTTGTAATGTTCCATAACTTAGAAATCAGATAGTGAATGATTGTAAAACTTAGTGTGTACTTTTTACCCTGATGAAACTATATTTAGAACAATGATGCTATTTCCTCCTTTGTTATTTATAATGTGCCAATGAGTGAAGACACTGTGCTAGGCACTTCTCATTCATTATACTCCCTAACACAAACAACCACAAGGTGTTCTTGTACCTTTTTTTCCCAGATGAAGAAACTACACAGCTCAGAGAGGTGAGGCGATTTGCTAAGGGTGGGCACGGCTATGAAACAGCAGCACTGGCATTTAACCCAGATCTGGCTCACACCGTCCAGACCAGCTGTGCTTTTCTGTTTCTATTTGAGGTTTACTTTTGGTCCAACCGAGTCTCCACTCAAAACTTTCTGAAGGGGATACTGATGGATAAGAGGATATGAAGGCTGGTTTTGCTCACTTCATTTAAAATAAAACATTAAATTTTGAAAAAAAATTGAAATGAAGTCTGTTTTGTTTCATAAGATGATTAGGAAACAGACTAGTTATGATGGGTTTAAAGCTATATGAAAAGACCCTGATGGGTAGGTAGATGTCTAATAAATATTAGCTTAATCAGATCCCGAATTGTATTTGAGGTGGTTTATTGCTTGCTACAGTCTGAGAACCCAGTCTGAGCTGCCAATTATGACAGGTATGCTGCTCATACTCATCTGATCAAACCAATGAGAAGCATAACTAGAAGTTTATTTATACAAGTGTCTTAGGCTTTAGAAGGTTTTACAGAATGCTTCTGATACTTTAAAACAGTGGTTCTCAGGCTGGAGCGATTTCACCCCTAGAGCACATTTGGCAATGCCTGGAGTCATTTTGGATTCTCATGACAAAAAAGGGGATGTATGTTACTTCCACCTAGTGAGTAGGGGCCAGGGTTATTGCTAAACATCCGGCAATGCACAGGACAGACCCTCACAGCAAAGAATGATCTGGCACCAAATGTCAATAGTGCCAAGGTTGCAAAATCCTGCTATAAAACACAACAGTGGTAAATGGCCCCTATTTTGTTCATTTCATTCTCAGCAATTATTCCCAAATACGTCCCATGTCCTAGACACTATGAGATGTGTAGCAATGATAAAGACATATTCCCTGTCCTCAAAGAACTTAAATGTCCCTCTTTTATTTATAGCTGACACATAAGTTCTTTGGAAGAGAGACATTTGTTTTAAAATATGCTTATTTATGTATGGCTGTCATTTCTTTAGCAGTTCATTTTTTATTTTATTATTCATTGAAACTCTGTGAGTTAAAGTTAATAGAGATGCCCCTTACTATGTAGATCATATGGCCTGGGTGCAAGTAGGTTGTGTATAGACATGCAAGGCATTCATTTTCAGAACACCATCCTAAACCTGGCTGAAACGACACAATCTAATTGTATTAAGATTAGATTTTTTTTTTTTTTTGACAATTCACAGTATTGGCCATGCAGTGGTCCTCATCACCTGTGACTGTATCAAAACCGCCAGGCTCACTGTACCATGAGCCCTTTCTTCCCTCTTATCAACTGTCGAGGTGCAGACTGAGTCACCAGAACACCTTCCCTGAATCATGTCAAACACGCCGATGTGTGCTCAGGTGTATCTGGTTCTGATGTGGCTTCACGGTCAGTGTTTTCCAGATGTTTGCAGTAGGAAAGTGAGCTGGGGCAGAGTCCCTGAAAGCTGGAACTACAAGGAAGCGCACTGCTCAGCAAGCCAGTGCACTTGTTTTGCCGATGGCAAAACAGAGTCTCAGAGAAGTCACATGCTTGTGGTGGGGAAGCCCACGCCAGGACCCTGCTCCAGGACTCCGCACAAAACCACTACAAATGTTGTGAGGTATATTATTTTAGTACATATACCACTGAATCCTTTTCACAACCCACATCCTTAGACAGGTAAGGAAATTGAGGCTTGTAGAAATAAAGTGACTTGCCCAAAGGCACAAAAGTAGTGATACACCTGCTCTCCAGGTTCCCAGCCTAGAACTTTCTGCTGCACCATCCTTTTCTTTTTTTTTTTTTCTCTTTAACTACCAGAAGCTTCAAGCCACAATCTGATTTCAATTGTAACAGCTGTATAAGACCTTATGGCTGCTAGATCTTTCTCCTCAGTTTTCTCTTGATCTTAATTTTCTATTCCAATTTTTAAAACTTGTTCCTAAAATTTTTCACATTGACAGTCACCATTCATTTTATTTCAATAAGCCATACCAAAGTCTGTGTGTCATAGGCTGGGATATCCATAAATGCATCAATGACCGAGCAAACTAACAAAATCACGAGGCAGACTGACAGGATGGAGAAATACCAGGCTTGTATTCGACTCTGCCACTTTGTCTACTGTCTCTGAACCTCACTTTCATTACCTGTCAAACAGGTCTAACAAAACTCATCATAAGCATTGTCATGAGTCTAAAAATAAACATAGAGCATATGGAAAAGGTGTGTATAATTGGTATCTAAACTGTTAGCGCTTATTATTAGTGGTAGTAACATAAACAGAGAGGCCTGATGAACGCAACTGAGATGAGTCCTCTGACTCCAGAGCCCCCATCTACAGAAAAGAGGTGTCATCCCCACTGGGGTTGACGTCTTCAGCGAAGGGCACTCACGTGAGTTGGTCGATGGCGTGGTAGAAGTCACAGGGGTCAAATTCAACTGGGAGATGTCAAAGTCATCACAGTCGTCTGTATCCTGTGCCACCCCGACCTTGTTGAAGTAACTGGAGAAGGCCTCTGAGGTACAGGTGAGGGAGGGCTGGTCGGGCTTGCGGGAGGGCACGGGCGGAGGCTGCGCCATCTGGAAATCCTTGAACATTTCTTTCCCCATCTTCTGCCGGGGCTTGTCGGTCTGTGGACTTGACCTGGTGGAGTCACTCGTGCCTGGGACGGTGGCAAGGGGGGTGAGGGGACCTTGGAACATGGCAGCTGGCAAAGGCATAACAGTTTGTGTGGGCATGAAGGCGGCTGGCGGAAACTGCCCGGCCACAGCGGGCCAGGGCTGCTGAGTGGCAGGAAAGAGACCCGGCTGGCCCCACGCGATGGGCTGAGCCCCCGGCATCACCTGAGCGACTGGTGGCTGAGCACCCATGGCCATCTGCTGTTGCACGAGGGGCTGCTGGCCCCAGAAGGATGGGAGGACGGCGCCCATGGCAACATAACCTGCGAGGGCCAAAAGGGAGAGTCAGGCATCCTGGAAAGAAGGATTCAGGGATTCAAGTAACTGACAAAAACATGTGGAGCACCTACTAAGTGCCAGGCTGCGTGCCGGGACCTGGGGATGGCAACGTGAATAAGACAAAAGTACCTGCTCTCGTGGGAAGTGGTCAGGGGAAAAACTCTCCAAGGAAGTGATTTGTAAGAAACTATTAATAGAATGCAGGGAGGGAACAAGTCATGCAGATATCCGGTGGATAATAATGATAACATTTCTACAGTTGTTAAAGGTTTCTGCAGATCTCACAGCCTCGGGAGCCGTGTGTCAAGGGCAGAAGACCGGGAGGCAGGCAGGCTCGGCTCTTCACCTTGCCTCCTCATCCTCCCACACTTGGGACCTTCTCGATTGCTTAAGCTCTGTAAGACTCGGTCTCCCTGCTATAAAGCCGGGTTATAATAGCTTCCTTCTCAGCATTGAGGCAGTGTGCAAAGTGAGTAAGAATCTGAATGTTGGGGCTGTAGAGGCCCAGGTTAGAAATTCGAACAGCCACTTCTTATCTATGTAATTTGGGTAGCCCCTCTTAATCTCTCTGAGGCTCTATCTGTAAAATGGGCACAAAATAGTAACTTGTTTCATTGGGTTGGTTTGAAGATTGAGATTACACATTTACGGTGTGGAGTACTGCACTTGACATAGAGTGAACATTTAGTAAATGTTAGCTACTATTAATAGCATGATTTGGATCAGATAGAACCTACAGAGTACTTAATACCTTGCTTGGTATATAACAGACATGTAATACATGGTAGCTAGACATTTTATTATGCATTACTTCTGCACTGGTATTATTCTGATTTTAGAGAATTAAATAAAAAATGAAGGTTATTGTCCACTTAGGGGCACCCCGTATAGTGGTACAGGTTGGGCACTATGAAACTGTAGGGCATGTACTTACATATATTATCATGATACTTGTTTACTGTATTGTTCTTTTCAGGCAAGACATATACATTTTAACAGGATCACAGGTGACATTTGTTACAATAATAATCATTCCAATTATTAAATGCCTACAACATGCCAGGTACACTATTAGGTTTTATACCTTCACAAAATCCCTGCAGGGTAGATATTATTACTTCCATTTTAGGGATGAAGAAATTGGTACTCAGAGAAGAAAAGCAACTTGCTTAGGGTCATACAGGTTGCACAAAGTAGGATCAGGATCAAACTGAGGTTGTCTGTCCCCAAAGCCAGTGTTCTTTCCTTTGTGCTACACACTGCCTCACCCAGATAGCCAAGACCAATTTCTGATCTTTGCAGTCGATGGATCTTGCCTAGCATGAAATGTTTGAGCACGCTGCAGGCCCGCAGGAAACTTCCATGTGTTTCAGGGTGCACGGTGACCACCTGCATGTGCAGTTGAGCCTGAGAGACAAGTTACCAGTCCAGACAGAGTAGAGAACAGAGGAGCTAGCTTTGCCTGGCCTCTCAAAACAAGCATCTGCATGGCTGTCAGTAGGAACTTGCAGGTGCAGTGCAGTGAGACCAGGAAAAAAGGAGGAAAGGATGCAGAGTGTCCCAGCAACTTCCAAGGGGATGATGGGTGGACATCGTACCACTGATCACACCATGGGTCATCTCAGTGACTTTGGTGAGCCCAGAGAAATGGGGGGAGGGTGTCTCACTCCAAGCTCTAGTCACAGACCCTCCTGCCTTCAACTGACTGACGATGAAGAGGGCTAGAGCTGACATTCAAGGCCTGGCCATTTCCTTGCAAGGTGTGCACACTGTCCCCCATGCCCTGCTGCCCTGAGAGGAGGCTCAGGAGGGGCACAGACAGGACACATGGGCTCTTGCTGAATAATCCAGCAATATTATATGCGTTTGTGGAATAAGGCAGCCATGTCAACAAACAACATAGAGAATATACTGTCAGATCACTTAGCCAGCAGTCCCTACCTTTTGGGCACCAGGGACCAGTTTCATGGAAGACAATTTTTCCATGGACCAGGGTTGGGGGGGGATGGGGAGTGATGGGGAGCAGCTGTAAACACAGATGAAGCTTTGCTTGTTCGCCCCCCACTCACCTCCTGCTGTGTAGCCCAGTTCCTAACAGGCCATGGACCAGTACCGGTCCTCGGCCCAGAGGTTGGGGATGGCACACTTAGTCCACTCGCTCCAAAAACAGAGGGGTGAAGAGGCACTGGACTGACACTCCATACCTGAAACTTGCTTACCTTGCCTTGTCTATCACAGAACAACGTAGTGACAAATCCACCAACAGGTGGAGGACTCTGCAACTCTGTTTTCCTTATTTTCTGATTTATATTGATATGGCTCAGAGCATCATATTAATTTATTAAAAACTGTGTAGGTAGGCTATGTCATCTAGGCATTTCAAAATATTAAAGGGGACATTCCAAATATCTGTGATAAGAAGGAGTCCCTGGGTCTGACAGGTGGAAACCTATGCACGGATCTTTCAACCGCCCCAGCCTGATGGCCACTTTGATGAATGGGTGGGTGGCTACACTCTCCACCAACCTATAGTTCACTTTGCTTCCATTCCACCCTCCTCATTGACACCAAGGATGGTTTTAACATGCAAATATGGTGCTTCCTAGTCTTGAGCATAAGGCTCAGATGCCTCAGCTTGGCTCACAAGCACTAGGGGGTCAGCTCCTCCCACCTCTCTATCACCATCTGCAACTGGCATCCTCACTGGCACCGTGGCATCCAGAAGTTGCAAACAATAACACCCAACCTGCTGTCTCTTGTCTCTGCTGGTCCATCTGCCTGGAAAGCCACCTTCTGCTTCTTCACGTGGCTGGACCTTATTTGCCCTTTGGGACTCAGTTTACCATCACCTCTGCTGGATGCTTTCCCTGCTCTGTGGGCTCCGTCGGTCCTTCTCTGGGCCTCCACAGTCCCCTGTGCTCATCTCTAGCATGACACTTGTCACACTGCTTTGTAATTGCCTGGTTATTCTGTCTTCCCTCACGAGACTAGAAAGCACCTGCTGGTAAAAACCCTTTATCTTCTCTCTCTCCCCTCTGCCTAGCACTGTTTTTGGCACAAAGCAGCAGCTCCACAGATGCCTGGGTCTGGGGCAAGGCCTTACACAAAGGTGAACAAGTCAGAGAAATCAATGCCTTCGCTGCATTCTTCCAAGAGTACAATTAAACTCCAAGATCTGTAAGTGCTGTGATCTCTGATGATTATACTGTTGGTGGCAGGTTTTCTTTCCCCTCCTATCATTTTTTTCTCCACAAGGCACTAACAGATGGGCTGTGCACACTTTTCTGGAGAGAGCGATTAGCATGTCTCGCTGGCTTCATGCCATCTGCTCCAGACCAAAGTACAATATTCAAAAGGAAAAGAAGGTAGCACAGGGTAATTGGGTGTCATGTTTGAGAGCTTGCAGGTCTCACTCCCTGTGCCTAGGAGGTCCCTGCAGCCTGGGCTCTCCCTAGCCTGGGAGCGAAGTCTCTGACCATGTGGCCTGTGCATGCCTGAAGGGGCACCTCAGTGGCAGGACTGCGGTTGCACTGGACACAGAGGGCTGTCTGGTGGCTGCCACTGCAGCCACTTAACAGCTTATTAACTGTTTGCTATTAACGTTCGACAGTAGAGGGAGGAGGTGCCGAGGAGCATCTGTTGACGCCACAGCGTTCAGCTCAATCATACATTTCCTGGCTGTAAGGTGAAAGGGAACACCTGCATTGCTGCCTTGCAGTTAGATTTTTTTTATTTAAATGATGAAAACTGTCATTTATAACCAGATGCTGGCACCTGGGGATACCCCTCTTATTTGAAAAAAAGAAAACAAAAAACAGACTAAAATAGAAGAAAAACAGTGAAAACTAAAGGATGCCTCCAACATGTATATGAAACTTGTATGGTAGCTCTTGTCCATATCATCTCTTGCTTGATTGATTGAGTCATTCAAAAATATCCCTACTAGGTGCCAATCACTGTTTCAGCCTCTGGAGCTGCAACAAAGAATAAGACAGTTAAAAAAAAAAAAATCCTTGTCCTAGTGGAGCTGACATTTTTGTGAAGCTGATGCTTGCAGCAAGACTCTGGGGGTGCCGAGATTGCTCTCTCTTCAATGTGTGCTTGAGAACTTGCAGCTCCATGAGGGGAAGACTTGACACAGCCGCACAGTGTCTGAGCAGCAGATCCGGGGCTACTGATGAACTGCGTAGCTAACGTTTGTTGAGTGCTTACTTACGCAAACACTGCCAGATACCGTTACAAATGTCTTACTGAATGGATTTACTCATGCAATCCTCAGCACAGCTCTACGAGGTAGAATTGTGATCATCTCCATTTTACAGGCAAGTTCCCTGAGGCTCAGAAGAGATTTGGCTGAATATTATGCAGCTGGTTGGTGGCAGATCCTGTATTGACACATAGTACATTTTCCAGGCCACCCAGGCTACCTCTGCCATGAGCCGTCAAGAGACCGAAGACCTGAGCTTTATTATATGCATTTAAAAAAAATGGAAAATAAAGAAAAAAATATAGGTAGGATAGGACATATTTTCTTCTACTTTAGAAATCAGAATAATAAAATAGTAATAATAGCAGCATTTTCTACAACAAGTATCTATGATGTGCCAGCATTTTTCAAGGCACTTAACTTTATTTTCTCATTTAATTCTCATGATATTATTGCAAGGTAAGTATTATTTTCTACCCAGTTATAAAGATGAAGAAACTCTGGCTCTGACAGGTTAAGTAATTTGCCCAGGAGTCCAAAGCTTATAGATAAATGGCTGAATCAGGATTCAAACTCAGCCCGTTAAATTCCAAAGCCCCCAGCAGGCAGGCCACCCATCATAACGCACACCCTGGTTCATTTCCCTGTCTCTCTCTCACTGGCTGGACAATTAGTGACACAGAGATGGAGATTCAACAGCCACAGAGATTTTTTTTTTTTTTGAGACAGAGTCTCGCTCCGTTGCCCGAGCTAGAGTGAGTGCCGTGGTGTCAGCCTATCTCACAGCAACCTCAAACTCCTGGGCTCAAGCAATCCTTCTGCCTCAGCCTCCCGAGTAGCTGGGACTACAGGCATGTGCCACCATGCCCGCCTAATTTTTTCTATATATATATATATATTTAGCTGTCCAAATCATTTTTCTATTTTTTTTTAGTAGAGATGGGGTCTCGCTCTTGCTCAGGCTGGTCTCGAACTCCTGACCTCGAGCGATCCTCCCACCTCGGCCTCCCAGAATGCTAGGATTACAGGCGTGAGCCACCGCGCCTGGCCAGCCACAGAGATTTTTAAGACCAGTTAAAGGAGGAAAAGGGCACACAGTTTAACACCAACTGAAGCCTACTTTTGTTATCGTTGGTAGAGTAAGAAAGCAAAACTATGCTAATTGAAATTAATTTTAGACTCACATTCTGAAATTTGAAATCTTGGAGGTAATCTGTCCATTTTTTTTTTAACAGCTGAAGAAAGCAAATCTGGATGTGTGGAAGTGGCTTGTCTACTGTTTGTAATGGGGCTGGTTAAGTAGCAGGACTAAAACCAGGTCTTTTAAGCCCCTAATCTGGCACAGGCTTGGAAGAAGGCCCAGAGCAGAGCTGGGCCTGGCCCGGGGAAGATCCTCGGGTGCTTTGAATGAAAAGTTAGGGCTGGGGGAGATGCGAAATTGCATCTAGTTCCATCTTCTTGTTTATAGAGAAGGGGTGGAGATGAGGGCCTGGTCATTGCTCGGCCTGAAAAACCCTGAACTCTGATGTCTGCTGTGACTTCCTGCCCTTCCCTCCAGTCTGCTCGCGCCTCACCTGGCCAGAGCCTCTCCTGACCACAGCCTGTACTTGCACCTGGCCTCTGCCTGCCCTCTGGAGCTCCACACCCTGCTCTGCTCTGCATTTCCTTTGGTCCCAGCCACGTATTGTTTCCTAACGTACTACACAAGTTACTTATTTTCATGTTACTTCTTGTCTCCCCGATAGCCAGTAAGCTCTCTTGTCTGTTGCATTCAGCGACACACCTCAAGCACGTAGAACAGGACCTGGCACATAGTAGGCACCCAGTGAATACTGTGGAATGAACATGGCTGCAAATTAGTAAGTGTGGACCTTAAGTTCCCATCATCTTTACAGATAAAACAGTGGGGACAAAGAGTGGGTATTTTGAACAAGACTAAAGCATAGGAGAGTGGTGAATTTCTGATGGAAAACCGTTATTCTTACTTAAAATGACATATTCTATCACACCATTCCCAAGGAGATTTTAATATCTACTTTAGGTAAAGAAAACTAGTCATGGCTACTATCCCATTTTAGAGGCAGGTAAAACAGATTAGATTGGGAAACTTAGCAATTGAATAACTTTCAGGCTACCTGCATAGTCTAAACTGTAAGTTAGATCAAGGGTCCCCCTTTTTGGCACCAGGGACCAGTTTCATGGAAGACAATTTTTCCATGGACTGGGGGTGGGGGGTTGGGGAGTCAGGGGCTGGGGAAGGCATGACGTGGAGCTAAGGTGGTGATGCCTGGCCTGTTTCCTAACAGACCACAGACTGTACCGGGCCATGGCCCAGGGGTTGGGGACCACAGTTAGATTCAGTGGCTACCAACATTTGTTGCTTCTAGAAGTTCATAATGATCCCTTGGTTCATGAGGAATAACTATAACTATTTTAGAACAGGGTATGAATTTTTAATTTACCTTAAATAAAAAGCAAGATTTATATTTGGTGGCAAGAATTTGCTTCTAACACTATGCAATTAGAAGTAATTATTTATAGAAAAAAAAGGCAGGAAGATTTGTACTGTAAAATATTCAAACTCCATTTGCCATTTATGAGAATAAAGTTGAGAAAGATAAAGCCACAGATTTCAAATATGTAGTTAAAGGAAAACATAAAACTCTTTTAAGGCTCACATGTATGTGAAAAACAGAACAAATACTACCTTTGGTTCTTTCCAAATAGAGTAGCCCGGGTAGATGGAGTGCCCAATGCCATGGAAACAAGATAAGATCCCTTGGCCCCACCCATTTGTAATTTACCCACAATACTGTAACTATATGCATTTTGTCTCTGTTGTAAAAGTAGTATTTACATTTTAAAGAATATCTGAAAAACAGAACAAACATTGTCAAATCACTAAGAGTCCCATTGCCCTCCCAATTCACTGTTAGCAGTTTGCTCTCAACCCACAGGGTTTTCCCCCTTTGTCTGGGGAACCTCCTCTTCCTCGAGTCAGCACCAAATGAGGCAGATCCCTTCTGTCCATTGGCTCAAGACGTCTGTGGAGAGCTGACTCCATCTCCTCCCCTGCTCACCGCTTTCTGTTCTCCTGGCTGAGGTGGACGGGAGGAAACGGATCTGCGTGGCTGTTGTAGGCCACGCTCCCCAAAGCTACACCCCTGAGTAACCTGGAATCCTAAACTCTCCAGGCGAAAGACACCACTGAATTCCAGCCAGCAGCAGACCGGAGCTTTGGACCCTACCACCCCCACCCCTCCAGATGGCAGCTTCTCAATGTCACCCGAAGAGTCCCAGGAGGCAATGGCGGCTCCACAGGTGTTCTGGCATAATTTGGCAGCTGGTTCAGTAAAGCTTTTCTCTCTCTTGATTCGTGGAGGCTGAAGGAAGGGAAGCGGGTGGCAGAGGGCTTACCTGAGGGTACAGCAGCAGTGCCGAAAGGTACAGAGCCAAACACGTCTGCACTCGCCGGAAGAGTCTGCGATGAAGATGGGATAAAGGCATCACCTGGAGTTGCAGGAGTCTGCCAGACAGAGAGAGGCAGAGGACACATGAGACCCGGTTCTGCAGTCATCAAAGACACAAGGCACCAGGCGCAGGAATTAAGTGGGGAGGGGCTTTGGAAGGGGGCCACGGTCCAGGCCACTTACGTGGTGTGCAGACTAGGGACTTGTTACATACACTTTCTCTATAAAATGGGGGAAATGATACCTCTAGAGCTGCTGTGAAGATTAAGTGAAATCATCCATTTAAATGATTATATTTTATGTTGCTTAAATTATTTAGCACCATGCATAGGCATATAGTAGGTGCCCAGCAAACAATGGTCAGTATCATAAAGATTTCGTTTGAGCCCCTACCCCCTGGGGGGTTGTTTTTAGGCTATCAAATTTTCCACAATAGCTGGCTTTCATTCATTAGAAGTGGTCAATTCAAATTGAAATACACTCACTCAAGACCTACTGTGTGCCCAACTCAGGGCCTGTCACTTGATATGCAGTCAATAAATAATTGTTGACTAAATGAGCAAATGAAGCTTAGCAAGTAGAGCACTGATCTTTGTAGCCTGGGGCCTCACAGAATTTTGCCCAAATCTTCATTTGCAAAAAGCGTAAATATTTTCAAGCAGACAACAAAACACAATGCCTGCACAGCTGAAAACTCTGCAGTGCCTGGCCCATGCTAGAATTCCAGAAGGGTCTTCGCATGAATGGGAGGGTAAGGTGGGGGGGTCCTGTATGTATCATCTTTTTAACATCCACACTCGTGTACAGCAGGCTTTTGCCTACAGAGTATAAGTCTATTCAATGCCATAATATCCTTTGTTTTTTTTTCTTCTTCCTTGGAATAGGCTGGGGCAAGCAATTAATCCTGAAACCATGGCAATTAGACAAGGCCATTTTTAGACCAGCAGCTTGCGGGACGAATGGCATTGTTCTGAGGATTATTAAATACCCATTTGGACTATTTGGGTTCAGGGCCAGAAACACAGCCGTGAGCTGCTGCGTTAAGCACTTTTGAACACAGTCAGTGCTGTGTTCTTTTGCCCTGTGTGACCCTGGGTGAGTCATGTGTCCTCTCTGGGACTCAGTTTGCTCATCTGTAAAATGAAGGGGATAAGGTTAGAAGATCTCTTCAGCCCTTTCTAGCTGCACAGCCCTGCAGTTCTGCAACCGTGAGTTCCCAGGGTAAAGCTGTTACCCCAGGGTGGAGGAGAGAATGAGAGTTACTAGGGCTGTGGGCTCCCCTGGGGACAGGAGCTGCGGCCCCTCCCTCAAGGCTGCTCTGAACATCAGGTGTCGGGGGCAGGGCAGCTGTGCCTAGATCCCCCCGCGGCAGCGGTGGGCAGCAGGGTCTCATGCCATCTGTCCTCAGTGGTGAGGTCACAGCCTTTTCTCTGTGAGGCGCATCTTGCCAATGAACCGTAGCCCCATCCTGTGGTTCGCACAACTGTGCAGTGCCCAGAGGAGCTGTCCCCTCCCAGACGCTTCAGCTGGTACAGCTGCAGCTGAGTGCACTGCCCACCTCTGGGAACGGGCAGGGAGGCCTGGAGGGGCCATCTCGGTACTGTTCTTTGTCGTGGCTACAGGGTTGCTTTGGGATGCATCCAGAAGCGGGACTCTATTTTGCTTCAGTTTTAATTGTTTTCTTCATTTCATTTTCAAATTAGAGCTCCCTGTAATCTCTGCACTCTCATGAGCCTTGACCAAGATACCCTGGCTGAAGCTGTGGCTGGGAATCCAGAGCTTCTGGAGAAGCTCAGCGAGGCCCAGGTCACAGTCTGCAAAGCTAAAGGCAGGTGGGAAGGGAGGGAGGACGCAAAACGGGGGACAGAGAGAGGAAGCAAAGGAGGAGAGAGGGAAGGGCAGAGGGGGCGCAGGGGCAGATGCTTCCTTTCCTGTGCTGATCACCTACGCTGTGCCGGGCTCGGGGTAGGTATTGGCAAATGCCCCAGCATGTGTGCTGTCCCATTGAGTTTCTTGCCCATATTCCCAACAAGACCACGTGAGCTCTGTGTAGGCAGGAGCCACATCTCATTCAAGTCTCTTCTCAGAGCCCAGCAGGACAGCAAGCACCTGGGCAAGGTCCTGCAATTGCTGAATGCATGATCTCACTTATTTCTCAAAACAGAGGCATATATCATAATTCCTTTTTTATACTAGCAGAGAACATTAAAGGTCAGAATTCCTAGTTAGCTCACCCAAGTTACACAGCTTAAAAGAGCCAGAGTTGAAATCCACCAGCAGGCCTCTTCCACCCAAAGCCTGTACTCTGGCCACGTATGGGGCGAGGACAGAAAGGGAAGGGTAACAGGGATCAGAGGGTGGTGCATACTTACGGGGGGAGAGGTTATATCAGGGGGGGTGGACATGTCCCCAAAAAGTTCTAATTGGGTCACAGCCTGAAAAGACAAAAAGACAATCATATAACCACAAGGAAAGCTAATGCTGCTGGGCACTGCTTAACAAACAGTCTGATAGGGGGATAAGCATTTCTCTTTTTCATCGTGACTAACAAACCACACACTGGGTTGGTCACTGCTGTACCTCATGATCCCAAAGGCAGCATCTTGAATGCGGCCAGAATCAATTATTGCTCCATTGTGTCTGGCTATTTATCCAGGCTTGGTTTAGCTACCTCCCACAAGCAATGATAATACTGCTGCACACTTATTTACCATCAGATGCCAGCACTGTGTCTCTCCTCCAGGAGGAAAGGCGGGAAGCTAGTCCCAGCACTGGTTTTTCTTGCACGAGTGTATCCACACATACAAGACACCTTCAATGTGTAAGTATAGCGAGCCATGACTTCACGGTCACTGCTCAGTCAGGGCTCCCAATAACACCAACCCCGAGAGGGGGATCACCACCTCCGTCTCTGCAGATGAATAAACTGGTCTCATAAAGGTGACATCAAGGTCACCCAGGCCAGGATTTGAATTTTCTTAATATAGAGAATGCAGTCACATGGCAGTCTCTGAAAGAGTCCATCCTTAGGATAAAAAATGTAATTGGAGGAAAAGAAAACATTTAATACCAGGAAGGGCATCAAAAACAGCCCAGCGTATACACTATTAATCACTCCAGGAACTCCATCACGGCAGACACTGCATCATCTCTCTCCCCATCCATCATACCGGACTGTCTGAGCAAGACCAGTCACAGCGGCTAAAGAAGCCCTTAAGATACACTTAGAAATTAATCTGCATACACTACCAGCTCCAGAGACTGCAGGGAGCCTATGGCCTGACTCAATTACGAAAAGTATGCAATTGCATGCTTTGTGTAAACCTGCCCATCGGGGAAAAACACTTTTCCCTCATCTTCAGATCTTAAATGATAGCTTCGAATTGGGGAAACCTAAAAACACCACTTAACAGGAGGGACAGGGAGAGTCCAGCTGCCCTACCGTGCAGGCCCCCTGCACTCAAACTCTGCTCTAACCAGGTCGTGGCTGGACCTTCAGGAATCACATGATGAAAGGAACGTTCTTTTCTACTGACAAGTGAGCGAGCTTCAGGCTCTGGGGAAGGTGCCGCACCTCACCTGGGGATGTATTTGGGTTCTACCACTTCCAATACCTGTACCTCCTTAGAGCTGCAGTTCCCTTACCTGGACAGTGGAGATGATGACATCTCCTCTGCAGATTTATGGACGATATTAACAGCAGGACTTTCTTTGAAGTTTGGTTAAGCCTGGTTAAAAAGGCATGAAAGGCTCTTTTTGCTGAATGGAAAGTAGCTTAGCCTTGTTAACTCACTTTCAGCTCTTCCTTCCCATTGAACTTGCAGATAGAATAATCGTGCCCAGCACACATTAAGGCCATGAAAGTATTAATTTCCTTCCCAACTACATGATACTTTTTCCATAAACACTGCAGACCTGTTGGGTGCTGGGCACTGTTCTACGAGCTGGGAGCATCATAATGAGAAATGCTAAGACCCAGCCTGTAGGGAGTTTATGGCCTGGGGGTTTGACAATCCAATCCATAGATGCAGATAATTTTCAGGTAATGCATCAGGAATATCAACAGAGGACTCTTTGGGGTGCAGTGAAAGGGGACCTAGCTGAAGTTTAGCAAAGGTCTTCTAAACGATATGGCCAGATCTGAATCCTGAAGGGGGAGGGTAGTCAGGCAACAAGGAAGAGGAGGGCAACCCGGCAGATGAAACAACGGGAGCGCAAACGCCAGGGGTCTGGGACGGCGTGGACAGGTGCGAATGGAGGCAGTGGTGTTACCAATGCAAAGGGAGGAGAGAGGAGGCCGTCAGGGGACGGGGCAAGGTTGTGGTGGGACTTATGTGCATTTCACAGTCTTTTCCACCAACTCTTAACTAACTTGATTCTCTCTCTTAGGACAATAGTCCAGCAGCCCACGGGGACGAGGTGGCCAGCACACAGGTGCTCTCCCAAATCTGGCTGGACTGGAAATGCTTCTCTTTGGTAAGGTATCTTCAGCATGCTAGCAATATTTTATATTATTTGGTGAAACTATGCCAGTCCTTTAGACTCTCTCCAAAATTCATAAAGGGAATAATTCTATTTAATCAATTCAAACGAAGCTTCTGGGCTTCCTTGGGATTGGAACTAGATGCTTTTAAAATGGCCCACAACCATTTTCAGTGTTAGGAAAATATTAAAATGAAGTTAATAATTAAGTCGCACAATTTACATTTCAAATGTGTTGAACTCATGGCATGCTTTTACTAACATCATAAATATAATTTATTGGCTAATTTTCTCCTTAAGCACAACTTTTAAAATAACCTTCATTCTTGAGATATAGACTTTCCTTTTGCCAAATGATTTTCACTCAAGGATTAAACGAGAAAAACATGCAGAGGCATAAAACATAGATTGTTATTTCATTCCATTGGACTTGCTGTTTAAATAGAACCTTGAGTTAATTAAATTTTATAGAAAAAAGAGGATTCTTGGGCCATAAAATTAAAAATAATACTAATAACCATATGTGATTGAGAGTCTGGAATAGTATCTATTTTCACAGGCCTCCTCCCCATGTTAACACCAGTGCTTTTATTTGTAACCTAATAAACCATGTTCCATCTGATCATATTGTCCTAATAAATCATTTTAAGGGCCCCAAGAGAATAAAACTAACAATTCACATTTGCAAAACACTTTATAGTTTGCAATACATTTTCAAATAGCTTATCATCGTGCCTGATACTCATCAAGCCACACAAAGTTGGCAGCACGGGCATTGCTGTCACTCCCTATATTTTACAGGTGAGCTAACTGAGGCTGAGGTCAAATGACTTGGCTATGATCAGTCAGCTAAAAGCAGCTAGGATGGATTGACCCACACACCCACCAACATCTTATTTATCTATCCATCACTTTACCAAATCCTTGTTAGCCTTGCTAAATGGTGGAATTCTAGCTCTACAATATTCTCTAACCAGTAGCCAGGGTTCCTAAGAGGTCTGCCATGATGTACTTGAAGTCATTTGGAATGTCAACGTGAGATGCCTACTCACCACAGAGAAAGGCCATTCCACCACTGGCATTTCAAATGTCTTCAGGTAGAGAGAGGTGGAACTGGAGATGGCAGATTTCGCCCCTTTCTTTAGGCCCCTGGGGATTTTTAGAGGTAAGAAGAGTGACACTGGAAGCTGCCAAAGCCAGTGACGGAGGTAAGAAGTAGCTTAGATATTCAGAGGGTAGCCCCTCAGTAACTCCATCAGGCCTGTCCCCTCGCCAGCCATTCTTTGATGTGAACAAGTGATGGTTTCCCAGTAATATCTGGTTCAAGATTAGTCCCCTGGTCATTCTTTCAACTACATTGCCACAACTAGACCCCCAGGACCTTCCTAGAGAGAGAGATTCTGAAGGTCCCACTGTGTATCAGCTACCGTGCCAAGAGCAGAGGACACAGATACGAGTATGGTACACTTCTGTTTCTATTGTCACGAGTTGGCTGTTTTATGGAAAGACAGACCTACAGACACAATTCAATGCAGTGTTACGGAGGAGAACAGCACAGGGAGTTATGAAAGAAGAGGCCACCTCAGGGCCTTTGCACATGCTCCTCCTCCTACCTAGAACACTTGTTCCTTCCCCTACTACCATTCCCACCCATCCTTCAGGACACAAAGTAGAAGACTTTTTTGTTTGTTTTTTCCTTCTGAGAAGTGTTTCCGAACTCAGTTCGTCTCCCATCCCATTGCCCATGATACTCCCAGATCAGTGGTTCCCAGCCTTGGATGCACACTAAAATCATGTGGGAAAAAATACTGCTGCCTTGTCTTACCCCTAAAAATTCTGAATTAATTGGTGTGAGGTATAGCCTAGTCACTGGAACTTGGAAAGTTCTCCTAGTGATTCTAATTTGCTGCCAAGGTGGAGGACCCTTGACCTTGAGGCTTCCCAGCACCCTGTATTCAGGGATGATAACAGTCATTGTCCTGTGCATCAATCAGTTTGAACAAACGTGGGCTGCAACCGGCACATCCATACCAGGGTATGCTGACTGAATAGCAGTCTTGTCTACTTTATTATTCCCAGGGGTGTACTTGGCACATCCTGTTTATGCATCTGAATTCCTACTCTATCTTGTTATATTGCACTCTGCTAGGCTAGGAGAGGCAATCCTGTTGCATCTTATCCCGTGCAATGTTGCACTATGTTATTACTACGAGCTTCCTCAGGGCAGGGGCTGTGTCGTACCGCATCTCTGGCATCCATCAGAATGCCTGGGATATGTTAGAGGCTTGGGAAATATTTGTCAAATGAAAAGATACGGACTCACCTCTTCTCCAACCAGACTCTCATCCACCCACAGCCACACCCACACACATATGTACATACACACTCACAATCCGACCTCATGGCAGGGCCACTGGTTGCCTTCCTGGGAATATCAGAATGGGCATGGACTGGAACAGAGGGTTCGCCACTCAGGCGAGGGCATCAGGATAGTATGGAAGGCACAAGAATGAGCAGAACAACCTTGTTAAACAAGAACCTCAAGGCCTTACCTCTGTTGCCTCAAAAATCTCATCAAAGTCCACGGGCAGGTTTCTGTTCTGTAACCACAAGGTACGACGGATGAGTATGGAATGAACGATGGCACAGTGACATGAAACAGTTAACCAGACAGGGCCCTGTCACTCTTACCGGGGTGGCCGCAGCAAATCGCTCCTCAAAATCCTCAAACGAAGGGCCATTCTGAAACGGGATGATGGATGAGGATGAGGTGAATGACACACAAATGACATGGATTTATGAGTTTAATGATGGCGGTATCTACGATTCACACTCCCACGGTCTCGGTTGTCTGTGAAAAACCTGGAATACGTTTCCAGCATAAGCAGATGATAAAACATGGATCTGATTAGGAAATGCAGCTGTGGTGACTTTGTAAGTTTAATGTCCATCTTCCTGCAATTACAGACATTACCCTGCAGTCACAGACATCAGCAGTGGCTGCAGATAAGAGCATGATGTTTACACTTGAGATTTTTCTCTTAGAAGGGAAAATTTGTTATCATATGCTTTAGCCAGACTTCACTGTCTGGAGTAGCTCGTGCACAGCTAGTTTTGTACGTGCCTTTGTTCAGGTCATCCTCTCTCCTCGAAATGCTCATCTCTCACCTCTGCAAGTGCAATGCTCACCAAACTCCTCTAAATCAGCTAAAAAGCCACCTCCTCCATGAAGCGTTCCTCGATCCTCTGAGCTGAAAATCTTCCCCTGGATTTTCTGGGACTGTGCAGCCTTCGTTACTGAATCCCCGGCAGCTCATAGAGGAGCTGGCACTTAGCAGTGCTCACAAATACATGAACCAATGCATGCTTTCAAAGTATGGCAGCGGGCCACATCTGTTTGGTAAACTTTCTTTTTTATGGTTTGTATTACATATTGTAGGTAATATATATCTATATCTAACGTACACGTATATTTTAATGCCCATGTTTTGGTCTGTATGTACAAGCTAATTTGGATGATTTCCAAGTAGTTTAACATTAATATAAATCTGCTAAAATGGACATTAAAATGGAGTTATTATGCATGAACAGGAATGACTGCATCATTTCCTAATTTGGAGGACAGCTTGGTGTTGGCAATGGAGGAGTGGAGAAACTATCACCCATAGCCTCATAATACTGCTCATTTGCCAGAAATCACTTTCACCCGGTCTGTAGAAAATGTGACTGTTACGTCCCTTATCCCCAGTTACAGGATGCAGAGCAGAGCAAGAGAACCAATGTGCCCCCGTCCACTACGGCAGGGCTTTCAGGGCAACCACCAACACCTGTTTCCACAAGGCACTGGCTCACCATGACTCAACCGTGGCTACAAAAAGAGGAAACACTGCCGCATCAAATAACCACATAAATTATTACTATTATTATTATTTGGCCAGAGGTGGGGAGAGGTGGGGAGACAGTATTAGTCTTAGTGAGCCTGTAATGTATGGCGTGGCCTAAAAGGTTAAGGTTATATCGCTACATCCTTTATAAATCCACATACTCCTAGGGATTTATGGCAGAGCCCCTACCAACTAGCTCAGGGTCATAACTTTTAATAAAAACATTTTTTAGTGTCCAAAATCTCATTACATCTGTCCAATATAAAAAAGCAAATGGCTTCAGAGCATGATGGATGAATTAAATAAATTTGAAAAACAGCCCGTGGTAGAATCTCATAAAACCCCCCCCCATGTCCCGTATAATGAAAATGTGGGAGGATAACCAGTGTCAGCATGAGCCTGTTGTCACCTTCCTGGTGACAGAAGAGGTGGCCTTTGGTGCAGTGTGGAGCTGAGGTGTGATGAGGCGATTTCCGTAAATTCAGATGAAGCTTGGTCTGCACAGGTGAGCAAATGTATCTCTTTGGAGTCACACAGAGACGGACTGAGTCCTGGCCATGCCAGGCCACGGACGCGCTGACCATGTGACCTTAGACACATTGATTAGCCTCAGTTTTCTCATGTTTAAAGTGAGGTTGGTAACAATGGCATCATGTCAGGTTTATTGAGAAGATTAACTGAGATGTGAGCACGAAGTCTTGTTTGGTGTTCAGCAAAGAGCAGATGCTCAAGAAATAGAAGCTACTATTAGTATCTTCTCATCCTGTTTTTGGCTCATTGTAGCAATACACATGCACACATTTTTTAGTGTTAGGGAATTGTTATTACATGATATTGGAAATGGAAAAAAGAAGAAGAAACAAAAATCTTGCCAGAGACCCCTCTTTGGAAACCACCTCCACCCAAGCCAGAGCCCGTGCAAAGGGATAATCAGTACTTCCTAGACTTCCCAGCCTTGCTCCTGAACCCCTCAATCCATTCCTGATTCCATCTTCTTCCTTTCACCTGGGTCCTGGCTGCAGTCTTGCTTGGCCATCTTCTTCCCATCCATATCTTTTGCATATGGTACTGTGGTTCCCTTATTGTTCTGGCCCTGGCTGGTCATCGATAGAGCTCCTTCCTCCTGTCTGGGGCACCCTTTGGTGACACCCAGTGTACTTCCTCCAGCCAGTGGAGAGATTCTTCTAGCCAATGAGTACACGTTTCCCCAGTGGAGTCCTACAGGTGGGCCCTGATGAGCCACTCCCTAGTCTCCCCACATCCCCAACTTTTGCTTTACCCACAATTACCACTAGAGTTTTAATTCATTTATCTTAACAGTCTTTTTGTTTTGCTTCTTACAGCTATATTCTTTCATACTTCCTATCATAGCATGTATGCAGCTTTGTATTCTGCCTTTAAAAACTCAACATGATGTCCATTTCACTCACAACTTAAACTTCCAGTAAGAGAATTTGAAAGAAGATATTTTCTTTCATTGTTTCAATACAGTTCGAGCCCGAATCTTCATTAAGACATTGAAATAAAGTTCCCACAGGGAGATTATCTTCCCCAAATCTCTTTTTGGAGCAGTGTGGACTATTGGTCCACAACTGAGTAAAGTAACTGGTAAGAACCAGATTCATGTGACTCTTGCAGCCAAAAATGACAGTGGATGAGAAGGAACTTGGGGTGAAAATAAGGATTAAACTCATCTGTGGCTGCCAAATCAGAAACCTCCTGGGGTTCTCACCCCTGGCTGCACAATGTAACCCTATGGGGGAGCTTTTACAAAACCACTGCTGCCAGCACCACATCATCAGATGTTTGGCTTCTGTTGGTCTGGGGTGGAGCCCTGGCACCACGGGGTTTTAAAAGCTCCCCAGATGATGCTAATGTGCAGAGAGGTTTGCACATCACCGTGCCGGGGAATAAAGGCGCAGTAGGAATAACTAGTGAAAGTCTTCCTGGGAAAACTGAAGCCATCCTGATTGAGTACTTAACTGATTAATTGATTTCTCTGACAAACATTCACTGAGTGCTTTCCATACGCCATGTCCTGGCTGGGCGTTGGAGACACTGCGATGAACAACAACCGGTCTTTGCTCTCACCCGCTCAGAGCAGGGTCATGATGGATAATCATCATAGCTTGCAAGTGGATAGGAGTGGGACTGAGAAGGACACCTGGCGAGTCCAGGCATCTGAATACGCCTTACCTTTCCCTGGTGAATGGCTTAACAAGGAGACATATGCTAATGAGGACTAATTCCCTCTGGGGTACCTAGGAGTTTACGTCCTCTATCACCCGCTGCCAAGAGTAAACAGCAACTTTCCTACTTCTTGGCAGAGAGAGATGGGAAAACTCTATCTGGCAACTGAAGAACAAGGGTGGGTGATTCGAGCAGGGGAATGGAGGCTATAATGTTAATAAATGATCTCTAGAGCAGCCCTGCCCAGTAGAACTTTCCAGGATGATGTAAAGTTCTATATCTGTGCTGTCTGCTACAGGAGTCAGCAGACACATGTGCTACCTAGCACTTCAAATATGGCTAGTCTTACAGCACAGGTGTAAAAAAATGGCTAGTGTGTGATGGATGAGCTGAATTTTAAATTTTACTTAGTTTTAATTAATTTCAATCTAAATAGCCATGTGAGCCCAGTGACTACTGTATTGTACAACACAACTCTAGGTAAAATATATTGAAAAATAAACAAATGAACTTCTGGTTGACTGGGTGCTTTCTAAATACTGGACATATTCCTTCCTTCTATATTCTCTTCTGTTCTTTTAAAGAATATCCTACATTTGCATTAAATGTAGGAGTGGAAAATTGCTATGGGAGAATTGAATTCTTTGCTATGTCTAGACAATACCATGAAGTCAAATTCAGTTTGCAAAAACAGTAGCCTTCTTCTGCATATAAAAGGTTTCTTTTCATTGCTTGGGACAGATAGCTATGGGTTTTTTTAAAAAAGAAGTTACGATTCATGTTTCAAGGGGAAATCTATGAAGCTTCATCTTCACTCAAACAAAGTAGAATCCCATTAATGCCAAAATGTGCCAGGCCTACTGAGATTTGGGGATCTACGATCTTGCCGGACTTAGTGCCTTGATCTAATAGAGGAATTGGTACTGCTTTGAGAGTTTGTCTCTGCAACGATTGAAAAGCTGCCTCTAATTACTCAAATTTGGGCTTCATTTGGGCAGCTAATAGCCCTCGTTCCCCTAGCTTCCAATTCAGGAGGGTCCCAAAGGTTGTCCAGAAGGTTGGAGGGTGGAGGGAGATGCTTAAATCTTATCATGAAAATTACATTTTCCCTTGAAGTGCCCTCAAATGTAATATATCTACAAATCTTTGGACAACAAAATATTTATATTTGGCTTCTGAAAAATTAAGATGGCCTTTGAAACAGCCTTTCTTAATGTGGAAGGGGAAAGTCAGGATGGAGACAGTTGCTGTAGGGAATTCGCTGGCACCTTATCCGGGGATTGCAAGAAAGGCAGAACCCAGCAGACAAAGCTCAAGGTGCTAAGCTGACCTAAATGGGCTCATGTGAATGAACAGGGCATCGCTGTGGCTAAAAACTCTCTGTATTCTCGACCTTCCCAAATTTCATTTCATCTCAAGAAAATGAATTTGCTTGCATTTGAAAACACTAGATACTTTAAGAATGAGAAATGTGATGGTTTTAGGAGAGGCAGTGTGGGGGAGTGGAAAGAGAGATGGTGTTTTCATGCCCAGACTTCCCAAAACACACCCAATATTTTCTTGAAAACATACACGAAGATGGGATCGGTGGCACTATCTGCAGGGAGAGGATGATATGTGATAAGATACTAATAGCTAAGTAAGTCTGATCTCAGTAACAGTGGCAAAGGGAAAGCGATGCTGACTGTGATGGCTGAGAAATGACACTAGTGTTTGGGAAGAACGTGGTAGTGACAGCCATGTCTAAGACTGTTAATCAGTCACTCATTCCCTCCACATCTATTTATGAAGCATCTATGATTTACTAAGCATCTGTGGACACAGTCTTGTCCTTCTATCACATAAGGGAGATAGAAAAGAAAACAGGCAAGTCTCCTACAGTTGGTGTTCTCAATAAGATAATTCACGTACAGCCTTTAGTATATACAGTGCCTGGCTCAGAGTAACGACGTGATTCATGCTAGTAGTTACTAGCACTTTGGTCCTTAGAATTAAACACAGAGTGCCCAGCCCGATCTTGGGTGGTTGGGGAAGCTGGGAGCAGCAGATATTTTGAGATGGTGGCAGTAGTGGTAGGTGGATTTGATAGTGGTAATGCTGTTGTCATAGGATAGTGGGCAGTGATTAATGAAAAGAGAGATGATGACACAGCTCTTTCTGTAGTGGTAGCTAAGATGCAGCCAGAGATGGGAATTGAGAAGAAACACTGAAAACACCATCATAGCCACAGAGCTCTCTAGGAACACCAGGAATGATAATTTACACTCACAGAAGCCTCTCAGTCCTAATCCATGAGCTTATCCCAAAGATGTGACATTTGACAAGGAGGATTTTAGGACCTGGTGCCCCTTTACTTGCTTTAACTCCTTTGTTGGGGGAAGGGGCAGGCTGCAAGATGGCTTTGCTGCTTTAATGGCTCTTGATGGAACAAACAGATCTGCACAGGTATAAATGTACACAGAAAGCTAGAAACCAAAGGGGAATGATTTCCCAAAGCTTGCAATTATTTGTATTTAATGATCTCTTCCTTTCTCTTCTCCTTTTAAAAATCTATTATTCTAGTTCCACATTAGCAAAAATGCAAGGATTTTTCAAAAACTCCTGACAAGATTTGGCATCAGTCCAGTACTCTGAAAAGGGAGTGAATTAGGATCACAGTAATCTGAAATTGGCTCCTGTCAGCAGGATGACAGGATCTTAACACGCTTTTGGGGAGGAGGGCAGGGGAACTTCTCAGAGAGTCAGTCATCTCTCTTTGCTGGTGTGCCTCTCTTGGAGAGGCTACCACCGCGGGCCAGATGGCATCCAAACGGTAACAAGAAATATTGGACAGAGTTGAAATCAAGCAAGAGGAGCAGAGGCTCAGGCTGAATGTGGAGCAAATCAGAGGAAATCACAAATGCAGAGATGTCACAGCAAAGGAAAAAATAGTTAGGAGGGCTTTGCCTGCTGCTCTGACAGCCGTTCCATGCAAAATGTTTTTGCTTTTCTTCTCCAGAGGAATGCAGATTTTACATACTTAGCAATTCATTTCCTTATTTACTTCTTCGTTCCTGGATTTGATTCTCAAGGCATTAATTTAATGA
Organism: Varecia variegata; assembly: GCA_028533085.1. Lineage (NCBI taxonomy): Eukaryota > Metazoa > Chordata > Mammalia > Primates > Lemuridae > Varecia > Varecia variegata. The sequence continues at coordinate 69,625,120 of CM052444.1, read as the reverse complement.
TTAACAAACTTTTCCTGAATGCCCCCTATGAACAAGGCGTTGTGCCAATAGTGTGAGGACTCAGACGCTGTCCCTTCTCTGAGTTGTAACAGTCAAGTTAGGGGAAACTGGAGAACACGAATTCAAGTTGGGGTGTGAGGAGTTGCACAACAAGGGAAAGACATGCTGAGCGTCTTCATAGAGCACGCACGCTTTCAGCTTTCACCGTGGCAGTGCCATTCACAGGACTAAACCCAGCTCCACCCTGCATAACCAAAACAAGAATTCTGTTTTTATGTGAATGGAATTTAACTAGTTTATCCATCCCTTGGATTTTTGTTGTGACATTAGGGGAATACTCATCTCACAAGACTGCTGAAAGATTAACCTAGTTGAACACAGTGTCTGACATATAGTAAGACCTCGATCGGTGTCTGCTGATTTGGGTATGTTAAGCCGACAATTCAACAGAGTATCCTTTAGGAATGTGATGATTTTGTAGCATCTACTTGGTGGCCTTTGAACCGTTCTATAAATTGCAGAAGAGAATTAGAAGAGAACATAGAAATCTCTAACCCAACTCAACTCTGTATTTATTTCAAATGAGGACACAGGCTTCTACCTTTTCAAGAACATGATAATATTAGTGGAAGAATTGAGATGACACGCACATTCCCAACTCTCAGTTTAGTTCCTTTCTACTGCATCATGATTCCTCTCACAGTTGTACAGAGTAAGAGGAGACAATATTAAGTCAGAGCAGAGAAGCCTGGCTCACATTTTACAACAAGGAAACTAAGGCTTCAAGGAAACTAAGGCTTCAAGGAAACCTTGCCTTACTCAACTGTAAAACTGAGGGAAATGGCTACTTCCTATAGCTATGAGGATCAAATTGAGGCAATATTCACTAATAGACAAAACCTGGAAGAGAGTTGAAAGGTTTTAAGTCCAGAGAGTATCTGGAAGAGCATTATCTTCAAATGTCTCTGATTGATTGTACAACTGATAAATAGTTTGTAATTTTGTTTCATAATATGTGCCCTCTGAACAGGTCTCTAAGTATATTCTTTACCCTCCCAGGTCTTGGCATAAGACAGTCCCTCTGACTGGTTGCCATTTCCACCCTCATTCATCCAGAGAACTATAACACATCTCTAGAGACTCGAGTCTAGTCACCTTTTCAAAGCCTTCCTCCATGACTCTTGGGACGCATTAGATGATCCTCCTCTGGGCATCACACATGTCAGGGTACAGTGATTATCTTCTCTCTTCTCTTGTACAAACTAGGACCTTGTAAGAGATTCTAGTTCCTTGTATGGGAAACTGTCTTAGTCATCTTTGTTTTGCTAATACCTAGATAGCTTAGTGGCTGGCACACAGAGGGAAATTATATTGAATTGATATATTTCAAAAAACAGAATTAATAAATGGATGAACTTGCTTATACAATAGAATAGAAAACTGAACAGAAAGAAACTTGGCAATAGCATGACTTATTATATAGAGGGTATGGTAGTCCATATGGTGTTTGCAAGTGCTCACATGTATATGCACGTGTGCACACATACATACACACACACACACACACACACACACACACAAAACCACAGAGACTTGGCATTTGCTATTACAAACTCCAGAAAGAATGTCATATCCAGTCTGCCATTTGACCAAATAGGGCTCTATAATTAGGGTAAATGATTCTCATTCTAATTTCAAAGAAATACTAGAGAGAGGTTTCAGAAAAAGTTGTAAGAACACAAGTGTGCTGCCCTTCTTGCCTTCTAATATCTGGATGGCATTTTCATCTGACTCTTCAAGCTCATCCCATGAGAGCCATAGGTGGCTCCAGGGTGGCAGTAATTGGAGATACTCTTTGCTACTGGAATTCTTGTTGATAGCTGATCTCATCACCTCTTTGGTTTCCAAGAATTGGATCCCATACTCTTCAGCCTCTCAAACTCAACATGTCCAAAGAACTTCTGATATTCCCACACCCATTCTTCCCTTATCTTTTGGTTTCTGTAAAGGCTACCAACTCACACCTAGATGCTCAAGCCCCCAGTGTACAAGTTATTCTACATTCCTGTCTCCTGCCATATGACATCCAATCATTCATGAAGAGATGCTGATTCTACCTCTAGAACATATCTCAAATCTGGCTCACTCTCTCCATCCCCTCTGTGGCATTCTCTTTTGCCTAGACTGCCGTTTCCCCTCTTTCCTCCTTAAATTCATCTCCCAAAGAGCAGTCAAAGCAATCTTAAAAACATAGCATATAAGGTCTTCCATTGCACCGGGCATAACATCAAACCTCCTTACCTTTGCCGACGAGACCATCTGTGCTCGGCTGCCGTCTATTTCAGAACTCACCTCCACCAACCCCCCTTTCCCACTGTGCTCCATCCATGATGGACCACTGGCTCGTTCCTGCCTCAAGGCCTTTGCCCTGGCCTTTCCCTGTTCCCGGCCCACTCTTCATCTGGTTGGCTCCTTCTCCTAATTCAGATTTAGGCCCAGGTGTCACCTCCTCGGGGAGACCTCCAACTGCACCCGATACAGGAGCAGCCCCCAGCTCTTGTTGCATTGCCTTGTTTGGTTTTGCTATACGCACTCACTGCTTTGTCTGCTTCCTTGCTTGTTGGTGGCCCTCCCTTGTGGGAAGTGACCTGGGTGTGGGATGGGACCTGGTCTGACTTGTATAGTACCTGTGCCTAGCACAGCGCTTGACACACAGTGACATTGCCAATATTTGAAGAATGAGTGTAGGAATGAATGCTTGAACAGAATGACGCTTAAGTGACCAGAGAGTGGTTATAGGAGGTACCTTCTAGTATTGCAGAAACTATAAAATTTTAAGAAAAGACATGATGCACATACTATAGGGACAAGGGAACTCCATGTTTATTACTTTGATGTCTGTGCTCTGGTCTCTGGCTTCTTTTCCTGCTTGTTTCTGGCACTGGACACCTTATCTCTGAGGACCAGATAGCTAGAGGATGAAGACAGCATAATCGATGAGATCTTACCACAGACACCAAAAGTAGAGACCCTCTCTACCCACATATTTGCCTCATCTATTCTATGAAAAGACCCTTTTAATGAAAAGTATCTCCTTGGTTAGGTCACAAGTGGCTATCATTATTTCTAGTTTTGACAAATCCATAAATAGGACAAAAACAGTCCATTCTGGACTGAAGATGAAGGAATAGGTCAAATAGTAATATTAAGACCTTTTCTCTTCTTGTCCAGGCCACAAAGGACAATAATAATTGCTGCTAATGCTTAGATGGAACTTCTGTGTATGTACCAGATATGATTCTAAGTGCTTTCATGCATTTGCTCATTTCATTATCACAACCAATGTAGATGCTATTACTATCCTCATTTTCAGAGGAGGAAATGGAGGCACAGAAAGGTTAATTAACTTGCCCACGGTCACACAGCTAGTAAATGGCAGAGCTAGGATTTTTATCAAAGTCAGTGAGCTTTGGAATATGTGCTCATAACCATTATGTTATAGTGAGGGGAATAAAAGGTACAACGGCCTGTGGTTTAAGACCAGGGTGAGTGGTGAGGGTTTGGGAAGGAGCAGCTGTGGTGGGCTGCTTAGGAGCCTGCCCTGCCACAGTCCAGCCCAATCCTCTCTGGAGGACTGGGGCCAGGTCATACTGCAAGGGTCGTCCCTGTAACGGTGGCAGAAGGAAGGGGACTAGAGCTTCCCGGGTGACTGTGGAAACAACAAAGAAATAGCCAAAGAGAAAAGGTTATGAGATTTAAAAATAAAGAAGGGGGAGAGGGGACCTGAGTATTGGGCTGACAGCATGCAACGGTGGGAAAGAAGAATACTGGAGATAAAGACAGCAATGCTGCCAACCTGCTGGAGAGGAACATAATGACTTGCTGACGGAACTCTGTGACAGGCAGGGAAATGGGAGGTGGAGAAGGGGAAAGTGTTGTAAAAAGTGAGAGTGAATGTCACCTTAACAGGAGATATTCTTTCTGCATAAGTACAGATGCGAGGGATTTATCCTTCGCAATTAGACTTTATTTCCCTCTCTCCTTAGCATCTCAACCTCAATCTTCTTATCTATAAAATGGAGAAAATAACAGTTGTCATGTTAATTAAACTAGATAAATTTCGTTGAGGAGAAGACTCAGTCGGGGTGGGGGCGGGGAGGATTGTAAATCTCCCTTTATACGCAACTTGATGGAAGTCTTATGAAAGCAGATCTATAGGGTCGGGGCCCAGGAAGTTGTGTTTTCAAAAGTGTCACAAATGACTGTTATGCAACGCCGTCTTCGGAATCACTGAACGAGACACAGCTTGCCAAGCACTCAGCCCGCTACCTGGCCCCTAGCAAGTGCTCAGCAATGTTAGTTTCTTGCCTCTTTTCTAAGTTGCTGCAAAAACAAGTTTTGGATTCTTCAGGTTGGGACTGTAACCAATATATGTTTTCTTATTCCCTGTGACTGTTCATTTAGCTCTTTTTTTTTTTTTTAACTAGACTTTGTTCATTATTCTTCTGCAACTACTAATAACGGCAGTTAGGGAGAAAGAAAAAAACCTCAACATGATGATTTATCCAGAAAAGCTGACTTACTGTACCAAGAGAGAATGAGTGTCAGCATCAGTGGATATTTATGGGGAAAGTGTATATTATAGTTCTGCTCATTAGAGATGCTGTAGTTAAGGTTCTGTGAATGTTAATGATCTGCATTAGAGGAATAATGACAGACTCATAGCCGCAGCAGTTAATAGATACCCCGAATCACATTTTCTTACCATGTAACAGATCTCCAAGTAATCTGATAGATGTCCATTGAAGGAGCAAGCACGCATCAGGACACCTGTATCTTGGAGGTAGTACCAGGGCTGCTTCAGCACAGGTAGCACTACTGGCAAAGAATTTCAGGGACGGCATAGATGGAAACCTCCTGCTTTTGTTTGAAATCTCACATGTTCGGGTCTTAGAGGCAGCTTGGCCCAGCAGGAAGAGCATTCACTGGCTTTGGGTAGGGTGATGCTCGTTCCTGGTTTGCCTAAGACTGCTCCTATTTATGGCTATTGTCCTGACATAATTGTTAATAGCAAATCCCCTTTTCACTTTCAAAAGTGCCCCAGTTTGGATGATAAACTAGGTCACCCTAGTTTTAGGGTCAGAGAGAGGTGGATTAGATTCTTAGTTATGCCTCTTCTAGCCGTATTGATTTAACTTCCCTGGTCTTCAATATCTCTTACGGTAGAGAAGAGCCCTACTTCTTATAGTAGTTTGGGAGAATCTCAAAACAGCACATTAAGTGCCTAGTGCAGTCTCTTACTTGGTGGGGTGCTCAATGTTTTGTGGTTACAATTGTTTGTTATCCCTGCCTGTAAGGACTGAATGCTTTTGTCTCCCCAAAATTCATATGTTGAAGCCCTAACTCCCAATGTGATGGTACCTGGAGATGGGGCCTCCGGGAGGTAATTAGGGTTAGATTAGATCCTGAGGATGGGGCCCTCATGATGGGACTAGTGGCCTTATAAGAAGCAGAGACTCACTCTCTCACTCTCCCACACCCACTGCCCCCTGCATGCACATACTGAGGAAGGGTCATGTGAGATTATAGTGAGATTATAGTGAGAAGTTGATGGTGACAACCCCAGAAGAGAACCAGGAAGGGAGTCAGTCAGCACCTTAATCTTGGACTTCACAGCCTCCAGAACTGTGAGAAAATTAATTTCTGTTGTTTAAGCCATCAGTCTGTCTTTTAATGCTGCTGTTATGGCAGCCCAAGAGGATTCAGACATGGTCCCACAGCTGCGGTGCACCACCTGCGGGTCAAGCCCCATCTCAGGCTCAAGTTGAACATGAGCCCGTCGACATTGCTGCCTGGCCATGGAGGACTGAGAGACTCCAGCCCCAGCTCTGTATACCAGTGTTACTCCCACCGGTAACTAAAATCACCCTCGTGGCTGGGCCAGGCCTTATCCTCATATCTCTTGAAGCACTTGGTATGGTCTTTTGTGCATATAATAGTTCATGATAATGATTATGGCTAACATTTACTTAGTACTTACTATGTGCTAGGTGCTTTTATAAATATCTTACATGTATTACTTTCTTTGGTCCTCAAAATAACTATAAGGTAGGTACGACAGTTATTATCCTCATTACACAGGTGAACATACCGAAGTGTAAAGTTTAACCCACCCAGGAACACACAGATGGTAACGGAGGAAGAAAAATTTCAAGCCCAATTAGTCAGGCTGCACAACTCACACTCAGCTGAATACCCTGTTGCCTGCCCATTACTGAGCACCTACTTTATGCCAGACACCATAGTAATTACATCTCTTCTCTTATTTAATCTGTACAATAATCCAGGGAAGTAGCACTCTCCATCTGTTAGCTGGTCACTAAGAATACAAAACATAAAACAATTTGCTTTGAGTCAAAAAACTAAGTATAAGGTTCCGACTTTAAATTTCATGCTCTTTCTGTTGTTTTATAGCCTCCCAAAGAACAGACTCCCAGTCTGTGTTCATGAATTAAATTATAGCATAACAAATTCTCAGACAGGAAATAACCTGAAGGATGCCCTAAAGTGACCACCTCAATTCTCCCACCCATGTCATCAACTAGTGGGGTCCTTTGGACAGTGGTTTTCATACTATCCTCTCTTGATCTCTTCCCATCCAGAACCTTCTGTCCTTCAGTGAATAGTAGGGAGGACTTCCTGGTGGGCAGGTCTTGAGGCTCCAGCCCAGCTTCAGCCACATCTCCACTTTTATCTGTTTATGTAGCAGGCTACCAGCCACGCTTCATTTGAATAAAGGATCCTGGGTTTTAGAAAGAATTTGAAGAGCGTACCGCCAGGGACCAGTGGCCTACATTTTAGCAGAGGAATGGAGTGGTCATTGCTTTATCCAGACATGCTTCTATCCAACACACAACTGAGCAAGCAAGACACCAGGCACCTGCATATGCAACCACTTGTCCCCTTCCCGTGCATTTGTGAAAAACAAGTTTCCGGAATGATTTAACAGTGAGCCTTCTACAGCTCTGCTTCACTCCATTAATGACAGTCCAGTTTTTCAACCTTGGAAGGAAGAGCCAGATATCATTCTGTGTGGTAATGTGACACAACCCAAATGTGAATTCTGGACGGAGAACAGAGAAGAAGATGAAAGGGATTATTGCTGTCCTTGGCGAGAACAGCAGGTGGAAAGGCTGAGATACAAACACTTTTAGAAGTCAGAGACATAAAGGTGCATGTATGTAAATGACAGAGCCCACAGGGACGAGACAGGGCTCTTGGTCCATACCACCTGGCTACCTGACCTCTCACGCTTGTCACCTCGGAGGGAGCTCAGGCTCCACGTTTGTCCCATCTGCCCCACCCATCCACTCGCACTGGCCTCGCTCTTTCATCTGCACCGTCCCTGGTCCGCGTCATCCTCACTTGCTGTAAAGCAGGGGCTGGCCGCTGTCAGCTACATTGCCCGGGCTTCCTGGCCAACACACACTTCCACGCAGGACTGCTCAGTAGGAGGCAGTGGTTGGACACTGGATGGTGGCCAGAAGAGAGAAGCCGTGAATTTCTTCCCAGCTCTCTGCAGATGATATTTCTGGCAGTGGCTCAGTCTCCTGTGTGGGTTGAGCTTCCACCAAACAGCCCCTCTCTCCGTGGTCCTGGAGCCTGCTGGCCGTCCCAGCTCCAGGGCTCTGCTAACACCACCTCCTTCCTCGCTCCTTGCAGCCCCAGGGATAGTAGCCACTTCTGACTATGACTAACCTGGCCCCACTGTGCCCTGTCAGGCTTTTCTGCTCTTTTAGCACATTTCTAACTTGTTCTTTATGTTAATTCCCTCTATTAAACTAGCTGGCATAGGCTCTGTTTTCCTGACTCTATCCTGATGGATACACTTAGATAATTCCATTAGGTTCTTAATGGTCTCCGCACCTGCCCAGCCACCTGTCACAGGCTACCAGAGGGACATGGAGAAATGCCACTCTAATAGTGTCACTCTACCACCTGAAAGCCTCCGTGCCTTCCTCACAGCTCCAGCTTCTCAGCACCACATTGCAGGCCCTTTGCTCGCTGGGGCCAGCTTCCCTCGCACCCTCACCTCCTGTCCCCAGAGAGGCATCCTGTGGTCCTGCCACCGCAGGCCACTCATCAACCCCCGGGATGTATCAGCCTTTCAATGCCTCTAAATATTTGTCTTCCTCTTCCAGAATACCATTCCACCCTTTCTCTAGTGACAAACTCCCACCATCTTTTAAGACTCTAACTGTATCCCCTGGGTGAAGACCTCACTAAACTCTTTCAGGCAAAGTTTACCATCTTCCCTCTATGTTCCCATAGCATCTTGTTTACAGCCTCCCACAGCCTTGAGTATACAAATTATAATTCCTTTTGTCTGTCTGTCTTCCCCTTAGACCATGAATTCTCAAGCACCCTATCTTATTCATCTTTATATCCCTACGAACACTGTCTGGTAGGAGGTTCTTAGTAAATGTTTGCCCAGTAGATGGATGTATGAATGAATGAATAGAAATCGTAAGGGAACTCAAAGAAAAGAAGGAGCTCTGAAAAAGAATTGCTCTAGCAATTGGAGCTCTGGGACTACCTGTCACTTGCAGGTATGTGGGCTGAAGCCCAATAGTCAGGTACCTTCATCCACGCCTATCAGAAATGTTCTTGAGGGATTCTTGCATGGAGGATGGGGCAAAACCTGATGACCTCTTTTTAATGTTCCTACTAACTCTAAGACTTTAGGAATTCAGGATCCTATCTCGGGACAATTTTTCTTAAGTACAGCTAAAAGAAAGCCCACCTAAGAACCACCAAAAGGGGCAAACTTTTATTTCATTTGTGGGAATACACAGACTCAGATTCCCTTCCCTCACTTCCGTACAACCTCCTCTTGTGTGACATCTATGTTAACTGCATTGCAATAATTATAATTTCTCTACAATGTGGTGCTTAATGAGGAAGTGAAACTGACAAATGTTCAGACTAGATTTAATCCAATTATACATCTTGATCCAGATTTCAAACTGAAGGAAAAACCAACTGCTGAATTGTGAATGAAAATTTATTTGCCATAAAAGATGGGAGTTGCAGGGGGTTTGGAGGGAAGTAGGGAACAGTTGTCCAGAGAATTCTTGCAATTCTTCACATTAATGGATTGACTCTTCCTGCATTTGCAGCGGAGAAACGAATTAAATCTAAGGCAAGGACAGTCAACCAAGTACTGACTGTCGAGGGACAGGGGTCTCATATAGAAACCCACAGGGTGTGTGGAGGATGGGAAGCAGGGTGGCAAAGAAACAATCTTTCTGAGCTTCAGAGGTGGCTGGCTTTCATGGAGGTTTGTTCTTTGAGGTTCACAAGCATCTCTTCAACATCCAGGATGAAGAAAGAAGTGTGCCAGGCAGAGTGAAGCTTCAGGAATGACTGAGACATGGGCATGCCTGCTTGGAACTCGGTCTAAAGGAGAGAGGTGTTCACAGCCAACCAAGGAGAGTGCTGGGCCTCCTGAGGTGCTGGTACAAAGACCCTAGAAACAGTGAGCAGGGGAAGATGGGACCTGAGGCCCGAGTGTTGATTCGGATTAGGGTGAGGGTGAGGAGATGCAGGGCTTTGCATTCTCTGTAATCATAAAGGCAGTATATTTTAGGGGAAATTGTGTGGGTGCCTGAGTCAGAACCACCTAGGGTTCAAATTCTGGCTCTGCTGCCTACTAGCTTTGTGATTGTGGGTGAGTTATAGGACCTCTCAAGGCCTCAGTTCCTTTATATGTAAATGGCACCTACATCCTAGAGTCATGATTACTAAAAAAGAGATAAGCTGAATCCAGAGCCTAGGCTGTTCATGGGATACAGCAGATGCTCAATAATTTCAACTACTTTTTCCATAGCTATATTAGCTTTAGATTCTTCGCACATCTGGCTAGTGGGTTGGCACGACAAAACAAAGAAACCGAATTGAAAGCTGTGATATCCTATCCAATCATTGGGATTTTTATCAGTTTCTCCCAGTGTGGTCCCTTTTCAGGACACCTCAGAGAGATCTAGAGCTCTGATTTCAAGCTCTCCAGAAGGAAATTAGGAAGGAACAGAATTTTTTAGGTACCTACTCTGTATCCAATGCTTGCTCAGTGAGGTGACTTAATAATTATACTTGACAAACTTCTTTGCATCCAAAGCACCAACTTCACAAGGCAGCACCAGAACTTATTGCTTGCTGTGCATTTCAGAGTGGGCTACTCAGAAGCCAAGGTGAGAATGGGCCTCTGGGGTATCTGACACAGCAGGTGAGATACTGGGAGCAAGAGGACGAGGTAAATACTGACTTATAATAATGAACACGGGGCAAACAGAATGTGAGAGTAGATGGAAAACTCCGAGGTCCACTAGGGCAGTCCCCTTCACAATATGGGACTCCCTTATAGGACCGTTCATCTGTCACCTGAATACTCTTAGTGTCATAGAGCTCAATACTCTGAGGGGCTGTCCTTTCCTCTGAACATCAGCTCAGACGATCTGAAATTTCTTTCTCATATTGAGTCCAGATCACCTCTCTCCTCTCATGTAACTGTGCCTCTTCTCTTAATCATAAAACAGCCCATAAAATAACAGAAGGAAACCAAGCCATACCATCCCTAGGTCTTCTCTTCCTCAGGGTTTCATAGAAGCAAGCAACCCCCACCCCCTCTTTGGAGAAAGTGCTTTCCACACACACTGCCTTGTGAGTCTCACAACGGCTCCAGGTGTCAGCAGAGGAAGGTCGTCATTTCTTTCCATTGTGCAGATGAAGAAAATGAGTCTTAGAAAGTGAAAGTGATCAACAAAGATCACACCCCAAGTGAGGAAAGAAACTTGGCGGGGGCGGGGATAGCAGTCTGATCATTGCTGTCAGTTTCTGAATCCATGTTTCATCGAAAGGAAACTGATGTCGAATCCAACTTTCCAATTTCACTATCTGCTTCCTTCCTATTTACTACTATGCCATACTTTTAAGAGTCTCTGCTCTGCAGGCCAAAAACATTTCTGTTACAATCCACTGATGAGTTATTACCCATAACTAGAAAGTCTTCTATGCCTAATACAACTATATAAAAGGGTTTTACACTGGGCAATTATAAGGTAAAGGATGGAAGATCTTTTTCAGCCACAAGATGATTACATAGGGGACTGAGGAGAGGGGGGAAGAAAAGCGCTTAGTGTCTCTCATGTGAAGAGGACATGCATCGTGCTACAGTTGAGGACTGAGCTGTTGAAACAGTTGTCTGTGAAGGTCAAGTTCCACCAAGGCTAGTGTTGTGGGGCACTCGTGGTAGGGTCTGATACAGGCGCTCGAGCAGCCTGTGAGCGCACTGCTCTACGTGAGGTCCCACGGCGGGACTGGAATCCTGTTCAAAGGCTAACAGAGTGCAAAAAGCACTAAATAATGAATGCAGCAATGGGATGCTGAGCAGACACCTTCCTCTCTGCTCAGAAATGGGCATTTTTGACAGTCACAAGAAACTAGGATATGTGCCTAAAGAACATGCCCAGCATTAGCAGCTGGCAGAAACAAACACCACCTGTATTTTCCCCTCTCCTTGAGCTGGAAATTGATAGTAAACTAACCAGCTCTGAGTGCTGCTGAGCGGGGGACTCAGGAGTGAGAAAGACCTCAACGATCTACCTTGACGGTGATTCCATTTCTCCTTTGCTTGTTCAAATCCTGCTCATCCTTCAAGGCTTTGCTCAAGTTATGCCCTCCTTCCTAAAACCTCTCTGTCTTTCCAGCCAGTTAACAAGGCCTGTCAGCAAGCATCTGTGCCATTGGCTTTCAGAGACCCTGACACAAAAATGAACCCATGTATTTACGATCACAAGAGAAATTAGCCCTGTGCCAAGCTTCCAGCTGCACTGACCAGGAAGAGCGATGAAATGTGTATTTCTAGGAGTGAGTGAGATTAAGCCTAATCTTGGCTCATAGCTCCTAAGAGAGGGTGGAAAGGAGCATGGCATGACCCTGAGGACACATCTGCTAGAAGGAGAGGACATCACAGGTCCAGATTCAAATAACCAAAAAAGAGCATCCAAATGCGTTAGCGGAGAAAGAAAAACAAGAAAGGGATCATAAGCACAGCTGAGAACCCTGAGTTGATGGGCCAAGGCGGGTTAAAGCCAGGGCAAGGATGAGTGAATACGAGGAAGGAGAATAAAGAGAGGGAACCAGCTTTCTGTCCTTACCTTGGCCTTGGTTAATCAAAACAAAACTGTGCTCCCACAAGTTGATGCGCTGATGTGGAGAGATCATTAAGAAACACAAGTAATTCTAACTTCTGCTGCCCTAAAACTCAGCAATCCCCTGATAGTTCACACTTGCCACGGACTGAGGGTATCTCTGCCAATGGAAGAGTGTTGATGAGCCACTAACTGAGGCCCTAGGACAGAGGTCAAGGGATCCCATGGGCTTCCAGGCTGACAAAAATGTACTCCTGCACACATGGTCCCCCCACCCCGCCCTGGGGAGAGGGTCCACCATCAAAATCAGAGATTGGAAACCCCCAGAAGAGTGATCTTAGAGATAGTGATGATTAAAAGTGAATCCTGTCCTTAGGAGCTCACAGAAAAGTAGGGAAAAGAAACAGAATAACAGCCCACAGCTTTTGAATTCTCACTGCCCTAAGCACTAGGCTAATTCACATATTTTAGCTCATTTAGTCCTTACACAAAACTGTAAGGTAGGTGCTACCATTAACTCCAGTTTCCAGATGAGGAAACTGAGACTTAGACTAAGTGAAGTAACAAAGCCACAAAGCTAGGAAATGGTGAAGCTGGGACTCAAGTTCAAGTTGTTCTGATGCCAAAGCCTGTACTTTCAACCACTAGAAAGTACTGTTCCCTGATAACCACAATAAAATGTGCTAGAAGTTCAGCAGAAGTATATTCAAAAGAGCAACATCCCTCGGGAGTCAAGGAAAGCTAAAGAGAGAATTTAACATTTTAAATGGATCTTGAATGTTGAATCAAGGAAAAGTTCAGCACGAGTATTGGAGCGGGAGGGAAGGATGGAGAGAGTGTCTGGTGAGAGAAACGAGGGGCACCTGAGGGTCTGACGTCACCAAGGCTATTCCCAGGGAAAAGATTCAAGGGATGAAGGTCATGGAATTGGGAGTCCAGGTGACCACAAGGGCTGTCCAATAGAATGGTGACATCTCCCCAGATAATGGCCAAAAGTAGGGAAGGCAACAAAAAAGAAAACGATGGGGTCAAAGAAGAAAGTGTATTTTATATTCACCATATATTTACATATGGTGAATTACCATAATTCAGTAGTGATTTATGCACAGACTGCAGCAGACTGATTGCACGATGGATCCCAGTTTATCACCTCTCCATATATTCATGCCCTTCTGCAATGAAACTTTGCAGCAATTCCCACCAAGGGGTAGACCTTCTTCCTCACCTCCTGAATCTGGGGCAGCCTTATGAATTGCTTTGGCTAAAGAATGTGCCAGATGTGATGAACCTAGGCCTCCCAGAGGTTTTGTGTGCCTCTGGGAACCTGGCTACTGCTCTGTGATCAAGATCAGGTTAACTGCTAGAGGAGGAGACACTGTGTGGAAGAAAATCCTCTTGCACCTTGCTGGACCACTCCACAGCCAGCCAACCCCAAGCACAGGAGCGAGTCGAGTGAATACTGGCAGAGTCACCTGCCTGACGCCCAGCTGATCACACACATGTGAGTCACAGAGCTCAGGGAAAAGCAAAGCCACCAGAAGAACCACACAGCTGAGCCTTAGACTTGTGAGCAATAACAAATGCTATTGTTTTAAGTCACTGAGTTTTGGGGTGGATTGTTTTGTATCACATAGCACACACGTGCATGCACACAGGTGCACACACACATATCTCTTTTTTTTAACAAGTCTCTAATGGAATAATTCTCAAACTGAGATGTATAAGAAGTATGAAAAGAGTTTTTAGATCAAATAAAATTGAGAAATATTCAATTTATATAATATATTCATATACTCACAATATAATCACAGTGTATATTAATATATAATATACAGTATAGTCATAGTACATGTCAAGGCATTAAAGGATCTGAGAGTCTTAAAGAATTAATTTTTGGATTCACCTGTGACCATGTGGTTAGCTAATGTTCCTCGAAAGGTCAGTTTGAGGGCAGGTGCTATGTTTTTGTTTCTTACTGCTCCCGACAGAGAAGCCTCAGGAGCCGCCACGGGGCAAGTATGATGGTGATGAGATGGAGTGTAGGACCACTCTTTGCTCTTTTATCTCTTATCATCTACTACATCGCTACTGAAAGTTTTGATTTTTATAAAGAAAGTCTGCAGCTGAGCATAGTTGGAGAAGTGGACTATGTAATTGCTGTCTCGTTTTACACTGAGACAAGGCAAGAGGTAGAACTGATCACACTTTTAAAATCCAAAAATTATAGTGGTTTTCAGACAAATAGCTGGCAAAGTCATTGGGCTCAAATCCTTTCCTCACCCTTCTATGTGACATACAAATAGTTCTAGGGGTTTCTGGGCGGAAGAACTATGCTGATTCTTAATTCTGTCGGATTGTGTCCCTAATACGTTATAGTGTACAGCCCCCACTTCAGGAAAATTAAGGAACTTTGATGATTCTGAACTCTTTTCACAGGGCCCCAGCAGGAAAGTTCGACCCAAGGGAGGAAAAAAAGAATCCCCAAATCCCAAATAACCTTGCCAAGCAAGCAAAATGTTTTGGCTTTGACCAATGCAATTCCTGATGTGGGAGGGGAGTGAACACAGGTGTGTGCTGTGTGTGTTTGCATTTAGAAGGCCACCTGTCAGCTTGGTGAGCCAAGCTATGAAGGAAAAAAAACAACACATATTTATGGAGAATGGAGGAGGAAAAGGGCAAGAGCAGTTGAATACAAAGTGCAAGAAGGGGCCAGATAAGGGGCCTTCTTTGAAAACAAAGACTCTTAGTTTGACATGATGCCTTTGCCTCCAGAAGGAAAAAGAACTTAATTGTCTAATAACAGATGAGCTTTTGGTCTAAGGGCCTTCATTTGTTTCTTTATACTTCATGCACTCATCCACTTGTTCATTTATTTTTTATGCATTCATCGGCTCACTCATTCATTTGCTACTTGAGCAGCTACTCTGTGCCAGTGCTCACTGGTGATCAGGACACGAATATGATAGGACTCCTGACCTCAACGGACTCACAGTGCAGGAGATATGGAGTAGAAGTGACCATTGCAGGTGAGCACGTCAATGCAACAAACATCATTAAATGTCTATTAACTGCTAATGCATACTACTGAGTGATTGCTGTTATTAATCTAGTTAAACTCTTAGAACTCATTGAATTTGGTTTTCATATTGCCTCTTCCAAAGAGGAGAAGACTAAAGATTGAATAGGGCAAAGGATTCACTCAAGATCATATAGTCAGTAATGAAGCCAGGATTTGAACTCAGATCTCCTTCACAACAGGGGTTACTACCCCAGCCCTCAATGACAACTATGTTTAGGTACTGGCTACGTGCTAAGATTACAAAGGGGCATGAGATATGATTTCAGCCAAGGTATCTGAGGAACTCAAAGTCAATGGCTCACATGGATACATTAAGAGACAATGACAATCCATTGCAATCATAGCAAAGACAGGGAGAAAGGCACCCAGAGGGATTATTACCTTGTTTGGGGCAAGGAAGGCTTTCCAGAGGGGGTGTGTAATCACCTAGAATAGTGGACAATCCTCAGCTCAGTGATAGCTATCTGCTGGAGCACTGCTTGTAACAGCAACACATGCAAACGTTCTCATGTAATCTAATTCACATCCTCTGTTAAGGCTTTTGCATAAATGTCTCTAATCCTCCAAAAAAAAGTTATATGACTTTCTTTTTACTTTACATTACTTTCTTTTTATAGATAACAACATAGAGAATCAGATATGCAAAAATTGCTCAGGGAACCCCGGGAAGTGTCCAGGTGGTAGCTATGCCCAGATCTGACTCTCAACATCAGGCCACATTTTTTTGTGGCAGGGGTGGTGTGTGTGTGTGTGTGCTGATGGATGATTTCTCCAAGGACAGGCTGAGTCTCTTCCTTGGGATCTCTCAGACCTGGACCCAAGGAAGAAGGAACTAGGTGGAACCTAGACCCACAAGCCACTGGGCAGTTCCCTTCTTGTGGGAAACTTGTGGAAGTCCCACAACTCCCTGGAAGCTGCTTAACATGAACTCATTGGGTTATCTCTAGTTTATTTGTCTTTCTGAGTAAGGGGAAGGTGGTGAAGGAGCAAACAGTGTGATAGTGGCAAGAATTTCAGAGCACAGAGGCACCCTAGGGAATGTGCACGTGTCAGAGAGGCAGTTCTACAGGGGGAAGCCTGGAGGGCAGGAATATCCCAGAGCGCGGAGGGATGTGGGGTATTCACCGCACCCCATGGTGGGAGGTTTGGGAAAGTGGGATAAACCTGGCAATACATACACTATTTTTTTCCTCAAGTTAGGTTCAATGATCCCTCTTGTCAGACGAGAACACTAAGACTCAGGGGCAAGAAAACTTATTAAAAAAATCCCACAGGTAGAAAGAGAAGGAACTCAGGTTCCAACTGTACCCACCTCTCTCTACACTGTAGCCTGAGCTTCTTACTTCCTGCTTCTCTTAGGCTTTTGTAACTGTTGAAAATAGCTCATGGAAAAGTTGTCAAAACCATCAGTGGTTCTTGGACTCTGAGGGCACAGCTGCATGCTATTCAGGCAGCCTAGATATTTTCCAAGCAAAACTTCCAATGTGTTAAGTTCATGACTATTTTGGAATCAGAAAAACAGGAATTCCCTTTAAAAGAAACTACCACTGATTTTCATAAATTCCTTCTACAGGACAGAGTCATTCATATTTCTTAAACGTTCCTAGAGCAGCCGTGTCGTGCCTGGCTTCCACATACCAGCCCTGAGCTTGCTTCCAGAAACACAAGGGCCTCAGGAAGCCGACAGGGGTGATGGGGAAGATGTCCTGTTACAAGAGGCATAATGGGGCCTGGGGACACCAAGGCAGGGGTGCTCTGCCAATGTCACTCAGAGCAGAAGTCCAGAAAGTCTCCCTGAGAACACAAAGCATGAAGCACAGTTGGGATGTTGGGGAAGGGCTGCCCAGGGAGTAGGAAGAGGGGTGACTCCCTCAGGACAGTAGCACTTGGTGGGCCTGGACAAGGAGGTAGATTAGACACGTGGGCTATGGGGGGACATTCAGGCAACCTGCTACGTGTTTTAAGCTAGGGAGCTCAGATTTTTTTTCCTCCGGAGCTATTAAGCATGGAGATGGTGTGGCCAGAATAGCTAATAAATTCACAAAAACCAAGGCAGCAAATGGAGCATGTTTCTTCACATATCTCAACCTGTTAGGGACAAGTGAGGCAATTCAGGCACAAATTGAATTGTAGGGAACAGTGTCATGGGGGCTGGGCCGAATTGAAACGCCAAGAGCAGGCCAGCGTCTTAGTGACAAGGGAGCATGATGAGATGCAGAGGCCTTAGGGAGAAAAATTGCTTTTTCCCTGAGCAGCGCCACACTGACTACGGTCCCCAGACTAGGGTTTTTGAAAAGGGACCTGCATTTGGTTATGCTTTTCCATTACAACTGACATGCACGGGGTTTCAGAAGTCCTATTTAGGTGGAGGATGGTGGTTTTAGGATACTGGCAGAGTGGGTTAGAGAAATGGACATAGATCAGAGAGAAGTTTTGCTAGGGAAAAAGGGAGGAGGGTGCATGGAAGGGTGAGAATGGACCCAAAAGACTCCCAGCTTGGAGAATACAGACTCTCAAGCTTGGAGGGGACTTCAAGAGCTCCCCTGTCCAGCTCCGCACTCACTGTCTAAATCGCCCTGGCTGTCTTTCTGACAAGTGGTGTGCAGGGGTTTGCTCGCACGGCTCCACTGGAGGTGGGCACACTCTCTGAGGGGCCAGCAGTTCCACCCTTGAACAGCTCTGACGGTCAGGAAGGTCACTCTCACTTTGAGCTGGAATTGGCTTTCTTATAGTGCCACCCACTGGTCTCAGTTCCAGGATTTGGCTAACACAGAACAATATAATCCCTCTTCCACACAGCGTGCTTTGGAGTCCCATCTCACATTTATGGATTCTTTTCTCCAGGCCACACATTTCTGGGTCCTTTAGCTGCTTCTCATGAGACAGCGTTTCAAGTGCCTTTATTAATCTTACCTTGCAACAAGCAAGCATGTCTTTATGTCTCCCAGAGTGTGGGGTCCAGAACTGATATCAATGTCCCAGGCAGAATCATTTTAGCCTCACAATAGCTCTACCAGGGACAGAGCTGGGATTCTTGAAGGCCTGGATGATGTCAAAGCCTATTCTCTTTCCACACATTGTTGACATGAATGAGATCAATAGTGGCTAAGCACTCTTTTACATCAGCTATAGCAAAGTCATATATATGCACCCCCCTGCTCAAGAGCCTTCATTGGCTCCCCAGTGCTGCCTGAATTGTGCATAGAGGTTGCTTTCTGAGTGCCAGTTGGAGGTCTTAAATATGAGTTCTGGGCCTGGCAGTGGGTTGGGGCAATAGCACAAAACTGAGGATTTTCCTTCCTGTCTCAGATTCCCAGGAGTCCCACGAGCCCCTAGGGCCGAGACGCATTGGACCTTGCTCTCCTTAATGCAGTATGCCTCCTGGGCTCTCTGCAAGCACACTGCACACGGCCTTTTCCATATGCTCTTCCCATTGGCTGAACTTACACACCCCATCGGCCCGGGCCAGCCCGTCTCCTGTCATCCCCTTGAAACTTCTCAACCAATTTAAAATTGGATGGGCAGCTCTTTTCCTAGGGAAAAAAAAGACACTGTCCTCTACTTGACCAGGTATAATAAAGCCTCGGCTGGAGATCTTTGCCATGGAACACCTGAGACCTCAAGTCCCTTGTACAGAGTGATTTGCACGATTCAACTCACTCCCACTCATGAGAGCAGCTCTTGATCCAGACTGGCACACCTTCCTCAGCCCTACCATTTCTGCCTTATGCCCCTGCCCTCTGGCCCACTGAGGAGTCCCCAGCATGCAGTCCCCAGCAGAGCCATACACATGGTGACATTCATTCCAGGAGAGGGGTTCCCTTCCGCAGGTTGCCGACACAATCTCAGCGTGATACAGGTCACAGAAACCTGGCAGCAGAGAAGAGATGTACTTACACTTACAGGTTGACTTTTTGGCACATCATAAACACCTTCCTTCTTTTGGCTGGTGGGAACCTATGGAAAAATCAAATTCAGCACCGTCAAAACACTCTGGTACGCCGCTTTTAAAGAACAAACCAACCAGACTTCAACTCCAAGCTGGCTAAGGGTACGTGAGACTGGATCCCGGGACAAGTCCATGGGGACCTGCACTAACTGTGAAAGCATCTGGCCAGGCTCCTTCCCTTAGGACAATTGGATGAGCAGAGAGGTCGGGCATCACTTAATAAACGTTTACACGGGCTCTCTGTCATTGAGCTCCTCACAGAATCACAGAACAGAAAGCTGCAGAGACTTCAGGGATTGTGTGGTGAAAAAAATAATCCTCATTTCACTAAAGACAAAAATGAAGCCCAGGGAGGTGCCATGCTTTGCCCAAAGTGATTAAAACCAGTTTGTAGCTGAGCTTAAACTGCTCAATACTAAGTCTGAGATTCAGGCTATTTAAAATATAGCAAATATCAAGAACCTAGTACAAAGCACGGCTTCTGTTGGGGTCATGTATAAGCCATCTGATAATTACCACAGGTTTTCATCCAAGAATCGGGTCCACAGTGGCATGGAAAGCATGGGGCTAGGCTCCAGAAGGTCTTGGTTGCTTTTAACATTTATCTGCAGCTTCCTCCCTTCCCTTACTCATCCACCTGGTCTTCCTGGGCCACGTGCTAACTGTAACACCCTGAGCAGGTCACCCAGCTCCTCCAAGCTTCACTAGTATCAGCTCTGCCTCTTACTTAGGTTATGGTGAGAATCAGTTGAGAAAATGGATATTAGATAAACAAAAACTATTAGGTACAATACAGTAATGTGCTCGAATAATAACTTTTTAGTCACTGATACATTATATAAATATGCATATGAACATATTTTATGATACTAACCATAGTGGATACATTGAATACTTTTCTAATGAGTCAACCAATGGCTTTTTGCACTGAAATATTCTAGATTGGAAGCACTGCTTAGTTGTTCCTTCCCCAGCAACTGTCACAGCTTAGCTCACACCTCCATTGCAGGGACCAGCCAGTAGTTGTTTTACAACAGTCTGATGACATGTCTTTCTTTTCATCAGATTGGGAGCTCCTTAAGAGCAGGCATAGTGCCTAGCACCCTGTAGGCACTGAGTAAATGTCTGCTAGGTAAATGTACCATAGAGGAATGTTGGGAATAATAAAGAAAAAGTGCATGCTAGGTTTGGAGCAGCTAACCATACTCTTCTTCTGTGAAAAGCAAGAATTTGAGCATATCCTTTGATATGTCATTTTCATTCTCATTTAACTTTAAATCCTTATAATAATCCTAAGAAGTTGTTCCTGGCTCTCCATTTTAAATAGTAGAAAGTGAGGCTCAGAGATGTCAGGGACTTTGCCCAGAGTTTCAAAGCTGGTAAGTGATCAGGTTCAAACTTCATTCTTTCTGGCTACCAAACAAGACATTTATCATTGACAGCATAAGCTAACCTGGACCGGGTACTTTCTATGTGCCAGGCTTTGTTCTAAACAATTGTGTCTTACATACATTCTCATGCAATCCCCAGGACAGCCCTAATAGGTAAGAACTACAATTGTTCTCATGTTGCAGAAGAGAAAAATGAAGCTTGGAGAGGGTCCTGGAGTGAGTAGGAAAGACACAAATTTGAGCCTGGGACAGTTTTCCATTTGACTGCTACACTATATAGAGAGCTGTTTCAGGTGTGCCTTTTTCTTTGACATCACATCCTATATTCCCAGAAGCTCAGGCACACTCTTGCAGAAAATAGGACTAGGAGTTGCTCTTGCAAGCCTCAGTATGCAGGTAGCCAGTGAAGAATGTCATTTCTTTGCTCCTGATTACCAAACTCCATCTAAAAGGAATCTGAGAATGCCTACAGAGTCCTTCGTAATGAGGGCCAATAAATTACCAGTCCTCACTTTTGTTTTTACTAGCTCACCCTTTACTGAGCAAAATGAAGAGCATTCTGTTCCCCGTAATTCACTGCTCACTACGGGCACTTAGCACAGTTGAACCGCAGCTGCCTCAATTATCCCCGCAAACGCAGGAGGAGCGCTGGAATGGATAAACCTAAACTGTGCGTAATTGAAAATGCTTTTCTACCGGGATCTCCCATGGGTGAGATATCAACCTGCCTGTTTGTCCGTTAAGATTTATCTCAGCTGGGACATCTTCTTGGCCGCCTTGCCCAACCCTCTAGGTCTGGTTTGGAGCCTTCCTCTGTATTCTAGTAACCTCCAATGCATCCTTTCATTAAAAAATATAAGTTACCAAGTACCTATTATGCACCGTGCGCCGTGCTTTTTCTGGGACAATGATGGCGAACGAGATGGATACGACCCCTGATTTAACAGAGCTCCTTGTCTTACTGGGGGAGATGGCAAAGTAATCAGCCTTCTTAAACAGAGTTGAAATGTGCTTTGTCTTATCGTGGGAGTGATCGCACCACATTTAGGTCTGTAGTCCCACAGCTCTAAGTTTGCTAAGGGCAGGGTGGGTATTTTATTATCATTGTGCACCCATCTGTAAATACTGGTGAAACAAAAAAATGTCTAGTTATCAAACATTCACTGCATGAGTGGAAAGGTCTGTGGTCCTGATGCTCATCTCTGCCTAGCTGGTTCACTCCATCTAAACAGACTATTTCAGTAACACAATGTTGGAAAGAGAGAAAAGTTTCTGAAAGGAACTGGTTCCTAATCCTGGCTCTGCCACAGGCTGTGACTGAGAGAGATCACTTTACTCTCTGAACCTCAGTTTCCTCATCTGGATGTCCTGAGCATCTAGGGGGTTGTCTATAAAGTCCTGAGGTTGGGGACCATGCCACTGTCACTACTACATTCCCGTGTGCAGGGCCCATGTGAGGTGCTCTACAAATATTTAATAATTACTTTTTGAATGAGCATGCTAATAGATGCTAAATTACTCTAAAAGCTATACATTCAGTACTGTACATACAGAAGACACTTCTATTTCAGCACCACGCTAATTAATAGTGTGGAGAGGCAGTTCAAGGGTGTGTTGGGTGACACAGTTCTAGTGACTTATCATTTTAAACTGATACTTGACACATGTAGAGTGCTTAACAATGATTTTAGAATGAAGTTGGAAAAGGCCCACTTAGAAAGCCAAAATCTTGTTTAGGTAAGAAGCTTGTTAAGGTATTAATACTAGATTTCGAGTCAGAGGTTCTGATCTCTGACTCAGCACTTCAATTTAGGGAACTTGATTTTCTTATGTTTAAAATAACAAGACATTGTAGCTGTTCTTCCTATCTCACCGAATTACTGGAAGGGTCACACTTAAGTGATGTATAAAAACACTTTATACTGTAGGCTCTGTGTTGTTTTAAAAAGACAGCCGATCACTTTTTCTGAGGCATGCAAAGCGAAAGCTAATTATTATTATTAATGCTGTTGGGAAAGTGAGACTACTGATCCTCTAAAAGAGGTTAGGTTTACTCAAGAGGCTCTGCTGAGTTAGAAATAGGAAAGTGAAGTGAGCTTGACGATTTCTTAGGCTCTCTAACAAGATGGGGTAGGCAAGTTATATTCGCTTCAGTTAAAACGTCATCATAAGACATCTCAGATGGCATCTGAAATTGATGACACAAGGAAGTAAAGGAAACTCACGTTTACACAGAACCTACTATGGACCAACTGCTCTCCTAGACGCTTCACGTTTTCACAGCACTTCTAGGAGCAGAGAATAGATTATCCTCATTTCATTGCCCAGGACACTGAGATACAAAAATTGTGTACTTCACCAGGTCTATTTGCCTCATTCCAGAAAACAAGGCAGGGAATAAAAGCTGATACCACCCCGGGCCAAGCCGAAGTATAACAAACATTGCAAACCACTCAGGAGAAATAGCCATGGAACACGTGTAGGCCCTTAAAAACAAAAAAGGAAAAAAAAAAAAAAAAAAAAAGAATGAGGCTCCTAATAGCAGCTCCTTAAAAGCCCAGCCTTATCTTTGGGCCCAAGAGCTTATCTCTTATTAAGTAAATTGAGCCCCAGCAGACTGCCAATGCAGGGGAAGAAAATGACCAGAGAGGCCTTTCCAATGGCAGCCAATAAAATATTCATTCCCTTAAATGGCAGCTTCCTGTTAATGATGGACAGATGGGAAGATCCTGAGGTCAGACCTGTTAAAACGGAGTGTGATTTGTAGATAGCGATTTGAAACGGGCACAGAATCTAATTGCGACACTCAGCATCGGGGAACTCTGAGCCGAGAAGAGCCTCAGGATTTACTTATTTATTTACAGAGGTAGGGTTCTACTTCTTGCTAGCTCTGTGACCCTGGGCAAGATAACCTTATCTCCGAGAGCCTCACTCTCCTTATCTGTAAGGTGGGAATAATGATTCAAGCCACATGGGGCTGCTGTGAGAGATAGTAAGATATTGCATGCAAACCCCATTCACAGAGCCAGCCCGCAACCAGCGCATGCGCACACATGCATGCACGCACACGCCCCCGTTTCGGAGTCTCGTTGCCCCAGAAAGTAAGCCCGTGTGCTTCTCTAAAGAATCAAGAGTCCTGTGCTGAGGCATTAGTTGCAAAGAGCTGAAAGGAGCCTCGCCTGAGAGATTCTTGAGTCTTACTTGCTCACTTTACAAATAAGGCCCAGAGAGGAAAAGGAAGTTGGTTGAGTTAATGGCTGAGCTGGTACTTGAGCTATGACACTGAATCCACACAGCCAGACTCCACGTTCTGGGACTCGGGATGACGCCTCTTCTTTACATTCTACACATGAGCTTGTTTCATTCTCACGACAGGTACGTTAGGAAGAAATTATTCCCCCATTTTATCACTGGGGAAACTGAGTCTCAGAGAGGGCAACTGCTTTGCCCACTATCACACAGCTTGGTGAGGGAGCCAGAACTACAACCCAGCTCTCCACCAGCCTAAACTAGTTCTTTCTAGTGCACTAGGATGCCTCCCTTCCCCCTCCCCTCCCTCTCCCCCACTGCAGGCCCACAGGGCTCAAAGGGAGCTCTGCCAACTTTAGCTAAGTCTGGATTCAGAAACTTCTAATACTGCAAAGCTTCCTTTCATTTAAAAGGTGCTTTCTCTTCCTAGGATGACTGGTTAATGGTTCCTTTGGCCTCGTATTCAGACACAGCAAGGTTGTACATACTTTTAAAATCTGACACTGGGGACAAAAGCAACTTTTCTTTTTAAAGATACTTTGTAAGCGATGACTTTAAACAAAGCCTCAAAGCACAACCTCACTTTTGAATCGAATCCAGATGGATCCGGTGGAGAGAAATACTTAGATTATTATTCCACAAGGCTGGTTTAAACCAAGTTATTGATAAAACTAATGTTATATTTTGGTCATTTAGCATTCTATGCATTTGATAGAATTTGAAACTATGTTTTACTTTTATTACACAAGTAATACATGCCCAAGGCAGGATAACAGACCACACAACGAAAAAAAATTAAGAAAATTAAAATCACGTATTAAATACATTCAATTTTTTCCTTCTCTCATAATGTTTACATTTCAGATTAGGACTAAAATTCTAATGAGAGAAAAACTGCAGGTCGCTATATTTGTGTGATGGGCTACTATGTTGCAATTACTCAATGCTTTGATGGGAAACCATGGTAGAAGCTGCCTGAGCCTGTGTTTGAATTTTGGCTCTAAATAGTTGTACAACCCTGAGGAAGTTACTCAACTCCTCTGAGTCTCAGTTTTCCCTTGTAAAAATGGGATTAAAATACTTACTGTGTAGCATATTTGTGAGAATTAAATGAGTTAAAAAGGATGTTCAGTATTCTTCACATGGACATTTAAGAAAATTAATTTACTTTTCCTTTAGGAGGGGCAAAACCTTTAGCTGTACTTTCTTTTATTGTTAATATTCCTCCCAATGTTGTTTTAAAATAGCATTTTTGGATCTCTACTTTATTTTTAGTAATGGAGTTGGGTTTTTAAAGAAATGTGATGAGCACATTCTTTTGAGGAACAAAGGACCCTATTGTATGCTGGACAATAACTTTCCAATGTATTACTTTACAATGGAATGTTTGATTTTTGCTTCTACTTATAAAGAGTTAAGATCCATTCAAAAGGAAAATACGGTCTCCAACTGTCCATTAAACATTTCAACAACCAGGTATGGAAACCACTGGTAAATTACAGGGGAACTAGAAGCCAATTCCCTGGAAGGTATTTTAACAAGCCAGGAATGACCAAAGCCCCCTTGGTTCTTCAGCCCCATCAGTGCCTTTGTGCATTTACCGGTAGTGGTGCAGTGGGAAGAGAGGCAAGCAATTTTATACCTGATAAATGTTTTCTTCCGTTTCGGGATCACGGATTGGCTCGTGTCCAGCCTCAAACACAATGTACTATTGCAGGTGCGGCCAGAAAGGAAAGGTCAGAGGTGAAAAAGAAAGAGAGAAAAAAAAGCATTTGGAATTTAAGATACCAATCACAGTGAGCATTTAAGAAACAGGCACAAGAGAAAATGCCTTTAAAGACACAACTGGATTACTGAAATACAAACGTGCCTTGCACATTCTTGCCTTTTCTAAGGAAAACTGCAAAGGTGTGTTGGTCAGTCCTTTAGCAGTGATTGCATCGGGCCCCTGCAGATCTTTCTGGAGATATAAACTCTTCATTCAATGGCCTTTTGTCTCAATAATGTCTGAATCTGCTGGTATTACTGAGTGAGAGTGCTATCTCATGGGAGTACCTGGGATCCCAAACTTTGTCAACTGTGGGTTATAGTTGAGTTCCTCCCTTTGCTCCAGAAAGCTCAAGATCCTACACCAACTCTGAAGCTCTCAGAAGCCCCCAAAATCCTCATTCCATAACTACCACCTTATTTTACATTCTCACTTTTACATACTGAAAATCAATTTTTCCATGTGCATGTTTTAGACGTGAAAGGTCTGGGACATTTCAAAAAGGATACTTTTTTCTGCAAGCCAGTTAGCCAGGGGCTGAAGCTCATATTATTAAATATAAACAAATCCTCACCCCTTAGCATTCTAAAGCAAGGCATGTCATTAAGCGCATCTTTGACTCATGTTTGCCATGTACGCTAGATATTTCTTCTACTTCAAGTTATCTATATTATTTTACTTTCAACATAGCAGTACCAGCATTCTGTGTGAAAATATGCATTAATATAAAATGCATATCTGACACATATATATTAATAATACTTATGCATCCTGGTTAGAAATATAAGTTCCAGGTTTTCTTTTGTGTTTAAGAAGTCAGTTGTTTTGGGCTTCCTTCTCTCCTTGGGAATAAGTAGAGGGAAGGGAGAGGCCATCTCTTCCCTTTTTTCTACATCTCTGAACAGAGTGCATACTTGAACCCAAGAGAGGTCGTCTCTTTAGCCACCCCTGGGCTGCAGACTTTGAAGAAGAGTCCAGAGAAAGCTCCAGGCAGAGATGTCTCTGGGATCATTCCTGCCTTCCTCACAACAGCCCCTATGGCACAATCCAGGTAATCTAAGGGTCAAGCTGTCCCACTGGGGGTCAGAGAGACTTCTCATAGCCTTTCTCAAGCTTACAAACTATCCTTTGGGTTTGTGCTCAAATGTTACCCAAATGTCAGTCCCCACCTCTGGCTCTTAACTCGTAGAAGCCAACCTCATTATTCATACTGTCTCTAATGAACTCAGAATATTCAAGAGACTCTTGAAAACATTCAGCTCTCGGATCAAACGTATACAGATTGTGGAGGGGGCTGCGGCAGGGGCAGGAAGGGAGACGCGGATCTGTGAATCCCATGCTGCCAACGCTGGCCAAACTTCTGTGAGTCTTTATGGAAATTCGCTGCTGGAGAGGCTGGCCGCCCTCGCCCTCGGAAATAATCCTGGTCCCTCTCTGGGCTCTGCAGTTAGTGGATTCTCCCGGTTTCTGACAAAATGGCTGTGCCACAGGCCTCGCCACGCCTGAACCTAAAACCCGGGCTAGTTTCAGAAATTACCTGGTACACAGGATCTTCAACATCCTCTTCCAAAATTGTCTATCGCAGAGTGAGGGGAGGGAGGGTGAAAAGCAGAGGACATAAAGGAAGAGATGTGAGACTGTATTCAGAAATTACAGGACAGGCAAGAAACCAGCCCTGGGCAGAAGAGGCTGGTGAGTCATTAAGGTAGAAAACACAGAAAAGCCAAAACCCTTGTAGCTACCCCTCCCCCTACCCACACTGTTAGCAACAGCAAAAGCAATTGTATATATCTTTAGTCCTCCTCCCCTGAAATCTTCCTCTGAATTAAAGATTTCACTTTCTTTAACATGTCAAGAGTTTCAGAGAATAAGGGATCATTTCTAATGGCTGGCTCTGGGCGCCTGTAATTTACACAGCAACCTTTCATCTTTGTTTATTTCTACTTGGCGGCAGGAAGAGAAGCCCCGACTGTCAGTTTTCACATCTGCTTATTTGAAGCCCCCAATCTTCTCCGGTATGAGGATAAATTCACAGGTATACCTGGTACACGGCTTGTTCACACTGCTTATCCTTTTGTGCCTTTTTTTCTAATTCTTCTCTTTGCTTCAATTCATAAATGAGTTGAAAGAGATCTCTCAAGTCCAGAATAACAGGTTCAGCCTGGAGTGAAAGGTGACAACAAGCATTAATAAGGGAATAGTGCTGAGACACAAACGGCCGGTTTTTGTTTTTGCGGCTACAACCCGCAGCCCTTCCTTTTTCTATTAAACTGAAAGCGTTCCATTCTTAATTAATTCCACCTTGTTTATATTGGTTTAGCAAATTGCATCTAGGCTAAAGTTCATTTCTCCAACTAATTATATTTGCAAATTCATAATAATCATAAGCATAAAAGGCATTGCTTTTATTTATTAGTGATTTCGAATACAATAAAATTAGGGCAGGCCTTATGCAAAACAGCTATTTGTTTCCTCTTATTTTCTTTTTAAATGAGGCTATGAGCACGAGGAAACTTATTTGTACACTGTGCCTCCATCCAGCTTAATCAGAAAGGAAAATAATTAGTCATTAGGAAGTACCCATTAGAAAAAGAAACAAAAAACTGGATGGGTAATAAGAGCATGTTTCCTTGCTCCAAGGCTGTTTTTCTTCTCTAGATGGGAACCTGAGCCACAGCTTGGTCATACGTCAGAGGGGGCCTTCGAAGACCAACAGAGCCACTGTGCTGCCCCCACCACTACCAGTAAAGGTGCCTCCCCCTTCCATAGGGCTACTTACTGCCTGGGCTGTTTTTATGGCCACGAATCTGTGATTCCCTTCCTTCCCACACACGTATCCAAAGGCCCGGTGATCTGTGATGTCCTTTGCAATGTAGGAGATTTCGTGAACAGCATGATGGTGCTGAAGGGCCTATCGGAGACAAAAGGAAGACATATTTCAGGGGACTTTCCCTTCAAGCTGTTGATCCATAAGAGATGTGTTTCAGCTATGTGTGAACAGGCCCGAAGGGCTTTGGAAAAGCTGCTGGGTCCAGATGGTGCCCCTGAGAAATGGAGGCTTCCCTCCATGGTCTTGATGCCGTGACCACAGCGAAACACAGGACTGTTCACATGTGGAATGAGCATCTGTGGCGGTAGCTGCATTCAGCCTGCTGGAGCTAGTCAGTCGAAATCAGTGGGTAGGCTTCTGTTCAATTTTTTTTTTTCCACGACAGGACTTAGTCCAACTTTTGGCTTGATATTTAATACGTTTACATACCCAGGGCTTCTATGTGCTGTGGTGAAGGGTGTACACTGCAGAGTTCCAGGGGGTGTCATTAACATTCATAGAACCATGGAGTTACATAGTGACAACACTTTTCCAGCAGACGGTAACAGAGTGTGTTGGGGAATGAATGCCTCTCTCTGTTTTGCCCGAAGTCACCATTTGGGGTAGAGGTGGGGCCTCACATATCTCTGAGGCTTTTCATGGGTCGGTCCCTCTGTCTTCAATGTCACCTCTTTCATCCACTTGTCCAAATCCTATTTCTCTTTCCATGGCCATTTGAAATAGCACCACCTCTGTGAAACGTCCCCTGAACAAGCCTTGCCTTCCCTCTCTCCCTGCAGAAATAATTCCTCCCACTTTTATGTTTTCACAGAACGTTAGTCTCCAGTGGTACTGAAACTCCCGATGCATTCCTCACATCGCGCTCCCTGAGCTTCCCCATTTTGTGGGCCTTCCCTCTGCGATACATTTGCATGACTTCTTGTCTGTCTTTTCCACCAGGCTCTGTCTTCGTCATCTCTGTCATCCTAGCGCCTTGCACTGTGCCTGGCCCACAACTGTTGAACTATAGTAAATTGAGATTGATGGTCAGCAATTTGAAAGCCTTTTAAAATTGACCTTTTTGCCTTTATTATCTGAGCTTCAATAAATAATGTTCACCATCCTATTAGGTGATAGTGATCTTTATGGTTATTTTCCTATACTAAACCTACTTAAAGCAAATCCTCATACAACAGTACTCTGTAAAGGCACATATATGCATCTGGGTGTTTATGGTATGCTCAAAGTCCATATTAAGGGCCTTTTCGTTATACCGGGTATCAGGAGGTTTGAATTCTAGCCACTGTGTAAACACAAGGCACCTACTTTACCTACCTCTCTGTACCTAAATTCATTCCTCTAATAAATGGGAGGCAGTATTAGATCAATGGCTCTTAACCCAAAGCCCGGGATCTATCGGGGTCGTTAAAGGTAATAAAAAGAAGCTTTAAGCAATTTTCAAAATCTCAAAAAGCTAAACAGAAATCTATAATTATTCCTCATAAGTCTGCATATTTATTATGCTTGCAAATGAAAATGGTAAGTTTACTGGGAATTATATCAGGTTAGTGTTTTTATATTCCTTAGCTCATATTTGAGTATATTCTCTTATTGACAATGAGTTATAGTTTAAATAGTACAAATACGAAAATGAATGATTATAAATACAGTTTATTTGGTGGACAAAAATCTTCTCCATGACTGAGTCCATGGAGAGGAAGAAATGTAACACAGGGGAAGTTGGTTATGAAAACATTGGGAACCACTGGAGTAGATATTCTCTAAGCTCTTCTTCCGTCCCCCGTATCTTTTAAGCCATTAGGATCTCCTACTACAAAACAGCCTCCAGGAACAGTGGGCCTCTAGCTTTCATGACGGTCATCTCCCCAGTTCTAGACCACTGACTTTCCAAAATATCCATTCCTCAGCCCACTGCAATCTTTCCAGGCTTCTGACCTTAGGAACCATTTGCTGCAGTAAAACATTCTGCCTTTCCTTAACCCTCTAGGGTCTGACCATGTGCTAACCTCTCAGCTTACTCTTAGAACTCTTCCTTCGCCTTCACACCCTGTCCAGGTTGTCCACTGGGCCAGTCATCCTGGGCACCATGCTTGCAGGGTGGTATCATTGCCCAGTCATCCTGGTCCCTCAAGTGGCAAAAAGACGACTGTATAATTCTAATGGATTTGACACAAATAAATTTGGTGAAGAAGGAAGTGTTTGTTAGTAAAATAATCAGAACCTACTCATTTTTGTTTTATTAGGAGGACATATTTAGCTAGCAGAGGAAAATTGCTCAAAGAGCAGTAGCTTTTTCATGGTGTTAATGATGTAAAATTGATGAGATTTATATTCACACAACACGAGGACATTGATTTATAGGCTTTTGTGCGCTAAAATGGTGTGCAGCAAGGGGAAAATGGGAGACAAAGACGTTCTTCCCCTTCTCTCCCTTTCCTGAAAATATTTCTCTCTCTGCATAATGTGGAGAATGTCATCCACGTCTCCTATTAAATCAAAGTTTGACGACAGTGCCTTATTGATTGCCAAGTAGAATATTGCTCTAAAATTAAACTGCGATTAGAAGTCTTCCTGGTGGAATTAGATTTGGAGATGATTGTGCAATGGTAAAATATCACCTACCATGCAAGACAGCAGATGGAGATGTTTTAATTTATCTGGGAATCCTCATTAAGTGTTTTAAAATCAAAACATTTTTAACGCCTGATGATACCTAACATTGCCTCGGAAAGTGTAGCTGTGTGTGTGCGCATGAAGTGCTTAAAGATATTTGTAACATTATCCTTTTCCACAGTTAGTTTTATGACATGTTAAAAAGGATTGCTCTGAAAGTAGCTCATTCGTTTGGAAACTAACAGTCATTGAGGGGATATGTCTCCACTTTTTCTGAGCTCAACCATGAAGACATAATATAGATGCTTAGAAATACAAATACATTAGAATTCTGCTAATCCCACAGTTGTATTATCACATTCATTTTAGCAACCTGGAGCACCATGCAAATACTTGTTCACTGAGCCTCAAAATTGCCAATGTCTTCAAGTAGATTTTATCAGCACAACCCAAGACAGTTGGAGCCAAGAGGGACCTTAAACATCACATAGTGCAACTCTGAGTTCGTTTACGAAAGGACTGAGGCCAGAGACTGTACTGGCAGGACCAGTACTAAACCCAGGCCTTGTCTTTCCTACTAAGGATGACAAAGCATTGAAGAAAGGAAACAAGATTATGTAGAATCAAGGTCTCCTTTCCTTAGACTTCTGGCTCCCCAGCCCAACAACAAAGATGACCCCCCGATGAGCTGAGGAAGGCAAGAAAAGGGTAAGAGACAGAGCTGAGCATGTTCTGAATTCTGACAAGTACCCGAGGTCAGGGAGAGTTGTAAATCAGAAGGTTTGGGGTAAAGGCCAGCTACAGGGATTTCAAAGAAAAAGGTCAAGGCAGCACAACCTGGATGTTTACTCTCAGGAACTGGCTGTGTTGGTGTCTGTTGATCAGTCAAGGCCAGAAGGATGAGGCGAGGCCCTTGGTCACGGAGGTAGGACCACTGCATCCTGGGAATGTTTCTGTGGCATCACAGGTTGTTCTGGAGGCGGCAGTGAGAGCAACCAGAGAATACTGGGCTAGCGTGGGAGGAGGGGGAGGGGGAAAGGCAAATGCTGGTCACCCCTCTTCCACATTTCCTTTGGAAAACAGTTATTGTCTTGGTGAAACTTAGTCTAGATATTAAAGTACTGCCAACATCAAAGCAGGTATTTTGTCTTAAAAGTAGAGCCTTCAGGAACCCCCCATCCCTCTGCCATAGCTTCATTTACTTCATTTATTCCTCCCATTCTGAACTCTTCATTGTGGATAAAAGTTGTCAATAAGAAATTCCAAGGACAAATCAGGCATCAAAGTCCTCAGTCCAGTCTGACCTTCCTCCCACGAGTAAAGTTCAGGTAACCCGTGCTGCAAATCACCTGAAGAGCTCATCCCTCCCCCTTTGGGTTTGACCCTTTCCCACCTGTGTGCCATTGCTCACATGGCTTTCTCTGCGGACACCCTGACCTGCACTTTGTTAACTCTCAAGTCATAGCTCCAACATCTTGCCCATCCAAGGAAGCTTCCCTGACACCCCACTTCCCTTAGTAACAATTCCCACCCCCAGATCCCACTGCATCATATCTGTCTTTCTATATAGGATGCTTTGCACTTCTTAATTTTGTTCCACACTTATCCATTCATCCAGTTATTCACAGCACATATGTTTACTGAGTGCCTATTATGCTGCAGGTCTCCTGCTATGTGCTACTGCTACACAGATGATTAAAACACAGTCCCTTCCTCAAGGAGCTCACAATCTCATAAAACAGACACACAAACTAACAATCACGATATAATATGACAAGCTTTCTATTAAAGGTATGTACAGTGCATCACACAGGCTCGGGGCAGGAATGGGGGAAAGGCATCAGGGGAGACTTGACAAAGGAGGTGACCTTGAACTGAGTCTCAAAGGATAAATGGGAAGATCCCAGAAAATAAGGGGAAAGGAAATTCTAGGCAGAAAGAACTGAGTGTGCAAAGGCATACAGGTCTTGAGAACAGAACATTGTGGGGAACATCTGTGTACATGTTTTCTCTGCACTTTGGGAATGTTAGACCCTTCAGAGAAAGACCCATGTCTGGTTCTTCTTGATCCTACCCCAGCTCCTAATACTGTTCCTCTTGAACAGTAAGTGCTACATAATGTTTGAGGAAGACGGGGAGGGAGGAAGGAGTGGCGGAAAGGAGGAAGAAAGGACCGAGCCATCTACAGATATGTGCCGTACAAGGTGAGTGCTCAATAAATGTTCAATAAATAAATGAATCAGGTTAATTCACAACATTTCACAAAGGATTCATTCTGCAAACAGAGTTTCTTATCTGATCATCATTAAATCTCTTTTTTATTTGTATTTCCATGAGCAATTTACCAATGTTTAAATGAAGTATCAAATTGTTTGGAGGGTTACCGTCTGACAGAATAAATTACAGAGAAGACTTAATTTGTAGTATGGTTCAATACAGCCAATTAAATACAGTATGGATTAGAAAGTCATCCGCTGCAGATTCTACCATTAGCTTTTTTAAAGAATAAATTCTACCCTATTTAGCTTTCATGTTATTATTGCGTGTCTCTCTCTGTGTGTATGTGTGTATGAAATTGTGTGCTTTCCTGAGGCAATATTAGTAACAGGAAAAATACCCACCAGGATTCAAGTGAGTTAACAAAAAACAAAACACAAAAGCAGATAAACAGATAGACACAGAACAAAAATAGATACATGAAAAATACACTACTTCACACCACCAGCAATTACAGTGGTTAAAACCTCACAAGACAAAGGGAGGCCCAGGCTCATTATAAAGGCCTTTCTCTATTCTAGCACATTTTTGGATGCAGTTGCTGCACTGCAGTGCCAACGAGGCTGGGAGGCAACTTCTGTACCAGCCCCCCAGGAACCCCATTATCAAATGCTAAACGAAGCAGGTCACCATGAATTGTTCCCTGGGTTGGTATCCTGAAATCTTCTAGAAGGTTTTACTCAAGGACAAGGTCAAATTTCCAAATAACCTAGTCCCCAGCTGAAGAGAAAGTGTGATAATAGAGGAAGGATATGGATTCTGGAGGCGGAGAGAATGCAATTCACATCTAAGCTCTGCATATCACTCTAACTTTCTGAGACTTCTTTTCTCTTTTCATATAACACGAATAATTATATGGAACCCAAAATGGAGATGCCATTTTTTCCCACCGGGATAAAAAAAAAAAAAATTAACACCCAGTGTTGACAGATATTTTCCTGGGCTACTGGTTTGTTACATGTAACATAGAAATAATAATAGTCTCTCTCTCATGGTGCTGTTATGAAGATTAATAAATTAGTATATGTAAAGTGCATGGAATAGTGCAAGGCACCTGGTAAGAGCTGGTAAGTGTCAGTCATTAGGAGTATTTTTGTTATTGGTGGACATGTGATTTGGTGCCATGTTTCTGGAGGGCTGATTGACTATATGTTTCACAGCCTTTAAGATATGCATAAAATGACCCTATGGTTCCTCTTAAATTATTTATCCAGAGATAATGTAACATGTGGGCAAAGGCTTGGATACAAAATATTCTCTACAGTGCTGTTAGAATAGTAAAAAGTTAGAAATGTCCAAAATGCTGAGCATTAGCTGCCTGGTTGAAGAAAATACATTTTGCCATAAGATGAAACAGTATGCAGTACTGAAAAATCATCTTGTAGAAGTATGCATGTTTTGCTATGAAAATATATTCACAACATGCTGCTGAGTGAAAAAAAGCATATTACAGAATACTATGTTCACTATGATCCTGTTTTTGAAAAAACTATGCATATCTGTATATATGTGTATAACAAAGGTTCCTTCAGCAGTGAAATTACTAGTGATTTTTAAAGTCTGACTTTTTGCTTACTTATGCTATTTTTTGCTACAATAAATATTTTATGTAATAAAGAAAACCACAAGATGCTTTTTCTTTCATATTTGACTTTAATAGCACTGGCTATTTATGCACATCCTTGAGCCCATTTGGTCTTCCTCATTCTCAGCCCCCATAACCAAG
>CM052444.1:69522825-69589529 GCA_028533085.1 Varecia variegata | reverse complement strand
AGAGAGGGAGCAATACTGGTCCCTGCCAGCTTTGCTCTATTTTTCAATGCAGAATAGGAAATGCTTTTGTTTTCCTATTACGGACAGATCTTGCTACTTAAATCAGATGCTTGGAGTGTAGTGCGGCGCCATGCAATTTATAGCTGCATCTATCCAATTATTTCTCATTTAATGCTGTGCAGCACTCCCCAAATATACCACCAAACCACTGAGGTGGTGGGCTGAGCTCTCTGAGTACAAGGATCAATTGTTTCTCTTACACTAATTGGCCCCGTGATTGTTAGGCTGTTGCCTTGGAAAATGAACTGTCAGTAAAAGAAATTAGCACACAATTTCCCTCTTTTTAAAAAATGGGCCAAATACCACCCTGTAGCCATCTCCTTCAACTCTCCTTAAGGTCTCAGAGGGCAAAATTGGTATGAATTAAATTCTTGCTCTCAATTCTACCATTTTCCCGTTAGAGATGAGAAAACTGAGGCTCAGAGGGGTTAAGCCACTGGTCCAGTTTTCAGTCAATGGTGAAGTTCAGCACTGAGGCCAAGCTTCATGCCCATTTTGCTACATCGGGTCATCTCCTCAGGGCTGTGATCATCAGGCTCTGCCCAGCTGAATGCCCTCCTGGCATCTATCTTCATCTCTGTGCCAGACTCGGAGACAACTGCACCCGTGGGAGGGCAGATGGAAGGAAGCTTGGCTAAGTCACTCGGTGTCTTCTGCATCAAATACTGTTTGCTGCTGGCCCAGCTCTCATTTGACCCCAGGACTCAATTCTAGTAATAGGGCATCTGCCTATCTGCGTCAGGCACCGTGCTGGGTGCCGGGGATACCAAGACAGAGCCAGCAAGACCCTTGCCTTGAGGAGCTCACACGCTGCAGTAGAGAAGGGAGGTGAGGTGCCTTCGGTAATGCTTTCAAAGAAACCCATTCCTTTTCTTCCTGGCGAAAAGCACAGTCTGTGATTATCCCTTCATTGCATGACTTCCTGGTTAACATCTGCCTCCTCCACTAGACTGTGGAGACAAAGCAAGTAGTCCTGTGCCGGGTTCTGGCTCCACCACTTCATCCCAGCACCTAGCACAAGTGTCCGACACCATGGGGTGGTAGTGATCAGTAATGACTTGTTGAGTGAATAAATGACCATTGTGCTCATGCAGTAATAAAGGTAAGAACAGGGCATGGATGGAGGCCTGAAGTGACTAGATTCGTAGGCACTGACTAGATAAAAATTAGTGACCGTGGGAGTGGTGGGAACCACGATGTTCTATCCAGAGGGATAACAAAGACTTGTGGGGCCATAAAACAGCGTGCTACATAGGGAACTGCAATCAGTATGGGATTATTAGACCATAAAATGCTAGGCAGAGAGCGGCAGTCTTTGAAGGTGACGACCTAGGCGGGGGCCATGGGATGCAGGATTTTGAAGGCCAGGTTAAAAACTGGGGTGGTTGAAACTGTCAGCTCCTTTCTCACTGACTCTGCTGTGAATCAGCGCTGCAGTGGAACCTTCCCGAGCAGGTTGGAGGGTGGGGAGCTGAGCAGCCTCTCCCCGCTGGGGGTGCCTGTGAGGATGGGAATCACATCCTAGGTCTCTAACAGCCGTGGGGACACTCAGCTAAAGTGTCAGGGAGGGTGGTTCACAGGCAAACAGATGGTTACAGGTGAACTTGGATTTCCCTGCTGGAACAGGGAGTCCAAGGGCCCTGGCCAGGCTGCAGTTGCACTTTGGCAGCTGCTCTTTTGCCCTGGGTTAAAAAAGCAGCAGAGTGTCTGGTCTGGGGACAGTCTGGCAAAATATTTATGAACTGAGGATGAATCCTGCCTTCCCTCACTGCCTAACCCCTGCTTCCTGGCCCGCGATATGTGACCACAAAAGTTCATTCAAAGTTCTTTAGCAACAGATGATAGAGGTCCCTCGTATGGAAAAATCTGAATGGGGTGATGGTAGAGGCAGGGGTGATGGCAGTGTGCCTCTTTGTTTAATTAGCTGCACTGGCAGTCTTTGGAGACAACTGGCTGCATTTTCCTACCTCACAACATAAGGCTTTATGTTGCTTCATGGTGAAATCGATGAGCGAGCATGTATGTCAGTCAGTGCTGGATGGGTTTGCATTGTTCCCTGGGTTTGCCGTTTTCTTCTCTACCTTATGACCTTGGGGAAGTCACAGACCTGCTCGTGCCCTGGCTCCTCGTTTGTGAGATGCTGTCTCAGAGCACCACCTTGAAGATTGCAGGCTAAGCTCAGGTGTTTGGCAGATGTAAGTGACTGAGAGTAATTTAAAAGGGCCAGAAAGAACTCTTGGCACAGAGCTAAATAGTCTGGTTCTCTCATTCATTGTCCTTTTAGAAAACAATCCCTGAAGGCCCACTGTGGGTTGGATGCCATAGAGGCACAGGGCATAGAAAAAAACATGTGACTGGAGGCAGTCCCTGCTCCCTAGAAGCAGACAGTCTGCAGGAAACAGGTGTCTGGACAACTGCAATAGAGTATGGCAGGTTCTCAGAGAGGTGGAGCTGCACAGACCGGGCAGAGGGAACACATGCTCTGGGGTGGGCTGCGGGAAGAGGCGCCATTCAGGCTCATTTGCAGAAGACAGGAAGTTCTGAAGGTAGAAAGGAACAGAAGTACATCGCAAGACAGGGGCAGCAGCAGGTGCACAGGCCAGGGCAGAATGAGGTGGCTTCAGGGAATTCTGAAGGGTCTTAGGGTTGGGTGTTGAGAGGGCATCAGTGTGAGGTTGTCCAGGGCAACTTCCCACTGCAATCCAAAGGGGAGAGGGGCCAGGGCTGAAATGGGGGAGCCTGTGCGTGTCATTTTGTGGATTCTATCTAGATATCAGGGGTGATCCCCTGAAGGACTGGCACTCCTGGAAGGGTTTCCATCCCCCGCTGGGTCAGCTGCCCCCACTCTATGCTCCCTGAGCCTCTTCTTCTCTGACTTCCTTTTGCTCAGAAGACCTGGCATTCCGATCTGCAATGACCTATTGTCTGCACACCTGTCTTTAACCTGTCTGGGCTTCCGTTCACGAGTCCCTGTGAGAACATCAGTGGCTTGCCGACTTGGCAGAGCTGTTGCCAGGACCACAACGGACAGCAGTGGAAAGTAGAGCACACTGTTGACAAAGACTCTCTCCTTGACCAAACTCTACTCAGACCCCTCTGAGCCTTCTTCTCGACTAAGCCTCACCTTGGCCTAGAAAGGCATGAACAAACACGAACAGAGTTTCTAACAGATCAAGGCCACATCCCTGGGATGACCCCAGGCTCCCTTAAAGAGCCTAAGAGAAGTCAGGGTTGCCAAAAGCATTTACTGTTCCAGCCATCACCTGACAGAGGGCTCCTGTCTCCCAGCCTCCCTGGGAGGGCGGGGTCCTAAGTGCGGTAAGTGCCAGTTAGCAAACCTACATGGGTTTCCCGTGGACCAGCCCCACCCTCAGCTTTTTGGAATTTTTCACTTCTCTGGCTCTGTTCAAGCCCCCACCTTGCACCTCCCCCTTCCTCATTCGCCCTTTAAAATGCCCAATCACCTCTGCACAAATCGGAATGGAGCTCAGCTCTTTTCCCTACTGTCAGTTACAGAATACAGTCTGTTTCACGGCTTTAACTAATGTCCAGCTGTGTTTACCTTTGACAACAGGCTGTAACAACCTCCACCTACAGCTCAAGGCCCAGGCCCTGGGCTTAGGTGCCTTACCCATTATCTCAATTACTGTGACCCTGGAATTTGAGGCAGGCAGGCTGGCTGGAAGTCAGGGACAGTGAAGCACGCTGGTTAAGAACACAGGCCCTGAGAAATGTTAAATGCCTGCCTGAGGTGACGGATACCTCAGTTATCCTGATTTGATTAGTTCACATTGTATGCCTGTAACAAAACATCACACGTACCCTATAAAGATATATAACTATTATGTACCCATTATAACTGAAAATAAAAATAATAAAAAATAAAATAAAAAGAAAACAGGCCCCAAAGCTAGAGGTCAAAGCCTGGCCTTTCTACTCACACGCTATGTACACCTGCTCTAGGTGACTGCTTTCTCACCTACATAATGGGAATAACTGTTTTCACCTCACAAAATTGTTATGAGAATTATATGAATTAACACACGTGACATGCTTAGCATGGTGCCCAGAAAAAAGTCTTTAATAATATTAATGTTATTTCAAAGTTATTCAAAAAGTATGCCATGAGGGAATAACTTCTCTGTTTATGCAAAATACATCCCCTCACTTAGCACATACCCTGGTGCACAGTCAATGCTTAAATGTTTGTTGAGTAAACGACTTAACGTGAGAAATGCTCCTCTTTGCTCTGTTATTTCTACATGCTCTTCAGTCCTGTCCCAGAACTGTACTGTGACTGGTTTGTGTACACACAGGAGCATCTGCGGCACCCCTGCGTGTATCTGTGCACAATATGTAATGGCACACTGTATAATACTAGGCAGATGAGGGTGTGAGTGAGCCCTTGTGACCCAGCAGACACCCAGTGGGGGACCACCAGGGGACATGGCCAGAATAAACACTCGCAGCTCTGGGCTCAGCTGAGCAGAAGCAAAACTTGGCTGGAGACTGCTATAATGCGTCTTCCTTTGTGTATCAGCATGGAAAGGGGGACAAAGTGATAGGAGTTGTCAAGTTTTGAAATGAATAATAAGATGTCTTCAGAGTGAGGCATATAAAAGAGACGAGCTAAAAATATAGCCGGCTCCAAGAGCATCTGGGAAGCAGAAGGATTAGCTAGGCGCCTTTAATTGCAGCAGAACAAAGACCCCCGCTGAAGGGAATGTTTCTCTCACCAGTTGCACCTGCAAGCAGGTAAGCACAAGGATGAAAACGCAGGGTATTTATTCTGAATGCCCTTTCCCCGCTTCAGGAAATTAATTCCAAAAAGTAGACATCTAGCAATTTCCTATCATTTGGACACAATGGGAAACATAAAAGGATCAGGGATCGGCCAGTTTGGGGAGGGGGAGTCGACGTTTTTGGAGTACCTCCTACGTGCCTGATGCTTTTCTTTAGATTAGATTTAATTCTCATTACAAGCCAATGAGGAAGGTTTCATTATTATTTATTCAACAGAGAGGGAAACTGAGGCTCAGAGAGGTGAAGCTGCAGCAGCTAGAAAGTGGAAGTCCTGGGATTAGACCCCCACTTGCACCCCCCAACTATCTAATTCCCTAATTCAAGAACATGACAATACATTGCTTCCTATACATTTCCTTTGTTAACTGTCCTTGTACTTGAAGTATGGCTTCTAAAATACTGACAAACTATCTCTACAGCCATCCTTACACCCACCCACCCATCCTTCCCTGTTTTGATAAAAAAACTTCCCATGGCTTCTGTAGGGCCACAGCATATAACACAAGCACCTCCTGGTACTATTCAAAGCTCTTTGGTATCTAACAGTTAACAACCAGTTCTTGGTTATATTTGCAAAGTGCCTTATAGCTTTTAAAGCTCTATCTAATTTATCTTGTTCATTATCTCATTTTATTATCCCCATGATAAGATTAGGACGTTATTTAGCTCAGAGAGGCTAAGTAATCTGCCCAAGTAGGTGTTGTAGTGATTAAGTAGCCACCAGCATTCAGTACACTTAAAATAATCCCTGGCACCTAACAGGCATCACCTAAGTGTTAAGTTTTTGTTTACTTGTTTTTGCTTTTGTTTCTTTTTGAATATGCACCTTCCCTATGGTGGGAAATCTTCCTACAGTAGAGAGGACCCAGTTAAGAAGTGGGAGAGTGAGGATTTGAATCCAGACCTGACTCTTTCAGATATGTTACTGAGACTCTTCCTTGCATTCCTTTCCCTTTGGCACACGGGATTAGATGCAGAAAAGGACCTGGGCTGAGTTTCTCTGTCCTGGCCCAGAACAAAGAAGCACACCTTCTGGGGGAACCATGCCATTAGATGGACACCCTCTCCTTTGGGGGACATTGGTTTTCATCACTGCACATATGTATTTGCTCATTCAACAAGCTTATTTATTGAAAATCTCCTGTGTTGCAAGCACTGTATTTATTGGATGCTAGGGATACAATGTTGAAACAGACATGGCCCCTGCACCGGAGAGGGGAAGCACGAGCTGACAGGGAACCCACAGGTGATGCCTTTGACGGGTAGAGGGGTGCAGGTAAGTCCTAAGTACCTGCATTCTGAGAATAATGAGAAACATTTGGAAACTATAAAATTTAGTTTCCTATCCTCAAAAAATAAAAATCAAAAAATTAAAAATCCTTCCCAGGCCTTCTTTATCCAGGAACAAAATGCAGTCCACCTTTTATTCAGGAACGAAGTGGCTGAGAGGGGATGGAAGGGAAAGCTTGACTCATGGCATTCCTGGAAGAAAAGGAAGAGCAGTTTCCAGGCCTGATAAGACAATGAGAAGCCCCAGACAGACCTGGGCGCAGAAGCACCTCTGCTGTTCCACGGCTGTGTGCGTCCTGGGCCAGACCAGAGCTGGCGCTGGAGCCTGAGACAGGTCAGGATGACAGTCTGGACCTGGGTTCAGGTGGAGGTGCAGGCAGAGGGAGGCGGCTCCACATCGCCTCCCCTTTTGTTTTACGGAGGTAGATGCCCAAGGTTGAGAGTGCGGGCACCTTGTGCAGAGTGGGAAGAGATGTTCCCCTGGTCAGAGGGTGTTGCCCTGTTGGCTCTGAGCCTTCTCAGCATCGGGATTAACACACCTTACCATGTAAGGCAATAATGCTGATGCTCAGTGAACTGACTTCCAGTCCGATGCTGGGATCCAGGCCTTAAAAATCATCTTGTCCTAGCCCCGGAGTATCTCTACTTATCTAACCTGCAATGTGAGACCCAGAAGCCTTAATTTCTTATTTAAAAGATGGGAATAATAAAATACTCTCCTTGTGGGGTGACTGTGAAGAATAAAAGTGATAATGCACATAAAACACATCACCAGGCTCACGATAAGCTTCCCATAAATGGTGGTGGTGAGTATTAGTCTGCAAGTAACCAGTCTGACTGCGGGCACTGCTTTCACTCCTAGAATCCTCAGTTTCAGGCTCTGTAAAATGGGCATAAGAAACTACACATCATAAAGTTCAAATGAGATGACTTCTGTACATACCCAGAAGAGAGTCCAGCATGTCAGATGAGTTCAAGTGCTTAAGAATCTTGGAGTTGATATCTTACACTTCTATTTTTCCTTTTTATTTTTCTATTTAACTGAGTGTAATTCCTTTTACTTTTCCATTAATTTTTCATGTACGGAGTCCCTGCGACCAGCCAGGGGCATAGCAGGACGGCCGTGGCTGTCTGTGTCTCCTCTTTACAGCTCACTTTCAAGAGAAGGGGAAGAGCCCAAACTCAGCTTGCAAACCTTACAACATTTTCTGCTTCATGAGTCCCAGTAGGTCTAGCCGCAAAATCAAACTCCTTCTTTGCTTTCCCACACATACATGCAGATCAGGTTCCTAAAAGCATCTTCTACTTGGCCATCTGCAGAGGTCAGAGGCTTGAGGTCAGAGTGGTCATAGGTAGGAGGAGAACGGGGAACTTTGGATGCAGCAACGCTGGACTTGGCCAATCCCACCCCGAAATCACCATTACACATTTACTTCCTTGGGATGGGAAGGATTTCAGTTGGATGATGTTTTTATGTCTCCTAAAAGTATTCTGGAACTGACATCAGAGAGTGTGTCCTGTGGGTGGATGTCCTTGACCAC
The DNA here is from genome assembly GCA_028533085.1 of Varecia variegata. NCBI lineage: Eukaryota > Metazoa > Chordata > Mammalia > Primates > Lemuridae > Varecia > Varecia variegata. Next base: position 69,581,835 of record CM052444.1, on the reverse strand, counting down.
CCCCTGAAGGATCTCATCACTGCACTCTGCTCGACCCTGGCTCTCGTTCCCAGGTCACACCAGGATGGCAGGATGCAGGGTCCCTCCGGGCCGGGTAGTAGGAAGTCAGGAGGTAGGGCTTTGTGGAGCTGGTTTCTGAGACTAACGGGATGGTTACAGTACCTGGATTTGCCCTACTTCTGCGCCATAGCAAAGTAAGCTTCCCGCGTACCGCAGTCTCTTGCCCTGAATAATCTGCGCTCTGCATCCTCACTGACATGGACTTTCCTTGCTTTTGACCTGTTGATGACTTCCTGTTAAAAGCCCCTCTTTGCCTACTGCGTTTTAAGACTGACCTACAACTTCCCCATCTACTGAAATTCAGACTCTCCTTCCAGCTGGGTTGACTCAGTTGCTTCTGAGAAAACTCTTGTACCCCTGCATGAGTTTACCCTGGACGTTCCAGCAGGACATAGGACAGAATTCCATCTAGAGCAGGTGTCATTTACAAATCTGGAGCTGTCTCTTCGCAGTAGGTGGGGCTCACTAAGAGAGGCAAGAGCTCAATGCCTTGCTGGTCTGTCCCTCTGCCCTCAGTTCACCGGAAGGTTCTGTGTTCCTGCTGTGGATAACATGGACGGAGGCCAGTGAGCCTGTGGGTCCCTCACCTCGGATCAGAAAGCAGGAGGAAGTAGTTCCAGTCCTCTGTGGCAGGACTGGAGGATTTGCACAGACACCACTGAACCTCCTCCACCACTTCCTGGCTGTCTGGGTTTGGCAGGAAATTTCACTGTTCCGAGTCTCAGCTGCTTCTTCGGGGTGAGGATTAACAAGGTCATGTGTATAAAGTGCCCATTCTGATGGCTGGCACAGAGTAGGGGCTCAACACACTTTATTACAGTCAAGGAGGAGGACATTCTAGGATGGGTGGGACCCACCTTGAATAAAAGTTTGGAGGCTGGGTGTGAGGAGGGAACTCTGGTGTGAGGGGGTGAGTAGAGTTAATAACAGGGGAAGTGAGGTGCAACCATTTTGGTTAAAAACAAATCAAAGAGGGCCTCGAATGCCAGGATGCGAATTTGGGAGTTAGTGTATCAGGGACAGTAGCTTATATATAATTTGTTGAATAAGAGTTAGCAAATCCCTCAGAAAAATTATTACACATACAGGAAGGAGTAATGCTTCCCATCACAATAGATGCAGTGATGACAATGACAATAAAGATAAAGATGAGAATGATACTAATCATACCAGTGACAGCTGATGCTGTTGACTGAGTCGTTTCTTCCTGCCAAACACCACGCTAAGAATGTGGATGCATTATAACACTTTAGCCTCATAGCAAGCCTAGACATAGGTGCTATTATTATCTGCAGTTAACTGATGAGGAAATCGAAGCAGAGAGAAGCTGTCCTTGTCCCTTGATCAAGATCAGCTGGAAAAGTAGTAGAGCTGAGATTTATACTCAGGCCTTCCTAACTCTAGAGCCAGTGGTTTTTCCAAATCCACAAAGAACACCAATTTCCTATTTCCAACCTCTTTGCTTAAAATTTACTGCTCATTCTATCCTGGCTCCTTTCGGAGTACTGCTTTCTGAAATGCCTAAAATAAAAACACACGAGTCCAATAATAGATACCTCCACCGCAACAGATATAATTAAACTCCCCATTTTAAGCAAAGGAACTTGAAGAAAAATTAAATCCAGCAAAAGGAAAACTGAGTATCCCAGCCACATCTGACATGAAAATGAAGCCTGTGTTTCTGCTCTGCAGCCCCGTCTTCCTGAGAGCGTCATTTTCTACCACGTCTCCCCAGGGGCTGGGAGTCACCGGGCTCTGGTGAACTCAGCTCACAGGTCACCTCTTCACATGTGCCTTCCCTGACCACCCAGCTGATGTCACTCCCCTCAGTTAATCCCTATCATGTCACCCTTTCCCATCTGCTTCATTGTGCTTATTACTCTCTTACTTATTTACGTGTGTCCTTATTTATTGTCTTGGCTGCTGTGTTCACTCTTATATCCACAGTGCCTTGAATCCTTACCTGATATGAAGTAGCTGATCAGTAAGTATCTGCTGAATAAAGAAAGCCCCTATACATCCACCAAGGCTCAGCTTAAGGGCCCCCCAAGCTGGAATCCCTTTTTCTGAGCTCCCATAACACTCTCTTTACCTATCTCAGCCCTTATCCCATTGTATCATTATTATAGATTTTTTCTCATCTGCTTCTCCAGCTAGGCCCTGGGCCCAAGAAGGCAGGGGTCATGGGGCCTTATTATATCCTCAAGGACCCCGACTAGTATCAATATCTGACATGAGTAGGTGTTAGACAAATGTTTGTTGAACACATAGGTAGGTGGATACATGGACAGATGAATTAATAAAAGGAATAAAGAATGAATGAACAATGGTATTTTTCCAGTTGTGGAAATTAAAATTTATAAACGCTGCCTGATACATTGTACCCTTGAAGACCTACAGCTTAATATATTAAGATAGGCTAGGTTAACCATGAAATGTCAATGGCTTGTTACAACAGATGTTCATCTTTCACTCAAGCTACATGTCCAATCTGGGCTGGCAGGGGCGCGCGTGCACACAGTTGCACCGGGCCCAGGCTGATGGATGTTTCTACATTACGGCCCATGGCCTTGCAATTGTCCAGACGGGAGAAGAAGGAGCTGGAGGGTTTCATCTGATGCTTATGTGCTTTGGCCTGGAAGTGACAGCTGTCACTTAAGTTCATAGTCAGACACAGTCACATAGTTCCTGATTGTAAGAGCTGGAAATATGGAAGATCATGGCTTTGAGGTAGGTAGCAAATGTCTCTTCCATACTTGGAGATTATAGCACTCCTAAGCGCCAAGGCAGAACTCATGCTTCTGCATGCTCCAGGTCTTAAGAAATGTCACCCAAACCACTTTAAGGATTAACTCATCATTGCCGAATTTTCATTTATTTATCAAAGACATGGTTCACTACCAACTGGAGCTGTTGAGTATGATTTCACAGAGTTGACGGTAACTCCAACCTAAGGTGGGAAAAATTCCCATTTTCATTATTCTTTATAACTTTATTAAGGGTAAGTACGGCTTCTTTCAGGTTTTTGAAATAACATTTATTATTTGGTGCCACTGTGATTGGCTCTTTATTTATGTCATATCTAATTTCCAAATTATTTATGTATTTATCTAGTATCTTCACAACGCTGTGATAATATTACAATTCTAAGTTTACAAATGTGGAAACTGAGACTCAGAGGGATTAAGATATTTGCCCAAGGTCACACGACTCATAAGGGTTCAACTGGAATTTGAACTGAAGACTATATGAAGATAGCTCACAGACCCTACTACCATCTAATCAGAGCCCAGCGTGTCTGGAGGACAGAGAAGTGAATTGCTGGACCGACTCTTTCCATTGTCCCCTTGACCTCTAACATCCTATGAAAGCATTTTATAAGCTGCAGTGGAAATAAGAAATCAAACTGCACCCATATAAAAGTGTCTGATTTATCATGCATAAATTATGGCTTATTCCTTATTTAAGGATATGAGAAGAAAAATGGAGGATTGCAACTTAAGGATTAATGTTCTGCCAGACTGTGAAGCAATAATGGGGCCCAGTTCGAAACCAAAATAATCATCAAAAAAAATTGGGATAGTTCTTAGACTTATACACCAAACATACCTCATCTTGACTGCCCTGGGGATCGTATTATTTGAGAAAGAAAGAAAAACTTTACCTTATAGATAAGTCACACAGTATGATTACATTTGGGCTAAAAATCCTTTTACCAGGATAGTCAGATAGAACTGGGTATTTACCGACCTCTGTTATTTCTTAGTTGCATGAACTGGGACACAATTACTTTCTTTCTCAGAGTCTCAGTGTTCTCATCTGTAAAATTGGATTGAGAAAGCCAAGGTAGCAGAATGGTTAATACTGGGGGCCCTGCAGCCAATTTTAAAAATGGCCTCACTGGTCTATTCATTTACTCAATCAGTAATATTTACTGAGGACCTAATAAGGGTTAGAAACTGTTGGGTGCTGAGAATACAAAGATGAGGAAAAACAAACACAGTTGTGCTTATGCTGTTTATAAGACAAAATATGTGATATCTCCAAGCCTTGGTTTCATCATTTGTAAACTGAGGAGATAACAGGGTATGGATTTAATGAAATGCTGCACATGGTGCTTAGCACAACATCTGGGCAAAAGTAAGCGTTCAATAAATGTCAGCTGCTATTAGCAGCAGTAACAGTAGCTGTAGGGAAAGTAGTAAGGAGCTCAGTTCCGAGAACAGCGTGGGTACTCGATAAATGTTTGTTGAACAATAAAAAAATAAAATGTTTATTGTAGGTGGTATAATAAAGATGTAGTTTCTCACAAGGAATCAACCGATGAACACTTTATTTATTTAACCCTTACTACTTCTGGGACTCTGGAATAGGAAGAGTTTTGGGGAAACTCAAAGATATTTAAGACCTGACCCTATCTTCAATTAGGTGGCAGTCTAAGGTGGAAACAGGGTTAGAAAAGGCAAACACAAAATAAACTCTGACACGGAAGCAGTACATATGCATAAATTGGCACACACATAATTTTCAAAGGTTACTATAGACGGAGTTAGAAGGAAGGGAGCTTCCCTTTGGGGTGGAGTGGGCTCCAAAGACATCATGGGAGGTTGGATTGGGAAGGGCTTTGGAGCTAGTTCTATATTTGAATTTCTAGTACAGAAAAGGCAGATACAATTCCAGGTTAAGGAATGATAGGAGCCAAGTGCGGAGGCCTGCACTTCTCTTAACTGGGCGTTTGAGAATAGGGTACATTGGCCAGAGTACACAGGTTGTCCAGGCTGATGGTAGGTGATACAGTAGGAAAGACTTTTGATGCCTGATTAAAGAGTATTAAATCAATCTATTCACAAGCAATAAAAGTCAGTGATTAAGGGACAGATTTGTAGGCTCTTTGGCCAGATTACCTGGGTTTAAATTCCTAGCTCCATCATCACTAGCCATAGGATCTTGGGCACGTTGCTTAACCTCTCTGAATCTCAGTTTCCCCAATGAAGATATGAAAAAAATGAAGATAAAAGTAGAATCTACTTTATTAGGTTATTGTGAAGATGAAGTGAGTAGGTTAATTACTATACATAAGTGCTTTGAATGGTGCCTGGCATAGAGTAAGTTCTATATAGTTGCTGTTATTGTTAATTTTTAGATGTTAGCATATATCCAAAGAGACTGCACTATCTAACAAACTCAGATACCTAGTGTTTGTTCACTTATTCTAGATTTGTTTAGCAGCCCTGACTGAGTGCTTTGTCTAGGCACTGGCTAACAGACAGTCTCTGTCCTCAAGTTGCAAAGACACACAAATAAGATACTCACTGTAGAATGAGCTATAATGGACATACCATATTGTATTACATCGAAGATGTTTCAAACTGTAAGGCAAATCCTGATTGCAGATATGTTAATATGTGATAAAAATATCTTAAAATCACTGAAAAATAATATATTCAAGGGACAAAGTGGCACAAGGGAAGAACTATCCAATTCTGCCTGGCAGGAGAGGCTTCCAAGATGAAGATTCAGGTAGGCTAAGGTTTGAAGGATGAATGGGAGCTTGCCAGGCTGGGGTGGGGCTGGGGGAAGGGGAATGAAGCTGAGATCTAGGGAGCAGCATGAATAGGCATGGGCCATCAGGGCTGCGGGTGGTCCACCCCATACCCCGGTGATCCACAGTGGAGGCTGGAGAGAAAAGCAGAAGGCAGATCATGAATAATAATAATAATAATAATAATAATAGAGATGTTTCAGTCCATATAATATGCCAGACACTGTTTAAGCACTTTAATCCTTCCAACTTCGCCATGAGGCAGATTCTATTAGCAGCACCATTTCCAGAGATGGGCACCATAAACACTGCTGGTCAGCAGCAGAGTCAGGACTGGAACCCAGATGGTCTGACCCCACAGCCCTCCACACCTACTCACCATGGAGACACTCCACCTTCTTACCCTTGCCGTGACACTGGGTCTGACTTCTACCTGGGACTTGTGAGCTGCTGCCAAGTGAGACCAAAATGCAAGGCTACCCCCAAACAGGACTTAGAACCAACAGAGGCAACGCTTTTCAAATCCCTTTTGTAGACTGACTTTCGAGCAACTGTCCTTTTTAGTGATGCAATTACTTTGGTATTTGGAAACCAGTAACAAATTAAGGGAGCTATGTAATCAACTGTTACATTAATTAGTCACCCTTTGTTGCAAGGCAAACATCCTGTTAAATGTGTGAGTTAATAATGACTTCTGCATCAATTCTCAGTTTTGCACATTCGCAAAGGCTCAACGTCAGTCCCTGATGTGCAAACCTCTTTGTCTCTCCCGATAGCTATCTGAACCAAGTCCAATCCTCTCTAGGCAGCTTCAAGTTCCAACAAAGGAGAGGCCTGGATTCTGGCAGAGCCATTGACACAAAAAGAAAGCTATAGATTCAGATAAGCAATGCATGCTGTTTATTTATTCATCCATCCATTCATCTTTCTACTCCTCACACATTGATTGTTCGTCCCCTGTACACCACACACTATACTAGGCACTGGGGTACAGAAATGAGAATAACAGCTGACATTCCATGAGCATGTTCTGTGTGCCAGGCATCTTTCTAGGGCTCTACTTGCTTAATCCCAACAACTCTAACTCTATGAGACAGGCATTGCAACTCTCTTGAGATAGGAATGATTACTATCAAGTTATCTTAGTTTACAGATGAGGAAACTGAGGCACAGAGAAGTTAATTACCTACCCACAGCCACTGAGCTAGTATGTTGGTGGAGCAGAGAGGTGAAGCCAGGCTGTCTGGCTCCAGAGCCTGTGTTCGAAATCCCTAGGCCACGTCACCTACTATTTCAGAGATGGCTCCTGCTCTCGATGAGGTCCCACACTAGTGAGGCAATAGACGTGTAATCAATCAAATGCCAATGCAGTGCGATCTTTGCAGTGAGAGCAACATGTACATAGAAAAAGGTCGCCAGAGAATTTTCCCTTCAGGGATGCATACTCTTCTCTCTTTCTCTGAGTCATCACAAACAATTACCGTACACCTTGCTAACAGCAGAGCCCAATCCACCATTCTTTCAGTAACAAAGCTCAAATGATGTTAAGGTGGCTTGAAATAAGCTAAAACTCTTTAGAAGGGCTCTAGCAACCATCTTGTGGTGATGTTTTAAGGATATTATACTGAAATAGGCTACTCTACTGTCTTCATTATATTAATGCACTGTAATGATTCCATTCTGTAAATAGTGTTGGGAATTGACTGACATGATACCAAATTTGCACTTGCATGCATAATTCCAGTATTTTATTATTAAACCGAGCTCACAGATTGAGCGCCAGGATTTAAAACAAACAAAAAATCTATAATTACAGCATATGAATTTTTCTTATTGCCAGGGCCTGTTCAACTATTTTCACTGAGAAGGCTTTTATTCTCCTCTCTTTTCATAGCTTTTCTTGCTTCCAGTGGAGGCCAATGACACAAAGTATAGGATATCACGAAGTTGCAAAGTTCAGGGGATTCTCTTTCTCCTGTTTTAAATGGGGAAAAATGTTTTTCATCCCTTGAATGGTTCATTTATTCATGTAAATGGATTTTCAACTGCATATTCACATGTTTTAAGAGGCCAGAGTATGCTTGGGGCCCCCTAGAAATTGTCAGCTCAGTAGCTTTCTGCCTGGTGCCAGGTTCAAGGAAGCTGAAAATGACCAAGACAAAGAATAAAGCAGCTCTCTTCTCAAAATGGGGCTGGGGGGCAAATTGAGGTGTTGAAGACCATCGTAATTATAACTGGGTCTCGGAAATCCGCATGCCCAGGCCTTTCCAGAGAAAATGGACAAAATGGGGCTATTTTAACTTGCTCTTCCGGCTCTGGCTAATGCTGAATCCCTGGGTGCTAACAGCTGGACGTGCACATTATCTGGTAAATGAGACGCACTGTGCACAGGAAAGAGGGGTCAGCTGGAGGGGGTGGCGGTTAGAAGCCAAACACAGGGGAAGGGAAGGTGTCACTCTGGCGAGGGGGCAGACGAGACGGCCCTGCAACCCCTACGTGCCAGTGCAGATGCACCCTCCTCAGGCCCAACCCTGGCTGAGGCAGCAGCAGGCTCAGGCCCCAGGACCGGGATCCAAACCCAGGCTGGGTTTGGAGCTCGCCAATTAGCTGTTTATCTGACTCCAGGCAAGTCACTTAACCTGCCTGCACTTTGGTTTTCTGACTTTGAAAGTAGAGGTAATTATATACTGTGGATGTGAGGTTTACACGAGAACACTCTTGGCAAATTACCTACAGCAGATCCCGGGAGCAGAGCAGCTCTGTGTACTGGGGGTGGGGGGAGAACGTTCCGATCGAGAGGAACAACGGGAGCAAAGGCCCCAAGAGGGGTCTGAAGGTGTGTGTCGTGTGTGTGGGGGCAGAGGCAGAGGACTTTTGAGAAGCCGAAGGAAGGCTGGGCATGCTGGGGAGGAGACAGTGGGGTAAGGTGACACAGGGAAGCAGACGGGTGCCATGTCAAGTGCTTTGATCTTAGCCTAAGAGCAAAAGGAGCCACCAAAGGGCTTTAGGCAGAAGAGATGAGAAATATGTTCCATGTAGTATTTTAAGGAGATCACCGTGGCTTGATTCTGCAGAATGGATTGAAATGGGTCCAGAACAGCTGCAGTCGGGAGCTAGCCAAGCAGGAGGCCCTGCAGCAGTTCAAGTGTGCGATGATGGGAGGTTAGATGACAGTGATGGCAGCTGAGATGAGGAAAGGTGGGTGGGTCTGAGAGAGAGGTAAGACAGACCTCTCATGGTCAGGCAAGGAGAGAGATCAAGTGTCTGGCCTGGGCTAATGGATGAATTGCAGTTCTCGAGACAAGGGGCCCTGGAGGGTCCTGGGCCTCACCCACTGCATGGCAGTAGCCGTCATGCAAGTGAGAAGCCAAGAATGTCCTGAATACACATTGTGCAGTCTGCAGACTGGTACTGACCTGTGACAAGAACAGTAGTTTAGAAACTTCTACGGCAGTTGTGCTGCCACATCCCAGTGTGTGCTCAGGGGGCCTGTCTCACTGCACAGGACACAGATGAGCTTGGTGACTGTCAAACGCACATGGCAAGTCACGTGGGGCCCACAGCAGGCATTGTGGGACCACGTGTTGGTCCTTGATGGATTGGAATAGAAAATTACTAGTCCTTCATCACAGATCGTTTAGAGAGGAATACTACTATAACCCATACCAGACAATTTAAATTTTTTCAATTAACTTTTGCTGATTTTTAAAGTGGGTTGACATTAAGAGAAGGTATTCTGGGAATTAGGGCAGGGAGGGCTTAAATTGGCTTAAGTCATGGCCTATTGTTTCAATCTATACTCTGTGGCTGGGGGAAGCTGTATATTTCAGGGGAACTGTGTATTCTGGGCTTGAATTTTATGGAAAGGATTAATTGACAAGAACCGAGAGAACGTGTTGCCCACCTAGTACGCCGATAAGACGGGGCTGGTGATGGCTGCACCGAGACAACCTGGACTCCATGGCATTTGGTTGAGACAGAGGTTAGGAAATGAGAGGAGGAGAGGATTGAGATGATGAGATCGTGAACACATGTTACAGAAATAGCCGGATGGGGCTAGGGAGTGGGCAATCTGGGATGACCATACTGGAGAGTGAATCCTGCCAAGAGGTATGGGCTGGGACTTTGGGACGCCGGGTCAGAAAGACGACTGGGGCCCACCTTCCCGCCCTAAACTGCTTCACTGCCTGCCGCATAAAATCTGTCCTCGAGTCCTAAGCCCTTTCTCCCAGGGTCTGTCTCTAGGTCAAGTACCCTTGCAATAAATGTCAACATTTGTGCACACATGAAAATGATCACAGCTATGCAGAGATGGAGGGAACTCTGGGGTGGGGGTATGTGTGTGAGATCTCCACCTAACTCATCAATTTGGCTTTAGACCATCAACATACTTGGGGTCTTTGTAGGCAAATCTGGATATTATACAAATCCTTTTCCTTCTATCCAGTATACAACAAACACCTTAACTGATACAAAATACTTCTATGGCAAGAACATGCTGGGATTGGGGTGAGATGGTGTGGATTAATTGGACCCTGGAGCGAATAGAGGAAAATGAATTTTTCAAAAAAAGCAAACCTCAAAGAGCCTGGAAAAGAACAAAGCCCTTTCAAGTGCTTCTGTCTGTGTGTGTGTATGTGTGTGTATATGTGTGTGTATCTGTGTTTTCTATCCCCCTGTTGTTTGCTGCTCCAAGGAAAGGTGGGACCAGCCACAGTCCCCCTCAGTAGGTGCCTGTCACATTGCGTTATTATAATTCTATATTTCAATTAAAGCAATGTAGCCAATTTAAAAGTTCTACCGTGAGCCATTCACTATACAGAGATCTAAGGATTCAACTCACACATTTTAATACCCCAGTTTCTTCCCTTCTTCTCATTTTCATGTAAATCAGGTTGAACACTGTCTTTTTTCTTCTTCCTCTAATCTAACCCGCAAAATATAATGCCAATTAAACAGTCTGTGCAAAGACAGCCTTCAGAACCCAGCATGATTTTGCTATGCCACTTTGATTTTCCTTAAAGTTTCCTTTTTTTTTAAAATTTCCTTTTCCTTTTCTATTTTCACGTTCTAATTTTATGAGTGATGTGGTTTTCTTCTAGGACATACACGGAGTTTGGAGTGAAGCAGGCCCGGGTCCTCTTCCTACTCCTCCTTTTTGTCTAGTCTGGGGAGAAGAGCATGAAGCTGGAGCTGGAAACCCAGAGACTGAACTCAGCCTCAGATGCTTCTTATCTCTGGGGTGGCCCCAGGCAGATCTTTTAACCTCTGTGAGCCTCAGGATCCTGATCTGTCAAATGCAAGGACTAAAACCTACCTTGCTGGATTGTCATCCCTAGTAAGTGCTCAGTTCCTAGTACTTTCTTTCTCCTTCTATTAGGTGACAGTAATCACACTGGGTTAACCTTTTCTAGAATAGAAAGAAGATTTTAAATGGCACATAGAGCTCCTGCTATTTTATTTGATGTTTTGAAATCTCTCTTCCTGTTCATTTACTCCCCTAATATCCATACACTGCTCCCTCCCCACCGTATTATCTCTTTGCACTGCATGTTTGGGGAGAATTTTTAGTTCCTTTAATCTCAACAAGACACAGGCTCATTAAGTCCATCTCTGCACAGGGGGTGGGAGGAGTGGGTGGTCTGTTTGCCCAATTTAAATGCTTCTTTGCAAATTTTAGGTCATTTCCCAAGTTCGGCGGGGTGCACAGCTCTTTTATAAACAATGAGCATAACCTATCTTTGATGTATGTGGGTCTGGGTCAGTCCCAAAGGGATCCAGATGAGGTGGAGCTTCCTCTCTGTTTCTTGTCTAACCAGGGCCAGGCAGGATTGGAAATCATAAAAAATTTAAATTTTCACTCATATATGATAAGCCCTTCAAAGATATAAAAAATGCCTGTCATTCAGTGTCAGCTTTGGGTATTTATTGTTTTCCTATTTCTTTTTGAATTCTTATGTATGGTCCTTGTAAACAATGACTTCCTGACAGCCCCTCCAATCAAGACTATAGGATAAAAACGCAAAATGTCGCCGCACAATAACTTATCCCCAAATGAACCTATTAGTAGCCTCACAGCAAAGGACTCTAAGGACTCACTGAGGGAGCAGTTATTTGTTAAATTCAATAAGTAGACATGACTAACCCAAATGAATTCTTATAAGCCAATTCCAGGCACTTTTCGTGACTAGCGTCTTATCCGCTTGCACTCAGCTGTTTGGAACACTCTTTCTCTACTCTGAGATCTCACCTGGCACACCCTTCCCCGCAGCCCTAACTAGGTGGGCTTCATCCTACTCACCCCCACACCACTGTTCTCTGCATTGCCCACCACTCATCACTCTTTTAACCCTTTATTTCATGTCCTATCTCCTTCGCTGAAATGTAAGCTCCGTTAGGGCAGGGCATGGTCTTGCTCAAGACTGCATTCCCGATGTCTAGCCCAGTGCTCAGCACAGAATAGGAATGTGAACTCCTTAAGTCCAGTCTGAGGGTCAAGAGAGTGGACCATGGAGTCAGACTGCTTGGTCTTGACTCTTGACTTCACCAACTGCTGTTTGGGTGAAGTGAGGCAAGTTATGTAAGCTCCTACAGTGTCTTCAACTGTAAAAGACAGAGATAACAGTAGCACCGTCCTCAATGTGATGCTGGGAGGACTAAATATGATGACTCACGTTTGGCTTCAGTACACTGGCTTGTCACATCCTGACTCCTGCCCCCTGACTGGTCATGGCCACACAGATTGTACCAAGGCTGGCACTGGCAATCACATGGGATTTGTCTCAGCTCATCTTTGATGTATTGTCACTCTGAATATAATCTCTGGCTACCTCTGGTTTTTTGGCTTAGTCACTGGGATTTCTAGCCTGTGTATGGCCATTTGGATTTGGTGTCCATATCTGGCATTTGAATTTGGCTCTTCTTGATGGATTGAAATTGGCCACTCCCTTTTCTTCCCCCCACTGCTTCTAGGGGACCTCTTCTAAGACGCAAGTACCCAGCCAGACCCAGACCCCTCATCCTGGGTCTAGCCGCCAAGGGCCTGCTAACCTCCGAACTCCAACCCTGACTTTTTTTGCCATCTTTTCCTCTGGTGCATGTTGGGGTTCTACCATGCCCTGTGCCTGGCACCCAAGTTATGCGTGAATTCCCAAGAATCTTCCCCATTTCATGCATACATCCCTGTTAAGAGAAGTGCATGGCAGACCCCTTGCGTAACCTCTTGGTCTGACCACCTGGAAAACAAACACAATTCTCTTCCAGGATGGCTGAACTTTTCCCAACAGTCTGTTATGGATGGAACTTGGAGTATGAGTTAAGAAAGGAAGGAATAGAAGCAGCTTTGCAGTGTGAGGACTCACGGTATGCTGTAGTAACTTCGCTTTTTTATCATCATCGCAATTGCTATCACAATTTTATGAACGCATGTATTTTATACAAACTAGCTAATATTCTGAGTAATTCCCACGTGCCTGCCTTGTGCTTAGTGATCCATGGGCACTGTCTATCCAACCCCTCTCACAGCAACCCTACGAGGGTGGCACTATTCTTTTTCCGATGTTCCTGATGAGGATAGGAAAAAGTACTGGCACATAATAGGTGTTCCTAACTATTTGTTGAATGATTATATAAATCTTAGCCCATTAAATGGTTTCTAAATACAATCTGCTGTGCTTCTGAAATCAATAACCCCTGGTGTCATTTAAATGCTCACAAGGCTTCAAATCTTAGATGGATCAATGCATGTTACCTCCCAGGGAGGCAGAAATTTACCACTTTCCTTATCAGGCCGTGGGGACAGGACAAGGCTGAGATCACAAAAGGCACTCTGTGACACAGGAAACATGCCTAGATCAACCTCGAGATTAGTTTGCACATCTACACTTTACGTTAATGAGCTATAAGCAAGATGGCCACATGTGTCTGCTCATCCATCACACGTTTATAGAGCATCTGTTCTGTCCAAGGGTCTGCTCTCTGCTACACATAAAAAGATGAACAAGACCAGCCTCCGCCACCATTTCCAAACAAAAACTAGGCCACATATTCAAGAGAAGTGAGTGTTCCAATGGGAATAAAAATTCTAAATTCAGGCTCATCTTGGAGAATTGGAGCCCTGTTACCCTCAGAGCTGGCTATAAACTACTTCTATGTACACTGCTGTTCTGACAGCAACCACACACTGTTTTCAGATCTGCCACAAATTGGGGTTTGTCACTTTGGGCTTAACTCTTTCATCTCTGCTGGCCTCAGTTTCTTTTTTTTTAAATTAAGGAGTTGAATTCATTCAGTGACAGCAAGGTTCCTTCTAGTTCTGAAATTCTATAATGTTGCAGTGTTTATAACTATAGGGAAAAGAAAAATTTCATTCGTTCACTCAAAATATTTATTGAGCACTTCTTATATTCCAGGAATGGGGCCAGGGAATGCAGATATAAATGGTGATGATACACAGTTCCTACCCTCAGCTTAATAAAGGTGAGTGAGCAATCTGCCGTGAGGCATACGGTAATAGGAACTACAGCAATTACTTTTATCTATTGAGTGCTTACTATGAACTAAGCACTTTATGGGCATTATTTCATTTTCACTTCAGAATAACCCTATGCTACAGGAACTATAATTATGCCACTTAGGGATGACAAAGCTGAGACCTAAAGAGATCAGTCAACTTGCCTGAAATCAGAAAGCTGGGACTGAAACCCAGAGCCTGCCTAAGTCTAGCACCATGGTCTTGATTATTACACTATAGTCCAGTCTTGATGAATGGACAGAAATATATATAATAGAGAATAACAAAAGTGGAGTGCAGATAAAGGGCTTAGGGGAGGGAAGACTACTTATTGGGGCTAGAGCCATGGAGGGCTTCTGGGAGAGGAGCCGTCTGAGTCAGGCCTGCAGGATGGGTGGGGGGAGATGGGAAGAAATGCAATTGTCAACAAGAGGAAGGAAAGGCTAATACACCTGTACCCTGACCCCCTGCTGAGCTGATGACATAGTCCTTGTTATACCATCAGGGGTGGGACACCCCCCCTACACACACACACACACACACACACACACACACACAAAGGTACCACCTGTCTCACCTACATCAGTTTCCACCTGTGAGCACAAACACCTGCTAGCACTTGTCCACCTGCCATGCCCGTCCTTCCAATCTTTTCATTCATGCCTTCTTCTGGAATTTAAGTCTCAGCCTAAGTGTTCCCTCATTAGAGATACCTTCCCTGACCCATCTCATCTAATTTTGCTGTCCCTCCAGGTCACTCTGTATCACATTGCCCTGAATTAAAAAAAAACTCACAGAACTTATCAGTATCTGAAATTATTTATTTATATACATGGTTATTGCCTGACTCTCCCAATAAAATAGAAGGTAATAAGGGTTGTGACCTTGTCGGTCTTGTTCACTCAGTGCTGAATCCTCCAGTGCTTATTATAGGTGATCAATAAATAGCCACTGAATAGATAAATGACTCAATAATCTCTGCCCTGGATCTAGGCTGCATTTGTGGTGAGGCAGGGTTAGGTGGTAAGGAGTCAAAAACTTAAATTCTGTACCAGGCTCTGAAATGCTCTACACATGTAACCTCTACCTCTGAAACCTTAGTTTCAATGTCTGCCAAATAAGAATAATAATATTCCCATTAAACACTTACGGATATATTAAAAATATCTGACACATAAAAGTGTGCAATGTCATTATGACATTATGGCTGTCATACTTTCTTTTACTCTAGGGTTTAGAGAAAGAAAAGAAACGTGGAAATAAAAAGTGCCTGTTTAATTTCAATATTCCTTTATGTCTGTCTAGAAGTTTGCTTCTAATCTAGGAGACTAAGAATATAGAATAGCCCCAGGGATCTGTGTTCAGACTGAGAGTCAAAGACATACTTCAGATTAAATGCTGTGGTTACCCCCACTGTGAATCTCCAGGGCAAACCACCTTGAGGTCAGTGCACAAGGCAGCTTATTGTGGTCTCCATTAATCTCCATGAAGGTCTTCTGTTCCAGCCCAGCGGGTGAATCATCACTAAGATGGGGTGGTCCAATTCCTGACCCAGTGGGCCCTTATGCTGTCTTCTACATGAGAAATCCACCTGGATTTTCAAAGAGCAATTATGAATGAAGTTGCCAACCAGAGGCAGAGGGTAAGCTGAAAACGTCTCTTTCACCTAGGAGGCTAATGTGATTTTTCAAGCTTCTTGTAAGCTCAAGGGACCAGTCAATATAGGAATGTTCTTGAGTAACAGTTTCTTTGCACATGAGCTCTTAGGCCAGCTATACAACAAATGTTTTATAACAATATATATCACCCAAAGAAGTCTAATTGGATTAATGTGAGAAGATATACAAACAGTATCAACAAGTTCATTTTTTGTTCATTCATTCATTTAGACAATTAGCAAACACTAGCTCAGTACCAACAATGGGCCAGGTAGCATGCTAGACAGTAGGGGTACAAAGATGAAAGAAATGGTTCCTGAGCTCAAGAAAACCCCATTCTAGAAATGATGACAAATACATATGCAGGCCATTATAATACAATTCTAAACGAATGCTTGAGACATAAACATGAAGCACTAGCTAGTGGAAGGACAGCAATGGCACACATAGGCATGAGGAATGTACCACTGTGAGAGCAAGGGAGAGAAAGAAGGAAATGGCCAGACTCACGCCCCCAGGTCACAGACCGCACAGTAGGAGGTGCATGATGGGTGAAGGAGTGAAGTTTCATTTGTATTTACAGCTGCTCCCCATCACTTGCATCACCGTCTGAGCTCTGTCTCTTGGCAGATCAGCGGCAGCATTAGATCCTCATAGGAGCGTAAGCTCCACTATAAACTACACAGGCAAGGGATCTAGGTTGCGTGCTCCTTGTGAGAATCTAATGCCTGATGATCCCAGGTGGAGCTGAGGTGGTGATGCTAGCGCTGGGGAGCAGCTGCAAACACAGATTATCATTTGCAGAGAAATTTGACTGCGCAGAGACCATAATCAATCAATTGCTTGCAGACCCAGATGAAAACCCTATCAGTGAGTGGCAAGTGACAAGCTGCATGTGGTGGCAGGCTTTATAGCGGCACCCCTCGATGGGACCATCTAGTTGCAGGAAAACAAGCTGAGGGACCCCACTGATTCTGCATTATGGTGAGCTGTATAATTATTTCATTACATATTACAATGTAATAATAATAGAAATAAACAACTGCTCCCCCTCCCCCAGTCCGTGGAAAAATTGTCTTCCATGAAATGGGGCCCTGGTGCCAAAAAGGTCGGGACCACTGGCCTAGAGGACACTGTAGTTTTGTCAACTCCAGCTTTAGATCCAGAATATGAATCTATACAGTTTGATTCCAAAGCCCGTTCTCTTAACCCCTAGGTATATAGCACAGACTCAAATCCAGACCTCTCTCATTCCAAAGCACACGATCTGTCTCGTAAATGCTACTACTCCTGTGGCGTATTTGAGGAGGATGACCTAAGAATTCAAAGTGCACACACTCTTAGAGTGGAATTTAACTCTAGGCTGGAACACTTCCCTGCTGTTTTTGGTGATGCCTTAGAGTCACTGTAAGGAGTAGTTTCTATGGAAACTGACCTGGTCTCCCCGTGTTGGTGATCCTTGTTTAAATTCTCTTCCCTGACCAAAATATGAATGTAGAACTGGGGACCACTCACTATGTTCTCATCCAATCTGCCAAGCCATTTTGTACTTGGGGTTTCAGATACAACAACTTTATAGGTAGAATTTATTTGTTAATAGTCCACTACAGATATATGAGAAAAATGAAATAAGCACTGTTTATGAAGGTTCATCTTTTTCATTAGGCTCAGAGTTCTTAATGAATGAAAATGGAATGCAGATGGTGCTATTTTCTTCTTTGCTGTATTTTCAGGTTCAGTTACCATAATTTAATAGATTAACTTAAAAGGGGGTTAGCAAAGAAACCTCCTTGGATATGTATCTGAATCAACCAGAAAAGCTTTTGCTCTTTTTTGAAGAGAAATTCCATTTATGTTGGGGAAAAAAAAAAAAAAAAAAAAAAAGCAAACCAGGATCGGAGGTCTGTAATCAGTTTTCAAATTACAGAAGATGTTGTCCATTGTTGCGAAAAAGGGCTTTGACAAGAAGTCAATTGGGTGTGTTTGCTGCATCGATTAGCACTTCAGTGTGGAGGGAAAGGCTGAGCCTTTACCTAAGGCCATCTCCCCAGGGACCAGATAAGCTCCTGTACTCACAAGTGTCCACTCCTCTCAGATATTTTGTTCTGTTTACTACCCCAAAGCGAGCAGAAAATTCACCAAAGACCTCCATAGTGAGAAGAAGCTGAGAACCCTTCTGTTGGGGTGAAAATCCGACTGTGATGAGTTGAAGCAGCCAGACCAAGTGGTCATGACAAGGACTTCTCAGGTCAGACTGTCTGGGTTCCCTTTCAGACTCTGCCACTTAACCAACTACCATGCAGCTTAACTTTTTAATCTGTGATTTTTTTTTTCTTTTCCATCTATAGAGTGGAGATAAATAATATCTATGTGATAGGGTTACTACTAGGGCAAGTACGCAGGATAAATGCATGTGAAGTGCTCAACATGGTGCCTACCAAATGGACGGCCAATGTCATCCTCAACACACCCTAGTGCCAGCATCGGCCTAATCCCATCCTGCAGTTCCACCTTCATCTCACAAAAGACGCTAAACAGAAACAAATACAGGAGGTAACAGCATTTACTGCTACATGGATGCCTCCAGTCAGTGGAGTATTGCAGATTACAGGGTAGACTTCAGGGAAGACAGACCCAGGGGCTAGTACCAGCTCTGCTACTTACCAGCTATGTATCGTTGGAGAAGTTACTTAATACCCCTAAGCCTCAGTTTTCTCATGGGTTAAATGACACCTCATTTTAAGAATGTTTTGGGGATTATAAAGTGCTTAGCATAGGGTTGGGCTAGAGTAAGTCCTCAGTAATAGGTGGGCATTTTCATCACAGGGCAGAATGAGACATCCTCTGGAACAGTCCAGTCCGACAGAACTTGGTAGGATGAGGGAAATGTTCTGTCTGCACTGTCTGGTAAGGTAGTCACTAGCCAGATGTTGCATTTGAAGTGGGCCCAATGTGACTGAGGAACTGAGTTCTTAAATTTTACTTCATTTTAATTAATTAAAATTTAAATCTAGCTATTTGCGGCACAGTTCTAGAAGCATGGCCTGAGGCTTCCTGGGTATTCGGGAAGGAAAGGCTGAGGAGTAGAGACAACATGGGCTGGGGGCTTCTCTGAGCGGGCTTCCTAAAGGTGAACAGACAGTGACTTGCGGAGGTCTGGCCGTGCTCTGGGTGACAAGGGAATGGGCCATTTCTCAAAAGGACAGGGTTCTTGTAAGGAAGAGATATGAAGTTGGGCTGGGTTGGAACCTCTCTTCAAAGGGCCTGATTACCAGCTAATCAGGTAATTTAGCTCAGGCCACGGGAAAGTTGTTCCTCAAGGAAAAGGTGACATGAAACAGCAGTTCCTACCTGAATAACTCGGCTGTTCCACAGGGATGTTAGTCCATCCGGCCTCGCTCATCTATGATCTAATGTATCATGAACCAGGCAGGGGCCTGTGTGGCTGCTGTCTCCCAAGCTCGGCAGACTGTGTTCCAGAACTGTTGGGGACATAACTTCTCATTTCGGAGTGCTGGGCGCTTTCACATGGATTAGCTCGGAAGGCAAGAGGGGACTCTCGCAGAGTCCTTCAATCATGTCGCAAATATGAATGACAAGCTTCTTGAGAAGCTATTCCAGTTTCTCCAAACCGTATCCAGTCACAAGATACACTGTCTCCATTTTACAAGTGGCCAAGTGAAGGCCAGCAGGACCCAAGTGGACAACGCAGTGTCTCCCCACTCATACAAGGATAAGGGGAGCCCAAGGACAAAATGGTTCTTGGGGCCAATATTGTCTCTTGCAGACCGAGCTGATGATTTTAAGATGGTAGACAAAAAAGAAGATTATAGCCCAATGGCTTTAATACCAGATTTACCTTGAATGTACTAGGATACCTGCCATCCCTGAAATATACAGCAGGAGGAAGAAGTAATTAGGTGGCTTTTTACAGCTCTCTATAACTGCTATGAATTAACAGGAACCAGGCAGGGGCCTGTGTGGCTCACCATGGAGAGAATTCTTTTTATATCCTGGCATATATCTTTTAGTACAAAGCAGAACTAGCATTTATCCTGAATAGAGATTTTAGTTACTTCATCTCAGCACTGTGCAAACATCGTCCAGCAGACAGCAAAATGAGAGGCAAAGACAGTCACAGATCTTCTAATTTGTACCTACATGGAAAAAGCCTGATGATTCCTGGCTTTGACTTCTGTTTCTTCCCTGTTCTCTCTCCAATTAAGATACAGAATTGGTGAGAAGAGTCATTTGGCTGAGAAAGCTGGAAATCGTGCAGTGAAGCTAGGTTTTATTTATTTATTTATTTATTTATTTGCATTGGAAAATTTACCACACATTCCAAGGTGTCCTTTGGAATTGCAAGGATAAATCCACTGGAGGGCCATCCCTGTAGTAAACATAGTGATTAACATTTGCAGGTGCTTTAGAGTTAACCTTTTAAGCAAACTCTTTCATTTATATCATATTAGAGTCTCGTAACCACTCTGTAAAGCAAGTGCGGAGTATGAAGATCATTTTGCCCATTTTACAGATTAAGAAAATGAGATTCATAGAGACTAAGTCCCCAAGATCACACAGCTAGTCAGCTGTAGTGCCATCCCATGAACTTCTATCTTTGGCTCTAAATGCTGCCCTTTGTCCATTTTCATGGCAACTAACATTTACAAGACATTTTGCAATTTTCAAGGCATTTCTGACGTGTATAGTATTAATATAACTCAAATTCCAGTGCAGTATATATTATTTACAAATAAAAAGTTGAGCTCCAGAGAATTTGTATAACCTGCCAAGACAATGCAGCTCACAAGTAGAAGCAGGATTGAATTTATATCTTCTCTACTCATCCTTTATTGGTCCAAGCACTGTTCTGTTTCTAAGCTCAGTTTATTTGTGCCTTCACACTGAAAATATTTCTAAAATGTTGAAGTACAATTCCCTTCTCACCCAAGTTATAAAAGGCTCATGAAGATGGTGGGATTTTTGAGGGTGTTGGAGGGTTTGGTGGTGAGCCACTCTGACACAGCCTCAGTGCATCACCCTGTGACCTGTGGTTCTGCTGGCTTGGTGGATCTGGAGCCAGAGGCTGAGGATATGGCCTGGCACAACTGAGCAAACAGCTGAATGACTCAGATAGTCAGAGGAAGAGTTAGCGTGTGGGTTTTGGTACAAGGTATATAGATATAAGCATATGGGGTGGCCTGTATCTTGGATCTGATTCCTTCTCTAGCATTTTTTTCCATCTTACATGATCAGTCTAATTGCAAAACAGCTGGAGAAGAAAAACATACAGCCATGGCAGGTGCCAACAATGATTAGTCATCATTCAAACAGACTCTCTAGTGAGCTGCTGTAACAACATCCTACAGATTTTCATGGGGAGAAAGGAAGTGTAGATCATACTGCAAAACTGACTGCAAGTCTGATGGAGCCACATTAATTCACATTTGGACAAGACACAGCATGTACTAAGCTACTAGCAGATCCCAGTTGAAGAGGAAAGATTCTACCCAGGAAGATTATTCCATCAGCTTAGAACAGGCTGGGAGACCAACAGGGATGTAGGTCCTGCCTTCCATGCTTAAAAGTCAGAATAAGGGCCCATGCATGAAGTGAACATAGAGAACATGTAGCAGACAGGCAGAGATGGCAGAATGCATTTAAATTTTGTAACTTAAAAGACCCAGGTTCAAATCCTCCATTGGCCACCTTGGATAAGTTTCTTAACCTCTCTGTGAATTGTTTCCTCATCTGTAAAGTGGAAATGATGATCAATGTCAGCTTATTCTTTTTGAGTACTTACTATGTGCCACGCACTGTTCTAGGCACTTTACATATATTACCTCATTTAATCTTCTCAACAATCCTATGATTTTACACTGTAATTATTTCTATTTCCAGATGAATAATCTGAGGTACAAAGAAGCTAAGTAATAAGCCCTAGACAATACAGCTCATAATATAACACTTTCTATGCAGGGCTGCTTTGAGGATAAAATGCTAGTGTACACAGATGGCTGCCATGGAGTAGGAGCCTAGTAAGTGATAGTATCAGTTACTGTTGTTATTGTTATTATTACAATGGCCAGCTATAATTCACCTACAAAGATGAATTACTGAGCTTACCACTGCTTTCAATATTTAAACCGAGGCTGAATGGCTGCCGGTGGACCCTTTGTCTCAACTGGATCTACGTCTTTTCCAGAAATTTGATTCTGTTAAACTATTTACACACAGGCGCGGTCCCCTCCCTGACTTCTTCCAGCACCAACACGTGCTTAATCCAAACAATGCAAGATTTATGGCCTTCCTTTATTTGAGTTGATTCCAATGTGTCAGCAGATATGAATTGCAACATAAAATAATTACACTTGAAAGTGAAATGTAGGCCTAAGGATTCTGGTTGGCTATTTTTTTTTTAAATGCCAGTGATTCTGAAAGACTGGATTTATTTAGTGCCTTTCCCCCCCTCCTCTTGAGCACTTAGAGACCTCAGCTTCTAGAAATGCCATTCCAGCTACCTTTATTACAGACTACTTTATCAATTACCCTGACAGTTATTCATACTCTACATGAATGTACTTTATAGTTGTCGCATGTGCTCTGTAGACAAGGTAATAAAACATATAATGCATCTTTCTTATCGGTAAATCCTAATGGGTGGTACAAGCCATGGACTCTTGAATGGGAACCTATCAGAAGTGTGACAGAACTGAAGTAGCTTGAATTTATACATAAACAAATTAATGGAATCTTTAATGCAGCACGAGAAGGGGTTTCCCACAAGGAAGATTAGCAATTAGGACAGGAAGAGGCCTATTAAATCATCTTGTCCTGCCCCAACCATGTGGGCGGTTCCCTACAGCAAAACCCCCTTCCAGGTTAAATTACCTAAGAGACTGGGATTCCGTTACAGCCCTTGGGAAACAACTGATTGCCCAATCAATCTCTCCATTTCAATTCTTTTGGTTACATCGCAAGAGATTGGAAAAAATAAAAAGCAAATGAAAAAGTGACTGTATCCCAGGGAAAGTTCTTTATCAGCCTCTTTTTTTTTCCTTCTGGTTCCGACCTTTTTTCAGTCTTCTAAAGTCATTTTTAATGTAAGATATGGCATTTCAGGTTCATTTGTCTGCATCTATTTTCTCTGGTTCCAGCTATGGATAGAAAGTGACAAAAATAAAGGCCAGCACTAACGGAAAGAATATGTTTTACTGGACTTGACAATACCTGGGTTTCAATCCGGACTTTAACGTTTACTACCTGTGTGATCTCAGCAAAGTCACCACTCATCCCTGAGTCTGAATTTCCTTATCTTTAACATAAGGAATTTATTAGTCTGACATAGTAATAATAGATCATTTCTATATTCATTCATTTAACTTATTTTTAAAGAGCACCTTCTATCTGCAAGGTGTGTGTTTAGCACTGTGAATACATTGGTGAAAATCCTTGGTTCCTGCTTTCATGGGAGCTTAAATTACAGGAAAATATGTTGTCACTAAACACCCAATTATAACACATTTTTTAGTGTGGTAAAATAATACATAAGATTTATCATTTTTACCGTTTTTAATTGTACAGTTCAGTGGCATTAAATACATTCACATGGTGCAACCATCACCACCATCCATCCACTGAACTTTCCCATCTTCTCAAATTGCAACTCTGTGCCCATTAAACACTAAGTCTCCATTCCCTTCTAGCCCCAGGCCCTGACAACCATCATTCTACTTTCTGTCCCTCCGAATTTGACTACTCTAGGAACCTCATATAAGAATAACCATACGATATTTGTCCTTTTTGTGACTGGTGTATTTCACTTAGCACAATGTCTTCAAGGTTCATCCGTGTTGAAGCGTGTGTCAGAATTTCCTTCCTTTTTAAGGCTGAATAGGATTCCATTGCATGTATACATCACATGTTTCCTATTCACCCATCCGTGGACCCCTGGGTTGCTTCTACCTTGTATAATACATTTTAAAATAAGTACTATAAGAGAAATGGCTGCTATATGGAAGGACAAAAGAGGTATTTAACCTAGGTTTGTGATCAGGGAAGAATTCCTGAGGAAATGGTGCCTGAGTGCTGAGAGCCCTGTAGGATACGCTGAAGTCAAGACAGATAATGGAAGGAACAAACAGAGAGTGGGAAGGGGGAGACAGGGGAAGAATGTTCTAGGCACAAAAAGGGGGAAAAAAAACTAAGAAAGAAACAAACACATCCGTGCAAAGGCCAAGAAAACCTGGCACACTTATAACTGAAAGTGGTTCTCTTGGTTGTGGGGGTCAGCTGGAGATGAGGCTCAGATGATTTCACAACCCCTCTCTCTGATAGCTTTGGTTCTGTGACTCTGCTCTCTGCACAGTGTCTCTGTAGTATATCTCTACTTCACCAACACTGCCTGTACAGATCAGTTAAATATCATCTGCTTGTTTAATGAGACTGATTCCCTCTGCTTTGCTTGTCAGGTCATTAGCAGAGAAGCACATGTGTACGAACTTGAAGTTAGGCACAGCACCACCATGTTGCTTATCACAGTCATATGACTGCTTGTTTACTTGGGCTGCTAGATTATGAGTCCTGCAGAGGAAGGGGTTTCTTTGATTCATCTTTGTATTCCAGTGCCTGATACACAGTGGGTGCTCAGTAAATGTTTGCTAGAAGAAGTTTATTTTCACTGATGAATGTATCAGCAAAAGAACATCAAATGACTCCTCCACAGTGCTGATGGGAGCTCTGGTTTTTAAGGATGGAATTTTACACCCTGTGGAATATTTAACCTTACCTCTCCCAATGATGTTTATATAGTTTCATAAAATGAAATAAAGGCAAAAGCAGATTTGTGCATAAAATACTCTGAGGCAGGAGAAATGGTCTCAAGAGTTTTAAGGTGCGTTCAGTTCTCTGGAAGACCTCATCCGCATGGCAGGAATAGAGGCATTGTGGGTGGGAAACCAAATTGATCAACACCACAGGGATACTGGAGTTACCCTGAAAGAGGCTACAGTAAAATTTCATTATTTCAGGTCCCACTAATTCTGAATTTGGACAGAACCTGGGCTGCATTCCCTTTGCTCAATAAACCTGTTCTCTACAAATTATACTAAGTTATTAGAATGAAGAACAACAAAGGGAGAGTTTATTCATTC
The DNA here is from genome assembly GCA_028533085.1 of Varecia variegata. Taxonomy (NCBI): domain Eukaryota; kingdom Metazoa; phylum Chordata; class Mammalia; order Primates; family Lemuridae; genus Varecia; species Varecia variegata. The sequence continues at coordinate 69,556,911 of CM052444.1, read as the reverse complement.
ATAAATATTTGTGAAATGCCAACGTTATTCTTCTCTTAGGACAAAAGAATGTACATCATCACGAGGAATTTTATAATTTGCAAAGAACTTTAACATGCATTCTGTCTTCCTGAAGCTTTGTAACAGACTACCAAAGAAGGCTTGGGTCACCTCCTTCTCCATCCCATAATGAAGAAAACTTAGGCTCAAAGAGGAGCAATTACTTGCTCAAGATCATACGCAGTTTTAAATGATGAAATGAATATATAAATACACTTTATTCTGCTTAAAAGTCAAAGAGCAGAAATCTTAAGTTATAGTAATGACGATTGTCATTTTCTCCTTTTGATGCCATTTATGCAAACATGGAGAATCAACAATATATTCTCCTAAACATAGGACAGAGGAAGTGTATGACCAAGGGTAAAAAGGTAGTCCAACAGTTAACACCCTGGGACTGATAAGCCAAGTCCTAGGAGAAATCCAAGTTCAGTCAATTCTTTAATGTTCTTTGGCATCATTCAGATCTGTAGGCAAAGCCAAAGAACCATTAGTCTCATCAACATAAAAGACTCTATAATTATCTTGCTGCTCTATAACCAGTTATGAGCAGATACTTAAATTAAGACAGAGGCATTAAAACTAAATTTTAATATCAAAAAATTAAAAATTTATTTTTTAAAAATAAATCATAATACTCCCTGCTGACAAATACGTAGTGAAACAGACAGTATCATACATCTGGCAGCACAACTTTTTAGAACATAATTTGACCAAAAGCCCTAAAAATATACACAAATGTTGACCCAGGAATTCTGGAATTTAACAGAAGGAAATAATGACAGATATGTACAAAGATGTGCTCAAAATACAGATATAACCTGCATGGCTAACAATATGGTGTTTATTAAGTTATGGTACACTCATGTGCTAGAATGCTTTTACAGTGAATGCTTTACAAATGATGTTGCAGAAAGCTATCTAATAAAAGGAAAAATGTGGATAAGTAAAAAAGTAGGTTACAAAGTAGCATGTATAATTTTAACTTCGAGAAAAAATTATATTCATGTAAAGAAGACTCGTGGTAAATACACCAAAATATTGGCTTATTTATCTAAGTGGGTGGGAGTTCAGATAATTTATATTTTCTTCTTTATGGCTTTTCTGTATTTTGTACATTCTGTACAATAAATACATGCCACTTTTATAAATAGAAAAGGGATTAGACATAAACAAGGATCAGGCTCCATCAATTATCACCGTGTGACTTTGGGCCAGCAATTAAGCACTCCATCATCAGTAAAATTGCATGTGTAATGTGTACCTTGTAAGATTAATGTGAAGATCAGTTGTAAGGAAAAAAGTGAAAGTGTTTTGAAAACTACAAAAAGATCCTCAAACATAAGAGATTCTTTTTATCATTGTATCAGATGAAGAAGTTTTTGTTAAGTGCTGGGGTGGTTGTACTCTAGGACACAGCTAAGGGAGGAAAAATATAGGCACAGACTTTGACAGCGCAGAAATAAACATGAAAGAGTATGCGTGTCTATTCACATGGGTGAATATATCACACTGTACCGTCAGAGTCATGAGATGATGCATCTCCGCATCTCAGAGTCTCAGATACTCTCGTCGGAGCCATTTATATAGAAGATGAACTATCTTCTCCTCAAAAGTGAGGTTATGACTGTCTTGAGTTCAGACAATTGCCAGTAAAATCTTTATTTTCAAAATTTTAAATATATAACTTCAAAATAGTCTGCACATCTCTTACACATCCTGAAAAACTCAGACCTCAGGCTTGGGAGGTACCAGCAGTTTTAGATTTAAATGTTGAGGCCATACTTCCCTGGTAATTTCTTACAGATTCAAAATCTCCTGATTTTTTAAAAATTGTATAAGAAGTCAGATTTATTCTGGCAGACAAATCTCTGAGCTTGGCAAATGAGGCAGCTAGAGATGAGGGTGCGTCCTGGAGGGATCCCAATAGAAATATTTGGCTGAAGCCACAATACAGGGGCTGCCTATGGCTGAAATGGCTGCACCTGACCTTGGGAGTGTCAGACAGACTGTGAGGCTGCAGGCTTGAATTACAACTGTCCAGTCACTGGCTTGTCCTCAGTGCCTAGAGGGTCTCTGTTTCCCCATCCCTCATGTTCATGGCCTCTTGCAGTACAATGGTTGTGGTAATATCTATAGCTCATTGTGTGATTGTGAGGACAGGATGAGTCAGTGTGCATCATTTCCTCAACACAGTCACCTGCAGCACAGAAACTACACTCCCAGGTCATCCCTCGCCACCTCGCCGGCTCTGCTAGGCTAGCCTTCTCCCTCTCATTCCTCAGATCGAAACGTGCTTACACATGCTCCAGGGCCCAGGGTGCACAGGCATCAAAATCTGGAGGTGCAGACCCCACAGGTTCCTGAGGGACTCTCACCCTTGGGGAGGGCTCCCCGCTCAGGCAGGACACAGAGTGGGTGGAAGAGGCAGGACTCACATGCTGCATAGATAATGAGGCAGAGTTTCTGTCCTCCAGCGTATTATACTTTTTACAGCAGGTTATGTTTTATAGCTCATACATGGCAGGTACTCCATAATTTCTTTGGAAAAATATATACGGCAATAGAAAAAAGGTGAGTATATCTACATGCACATGAAAGTAGGAGACAAGGGATGGGGAAGAAGATGAAAGCAAGTTATATGGATGAGCAAACAGGAAGAAAAACAGGGGAGAGCAAGTTACCTGTGCATTAATGGCATTAATAATACCAGAAGTTGAGATTTAGTCTGTTACATGCAAGCTTTAATACATTTTATACAACCTTTTACTCACCTAGAAATTAAAGGAGTCCTGACAAAGACAGAGGTGGTTGGAAGAAAGTGGGGTGCATCACTGAATCCCATAGGAAGAGGGATGGAGCTGCCATTTTCTGACCCAGGGAGATCACAGTTGACAGAGTTTCGATGCCACATACAATGATCAAAGCTTTATGGAGGCAGCTGGACAAGGAGGTACATCTGAGGCTTTTTTACTTCTACCATGAGGAATCTAGTGCAATTCCACAAATATCAACTGGGAGCTGACCACATGCCAGGAGGCGGGAGATACAAGAATGACCAAATCATGGACCCTGTCCTCAAGTCACACACAGTCTAGCACTTTGGTTTTTCTTTAAAATTTTCCCCGCTTTTCATATTGCAAATAGCAGGGCATGCAAATACTTTATCAGTGTAGCATGGTTATTCCTATTCTATAGAAAAGCAGTGAAAAGGCCAAGAAAGAAGTAGTGACTGAGTATATGACATACAAATGTGAGGGCATTAAATTCGTCTGTTAATTCTAGAATTAAAAAAAAAAATATGTATAGTCAGTAACTGTAGCACAAAACAACAAATTATGAAAAAGAAAACCAGCAAATCAGTGAAGTGTTCTGTTCTAGGTAACATCTAACCATCAATGTAAGGTAACACTGACACTCTGGCTTCCTTGTCTTGGCAGGCACACGGGGATGGTATGAAAGGATGCGGCAGACAGGGCACCCCTTACTAGCTGAGACATCTTGGCAATCCACAGCACCTCTCTGAACCTCAATGTCATAGTCTATAAAAAAGAGATAACGCCTCTATTTTGCAAGATTGTTGGCTAGTTAATTACTGCCTTCATATTCCAAAAGAGAGCACCGAGCTGCTAAGAGGTTCAGTGTTTCAGAAAGTATGAAATGACATGTATGGAAAGCTCTTACAACAAGATCTAGCAAGACAGTAAGTGTTATAATTATTATTATCACCATTATTATTATTGTTTTTACCATTACAGTTTAACGTGCATATTTGTAATTAGGTGACTTGCTAAGGGCAAACCCAGCCCTTCCACAACACTGGTCACCCAGCCCCCAGGCTCCACCTTGGTCACCTGGCCCCCAGACCCCAGCCTGCACATTTCCTCAGACAGAACTCTCTCCCAGGACGTGGACTTCACCAGGCCCTTCTCCACCTTGACCGAGTCCCTTGCTTTCTATGACATCACATTCCTTTATTGTAACCAAAACTATTAATGCTTCTCCACCTCTGGCCCTCACCGCAAAGCGGGGGAGAGAAGCACAAAGAATCATCGTATCAGCGCAGCACCTAATTATAGTATCACCATCTCGATACAAACAGCTCCTGTAAGCACTGTCTTGGTAAAAATAGAAGCGCCTATTAAATAACCAAGGCACGGTCATGGAAAATGAGTTTTAAATTAAAATTTAGAATAAATGGGGGAGATAGAGAAATGATAAACAGTAGACCCCATAGAAAACAATCAGCCCTCTAAATAAAGGCAGAGACACCCAAATGGACAGCTCTGATTTATCAAGTGAAATGGCCTCTGGAATTTGGATGAGAATTTTCAGAAATGTCTTTCTCCATTACTCAGTTGACCCTCAAAGATACAGGAGGCTTCCAGAGCACGTTAATATCTATGATTTACAAGGCACACATGTCACGGGCCCTTTTCGAGGACAAAGAAAGTACAGTGGGAAAATGCCCTGACCTTGCCTTACGTTTTTCCTTTTCCATAACACTGATTATTTCCTAACAGAGTATATTATTTATGTATGTCTCGTTTCTTTTCTGTCTCTCCATACTAGAATGTAAACTCCACAAGGTAGGGACCCTCGTTTTGTTCACTAATGTACCTAAATCTCTGAGAACACTCCCTGGCCTATAGTAGGTGCTCAGTAAATAGTTTTTGAATGAATAAATGGATAAAAATTTAAGCCTTGCTCTGTTCAAGTGATCTAACCTTCCTGCATCTTAATCACCTCATCTGTAAAATGGGGATAATAATATGTAATTAATAGATGTATTTCAAGAATTCGAAGAGAAAAATGTATAGAAAATACTTAGTACTGTGTATGGGAATTAATACTTAACTAATGGTAGCAATAAATAATACAATTCCTCAGAGATAAATACTTCTCTTTAAAGTTTATAAAAAGCTCTTCTACATCTATCCTAAAAGTCAGCCACAAAAAGAGCAGTGAACAAAGGACCCAGAAATAAAGAACCAGAGATCTCCACCTGGTCCTCATCCTGCTATCTCAAAGGGCTCATTGGCCTATCACAGGATCAGAATGAGAAAATCAGAAAAATTCTTAATAATCAACCAGAATAGAGTAAGCAGAGAATAGCTCATGGGCCAGTCACCTATTTTTACAAATAAAGTTTTATTGGAACATAGCCATGGTCATTTGTTTAGATATTGTGTGTGCTAACTTTCACACTACCTACCTTTGCAAAATTAAGTAGTTGTGACAGAGACAATAGTCCTCAGAGCCTAAAATATTTACCATCTGGCCCTTTAAGAAACAGATTGCCACATGACCTTTGGTTTTCAGATAAGAAAAGGAGGCCCAGATAGTAGCTGATAAACCTTCAGTCACAGGGCCTGTCTGCATGAGGACAACTCTAAGGGCAGTTTAACTTTTCCCTCGTTGAGCAGATGAATGGTCACTTGCTTGCAAGAGGTCCCTATGCCCTGGAAGGAGAGAGATGCCACTATCTGGAATTTGGAAGAACGTGGACCTTAGCACCATACCATGCTAGGGTCAGTTTCTGGCTCCACAATTTGCTGAATATTCATTCCTATGTAAGCTGCTTAACCTCCCAGGTCTCAGTTTCCTCATCTGTCTTCTTAGTTGAGCTCTTAGAGGTTCGAGTTACACGAGATCAAGCACATAAAAGCAGCTAGCACAGAAAATATTACCTTCTTACCTCTTGAAAGATCAAGATTGATAAGAGGATTCATTAAGGGAAAGATAATGCATTTCTGAGTTTACCATATTTGCTTGAAAACATTCATGGTTTCACTTTCCAGGGTATTATGAACATCCTTTTTCCCCTGTCATGAATTATAGACTCGGTCCTATAAATTATCTCACGGAGGCAGCTTCCTGACAATGCCAATTTCTAAAAATATGCTGATTTTGAGCTATGAATTGATTTTTTTATTGTGATAAATTAAAATCCAATATCATCCAACAAGACGCTAAACATACAGAGACCCCATTCTTCCCCGCAGAGGTTCAGTCTCTTTGATATTAAAATAGATCTAGGGCAGCCGTGGTGCCAGTGGGAGCTCTGAACATTGAGGAGAATAAGCAAAGAGTGTGGGGGTCGTCTAGAGAGAGGAGGCTGCGGAGACAAGAAAGGTGAAATAAAGAAATGTGGAGGGAGAGAAAAGGGCACTTCCTGCTTCCTGTTTTGTGAGCATCAGAGAATGACTCCAATCAGTGCAGAGGGATGTTCCAGTCTAGGCTTTTGCAGATAATTTCCTGGGAGGTTTCAGGGGTTGCTACTTCTTTCTGGGTTCTAGGTCTGTTTCTTTGTAAATGAGTGGGTTAGTTCCTGCCTAAGGGACCTTCCATCCCTGACATCCTATGACGACAATTCTGAATCATGTACATTATTCTTTTTGCACTTACTGCTTACATGGCAAAACTAGCATCTTTGGCATATAGCATCTTGGGCTCTAATATCTGGCCCAGACAATTAGCATTTTATTTTAAGTTGACTTAGTCATTATTTCCTTTCTTTGGTCCCTTCCTCTTTCTCTGTCATTCTATTCCTCCCTGAATGCTTTCCCTTCTTCCTTTAATGACCAGTTAGCATCTCGGTCAAATGCCAGGGCCTCTAATGCTAGGGTCTGCAGATACGGCAAAGAATGAGACAAGGTACTTCACGTGGAGCTTGTAATCTGATGGGGGCTAGAATCAACTCAGTATGATGCAGACGGTCATGCGCTAGGATAAAGGTAGGCAGAGGGTGCTGTAGGAGCACTATAAGGGATTTCTTAATTCTGCTTAGAGGACATAGAAAGACTATATAGGAGATGAGACAATATAGCCAATAATGTAATATTGGGCTTTTTATTATTCTAGGCATTATTCTAAGTCTAGAGGATTAAATTAATTTTGCACCAACCCCAAGACATAGGTATTTTTATTATCCCCATCTTATAGATGAGTAAACAGAGACACAAAAGACATTAGGAAAATTGCCTTCAATTACCATTTGACCCAGCAATCCCACTACTGGGTATATATCCAAAGGAAATAAAATCAGTCTGTCAAAGAGATATCAGTACTCCCATGTTCACTGCAACATTATTCACAATAGCCAAGAAACTGAATCAACCTAAGTATTCATCAGTAGATGAACGGATAAAGAAAGTGGTATATGTTCACAATGGAATACTATTCAGCCTTAAAAAAGAAAATTCTATTATCTGTGAGACCATGGATGATCCTGGAGAACATTATGTTAAGTGAAATATACCAGGAAAAGAGACAAATACCATATGGTCTTATTTATATATGGAATCTAAAAAAGTGGAACTCATAGAAACAGAGCATAGAATGATGGTTACCAGGGACAGGGTAGGGTGTGGGGGGATTGGGGAGATGTTAGTCAAAAGATACAAAATTTCAGTTAAATAGGAGGAATAAGTTCATATTTCCCTTAGTTTAGTTGCTATTCTGGATAATTCAGTATTATAATATGTTTATGGGTAAAAATATGTTGTTTATATGTAAAGTAAATGAGGTTTCAAATTCAGATCATGACAGACAGGTTTTCCACCTACATGAATGTTTAGAGAAACATTTGAAAGTCATATAGCATAGGAAAATAGCTTTTACTAGATGAGTCTGCCCTGTGCATTGCAGGTTGTTTAACATCCTCGGCCCCTGACAATTAAATTCCTGCATTATTGCTCTCTCCCCAAAGTTGTAACCACCAAAAATGCCTACGTGAGTTTCCTCAACACCCATTAGAGAGACAGAACCAGGCCAGTGGAGAGTCTATGGAGCAAAAGAAAGAAAATTAGCTTAGGTGTTGAAAATTTGAATTTGAATTCAATTTCTGCTACATATAGTAACCTTGGGCAAGTCACTTCACCTACCTGTACCTTAGTTAACTCATTTGTAAAAGGGGGATAAATAAAAACCTCCAAGAATGGTTGGATGTCGAATGAGATAGGAGCCACAGAAGCCTGCTATAAACCACATGATCGTGTTTACAGGCTAGTCACTGTAACCAGTCTGTGACAGTCCTGTGCACTGACTCATGGGCCAAGATGACAGGAACATCCTAGAGACTCGTGGGTGCCAGAGACCACCGGGTCCCAGTGTGCTGGTCCACAGCGTCCTCCACTTCCTTCTTGCCTCCTTCCCAGAGATGTTTCTCTTCTGATTTCAGCTGCTCTCCCCAAACCTTGCTCAAAAACATCTAGCTTGAATTGAAGGGAGAATAGACCTATTTTTGATGAGACGCAAATAGGGTGACATCTGGTTTTCACTGAGGAATAAATTATTAAGTAGTCCTGAAATTTAAGTGCACCTACTGTATTTAGAACACAATTACCTGTCTATCATGAAGGGTAATACTGAATCCTTGGCCACTCTCCTGCTCTCAACTGGCATGTGTTACATACTTTGTGTAACATTTGCTGGTTCTTCTTCACCACGTCATTTTATTTTCTATGCAGTAAGCATGACTGGGCACCTACTATGTGCGAGTCACTGTGCTAACTAGATAGACAACGGTGATGCACAAAAAGATAGGGCCTTATTCATCTATGTGTTTACAGAGACACTCGATAAATAATTCCTGAAGAATGAATGCACACACACATCTTTCTCTTTCAGACATGTGTGCCTCCAGAAATACTGTTTTCTCTTTCCTGACTTAATTGCCTGATCCTCTCTTACTCACTCCTCCAATGCCAAGTCAGTGCACCCTTTTCTGCAGAAATTTTCAGGAATATTCTAGGCAAAGTGAGGCCTCGATCCCTGACCATGGACAACTCAGTTCACACCTGTGTCTTGGCAGGTGTCAGTCCACTTGGTGAGTCTGGTTTTGCCACTGGACTATGAATACCTCAGGGGCAAGGACCACCACGCCCCTCCTGAGGAGGAAACAGAGCTGCACGTGGCAGAGAACAGGCATCCGATATGTTACAGTTACAGTATGTTCTGAAATCTGAAATGCTCCCAAATCCAGAAATATTTGAGCCCTGACATGATGTGCAAAGAAAATGCTTATTGGAGCATTTCAGATTTTGGATTTTTTGGATTTGGGATGTTCAGTGGGTAAATATACATAATGCAAATACTCCAAAATCCAAAAACTCTGAAATTTGAAATGCTTCTGGTCCCAGCATTTTGGATAAAGGACGCTGAACCTGTACTGCCTAACCATATATGGGTTATACTGTCAACATTCTGTCTACCCAAGACAAGCTACGGAGGGAGCAGCCCCCGTTGTAACCCCACTCCTTTTATCTTCACTCAGGATGGCTCATCAGAATGAAAGTGAAAATTGGTGACAGTCAGACAGACATAATACTGAATCTGCTTTAATACAGAGAAAGGGAAATCATTTATAAAATTTGCTATGTTATCATTAGTAACACCCTACTAGTATCAAGGATTCTGGACCAGGCTGCCTGGGTTTGAATCCCAGCTCTGCCACTGATTAGCTGTGTGACTTAAATTATTTAAACTTTAGTTTTTGCATCTGTAAAACAGTGATAATAATAACATCTACTTCGTAGAATTTGTGGTAGTGTACTTAGAATGGTGCACATAGTTATGCTAAATATGTGTTGGCTCATTAAACTGAATAAGCAAAATTCCCGTTATTGTGGCAACAAGGATGTTGCAACATCGTGTGAAGTTGATATAGACCACTGACCTCTCTCCTAAAGATCAGACTTATCTTTAAGGTGCTGAAATATTTATTATTTTTATGGCATAATATTGTAATAATTCTATGGAATAAAATTGTAAATGGAGAGATAAGAGAGTCAGTGTGGTTCATGTGAGAGATACAGGTCTTGGAGCTGGAAGGTTTGTTCTGAGCCTACAGCCAGGACAGCCAGGTTAGGGACACTCCCAGAACCTCAGTTTCCTTATCTGTGAAATAAAGATGACATCATTCCTGCCTTATCTACTGGTCTGGTCTGAGGATAGTAAGATATTGATGTGAAAACCATTTCCACTCCTGATTTGCTACCGCTCCTATTATTACTAATAACAAGTTTATGTAAGACATTTTCTGCATTCTTACTAATCCCTTTGCTAAATTAGCAATATCTAGGTATCCGAAAACAGGAACAGCTTTCAATATTGATTTATTCCCTGCAACATGCTAATTTATTAAAAAATTTACTCATACACAGATTGAGATCAGGAGTTCTTTGAAATTCAAGATAGGGTGTAAATTTCTGCAAAGGGTCTCTTTAATTGGGAGCAAAACATTTTTGACAGCTTTTGGATTTTAGCTATTGTCACATTCTGCAAATGTTTCTTTTCTTGGTTTTAAAAAAAAGTGCAGTCAAGCTTGAGCAAAAATACCTTAGACAAGATAAACAACTAAGATTTATCACTCTAAATAATAAAGACCCAGTTTTCCATGTCTTTGATATGTAGGGCAAAATACTTCACTTAGAATCCCATCCTGCACAATTCAGTCAGTCCCCTGCCGGGCCATGACAAAGGTTTAGTAAACTATTCCTGCGCATCATCTCCAGTGGGAGTTTTCCAAATAAAAAGCCTCAATAGACATGACTTTAAGGGCAAACAGCATCTTAAAGTTAGTCTCAGAAATCTACTTAGATGTGATTTTGTTCATCACCTCGTCCTCTACCCAACTTCCTTCATCAATATCTCCCCGTATGGTTGTTGCTTCAACACCCTGAGCAAGGATGAACTCACTTGCACAGAAGGCAGCCTATTTAATTGCTGACTGATAGAAAAGTTTTCTTACTAATAAACTGAAAATGTCTCCTAGAAACTTCTATCTATTAGTCCTGGTTCCATTCCTTGAGGTCAGTGGAACAAGTCAGCTCCTTCTTCTTCCAGGCAATTTTTTGGAGATATGAAGACGACGAACACGAGGCACCCTGTGCCCTGTCATCTCTACTTCAGATTCAAACATATCCGATCCTTTTAGCCACGTTTCCAGGACTTGTGTTGGGGCACATTAACAAGCTAAGGTTGCAGAAGCTGAGGCTACAGAGGTCTAATGTTAACCAGACACAACTGGAGTAGACTAAGCCAGAGAGAAAACAATGAACTCCGCCTCCTTCCTAATTCTCCACGAGGGATCTGACATTTTCCCCAGAAAGCCAAGTGGCTTTGGGCTGAAATAATGATTTTACTGTTGTTCTCTTTGTGTCTAGCTGAAGAATCAAAAATAGTGTTACAAAGTTTGGTGGTAGCTTTCTTCCCGGCCAGTTTAGCCACCTTTGAGTAAAATGCAGATATAAGGTAAAAACAATGGAAACTACCTCTCTTCATTAGTTAAAATCAAGGTAATTGGGACTTTAATTATCTGGGCACAGCCTATTTGATTGGAGGAGGGGAAGGTACATGGTAAAATCACAAAGCCAGAAACTTGGCCCCCAGATAAGATACAACACCAGGTACCTTCCCCCCTGCCCCTGTGCCTTAGGTCATGCCAGTTGTCACGGTGGTGGACAGGGGTGGAATTGGGAAGAGACTAGGGATGACATCCTGACATTGGGGCATATAAATCATTGTGAAAGTCTTTCTCAATCAGGCTTGATCTATATTATTAGCTACCATAAGGGATGGTAAAGAACTAATGATTTTCTCCAAGTTTGTATTACATAAGCCCTAAGTTCTCTACCTCCCGCGTGTTACCTAGGACCCCTTGATCCCTATTTGTGTCGAGAGGTCTTGGCTCAGCACAGTGTCTAGTCCCCCAGCTTCCCTGCTCCTCCGCATCAGAATAGACTTTGATTTGCCTAGATCCGTTCTAAACTGCGCGGTTCAAAACTGAGCACAGGGCTCCAAACTATATAGTCTTTCCAGGAAAGAGAAAAACCTCCCTGGTTTCTGAAACCATACATATTTTTATGAAGGCAAGGGAGGCTTACATTAGGCTCTAATCCTGCTGAACTCAAGTGCTTTGACTCCCAATGCTTCTACCCAGGCAGCCCCCGGTAGGCCCACCTTTCTCTATAATGTAGAGGTAAATTGCATTGATTTTTTGATTCGGGTCAACTCAAGGTTAAATCCCAGTTCTGCTTCCTACATGCTGGGTTGTATTGTAAATATTTTTAAATTTTCTATATATTATGATGTCTTGACATCTTAAAAAACCTTTCTGGCAGCGGAGAGATGGTTTCTTCCAGGGCTAGTCAATCCTTAGATACAGCAAAGGGCCCAGCCAGGAGCAGGCCTTTGATGCAAACTAACCAACCTAGCACACCTCCTCTCTCTGGCACATGTACTCCAGGAGGCAATATGCCTCTGTCTTCATTATCCCAGGACAGGTGTCAGGCAACTGGGGACCACCCCTACAGCTTAGGGCCAAAGTGATTCACACTAGCCAATCATTCACCCTGCCCTGCCCTGCCTTTCCAGAGGAAACCCCAATAAAAGCTGTGGCCTTAAGGCTCCTTGTCTTTTGACTCCTGACCACCCTGGTGTCTTTCCCCTGTGACTTGTTATGGGCTGTGCTCCTGTCTCTAGGACTTATAGTATAATAAAATTATACCTGACTATCTCATTAAAGAATACAAAACATGGCTGAATTTAGGAAAGTCACTTATGCTCAGAGCTAATAGGCATTGTGGTTAAGCAAAAGGACTCAGAAGCCAGACTGCCTGGGTTCTAATTCTGCCTCTGCTACCATGTACTTTCAGCAAGTCAAATAAACTTTTCTGTCCTTGATGTTTTCAACTGTAAAATGGGGATAATAATACCATCTACCTCATAGGGTTGTTGTGAGGATTGAATGGCCCAATACTTAGAAGGACTTACAACAATGCCTGGCATATAACACGTACCTGATGAAGTAGCTTTCATTGTCATCATGGCATAGGAATGTTGTGAGCATGAAACTAAATACTGTATGTAAAATGACTAACATGCACCTAGTTTATAGGAGGTACTCAACAAATGGGAGTTATTATTACTAGGTATTTTTTTATTACGGTAAAATGTATATAAGACTTACCATTTGAAATATTTTTAAGTGTATAGTTCAATGGCATTAAGGATATTCATATTTTTGTGCAACCATCACCACCATCCATCTCCAGAACATTTTCATCTTCCCAAACTGAAACCTTATACCCATTAATAATAACTCCCTACTGTTCTTTCTCCCAAGACCCTGGAAATCACCATTCTATTAATATTTTCTATCTCTATGATTTTGACTACTCTAAGGACCTCACATAAGTGCAATCATTAATATTTGTCTTTTTGTGTCTGGCTTGTTTCACTCAGCTTAACGTCTTTGAAGTTCATCCCTGTTATAGCACGTGTCAGAATTTTCTTTCACTTTAAGGCTCCTACAGTATCCCATTGTATGTACATGTTACGTTTTATTATCTCTTCATCCATCAATGTACATTTGGGTTGCTTCCACCTTTTGGCTATTGAGAATAATGCTGTTATGATCATGAGTGTATAAATACCTGTTCTGTTACTAGTTATTTAGGAATAATTTTTCTAAAACTCTTCATTCTTCAAGAAAAGAAGAGATTTTTGACTTTGAAATTATCATCCTGCTAACCCTTATGGTATCCTCCTAACAGTCAACAAGAAAAAGAAAATAATAATGCAAAATGACCAAGATCAAGTAATTTGGCTGGTTGAATATTGTTTACAAAGTGCTTGATAAATTATCTTTGTAAAGTTCAAAGGAGGTGATATACATGGAGCTATTTTACAACCTTCAAAACACTGAATGAATAAAAGGAAAAACACATCTGTTTGATGCTTGCTCTCGCAGAAAATGGATCACAGAACGTTTTTCTGTTTTTTCCTTACCATCAATGAACAGGACCGACAGTGTCAGGTGAGCTCTGGGGACGAGACTGGGAGTTAATTGCAGCTGTGAGGTTGATGAAAACACAATCCCCTTCTTTGGTGGGTTCAACAAACATATCAGCCCTTCTATTTCCTGGTTGTGCAGTGATAGATTTTTTTTAAGATTGAGAACTCTATTTATTCTTTTTGATTACAGCAATTGCAAGGTGCTACAGGTTAAACTCAAGAGAGTCTGGATGCTTTGACCGAGTCAAAACACCTACATGTGTCTCCCTCTAGGACGCATGTCATTAAAGTCACCAACACACAAAGAAATTTAACTTAAACTGTCACATTACCCATTGATCTTCAAAGCTCATCAATCTCCCATTAGAGTACCAGGATGGGGTGACACTTTTATCACAATTACACTATAAGAAACCCGGTGCAGTCACACTGTGGCCAAGTCAGCAAAGAGACTTGCTTTGATGGACGATCACAGCTGATCAACTTTGTCAGTTGCTTTATGTGTTTTTATGCTTGTTTTATATTCCTGCCCAGAGAGTAGAGGCTTTTAAGGGCACATCTGTCAATGGATTCAATTTCACAATGCCATGTGATTCTTTTACTTACCCCTGTCTTCTCATCAAAGATTTTGATTCCTCCAAAGGAGATGGTTAAAAAGATTTTCTGTTTGTGTTCTCCTTTGGAACGAGCGCCAGCAACAACGCCCTGTTGAAAGGAAGGACATGGTTTTTACTTTAGTGTTTTCATTTAAAAATTCCCTCTGGTCCCAAAGGCACGTCAGATACCATCAGCCGATGCCACCAATCATGCACACTCTTTTTACTTCGCCCTCCCACGTTTCTCTACACAGCATGCTCGTATCTTCTTGATGTTTTAGCATGATGCTTGCCCGAGCTGTTCTAACATTGTATAAATAGATATTTGAACATGCACTCGTTTAACTAATCAAGATTTATCAGATGCCTACTTGGCGCCTAGATACCACCTGGCTCAGAATCAAGGGAACCAAGGTAGACACAATATGGTCCTCATATTAATATCTTTCCTGGGTTTTGCACTGGATATGGTTTTAATCTTTTAAATAAAGGTGAGTCTCAAAATATATTCCCCTAAATGTGATTTTGCTTTTATATTTCTCGAAAAGGTTTTCAGATTAATATGAATCAGTGTTAGAGATTTGAATGGAAATAAAAGAAAAACTAGTGCTAGACTGTATCTCTCAATTTTGTTTGGAAAAACGTGATCATCCTAGTTAGATGCTTATTATTTGCAATTTTTATTCAAAAAAATTTCACATTTTCCACTCCCTTTTTCCCCCTCATCCCTATGTTTTAAGGTAAAGATCTACCAAACGCATTCCATTTATCAAGACATCTGTTCTCTACTCTCTTAAACTTTTTAAACACCAAAGATTTTATATATATATATATATATGTGTATATATATATATATATATATATTAGGCCAAAGGTTTATATATATATATAATATATATGTGAGTCAATGAGAAGGTAAACTTCACAAGTAAAGATGTTATGTTACTTACTATCCCTGGTGCTTAGGACATCCTTGGAGGGAGGAGGTGCCCAGCAAATAACTGTTAAATGAATGTATTATATATAGAGTCCCCCCCAAAGTTGATATGACTCAAGAGGAAGGAAACTTGCTTTTCAAATTAGATTCTGTGGTGGCCAAATACAGGTAAGCATCGGCTTCATCTAGGGCACCAATCAGAGGATGAAGACATTCCAAGAGATCTACACCCAAGGGCTGCCACTGACCCTGCGTTTAGGTGCCTTGAGGCTTCCAACCCCGCGTCACTGGTAGCCCCAACTGATGGCAAGATTAAGCCCAACCCTGAGCAGTTATGATTCTAGGCTTTTAGGGGTAGAAAAGTCTAAAATAATATTGACTTCCTATTTCCAGGAGACAAAAGTAGTTTGTGCTGCTCTCAGACTAATACGTTCCCAGAATCAGTTTGGGGGATTGATGGGTGTTAGCAGCAGCTATGAGGAAGGCAGGTTCCCTTGAGGCTGCCGGATTATCCTCACTTTGGGTGCTGCGGCATCAGAATATCTGAATTATACTCATGGTTCTGTGTGACCTTGGATAAATTATTGTTTTTTTTTTTTTTAATTTTTTAAAACCAGCTATTTTCTTTCTATTTTTAGTAGCGATGGGGGTCTCACTCTTGCTCAGGCTGGTCTCGAACTCCTGACCTCGAGCAATCCTCCCGCCTCGGCCTCCCAGAATGCTAGGATTACAGGCGTGAGCCACCGCGCCCGGCCTGGACAAATTAATCTCTTAGCTCTACTTCCTCAAGTGTAAATACTTTTTTTTGCACAGCTGAGTGAATTAAATGAACATTTATGTAAAGTCCCTAGTACAATGAC
This sequence comes from Varecia variegata, assembly GCA_028533085.1. Classification (NCBI taxonomy): domain Eukaryota; kingdom Metazoa; phylum Chordata; class Mammalia; order Primates; family Lemuridae; genus Varecia; species Varecia variegata. The sequence continues at coordinate 69,540,679 of CM052444.1, read as the reverse complement.
TGGTACACTGCAGAGATGTGACAAAAATTAATTTCTTCTAGTAAATAAATGAATGTCCATTAAAGTTTGTGGTCCAGTTCCTGCTTTGATACCTACTAATAGGAAATTACTCTTTCTTACATTGCCCATTCATTCCCCAGCACATCCTACAGATAAACAGAATGTTAGAGCCAGACAGAATCTTAAAAACTAATCTGTCCATGTTTCCCAACTGACAGATGAGAAAAATAATGTTCTGAAAGATGATGGACAGTCCTGAGATGGCACAGAGAATTGGTGAAAAATGTGAGACCACAGCTCAGCTCTCTGAGCTCTCAGTGCTGGAGCTGATTATCATTCTTCACATGTGTCTTCCTTCTAGGGAGCGGAATCTCTCTCCTCACAGCCCCTCCCCAGCGATCCTCTCTCAGCCCCTCAGGAATGCTACATGTAAGGTCCCTCCTGCAATGACTGCCCTATAAATGGCTAGAGAGTGACTCCTATCCAAAGCAAATCCTTTGTCTCTTCAACACCGCCCCTCCTGCCCCCACCATTCAGTGGTTTCTAGATTCCTCAATGTGCTGCTTGCTTTCCCAAGAATTCACTGCAGGATATTTTCAAGGAACACAGGGAATGGTGCAAGTATGTCTTTGGAATCCCAGGGGTAATTCTTCTGTTCAATGCCGCCCTCTCTGGTGATCCCCTTAGCCACAGAGCACACGCGTCATGCCAGATCACATCTCATTCATTTTCCCTCCTTCACTTTCCTCATGACAGTAACCACCATCTAACAAATCACATATTCCTTTGTTGATTGTCTTCCTTTGCCCAGTAGAATGGAGGCTCAATTGTACATGCAACTTTGTTTTATTTGTTCTATGTGCTCAGTGGAGAAAATGGAGCCCCACATAAAGCAGGCACTCGGCGGGAAGCAAAGTGACCTTCCTTCCTTTGGGTAGTAACTAGTGGACAAGCCAGATACTGCACGTAGGAAAACTGAAATCTGTCCTTGGCTAGATTTGGAGTAAAATAACATATGTTATTACTACCTCTCCTCACCCCAATCTTCGACCTCAGGTATCCAGGATACACAAAATATAGAACAATAATTAGCCCCCTACTATAGTCTGAATGTGTGCCCCCAAATTCACATATTGAAATTTGCCAGTGTGGTAGTATTAAGAGGTGGGGCTTCTAGGAGGTGACTAAGTCATAAGGGCCTCAGACCCTTCTTAAAGATGATTAGGGCCCTTACAAAAGGCTTCAGGGAGTGGGTTTGTTTCCCTTTCTCCCATTACATTGTGAGCACACAGCATTTCTCTCCTCAGGAGGATACAGTGTCAAGGTACCATCTTGGAAGCTGAGAGACTGGGCCCTCACCAGACACTGAACCTGCCAGCACCTTGATCTTGGACTTCCCAGTATCCAGACTATGAGAAAATAAATTTCTGTTTTTTATAAATTACCCAGTCTCAGGGACTTTTTTGCAGCAGTACAAACGGACTAAGCCACCCCCTCATCAAGGAAAGCACTGGAAGGACTGTGCGGGGGAGGCGAGGCCCTCCTCTGGCTGTATTCCTTCCTAGGTGAGAACATACAGGACAGGTGGGGAGTGGGCTGCACCTTTGGTCAGGAAGAGCAGCTTCACTGCCTCCATCCAAGACAGTCCTCACCGTCCCAGCTCACGGAACTCCTGGAATACCACATAGCAATAATTCCTGGAACATAGTAGTGCTGATGAGATACTAAGGTCCGTTTTGCTTACTGGTTCCAAGAAGCTATCCAAGAACTCTGCAGTAGAATATGGCTGTACATAAAACAGGATGGAAACAGCCTACATGCATGTTCTAGGAGCATTTCTGCTTGGAGCTGCTGCTTCACATGACAAATGCAAGAGAGGACTATCCACGAGGTACTATCTTTGGGGAAATAAAAATCCAATTTTTTCAAGCACATTTCTCTTGTGAGACAGGACTCTGAGTCAAGCTCTGAAAAACTGCACTATGCCCAGGCGAGCCTGCCACCAGACAGTACCCACAGGGGCTCATCTCCTACAGCAGTACTCCTTGCCACAACATGGAAGTAACTGAGGTCCAGGAGACAGCTTTGGTTAGGGAGTCAGAAGGTGTGGATGGAGGTCTTGTTCTGGGCTCTGTGCCTAATATTAGCCACCTGACCTGGTAAGTCACCACTGCAAACCTAGAAACTGGGAGTCAAGCATTTTTCTCGGGTGCCAACTATATTCCAAACATTCTGGTACATGTATATAATTTAGCCCACACCACAATCCTGGGAAGTAAGAATTATCTCCCTCATTTTGCAGATGAGGAAACATAAGGCCAGGGGGTCAACAGAACCTTCCAGAACCTAAAGAAGCTAATAAGTCATAGAAATGGAGTTCAAACAGTGATCTTTCTGATTCTAAAGTAGGGTTCTTTCCACTGTAACCCTCTCTTCTCTAGGACCCTTTTTGAGAAACACATTTAAAAAAAATGACCATGCAATCATGCATACCATACTACAAACATGTCCAAAAGTTCCTGAGAATAGCTAAGTAGAACCACCAGCTTCCACACTTAGTGGTGAAGAGGAGGTCTAAAATGAGAATAGTCACATTTCTTACTTCATGGGAGTGCTGGGGCACTTAAATGAACTATGCACTTGGCAGAGTGTTTGGGGAGCTCTCAGTAAATAACAGTTATTGTTATTACTAATACTAATATTGATATTTTTCAGCAACACCATGTGCTAGGCATTGAGTGGAAGGGCTGACACAGGCATCCCTAAGGGAGTCACAGGTAGGCAGCGCCTTCAGGGAAGAACCTGCACATAGAGAAGAGGTCAGGCGTGCCAGGCAAGATGAACCGGCTGCCCTGTCCCACTCAGGGTTGCTGTGAGAATCAGATGGCTGACATACATGAAACGGCGTGGAGAATACACACACAACATGGCGCATACACATGATATAGGACCGTGCTCTCCATAGAACACACAAAGCACATGGGTAAACACAACAGGTTTCAGGCATGGATGCTGCAAACTTTAGAATGCTATTCCAGAAAGCACATGTAATAACCTGGTCTCTGTGCTCAGTCCTGCTAGTCACCATCTGTATGATCTTAGGGGAAAAAAATGCAGCATAAGTTTCATTTTTCCCAGTTAAAAAAAGGAATTCGAGTATCTTTCTCTGTCCTGCTTTGTCCCCAGTGACTGACCCCTCAGATCTCCTGAGCTTTCTTCCCTGTGGCTTCCAGCTGAGGTCGGGGCATTTCTCCCCATTCTCTTCTCAGCTTCGATCTGTACCTCTGGTAGTAACCACGTTTTCCCTTGGTGAGGGAGGGGTCTTTCTTATCAATCCTGCTTTCCCGGTGTCCCAATAAATACATGTCTTCCTAGGGTGGTAACAGCTTCCCACTGTTGCTATACTCTGGGTGCCTCACTGCCCCTTGTTCGGTACCCTAACCTGGCCTATCCTTTGCAAGTAGCTTCTTCATAAGTGTCTTCATCTGATCTGTCCAGGGTAGATTTTGTTTCTTTCAAGGCCCTGTTGGCCATACTCAGGGTTCTGTACTTATCTCTCCAGGCACTGTCTTTGGGAGACCCCATCCCTTGTAATAGCTGCAACCGCCACCATCTTGTGTAATGTCTCTGAAAGCTGAGCACTCTAGAAGTCAATGGATGTGTGGCTGTTGGGTAGTAGTTACTGGTAGGAGCTTAAAATCTGGTTTGGGAACCCAAATAAATTAAATGCAAATATAAAAAAGAATACAATTAAGTGCTAAACTATGTCTTGTCAAACACCAAGCCTCTGGAGATCTGGGTCTAACTTCTGGGCTTAATAGATTAAATGAAGGTTGTGGGACAAATACTTTAACTTTTCTGAACTTCAGATTTCTTATTTATAAAACAGAGAAGCTATTATCTATCTCATAAGATCAAAAGAGGTAATATATGTGAAAGTGCTTTGTTGACTATAAGTTAAAATAAGATGTCAACAATGATGATGATGATGATACTTTGCTGGTAGGCAATGGGCCAGTCATACTCACAATACAAATCCCCTCTCAAACCTCTATAATGCAAGAGAAAACTCTCTAAAGCAAGAAATACACCAGCTTCAGAGAGTCTAGTAAAAAAAAAAAAAAAATAGATTTTTTTTTTTTTTAATTTTTCATATGGCCTAACATGAGCAAATGGGCCTTTTTGCAAAGCTAAGAGGCATTTTGTACTTCTCTGTCTCTTACTTTCCTGGGCAGGTGGCCAAATGGAGAATCGATCATTTACGTTTCTGTGTTTCCTAAAGAAAAACTAGTGGGAGCTGAAATGTCAACATTCTTCTCAGCAACTTACAAATAATGAAACACAATTGTCTGGGAACCAAGAAACCCTCAATAAGTTCAGTGCATTTGACAAGAGTGTGTTATGGTCAGACAAACTCTCAGGGCTTCGGGGACCTCGTGGTTATGAGAGGTGACAGATGGAGCAGTTCAGTGCAGGTAACACACGTACACACAAGGTTGGCAGCGATTGGCAGCCCTGGTCCACTAGCTTGGACCAATGCTAATTCTGAGTGAGAACATTCTGGGAGCAGAGGCCAACTCCTGACTCATATCCACGGAGGCCTCAGTCCTTCCATGAAGGCAGCTGGCCGATGAGGTGCTCCGTGACAGATACCTGGTAAAGGAAGATGCACGAGCTCCTTTCTCCTCTTCAGCAGACTTGTAGCTCAGGGTGAGAACCAGGTCTTTGCTGATGAAAGGTTAAGTAATGACATTTTCTTGATGTCTTTTAATTAAGATTTGTCTGGAGCAAATCTCCATTTGTCTGACTTCATATTCAGTAAGAAGGGACTTCAGCAAGATCAAGATCCTGGCCTTTATCGCCATACTTGGGATGACAGGTGTGGCTCCCTTGGGATGACAGGTGTGGCTCTATCTGATTAGAGAGTCTAAAGTTGAACACACAAACCTCAATCTCTCCTGGGGCTCTCTGTGAACCTGCCTGCTGGTGGACGGGTTGTGCTCTGGTCTGATCTCACGTACAAATCACGGGTCTTTCTCTGGGGCAGGGCAGGGAGCAGGGGAACTTCAGGGAGGGCTGCAGTTATCCAAGACCCCACAAACCAAGTGGAATAGCCGGTTTTACTCAAGGATGCTGCTATAGCTGTGTATCTAGGTCACATCCTCCAACCCAGCCTTTATCAGTCACAAAGCTGGAATTTGGAATTCTTCCTGCCCAACTCCTTTATCTATCTATTTTGAGCATTCAAACTTGAACTTAGGAGATGAAGAGAGATCATTATTGGATGGCCCTAAAATCTCATAGCATTGCTTAATTACAAAAAAAAAAAAAAAAAAGGATGCATTAACCTCATCCAAGGGGATTATCTGTGAAATCATGATTTTGATGTCTTTTATGCCTTTTTCTAGTGACCTTATACTAAATACATAGCTATTAAAATAAAGTTTGTTTGTGTAACAGCTTAAAAAGAAGCAGTAGGAATGGATATACAGATAGAAAATTAAGAGTTTTTAAAATCATGGTATCTAGGAGCCATACTATAGGGAAACTTAGCATCTGATAAACATGTTAAACTGCTAAGAAAACTTGTATAGCATACACAAAAATAACATTAGTAGCTGTGATTTATTAAGCATCTGTGAAAGAAAAGGGGATACAGAAGGTAATTTACAGATTTTATCTCACTTAATACTTTTAGGTACTTGGCAAGGCTTGCTTTTTCTTTTCTTCCTTTTTTTCTTTTATACTTAAAAATATTTCACTGTCCAAGTTGCGTCCTCATGGACTATTTGAACACATAAAAAAAAAAACAAACAGTGCTCATATATATTAGTAGAGGAGGAAAAAAACTCAGGATATGGAACCATATAAATGGTAATTCTAATTTTATTGCATATATGTGTATAATTCATATATTATATATGTAAAAAGAGATTGCAAATTTACACAAAACTGTTGACACTGATTTTGAAAGATGTAGATTACTTCAATTTTCTTCCTCGTACTTTCTATATTTTCAAAATATTTTATAACATATGTAGGCCGGGCATGTGGCTCACGCCTGTAATCCTAGCACTCTGGGAGGCTGAGGCAGGTGCATCACTCGAGGTCAGGAGTTCGATACCAGCCTGAGCAAGAGCGAGACCCCCGTCTCTACTAAAAAAATAGAAAGAAATTAGCGGGCCAACTAAAAATATATAGAAAAAATTAGCCGGGCATAGTGGTGCATGCCTGTAGCCCCAGCTACTTGGGAGGCTGAGGCAGGAGGATCGCTTGAGCCCAGGAGTTTGAGGTTGCTGTGAGCTAGGCTGACGCCATGGCACTCACTCTAGCCCGGGCAACAGAGTGAGACTCTGTCGCAAAAAAAAAAAAAAAAAAAAAAAAAAAAAAATATATATATATATATATGTGAACTCTACAATCAGAAAAATAATTCAATTATATATGCTTTAAATGCATAAAATATTTGTAGACTTCTTGCTACATTATTTATTTCTCCAATATTTTATAATATGTTTTCTTAAAAAAATAAACAGAATATATGGAGATAAGAATCTGGGAACAGCATTATTTCTTGTATATTTTTAAAGGCTTTTTAATAAAATAATTTGCTTATTTTGTATATTTAAAATGTTTCCAATTTATTTCTTAGATTTCGCAGAGAAAAGCCTTCTTTATGGCCTTTAAAATCAGAAACCTCTTTGTAATATCTCTAAATCTCAGTATCTAGTTATGTATTATGTTTAAAAATGTTATTTTTCCTTTTACTATAAAATATTAATATTGGATACATTAGTAGACATTATAAGAATGAATAAAATCAGCTTTTACCTTAATATCTTTTACTACATGGCAAAATATATAAAATTTATTCAAAAATAAAGTGGATAAAACTCATAAAATGTGAGGGACTAAACAATTTGATAATTTTGTACTTTTATTTTTGCAGGGGTTGCACAATGAAGATAAAATTGAATAAAATGTGATACACTCAAAAATGATAAAACAGGGCCTTGTAAAATACCTCCCCACAGTAGGTACTTACTCAACATTTGCTCAGTGATTGAAATTTCTTCCCAGCAAGTAAATATGGTGATTCATTAGTGAACCAAGTAGTTTACCAATAAATGAATAAAGTTATTTGCCATAATGATGATAAAAATTTCTTTGTCTCAGTCATGTCAAACCCAAGATATTGAAAATAAAACGTTTGCACAGCACCTTGAGTTTCATCATGGAATCTTGACATAACTTGTCTCCCCGAGCTGCGGAAACTTCATCAATCCCGATCAATTTGGCTTTGTACCGGACCCCTTCACCTTTAAACCTCTTTATCAAAGTGGCTTCACTGCGATCCTGACCTAGAGACAGAAAAAGCAGATTCAGATGTGTAGTCGTGCAGATCCCACTGGCTTTATGTATCCCCAACTCTGGGATTCGCTGGGTGGTTTCACCTACATTCCGGGAAAGTCAACTTGCTGGATAGAGGAGAAAAGAAGGGCAATATTCCTAGATGCATATTCTGGCTGAATCCATTTAAATGCTGAGAGAAATTACTTCTTTTTTCTGAGCCTCAGTGTTCTCAGGTAGGGGAAAAAAAGTTAAAAATAACCACCCCAATAGGGCATTAAGATAAACAAATCAGATAAGATGTGTAAGGCATCTACTTCGGTGTTTGATGCACAGTAGTTACTTAACAAATGATAATCGCCCACTAAGAGTTCATGTCCGGAACTGCTGTTAGAATAGCATTAGTGATGAGTCTCTGGCATTTCCAACATGTAATAATACTTTGGCCAGGGTCCAAGACCCTCCTTACACCCAATCCCATGGGTTGTTTTATAGTGAAACTCCAGAGTAACTGCTTTGTATCAAGTAATGACCCAGGGACAATGATCAAGAAATGGTTTTATGATATCTCTTCTGGTAACGCAGGTGTACAGGGAAATAGGCTTCCATGCTACTTGGGATTGTGTGTCCATACCTTGCAACAGGCTCTCTCACTAATTATTGACAACATATTTTGCTAAGACACATCAATCAGGAATTCAAACATATCTACATAAAGTGAGGACCAAGGAAATGCTTCCTGTAATATGTTTTGTAAACTTTATCCCCACTCTTCACAACCACCAAACCATTTCCATTTTCTAGATGATGAAGATGAAGGTTTAGGGCTGGGGAACCTGTGGCCTTAGGTCCACATGTGGCCCTCCAGATCCCCGAGTGCAGCCCCTTGACTGAATCCAAACTTCATAGAACAAATCCCTTTATTAAAAGGATTTGTTCTGTAAAATTTGGATTCGGTCAAAAGGCCGCACTCAAGGATCCAGAAGGCCACATGTGGACCCAAGGCTGCAGGTTCCCCACCCTGCACAGAGTTCTGGGCATCATACATGTGGTTCTTAACGCCTGGAGTGCCCTAGCTCTCTGACAGTCATCCCCCAGAACATCACGAACTTCAACGCCTGATTCCTCCCCCATCCTGCCTTCCCTCATCAGTCAGAAACTTAGAGCTGAGGACTTTAGGGATAATTCAGCCTATTTCCTCCCATCTACATGATGTGCAGATGAAGTCCTTTCTATATTGTAGGGTTGAGAATTATTGGAAGACATGCTTAAAACAGAAAAAAAAAAAAACCCAGCAATAGCTAACCATCATATGGTACTTTTCTATGGACAAAATACAACTTTCATTTCACTCATTTATCCATTCATCGCTTACTGAGCATCTCCTCTGTGCCAGATGCTATTACTCACTGGCAGCAGATGAATGAATCAAAGTCTGTGTCCCTAGAAGCTCAAGTTTTTGGTGACGGCAAATAAAAACATATAGTGCATTATGCTAGGTGTAAGAAGGCTCACGCTTCAGAGTCAGACATCCTCATGTTCAATCATGGCTCCCTCCCTTGTAAGTCAACAAACTGAGCCTCAGTCCCTTACCTGTTGAAGGAGGATAAAATATCTAACTTACAGTGTTAGTATGGACAGTAACTTCAAGGAGATGGTATGTGCGAAGCATGTGTTCACATGGTACGTTTTCTATAAATGGTAGCTGCCACTGCTAGTATCAGCCCAGTAAAAGCAGTAAGTGGAAGACACCTGAGAGGAGGGGAGGCAGAGAGGAGGGATGTCTGTCCAGCCAGGCCTGGACCTGCGGTCCCAACTCCCAGCTGTCTTCTTGTTCTGCTACACTCCTGTTGACTCCTAGTATACTAAAGCCTTAGAATAATATTCCATAAAGCAAATACAATGCATGGATGATTAGTCTGAAACAATAATCAATGTAAGAATTAATCCTCAGGGCTCTGTGAGGACAGATATGAGAAACTGGAGCAAAGAACAAAGGGGCCATTTGCCATAACACACTTTATATCAACATCTTGCTAAACAAGGGGAGTACAGGTCACCCTTCCCTGCCTGATTATGCAATGTGTGGCAAGCATGACCTATGATTTTTTGGGAAAGTTATCTTACTGTATTCCCAATCCCATCTGTCCTCTTCAACACAGGATAATATTTCAGTCACTAATAACATCCCTTTCATCACTGATATTTCCCCTAAACATTAATTATCATAACAAATGCCGGTAGCTTTTATCACAAAGCACATTATATGCATCAACCTGTTTAGCCCCCCCAAATAATCCTTGAGATATGTACTGTCATTCAGGTTATATAGATGAAGCTCTAAACTGAAGGTGGGAAAGGCCATGTAACTTGTCCAAACTCACTGAGTGGGAACTGAACCCAGATTTGCCTGATGCCAAAGTCCAAGCTTGTAGTTTGCTTATGTTCTGTGTTTTCAAGCATGTTCTCCTAACCACTATGATTAAGTACTTCTCATCTACCCGACTTGCCTATAAAACTCCATCTTCACCTTGTACCAAAACTCACCTGGCCCAGATCTGTTGATACGCAATACATTGGCAGCATTAAAACTCCACTAGAGGATGGAGAGACAGCTTGAAAGGGAATAAACACCTTGCAGCCACCTGTCACATCCACAAAAGGTCCGCGAGTCAGATACAAAGACAGCCTTAAGACACATTTGTCAGGGCACAGAACTCTGCTGAGGAGGAAGATTCATAAGAGAAGGCAGAGCCAGATCAGGTGAACAAGGGCAGAGATTAATAAGAAAATATTAGGCCATTTGGAGGAAAGTAGGGAGCCCAATTTAGATTAGGACCTAGGGCCAAGCTAATTTGTATGAAGGGCACTTATGCAGTAGATAATCCAGTTTCTCATTAAATGCTTCACCATCAAAAGGGTAATTTTTCATGAGCACATCTTGAGCAAGGTCTCAGTTATATTAGTTAAGAAATAAATAACAGATATCAGAGCCATAAGGCTGTAATTCTATCAGAGACACATACGATTTGAGGATGTTAGGGACAGGGTCAGTCTCCATGCATCCTAAGTCATCATGAATCCTAGCCTATGTTGCTGAAAGAACCACTGACCCTCACTTCAGGATGGACAAGAGAAAGTGTTTAAGAAAAATCATTCACATAGTCACTGTCTATTACTATACCAGTTACTATGCCAAGAGTTTCACATGCAATTTCTCATTTAATCTCACACCTGCTCTTTGAATTAGGCTCCATAATGAGCGCTATTTTATAGAAGACAACACCAACACCCGAAGTCAATAGCAAATCTTGAATTTTTAAATAACAGCTCTACAAAGACATAATGCACATACCATAAAATTCACCCTTTTAAAATATACAATTCAGTGGTTTCAGTATATTCAGAGACTTGTGTACAACCATCACCACTAGGTTCAGAACATTTTCATCACCCCCAAAAGAAGCCCCATATCTATTAGCTGTCACTCCCCACTCCCCTACTCCCTCTGGCACGAAGCAACTACTAATCTCTTTCTCTTAGATTCGCCTATTCTAGATATTGTATATAAATGAAATCTTATAATATATAGTCTTTTGTGAGTGGCTTCTCAGCAACATGTTCTCAAGTTTCATTGATGTTATAGCATACATCAGTAATGTCTTTTTTTTTTTTTTTTTGCTTAATATTATTTCATTGTGTGGTTATACCACATCAGTTGATGGACATGTAGATTGTTTCTACTTTTGGGATTTTATGAATAACATTGCTATAAACATTTGCATACAAGTTTTTGTGTGGATGTATGTTTTCAATTCTCTTAATATTATACCTAAGGGAGAAATTTCTCGGTCACATGGTAACTCTATATTTAACTTTCTCAGGACCTGTCAAAGTGTTCTCCCAAAGTGGCTGTACCATTTTACAATTCCACTAGCAAGGTATAAGGGTTCTAGTTTCCCTATCAGATGTTTTCCCGACATCTGTCATTGTCTTTTTTTCTTTAGTCATCCTAGTGCGTGTTATGTGATATTTCATTGCAGTTGTGATTTGCATTTCCCTAAGGAATAATGGTGTTGAGCATCTTTCATGAGCTTATTGTGCATTTGCATATCTTCTTTGGAGAAATGTCTTCTGAAATTCCACAGCTTCAATTTGAACCCAGGTCTTCTGCAAAATTTCACGGTTTTAACCATTAGGCTATGAGGCCTCCTGAGACTTCCCTCTGTATACTGTTATACTATTTAGCCCTTTATACTTTGTGTAACAGCTATTTGGGAAGATGTCCTATGGAGCCTGTAGTAAACTGGCAGACAGCTCATTCCTAAGACAAGTGGTTCACAAGTACACACACCCGGATCCTCTCATACCTTATCTCATTTAATCCTGCAAGGTTACTGGAAATTGGCATTGTTATTATTCTATGGATGAAGAAACTAAAGGCAGAGAGATAATTAAAGTTACTTCAAGTTGAGCTGGAAATACAATCTCACCCTCTCCTTCTCTAAGGCTTGAGTTCTCCTACTGGGAGGGAAAAAGGCTTACTGATCTAGAACATAAGCTCTGGGTTCAAACGACCTGAGTTCAAGTTCCAGCCCTTTCTTAGTTGTGTTACTGTAAGTTCCTTTCCATGTCTGCCACAGTGTCCTTATCAGGTAAGTACAGATAATAATAGGTGCTCCCACACAGGGTTACTGTGGAGGTTAAAGAAAAGACATACAGACAGCACCCGGATAGTGACTGACAGACAGGAAGTGCTCAATCAGCTCTGGCCATGGTTATTGGGTGATCATTCTCCCGGCTTTTCTGTGACCGTGCCAGTTTATACCTTTTGTCTTTCGCTCTTGTGACCAGCACCCCTCATGACTCTCAGAAGCACCCCAGTTTGGATAATAAACTATGTGACTGCCCTAGTTATATGATCATCATTCGTACGCAATACTGCCTCACCGTGTTGTTTGTGCTGGGCACTCTGCTAGCTTCCGGTGGTACCTAGGTGAACAAAACATGTCTTCTCTCCTGTCCGCAGAGTCACATTTCAGAAGGGGACACACACAGGAAAACACGCAGCTTGACAAAATATGACCAAGGCTGTGGGTGTCATACAGCACTAAGGGAAGAAGACATGGTTTCTGTTTGGTAGGGAGAGGATTAGGAAGAGCTACAGAAGGGAGATGGCATTTGAGTAAGCCCTTGTGAGAAAGTGAGGCTTCAGCAGGCAGAGGAGGAGAGGAGATTTCCAGGGAACAAAAAGTACGGTGAGATCTCGACAACGGTGAGTCCTGTCTGCCAACCTAACATATGTTTTAGAATCACCTTGGGAGCTTTTAGAAATGCCACCCCACAGATTTTGATTGGACGAGTCTGGGATGAGCTGGACAGGGCTAGAGCACATGGGTAGAGTGACTCTGTCAAAGTCAGGAGGGGCGTGGAAGCCGAGCCAAAGCTGTCGGGCTTTATGCTTTTGGCCTTGGGAGCTACTAACCACCCAGCTTTGTCGTGAGGATTCGATTAAAAACACCACCGCAGCAACATCAGGGGAAGCATAAGGTTCTCATTAATTAGCTGATTCACTCATTCCCTTATTCAAACTTTATTGAGTGCCTACTGTATATACGTTCTAAGGTGCTAGAGATACTGCAGTGATACTCGTGGAGCTTACATTCTAGTAGACAAGTTAATGGACTTGGGCTGTAATTTTCTAATTTTAGTGTGATGGAGAATCATCTGTAAAAACAAAACAGCAGCCAGAACAGATCCCTCAGTTCCACCCACGGAGACTGTGTACCAGTGGGAGAAACCCAGCAGAGTGAGACGATACAGATGTACGTAATCCTCAAAGATCCCCAGAGCACAGCAACTTCCTTATGCAGAAAACCCCTCGTTAGATGGTATTTCTCAAACTGGGGTCCTCAGGATGAACATTTCCAATGTTTTCATTTGGGGTTTTCAAACTGACAATCATCTTTTAAACATTTTACCAGTAATGAAGGAAAAAAATCTATTCGTAATAATATGCCTCAAATATATTTTCATAGACTTCGACTCTGGTTTTTTAAAAGTCTGATCATTTCTTTTCTAATGTTTAAAAGGAATCTCCTTAAGTTTGAGACATACTATTTGGTACCACGTGTGGCTGGCTAAGTGTGTCTGCCTGGGGGATGGTGAGTGGGGTAGGGGAGGGTGCACCACCTCATTAATGCCTTCCTACTTAGATAAGAGGAAAAGAGCGACACTGAAGGGCTTGAAGATTTCTGCTCTGATACACCTGCTTCACTTGGTTCCACAAACAACTGTAACTAAAAACAAACAGTGGATGCTTTATCAGGGACCTTAATCCAAAACTCTCCAAGTAATCTGAGAATTGAATTTTCAATAGCTCATTGATTTGAATTCCAGAGGAGGAAGATATGGGGGTGACACAGCATCAAGGCCCCTGAAAGAAAACTAGAAACTGTCCTGAAAGAAAGTGAGGAGGCCTGGATTTAGGTGTAGTCTCTGTTACTATGTCTCCACCTATGTGATTGTACATGTCATTTGCCCTTTTTGGCGTTTACTCTCCCCATGTGCCCAGTGAGTGTTCAGAGAGAAAAGATGGTGTCTAAAGTGTCTCTGAGTGATAACCATATATGAAGATATTTATAACCGACATCTAGAGAGTCTTAACCATGAGCCAGAACTATATGATGTATCTTGTATATTTCAGTTTATTGCTATGGCACTAAGTTGGTATATCTAGGTATGGGCCAGAGCCAGAATTTAAACCCAGTTCTCCTAAATCCACAGAATTCAGGTCTCCAGTTTTAATCACGTATCTCTATCAGTAAAATATTTTTGAGCATATAACTGTAAAGCAGGTATATTTCTGTATAAATTACATACACATATTACTGATAATCCACCTATTAATATTATTAAAACTTACTTTTTCTTAAAACTTTTTAAAGCCAAACATAAATACTTATATATATGCTTCTAATGTCCGGCCAGATTATCTTGCATACCCTGGAGGTTACTTGAATCTCACAATGTTTCCTTGCAGATCTCACTGAGAAAAAACAACTTGAAAAATCCTCAGGGAGTCCCAACAAACCTATAATCATAACAAGACATTTGGGTTTCCAGGAATCACGCATTTTGAATTTCACGGAGGGGCACTGGGAACCCCAGGGGCTGCTGTCGCTACTGCACAGCAGGGGTGGGGCGGGGGGCACACACATCACTCAGTCACGTCTGGAGGCGTCCAGGAGTCGTAGATGCGCTTCCACCTTCACCCTCTAATCCATGCCCCCCACTGCCTCCAGCAGGGTCCACCCCAGATGCCATCTCGTCACTCACTACCTGACTAGAAATGTCATCCCTTCTGGCCAGCTGCCACGGGCTGTCTTCCCTCTCATTCTCCCACCTCATTTCTGCCCCCTCACTCCCAACACCTGAAACTCTGACCCTGTGGGCCAGGTGTTTCCATGCCTGTTTCTCTTGCCAGTTCCTCTTCTTTAACTTGTCTTGTCTCCTTAACAAACATTTCAAGATTCAGAGCAAGTATCCCCTCTGCCACAAGGGTGGTGTTTTTCAAAGCACTCCTCCCTCCTTTCCCCCACTCTTCACCAACTAACAACAACCTCCTTAACATATCTTACACAGCCTGCCAGATCGAGTCCCTGCCTAAGTGACCAGCCCCATTCTGGACCATCCCCCCTCTTTTTTCATATGCTCCCCACAGTGGCCTCAATCAGATCTCCTGGCCAAGACACACTCTGTTAAATGCATGTTGTGCTCTGCAATTCTGCACCTGGTGTCCTTTGGGCCTGGAAGACAATCCCCATACGTGTCTTCCCCCATCTCTCCATCCTCTCACCCCTCCCCTTTCACACTTGAGATCTCAACATAATACCATGTGCCCTGGACTTCTCTCCTATCTGGTAGGTCCCCTCTGAGATGCTCCCATCATAGTCTGGTAATTCCTCTGCACTTTTGCAATGAATTAATTTCACTGGTAATAATCCACCTACTCTCTGCCCTTCTCATTAACCCATAAACTCCATAAAGGCAAAAACTATGTTGGATTAGTTGAACACTGTATCCTCAGTGCCTAGCATTTTCCTAATATGTGGACATATTTTTATTGTCTGTGAACTTCAGTTTTCTTGTCTGTCTCTTTCTCCACACTTGAGTTCCACGAGGGTTGAAACTGGGATTGATTCAGTGGTGTCCCTTGAACCTAGTATGTTACCTGGAACACAGTGGACCCACAGTGCCCAGATCTGATGAATAACTGAATAAAGGATTGAATTTATTTATTTATTCCAAAGTGATGAGTGGACTCCAGGAATCAGGATCAAGGTGGGGAAGCACCTAAGGGGTCATTAAAAGCCCCTTCCATACAGACCTTATTTTATACATTCCACGAGTGTGACTCACTTAGTCTTTAAGGAATAAAATTCCTAATGGGATAAAGTAAATGTCACACCCATAGTCATTTTAATGTTGGTTTTGCTTTATGCCATTAGGGAAGAGCGTATCACAACCTGCTCACCTCCTAACCAGCGAGGGACTCTCCTCTGAATTTAAATCAGGCCAATTTCCAGGGCATTGAGTAAATTCTCCATTTGAACAGGCCTCAAAGATGTTGTCAGAAAGAATACCAAGTCTCTGTCTCGGAGCAGAAGGCATTGCCAATGTTGAGGTCCCACACTGGGAGTCACCTTGCAGAAGCTTCAACAAAGCACGTGCCTCTGTCAGGAGTCAGGATCCGAAGGAGGAAGGCAATTAGCATTTTTTATGACACTGAAGCAGGGAGCCCACAGGGTCCACTGGAGTCCTAAATGGCCTCCCACTCCAGGCTGCTCACTAAAGACCGATAATGGCCAAATAAAAGATATTTCACATCCAAGATTGTTCTCTCTTTATCTCCCCCACTCCTCATAGATTATAAGAAGCACGGCCACAGAAACCCATATAAAAGCCAAGATAAGTATTTTTTTTTCTAATGTGGTCATTCTGGCTGTGAATTCTTTTAACTTTTGACAGTTACAGTATTTCCCTATCTAGTAGAGGTCAACTCCAACACATTTCTTATATCTAGCTGAGTGTTCACTTCTGTGTTTAGATACTTAAACATCTAAGGGGATGTCCTGTCAGCTCAGGCTGCTGGACCAAAATACCATAGACTGGGTGGCTTATTATGGACATCTATTTCTCACAGTGCTGCAAGCTGGGAAGTCCAAGATCAAGGTGCTGGCAGACGAGGTTCTTGGTGAGGATCCCCTTCCTGGCTTGCAGATGGCCACTATCTCACTGTGTGCTCACAAGATCTCTTTCTGTGCATGCTCCGAGGGAGGGAGAGAGCAAGTGAGAGCTGGTCTCCCTTCCTTTTCTTATAAGACCACTAGTCCCACCATGAGTACCTCACCTTCATGACCTCATTTAAAGCTAATTATTTCCCAAAGGCCCCACCTCCAAATACCATTACATCGGGAGTCAGGGACTCCACATATGAATACTGGGTGGGGGTGGGCACAAATATTCTTTCCCTAATAGGGGAACCAGAATTAGGAAGGAGGAGTATAAAGCTGGAGGATACCTGACAATGAGCATTTCTGTACCATTTTTATAAACTGTCTTACTTAAGCTTCACAACAACCTTGGAGGCAAGAACTGCTACATATTGAGAGGAAGAGGGAACTGAGGCACAGGGAAGTGAAGTCACTGGTGCAAGGACACGCCATTAGTGAGGGGCATGACAGGCTAACCCTTTGGAGTCAGGAGGCATTGCACTGAAATCGTGGTATGCGACTTCCTGCGTGTGCAATACTGGGAAAGCCAGTTAACTTGTCCGAGTGTTGGGCTTTTCGTCTGTAACACATCGAGGTTATCTGTACCCCTCTCTAGTGTAGTTAGAAGGATCATGAGATAATATATGTTATGCTCTTAGCACACTGCCCGGCACATGGCAGTCATTCTGCAAATATGTACTGCGTTTTCCTCCCTGAATAATATAGCTCACATTAAGCACCGGTGGCCCAAAGCTAACCACAACAAAGTTGTACCGCATTGGAAGTCATGGTCCCAGCTGTTTGGGAATTTTTTTGGTTGCCTGGGAATAAGGATGCAATTAAGAACAGGATGTTCCTTCCTGAAGGCAAATAGGGAGATCACCTTATAAATTATTAACACAGAAAGATCCTCCCTCCTTCTGCATATCTATCTGAATCACAGGCCATCCATCTTGATAAGACAATTTCAAAGGGTTGCTTTTTTTTTTCTCCCTTCCCTAGCCTGTCCAACATCATTCTGTCTATTGCTGAAAGAGCCCTATTGTCTGTCAGGTTGTCCAATTTCAGAACAGACTGTGGGGGAATTTCAGGGCCCAGCAGCAGAGGTAACTTATTTTACTCCAAATCCTATCTTGCAATTATCCAGGTGTTGATCTGCAACGGACAAATAATCACGTATGCTGGCTGCGTAGGAAAGAATGCTGATTTTGTGTAATTAACTAGCTGGG
>CM052444.1:69408532-69522325 GCA_028533085.1 Varecia variegata | reverse complement strand
GAATGTCTTAATAGACTCCCCAAGTATGAGATTCCAGAAGCAGAACCATGGAAGATTTTTATCCTCAGAAAGCCTGGTGTGGAGCTGGGACTCACAGCTCCAAGGCATGAAATCACTGCCCATTAACTGTCTGTTCTCCCGAGAGCAGAGATCAGTGACCCTCAGTCTCGCCTGCATATCGCTATCACCTGGGGCATTTTAAAAGATACCGAGGCCATCCTAGACCAGTTGAATTAACATTTCTGGAGGTTGGGCCCAGATAATGGTATTTCAAGTGTTCTATGCAAGTTTAAGGTGCAACCAAGTGGTCAGAATCACTAAACTAAATCAAACGTCCACACCGAGAGATGACACTACAATAGAAATTCTCTCCAATGTATGTCAGCACTGCTCCAAAAACAGCCCCAACTCTCGAGTTCAGGGTTAATACAGAAAAGACAAACTCACGAACACCCACACACAGTGTCCAGCTCTCCACCGCTTTGACAGAAGCCCTGTCCCCAGTTGAACAGCACGAGAGGGGCTTATTTATCGTCATGTCTCAGGCAGATAAGGATTATAGGGATATAAAAGCAGAGTGCAATATAAAACGTTATTTATTAGTGGGCCAATGGATTTTCATGTGAATCAGGTTTTTACACGTTCCATTTTCCACTGAAACAATGGAATGTTACGTAGCTAATAATAAGGCACAGGCCTTGATTAAATACCCAATCCATAATTCAATAAAGAGGTTGTGCTGACATAATCAGCAAAGAGGGACCCTTATGAATATCCAAATAAGCCAAAACCTGAAATGCACGAGTCAGCATTCACCCCACTGAGGCACATTATTTGTAAAGTGTGCAAAGCATTTTTCTTCAAGTATTCAATTTAAAGAATTTTATAATTAGCAAAGTTTTGTTAGCGGAGTAGGACACTTTGTATTCTAAGGGAAGGCCTGCCAGGAGTCTTAGCGTGCTTTGCTACGAAATTAACTATCCTGTGGCAATTACTTAAGGAGGAATATATGCTCTTTAATTGAATACCAGACTGTCAATGGGGGAGGTCTGGAAAATTCCTAGAAGCTCAGCTCAAGGCTGATTCATTTCCACTTTGAAGTGGACTGCTGAATTTTGATGGCTATTGTTGCCCCCAAAAAAGGGGGATCTAAAAGATCCCAGGATGTAAAGTTTCCACTTTTTAGATTAGAGTACTAGTAAAACTTTATATTGCACATAAAATTCCAAAATCTGCACATACTTTAAATGAAGTGCATGCCTTCTGTGATTCCCCAGACCATTGTTTATTTTTTATAGATGCTCTGAATCTTAAAATAGGTTGTGTTTGTCTCTTTTTTCCCCTCTGACCACTAGGAAGCTCAGACTCAAATCTGTAACCCAAACCAGTCAACAGGACCTTATTGCATGATGTTATCCACTACCTATTTTCTTGTTTCCATATGAGTTATCTAGCATGCCTTACTGTGTAGACATCTCTGTAAAGCCTCACATCATCTATGTAACAAAGCAGGATGTAAAAAAGCACAGTACCTCACTGTACAGCACCACACCCTACGCAGCAATTTGCAGATGATTCTGGAAGGTGTATACACCCAAGATGTTATGTGCTGTGGGCTCCTGGAATAGGACACTGAAAACAACTTCCAAAAAACTGGGGCACGTGGCCGCTGCTCAAATAGTGCACCTCCCTGGGGGCTCACAAAGTTATCTTGTCCTTTGCATCTCTAAGGGAAGAATTTGAAAATATATGGCACTTTTGTATACATGCTCTTATCTCTACTTTAAAATGAAGGCTAAAAAGGGGGTCAAGAAACTTGCCAAAAATTACTTGTCTCAGAAATGGTACAGCTGGGATTTTACCTGCTGTCTGTCTGGCTCCTTATCATAAGGAGGGGGAAAAAAGAGCCACTTAGACATGTTTATAAAAATATCTAATGTCCCTTCATTTTTCAAGCTAGTTTGTATCCAGGTAAGAAGTTCTAAACTGCTCAGCTGATCCCAGCTGGTCTCTCAGCACCGACTGGATCACTGAGAGACAGAGGCAGAGACAGACCTCACGAGGAGAGAAAGGTCCTCCTCAGAGGCAACAACCTCCTCCTTGCTGTCCACACAGGCAGGTGCTATTTCCGCCAACCGTGTTTCTGCACCGTGTCCCTGCACCATGCCTGAGTAGGGTGCTGAGAGTCCCCCAGGCAGTACCCCAGTCTCACTGATGGTCCTCGTCACAATGAACTTACATCTCCCATCCATTTAAATGAATTAATCATTTCTGCTCTGAATTGGAAATTTTCATCATGAGTCCATCATGATATATGATAGTGGCTCAATGTGTGTGATCTATAGGAAAAGACAGGACAGGAAAAAAAAAAAAAAGAAGAAGAAATTTTAAATGGAGCAGTGGGGAGAAAAAGTATCCTGTGAAAGTAAAGCAAGACCTAATGA
Organism: Varecia variegata; assembly: GCA_028533085.1. NCBI lineage: Eukaryota > Metazoa > Chordata > Mammalia > Primates > Lemuridae > Varecia > Varecia variegata. Next base: position 69,519,881 of record CM052444.1, on the reverse strand, counting down.
AAATAAGCAAGACCAGAATTTGGCTCACAGTTAATTGCAGCGTGTTTCATAATGACCCAGAGAAAATGAGAGCTGTCACTGGGATATTCTCACACCTCATTTATCTGACATCGTCATCAAAGATGAAGGGGTATGTGTGTGTCTGTGATCTCCAGAAAAACAAGTTGAAGCCCCTGTGCCTTTTCATTACATCTACATTGCCTCTCCTTGACATTTTCTGGTCTTGGGGCTTTCTTCCAGTTTGTTTCTCTCATTACCAAAAACCGTTCCATTAACTGGCAACTTGAGAAAGAAACCTGAGACACAGTCCTAGATTTTATTCTCTGCTGCACCCACCATGTTAACTCACTACCACTACTTCAGTAATCAGGGCTAACATTTGTTCAGTCTTTCCTATGTACCAGGCACTTTGCTAAAATAGATCATCTTAAAACAATTTCTCACTTATTATGCCATAATGCTGTCATAGGGTTAGTTATTTATTTCCCTCAGTCTAGAAATCAGCAATCTTAAGAAAGTTAAGTAATTTGCCCAAAGTCTGACAGCTTGGAGGAGGGGGAAGTGCAGAGAGCAGAAATTCCAGTCCAGGCCTGGTGGCCTCTACTTCACACTGCACTCCACTGCCTCCATCCACACTCTCGTTTCCTCTTGTCCCCACGATCAAAACAGCTTGTCTCTTTCCTCCTCTCCTACCCCTCGCAATCTGCTTTTTCCACCCTAAGAACTTAGAGGCTGATGCCACAGAAGCATCATCCTCCAAGTGGTTCCATTGCAAGAGATAATAATTGACATTTGGCAAATCATATAAATGCAGTCTTTTATCAACATTTATCAGAGAAGAACAATTACATGGTTTCCTTTCAATCAAAGTTGCTGAAACCTTGGACTCAGAGATCCTTTTTTCCCCAGGGATTGTAGTAACCTCGTTACCTACTTAAATTATTCTGACCTTCCAAGGCCAAGTCCTGTTAGCCCTTCGTAATCCAAAAATAATTAGTGGATAACAGACCCGGGCTTGCTGAGACAGAGAGCTATTTGTAGGGAATTTCTTGTCCAGAGCAAATGGTTTTTCAGGAATCACTAACCCTAATAGATTGTCCCAAGCTCTTGCCACCTGCTTTCCTGAGCCCCTTATCATCTCTGACAGTGAAAGGGCAGGCAGGTCACAGTGTCGAGCCTGGAGATACAAAGTTGCCACCATGTTGTCACTGATGAGCAGAAATTAGGTCCATGCCCCAACCAGCTGGAGAGGAGACAGGATGGATGGTCATAGACAGTCCAAGGAGGTAAACAGGCGCATACATTAGGGTACTTGGCCTGGCTCTGAAAAGCTTTTCAACATTTGTTGGCAGAGAATTGCAAAGGGGAAAAAAAATAAACAAGAGAAAACAGTCATTATGGTCCGTTATTGCCCAAGGGACCCTGCAAGACAACCTCGGGGTGTGTGGCAGCTGAGGCTAGGACTGAACAGAATTCCCTATTTTGGGGCAGGGTTGGGAGCCTGAGGCACAGTGTTCGTCAAGTCAGTGTTTGTCCCTGTTCAATATCTGGAAACAGGAGCAGAGATCAAAACAGAAATTACCTTTGAGAGCAGTGGTTCTCAAATTTGAGTGTATATTAGAATCACCTGGAGGGCTTGCTAAGGAAAAGCATTCTCAATTCAGTAGGTCTGGGGTGGGGCCTCAGAATTTGAGTTTCCAACCAGCTTCCAGGTAAGGTTGTTCTGCTGGTCCAGGGAGAACCCCTGCTTTAGAAAAGAGAGTTCACAAAGAAAGGCAAGGCAAGTAGGGAAGAAGCTAGCATCCACTGTAACCAATACATGCTAAGTGCTTCCTACTCCATAAGAATGTTCACGTTCAATTCGCCTAGTAAGCGAGAAAGCAGGCTTTATAAACCTCATTCTGTAGATGAGGAAACAGGAACAGAGAGGTCAAGTGACTTGGTCAAGATCACACAGCTAAGAAGGGGCAGAGCCAGGATCAGAAGTCCTCAAGACCTTACAACTACCCTCCTTATTTTCAAGAAAATAGCTCCAGCCTGTCCAGGTAAATCTCAGGAAGACCCACCAAAGTCCTGAGTCTACTTTGTCTTCAGTAAAATGCCTATTCAGACCTTTCCTCAATATGTAACAATTCAACCCACTTCCACATATCTTTATTGCTCAAATGCAATAAATCTAAGATGACATGCACAGAAAAACACAGACCCCCCCCACCACCACCAAGATCATCCTAGGGTAGTATGGAGAGGCAGAACCACATGTGATTCAAAGTTGGACTCTGTTGGGGGTCTCGAGGGGTGATGTGCTACATTCCTGACCTATGGGCTCCAATAACTCAATCGTCTAAAATTGTCTAATAACTCAATCGTCAGATTTGGGAATACTTCAGAATTACAAGTCATTTTCGTACAAAGGACTTATGATCTAAAGATGACTCTACAGGTCCAGAGATAACTACTTCTGTGCCAGAGCTAAGGGCAAATCCCATAACTTACCTGAATTTTAGTCTCCTTATCTGGAAAACCCAACTATGCATGTCGGCTATACTACCTCGCAGGGTTCCTGAGAGCACAGAGTGAAATAACGCAACTGTGCACATGTCCCGGTGAGCTGTTGGCTGCCACAGCAATCAAAGGGAGTATAGAATCATGAGTTATGGGAATACAGGTTAATGAAACAGGAACTTGAAAATAGGTGTCTTCATTAAGGACTCGACTCTGACTTCACCACTTTGTGATTTTTGCATTTTATCATAAGCCATTAGCTTCCTGGCCATGATTTCTTCCTCTGAGATACGGAGATGCCCACACCTGAGAGACCTCACAGTATGGTGCTTGTGACACATTTTCAGATGTTAGAATTTGTAGGGTATATTTCAACGAACTTAAAGACTCAAATCAGCAATAATTATGCCTAAACACATTCCATATCAGGGTCTAGATATATTACACATTATTGGGGTCTTGTTGTTCATCAGCCCTCCCTGTACCACTGTCTCATTTCTTGAGCCCCACCATGACTATGGCCTCTTTGACACTCCTGGGGTGACGCTGTAAGACTCACATAGTCCTCTGTTGATGGCTCACCTCATCCTCTCCTTCCACTCCTTGTCATAGGAAGTTAAAGTTTCCTACGATTCATTGTTCAATTGGCTCTACTCAAAGTTCTGTGCCACAGACACCTCCACAACAGTGGTGCCTCAAGGTGGAAAATTAATTTTCCATCTTGATCACAATGTGGGAGCACACCAATGAAAAGTTGACAGTGTGTCATGGTGCCTGGCCCACTGGTGCAGAGTTGGGAGGCAGGACATTTTGTCCTCGGGGGGCAGTGACTCACTCTGCTTGGGTCACTGAGCTCCAGGTTCCTAATCTGTAATATGTGGATGATAATGCCTACCCCAACTGATCTCCCGGGGTTGTTGTGACAAAGACATCAAAAGACAGGACAGATGTGAAATTGAAGAGAGGACCCTACTATAACAACAACATGGCATGGCAAGAGCTAACACCATGCATATAACAACTGCTCTTAGGGTCACACAAGCAGCACAGTACAATGATTACGAGTGTAGTGGTTAAAAATTGGCCACTGGACCTATACGAGTGGTTTCAAATCCAAGCTCTTCCACTTACTAGATGTGCACCGTTGGTTAGTGACTTAACCTCTCTGGGGCTCAGGTTTCTCATCCATGAAAGAGGAATAAATGAGTTAACACAGGGAAAGCACTGAGAATAGTGCCTGGCACGTAGTACGGGCTCAATGAGGGTGAGCTGCTGCTGCCATCATCATCACCATCAACAGCATCTTACTCTTCTTTGGCCACTTTTCTTTCTCATTATAGCACTACAGTCCCTCTGTTCCCTGTTCTCCACCCCTCCACCCGCACCATGGCCATCCCTCACGGCTACCTCCCTGTCCTCCTCCACCGAGGGTCGCAGCAACACTGAGGATGTGCAGTGGGCAGGTTAGCCCTCCCGTGATAAAATCCTTACAATTCCATTATCATATGTATTTTTAAACTGAGGTTTAATTCACGTATCATGAAATTTACCCTTTGAAAGTGTGCAATTCGGTGGTTCCTAGAATACTCACACTGTTGGCATCCATCAATATCTCATATCTAATATTTCCTTTTTTTCTTTGTACATTTTTTAAATTTTATTTGTAATTGACAGATAAAAATTGCATATGTTTATGGTGCACAACATGATGGTTTGAAATATGTATACATTTGGAATGGCTAACTGAGCTCATCAAAATAGGCATTGCTTCACATTTTTTTTTTTTTGGTGGTAACAACACTTAAACTCTACTCTTAGTGATTTTTAAGTAATACATTGTTGTTAACTATAGTCACCATGCTGTCCAATAGATCTCGAGCTTATTCTGAAACTGTGTACCCTTTGACCAACATCTCCCCAACCTTCTCCAGCTCCACCCCCAGCCCTGGGAACCAGCATTCTGCTCTCTGCTTCCGTGAGTTTGGCTTTTTTAGATCTCACATATAAGTGGAACCACACTGCACTTGTCTTTTTCTGCCTGGCTTATTTCACTTAATCTAATGTCTTCCAGGTTCATCCACAGCATGTGGATTTTTTTAAAGCACCAACAACCTTTTTCTGTACAGTCTTTAGAAAGATTTCCAGATTTCCTCGTTTAATTATTTAATCAATGTTTTCACAAACAAATGCCTTTGAAAGAGAAACACCACAGTGTAAAGAATATGGTCACTTGAGCCAGACTCTGGTTCTAATCCTGGATCCAGCACTTATCAGTGACATGGTCCAATTACTCGACTTCTCTGTGCCCCCATTTCTTCATCTGCAAAATGGGTTTAATAGTGATTCTTAGTTCATGAGGTTATAGTAAGGGCTACATGAGTGATTTCATGTAAAGTGCTTAGAACAACCCCTGGTACATGGTAGGCACTCAATAAGTACTAGATTATTTTACTATTAGATGTTTTCCCTGATGCCTCAAGACCATGATCAAAGAAAAGGCTTTGCTGACTGCTACAGAAGGAAAGAGCAGAAGGACTGTTGCAGAAGGAGGGCCAGAGATGGCTCTTTCTCTGACATGCTGCGCCACTTTGGAAAAGCCCCTTTCCCTCTCTGCGTCTTTGTTAAGGAACAAAATCCATGAACACCTTAGGTTTCCTCTCACTGAGCCAGCCCCCTGAGCACATCTCCAAGTCTCAGGGCCAAGTTCAAATTCTCCTATTCTCTGAAACGTGCTAGCCTGGTGCCAGTGGCAGCTGTGTGCCATGCACAGAACTGGGCTGCAGGGCAAATGCGGTAGGAGCACATCCCCAGCCAGCCCTCGGGAAACCGTGGAGCACAGCCACACCCACTGCTGGCCCCAGCAACCAGACATGTAGGACGCAACCAACACAGCATCCTGAGGCTTTGCTTACAGACGGATGGCAGGACAAGGGGCTCATTCTCATCTACGTGCCTACTTGTACATACGGTAATTAGTAACAGTGGAAAGTGCAATAACCTTTGGGTCTTAGGTCTTGGTGTAATGAACAGAAAACGTCTTTTCAAGTTCTACCAGCCACGGCATGTGTGGACATAATATACTCTTGCCTGATGTGGGCTTCCCTGTCTCTCTGAATCATGCTGGTGCTACTGTTGACACAGCATGCTCGTTCCTTCATCCATCCGTCATGTAGTCATCAAACATTTACTGAGTCAAGTAGGAGCCAGGCAATGATCTGCTGGCTCAGAACAGCAACATAAGTTTCAACGTGACTTTCCATTCTCTTGTTCTCATGCTTCTCACCACAAGGCTGTCTGTTTAATACTAAAGGGGACTTTTTAAAGATACCTAACTTTCACAGAGTACTTCCAATATACAAAGCTGAGTGCTTAAATGCACTTTTGTTTCTCTCCAGAACACGATGCCCCACACCACCATATTCTCACTGCACAGCGAGGAAACTAAGATGGAATGTAGTTAAGAAACTTGTGTCAGATCTCACTGCTGGAGGTGCTTCAGCCCGGGGCTGCACCCGGTTCTCTCTGAAATCGGAGTCAGGCTCCTTCCCAGAGCCTGAACTCCCAGCCACTAGAGGGGTGGAAAGAACACAGGCCTGCAGTCAGATCTGCTGCATTAGAACATCGCCTGTTATGTGACTTTGGGCCACCACCCTCAGCTTCAGTTTCCTTGGCCATGAAGTGGCCATAAAGAAGAGAGCTGTGCGAGGATTTAAAGAAAATCCCCCCGAGTAGTGCACACGCTCAACAATTGGCAGCTCTTACTGGAAACGGTCTAAGTATGTAACTTCGTAGGTGGGCAGTGTGGCTTCAAATTTCCCTTTAAAAGATAATTATGCCAAGTTAAATAAGCCAGAGAAAAAATAGTGCGTGTTATGTGAAATCATAGATATAAAATTCTGGAGAAGGAAAACTAATGTACAGTAAGAGAAAGCAGATCAGTGCTGTAAGGTTGGGGTGGGGGTGGGGGTAGGAGGCAGGGCTGATGGCAAGAGGATGGGACATCTCTTGGAGGTGATGGGTGTTTTGTTACCTTAACTGCAGTAATGGGTTCATAGGTATGCACATATGTCAGAAGGTTTCAAATTGTAGATTTTAAATATGTACAATTTATTGCATATCAATTCTACCTCCATAAAGCCATTTTTAAGAAAGCTTTTCTGGCCAATGAGTGCATATTCTCTAAGGAGCGGCTGGTTTTACCCACACTAGCTCAGAGCAGCCATCCTCACCAGGCTACAATACCCAGAGGGGAGCTGGGGTTGCTGAGCTCACTTTTTCAGCAAATCTCTCTCTTCTCTCCTAGTTCATCATGTAGCAGGAGAGGATGACCAGGCAGGGACTGTGGGAGGCAGGTGAATGCTTGGCAAGCCCGGGAGCTTAGCAAACATAATTTGGTCATTTGACGAAGTCCTGGACAACATAATGAGGGGAAGCTTTTGTTAATAAAAGGGCTTTAATAATTCTTGGTCTTAGCCCAACACTGGTCTAGACAATTCTGTTTAATTAAGGTAATTTTTGTCACTTGAGTCATTGGGCACCTTTCAAAGGGGTCAACCAAGCTAAGTGGCAATGGAGACTCCAGAACATTACAGTTACCACAACAAAGGCAATTGTTAACATAAATCAGAAATGAAAAATATTTCTGACTTGCAGGTACATTACATAAAGTGAAGAATCAATAATATCTGATATAGTCCTTTTGCTTGAATAAGTCAAAACTTAGCCTTTATGTAGTCTGAAAAGTTACTTTTATTTTGTGTTTGAAAGCAGGGGCAACCATACGTGATAATAACTGATATTACTAATAACATAATAATAGATGCTAACATTTGCTCAGGATTTACCAGTAGGCACTTTGGCACTTCCTAAGCACATCATGGCTTCATTTGAGCCACACAACAAACCTATTTGGCAGACTGCCATCATTACCCCTTTTGGGAAGTGAAGATATGAAGGCACAAAAAGTTTAATAACTTGATTGAAGCCACACAGTAAGACATAGCATTTTAACCATTAGCAGTAGTAACTATTATTTCTTTAGCACCTACTATGTGCTAGAATTTTGTCAAGCATTGTCTACATTTTCTATTTAAAAGCTGATATTAAAACCACAACATGTACAGAGCACTTGAACTAGGCACAATTATCCTCATCTTACAAATGGGGGAAACTGAAGCTTTAAAATATTAAGTAATTTGCCCAAGGTCTTACAGATTCATCTCATTCCAAGACTACTCAGTAAAGCACATGGTTTTAAGTTCCCTTGGAGTATGTTCCTCTTCTCCTCACCTCACGTCAGTAAGTTCCATTACTCACATATGACAGACAGACATATGGACACCAAGAAGGCTGAAGAGGACAAAACATTTCTTTAATTTCACTTGCATGTTTTTGAGTCAGTTATTTTTAAAACCCAGGGAATGTAATCTTACTCATAGGAAATGCTTTGGAAAGCAATAAAGTAGATTAAATTAAAGTATGGTTTGATGGTGATGATTTAGCAAACTGCAGCGGTGTTAGTAAAAATGAAATAGAAGATCTCTTTACATATTATCTCCCAAAAGAGTATCACATAAGAAACACTCTTCGCACATAAAATAATGAGAATATATACATGTAATAAACATAAACTCCCATAAATGAAAATTTGCTTCTTCCATTAACTCTGCCTGCCAAACCTCCACCAATAAGGTGAAAGGATATTAAAACACGAGCCGGAAGAAATGAGAAGGGATGTAAGCAACTTTTAGCTTGGGTTTGGAAACAAAACCAGCTCATTAACATATCTCTCCTTCCCTTCCTTGTGTCTATTCATTGTCCGTTTAGGAATCATCCACCCTGTGACAGAGTAAGGGAGGCAGAGTCGAAGGATGGTGCCACCCTCAAGGAATTAACAGTCTAGCAGGGAAGAGAAACATGGCCCTAAAAGCAAGAGAATTAAACAGAATGTAATGACGCCTCTCAACACCTTCCTACCATATTTAGAATAAAAGCCAAAATCCTGAGCATGGCCCCCATGCTCAGGATCCAGAGACTCATCTAGAGACTCATCTCTTACCACTCTCCCTGCATACCAGGAACTGGCCTTCTCTCAATTCCCCAGCATAGCAAACTCTCTCCCCTGGCATCAGCTGTTCCCTCCACCCAGCATGCCTCCCATCCAAATCCTGGCTCAATTCTGTCTGTCTCTCCCTCTCTCTCTCTCTCTCCCTCTCTCTCTCTCTCTGTCTCTCTCTCACACACGCACCCATCTATCAACTGGGCGAATGAAGGAAGAATTCCAGAGGATCCCATGCATGCTGGAATCTGAAGGAGAGGATGAGGTTTATCAGAGGAGACAAGGAGGAAAGGTGAGACAGAGAGAGGATACAGTGGGTGCAAAAGCAGAGTGTATTAGGAGAATGGAGAGAAGTGTGGGCACCGGAGTGTACTGGGTGTGGAATAAGACAAGGGCATAAATAAGTTGGGGCCCAGTTCCCAAGGTCAAAGTCAGTGGCCTGCAATAGGATGCATCCACCAAGGGAGTCATAAGAACATTTGTCTTTAAAGACAAAGACTCTGGCAACTGCATAGAGGAGAGACTAGAATTTTCCAGATGAGGAAACTGAGGCTCAGGAAACTGAAAGGACTTGTGCAAGGTCACAATTAGTGAGGACTGGTGCCTGGACCTAGAACCACCACACTGTGTGACTGCACATGCACACACTGAAGCCTCCAGTTAGCATCTCTGTTATCTTGTTCCGAAGTCCTCTCTGAAATGGAATTAAAAGAAGAATAGGGTTCTTGTACTTTTGATAACTTCTCTTATTGAAGTAAAAATTCCAACTAATAATATATTTTAAAAAGGAAGATTAACTAATAGACACCTTATTAAAACCCACACAGGGACTTGAGCAAAAAACAGGGCAGCGGGGCTGCCTCTCCCGGAGGCACGGGCCACACAGAGGCCATCAGGGAGAGGTGCAAACACTTGGAGGGAAGCAGTGGTTTGTTCCAAGGGCTTGGCAGGAAGCAGCAGCTGGCCTGCCTTCTGATGGCCCAGCAGCCACCTTTATGGAAAACTGTGTCACACTGGGAGAAACGTAACCACAGTCATGACAACTGTGAGTAAGAAAGAGGACTTTGGGCTATGCATGGGTCCTTTCCTCTAACTCTTTTGGTACAAGAACAGCTCTGACTACAGTGAAATCACAGATAGGCAGCACAACTGCAGATGTTTGGAGGAAAAGAACTGCTGCTACCAGAGATTCAGCAGTCCGAAGAGATGATGAGAGTTGGCGTCAGAAGTCTGGGACCCAACTGCAGCTCAGTGACCAGATCTGAGACCTTGAGTCAATCATTCTCACCTGTCTCAGCCCAAGTTTCCTTGGCTGCCAAATGAGGAGAATGGCTAGGACTTTACCAGGATGGTTTTAAGGAATACATGACATAAATGCACATGCAAAGTATCTAGCCCAGGACGAAGCAATCCTAAGAAGTGGCAGCATATGGAAGGGGCCAAATTAGCCAAAATTGCACACCTGCAGTATACAGGCATGGGGGCCAAGTGATCTCAGTCCCTCAAAGACCATCACTGGTGGTGCCATGGTTCTAAGAGAACTATGTGACTCAAACCAATGTTCCATTGAATCAAGTCCTTATTTCAAATTAGATCATCAGAATGAATTAAGGCAAAAAACGTTACTTCTTTCTGAATACTGTCCCCAGGCAGATCTGAAACTACTGGTGACCAGGTCCCTCTCTCTCCTTTACCATCTTATGCCCTTTCGGATATACAGTTCTGTTGCCCTTCAGTCTGAAGTCAGTCTGGTTGTATCAACCAGTGTGTTTAAGCTGTTAGAAAGTATTCATTCAACATTTATTTATTGAGCACATACTATATGCCAGGCACTGTTCTAGACACAGTGGGTAAAAATCAGCATGTTCTCAGCCCTTTTGCAGGAGCATACAATTTAATCTGTAAGAGATTACAGATTCAATCTGTAAGGGAGGAAGGGAGGGGAAGCAAACAATGATTAATCTCACAAAGAAATAAAAACCCAGTCTTGGTGCTATGTGTTATGTAGGATAGTGGTTACAAGCACAAGGTCTGGAGGCAGACAGCCTGGGTTCAAAATCTGAATCTGTTGCTTCCCATTCTATATTTTAGGAGAAGTGCTTTAATCTTTCTGGGCCTCAGTTTCCTCATGGGGCTAAGATAAGGCTGAAATGAGTTAATGCATAGTCCTTAAGACAGTGCCTAGAACTTAGTAAGAACTACAATAAGTGCTAGCTAACATTTTTATAATTGTATTTGACCAGCCCCACAAGTGGTTTCACTTTTAATTTTCAAAATGCTTGAAGATGAAGATCAATAAATTGGCAAGATTAATAAAAACAACTCATATATTACTTTCCAATTGAAAAAACATTTCCATATATATTCTCAATTTCTAATCAAAACAAGCTACCTGAAGTGAGCAGACATATAATTTTTCTTAGTATTTTAATTCATTGCTGGGTCTTTATTACTTATCCTAGGGCCAGGTATGTACTAGCCCTGCAAGAAATGTTAATAAGAACTATTATTACTATATTACTAAATGTTAATAAGAACTATTATTACTATCATAATGTAAATGTTTGTTGAATGAATAAATGCAGATGAGAGAATTGAGGCAGGATTTACTATGAGGTAACTGCTGTGCTTGATGCATTACACACATTTAGTTCAGAGAGCTTAGGTGACTCTCTCTCTCACAGCTAAATGATGGCAAGGAATGGGTGGGTGTTCAGAAGCTGCTGCTGCTTCTGCAAAGCCACTGAAAAAAACTGCAAGGAGACTACGTACTGCAGAGTTCTGTACCTTTGTCAATGACACCCCCTTTCTTCCTGGCACACACAGTAGGCATGAATAAGCATTCATTAATTGGCAGAAAGAAATTCATGCACAATGTGCCTACCATACTCTTCTGGAACTTAAGTGTGTCTACAGTCTTTATCAGATGACTGCATCGATCAACATCCAAATCCTTCCCAGGCACCAGGACTTTCAGAGCCAGCACATGCTTCTTCCAGGCTCGTGCCTTAACGGCACATTTTCTCTGTCCCCACCACTTTCGATGTCTACCCTTAATCAATTTATTCTTAGTCTCTGCTTAAATGTCATCCCTGCAGAAGCCCACTTTCCTGGACTTCACTAACTATGTTGGGGCTCACTCTACTGTCTAAGAGTAAACCCTATGTTTCAAAATTCATGCAAAGATACATTCCAGGACTGTTCTAGCAACTGTGGATTCAGCAGGAACAAAACAGACAAAACTGCCTGCCCTTATGGAGCTTTCCTTCCAGTGGAACATAGTATTTTCTCCCAGAGACTTTATAATTGTCATAAATTATGTGAATGATCATTAGCTGGCTGTCTTTCATAGTGAATCAGAAAATCTAGGAGAATAGGGACCAGTCCTTGTGCTCCTTACTAAATCCTCAGAGCCTAATAAGGAGCCTGAAACCTAGCAGGTGCTAAATAAGTTAATTCTATGAGTTTGGATGAAAGATGAATGAATGCATGCATGTGTAAAGGAATTTTAAATTCCCACAGCATCTGACACAGATGAAGTAATTTAAAAAATAGGTAAAGGAAAAGAAAAGTATTCAACTTTTCATCCTGAGAAGTTCAAGTGATTCACTGTCTTTAAGGATTCCCTTCAATCTCTGATGTGCGGCATACATATTTCTACCAAGCAGAGGTATTTCAGAACAAGTCACAAGATAGCAATTATCTCCCCCAATATTCCTATAAATAGTTTTAGGCAGCCCTCCACCTCATCCTTGTTTCATTACTAGATTTCTGGGCTGAATTTGAAAGGCAGATTTTTTTTTTTTAAAGCCTTGGCAATTGGGAGGATATAGTTGGCTTATAGAGATTGTGCTTGCAGGTGCAAACAACCCCCCATTTAGCATACATAAAAAATACAAGGGGGCTGGGTTGCATTCCTTTGAAAATGTGGCCTTACATCTTTTTATTTTATTTTCCTGAATTTTTGATGAGGACAGGTTTTGTTGGTACGCTGCCCATTTTAATAGCACACAGGAATTTGGCAGTTCCACTTGGCAACCCATTGAAATGCAAAGAGAGGCCAGGTCTGTAACTAAGATCCCTTTACCTGCATTCACTCTGGGAGAAAGGGTAAAGTGGAATTAATCATTAAATTTCTAGTTGAATCACAATTAGAAATTGTGGGGGTAGGCGATTCACTCACTGACATACTAATTCTGAACAGTAGGCTTCAAAAAAGAAGAGATAGTAGCTATGCCCTCCATTTGGATACGCACTTTACAGTTTAGAAAAGCATTTTTACATCCATCCATTATTTCATTTCAACCTCTCTGAAACTCTGTAATTAAGTTATCACACTGGTACCAATTATCTTTTTCTGTACAAATCAGATCATGTAATTTTCCTACTTTAGTAAGTTCAGAGGGGTCCTGTTACTCCCAGGATGAAGTCCAAATTCAAGGCTCACCATATCTGAATTTATCCCACCTTTGCAGCTATGTCTTCCACAATTCATTGATTCTCTGGTAATGAACATATAGGCACAGTCCTTCCTTACCAGGATTTTCCAGTCCAGCAAAGGAAGACAGAGAATCGCTGCAAATGAATGCATGTTAGGATGTCCCATACCGGGGATTCCTGAAGGAAAGTGGGGTTTAAGTTGAAATCCATTAGTTGGGATCTGAATGAGGCAGATGCAATGCAAGGAGAAGACTGAGGTGATAATGCAGAGATGATTCAGATGGAGGAAACAGCAGGGACAATGGAACACAAGAAAGAGCATCATTTCACTTTGCCACAGCCACATAGAATAATTGTCCCACAATCTTTCACACCTTCAAGTTCTGGATAATCTAACGAAAAGAGCCCCTGGTTTTCTCCATTAGACAAATTCGTTAATACATTAAGTCCCCTCTCACTTGTCATTTTCCCTCTCTGCTTCCTCAGCTTCTTCGTTAAGCTTTGCTTGTACATCTATCTCTTCCTACTGCACTGCGAGCTCCCTGAGGACAAGGAGAGTGGAGTGTGAGCCTTGACACACAGTGGGTGAGCAGAGCAGGGACCCAGTGCTGGTCCGTGCTGAGCTGGGAACCAATGGCTCACAGATTGGCTGCCATGATGCCACCCACCCACTCTGCTGCTATCAGAAATGGCATGTGTGACAGTGGCAGCCAGCTGGAAGACCACCCAGGCCAGCCTTTAAGCTAAAGTGACCAAGAACAAATTGGCCGTTGAGGATCCTTGTGCCATCCCATCCCAGTTTGATAGCAGAGAATGGGCTTCTGCGTGATTCATGGGTGGCAGGCCCGGCTAATTGCTTCTGTGATCTCTGCACCGGATTGCACTGTCTCCATTCCAGCCCAAGCCCACACCCATGTGTTTTTCAACTTCTGTTTCTCAATGCCTATTTGCTTGAAGGACATTATGCAACCTGTTCTGGTTTTAGACAACTGACCTAGACAAGGAGGTAAGTCTTGCTTGGTGTGGCTTGACCTCTTCCTAGAACAATGCTCGTTTAAAAAAATGCCAACAGATTTTTTTTTCCAAATGAAATAGTATCTAGAAGCTGGTTTTGTTTCACAATTTAGGCCACTTGGAAACCCAAATAAGCTCAAAAGCAGTCCTTTTGAACTGGGAGCAGGGAGGTAAGGGCCCTACTTATGCAGCCTTTTCCCATACCTACTCAGACGCCAAGGCACCTCCACAGACCTGTTTCCACGGAACACAAAATCAAAACATTGGTCTAGAAGAACTCTAAGTGTTGATATCAGCTGCTCTAGCAGGTTAGCTCTTAGTTTGGTTCTGAAACATCAAAGGGAAAGACCTAGATTTAATATCAGCTGAGTTTGATTCTTGACCTGGGTACTTATTTGACAGCATGATCTTAGAGGGAGTCATCTCAGCTTCTCAGAGCCTCAGTTTCCTTATATGTCTGGTGGGATCAAAATAAAGACTGCTGGAACTGTTCTGAGGATGAGATAAAGATGTATGTTAAGTATTTCATATAATAGGCAAACAACTAATATAAGCTGAATTAGCAATAGTGATTGAGGTTGAAGTGCTAGTTATTACTACCACGTACTTTGACCAAAGTAGTCTTTCACTGCTTGTGATAGGATGTAGGCCTACAGGCTCTTAGGAACAGCAATAATTCTTCCCCCCTACCTCCCTTTAAAATACAAACGGCAGCCCTCATTTGTAACAACTTCTAACACAGAGCTAAAGGACAGCTGAAACAATTTCTCATGTGAGCCTCTCACCTTTGGAAAATAAGACTGTTTTGTGGGAAATTAAAGCCCACCCATTTGAGGGTGTTAATGGAATTGCAGTGAAAAGGGCTGTTCTCTGAAGGCACCGGGCCCTCTGTGTGTTCTCGTATTATTGCAGTATTCCTCAGGTACCGAAAGCATACAGGGAGGTCCAGCTGGACTCCACACAAAGGAGAATTGGTGAGACCAATCTGATGGGGGGCAGGGTCCCTAGAAGCCTTGCAAGTCAAAACTTCCCAGGAAATGTGGTTACCTAAAATTCTACCTCAGTAGTAACTGGATGAGTCAGTCTAATGTCACTCATTGTTTCTTCTATACACATACACACACAACCCCAAACACTTACCGAGCACCTGCAATGTGCTAGGCATTGAGTATAGAGCAGCGAACAAAACAGGCATAATACCTTGCCCTCTGAGTGCTAAGCCTGGGGCAGGCAGGGAATGGGTCGGAAAGGTTCTCCCAACCAGAGTCCCAACATGTAGACAGAGGATACCAGAATCATAATTATCAAGGAGAAAAGTACAGTTTTTTTAAAATTGGGCTATGAGATCAGCAGCTTTACTTATTTGGAAAAATAATTTAGGGTGACTGATCAACTACTATGTGTCAGAGGCTTTGCAGGATGCATAAATGTCACATAAATTTTTACAACAATCACACATGTTAGGTATTATTTCTCCTGTCTTACAGATGAAAAAACTGAGGCTCCAGTGAGGCAAAGTCCCTTGTTCAAGGTCACATAGCGAGTAAGCAGCAGATCTGAGACTGTCTGATCTCAAAGTTAAAACTTTTTCATGAGGACTTGCGTCTCTAGCACACTGGCTTAACAAACCTCATTTCATTAATATGTACAATGTCTCCAAGTACATTCCAACAGTATAGACCAAATGACTGCCACAAAGAGAAATTAGCGGATCTACATTTAGAAACCACATGCCTTTATTGGCTCTTCTCTTTCTCTCTCTTGTTAATGCTCTCTCCCATACCAATTCACTTTATTCTTTTCAATGAGCATTTATCCAATTTAAAGTCAATGAAAAATAATGTACATTTTTCAACACGTTTACATTAAGCACTGCAAAAGTGCTTATGCGCTATTTAGTGCGGAGGGCGCTGCAGCAGGGAACACATTTGAATACGTCTGTAATTGAAGTCCAAAGGGGTTAGCAGGAAGCTGGCTTTGTTCTGTAATTCAGCTAACTAAGAGCTTGTTAGGAATGGTTTGCAGAGAAAGGAAGGGCGAGGGTGGAGGCAGGGGAAAAAGTAGGGAGAGGATAGGAAGGAAAGCTTAGTAAGTGAGATGGTATCTCCATCTACCAGACAGGGCTGCACTTGGCAGTCAAAAGATCTAGGTTCTATTTCCAGCTCCACAAATTCCTAGCCCCCACTGCCTCATGGGTAAGATCTGTCATGCGGGAAACAGTCTATGATTCTACTAAAAAAGGCAGCAGCAACATCAACACCAATGCGCTTGTTTTTAACCTCTCTCCTTTAAGTTAAAAATCTCAGGCTCACGTGCCTCCTCCCTGTCTCTTTCCATTTGTTGTTCTTCTTATTGAACAAATCAGTGCCATTTTGTGCCAGGCTGTGGCTCCTGGTTCTTTCTCCACCCCTACCCCCCACTCAAAAAAAAAAAAAAAATTCAGCTTAGGTCTGAGTTTCACACTGTTTCCCTGGCTTCTAAAACCACATGTTCAAGTACAGATCCTTTTGGTTCCTTTGCTGGGCAGTGTCTATAAACTATAACCAAGTCCCAAGCAAGGGGCTTTATCGAGATGCAATATGTAGAAACAGAAAAAGACACAGATGTTGTAAAGTCAGGAGGACCTGAGTTTAAACCTTGCTTTAGCCCCTTTAAATCTCCTATGTGAAATGAGGGTGTTTGTAAGAAGCAAATGTTAGTCTGTAAGATGTGTGACACATCCCGGGAACTCAAATGACACATATGCTCATTTTTATTATTAACGAATAGTGTTTGCTCTAGACGTCATGAAAGCATAGATGATAAAACTTTGAACCTTTCAGTTCACAAGTTCCCCTAAAGGAAGAACAGAAAAAAACTTTTATATTCATTTACAAAAATAATAAATTAATGTAACGTATACCCTATTTCTTTCCAAAAAGAACTAAACCGCCTTTGCTAGATACTAATTTCTTCTGGCAAGGTGTCAAGTCCTGGGAGGGGCTATGTATTCATATCTTAAAGGACTTGATTCTTGTAAGTTTAACAAAGGCACAGTTCAAAACAAGCTGATGGCTGATTTGTCAGATCACACAGAAGGTGTCTATGAAGATCAAAGACCTTGAAACAGGCACACGATCTTCCTGGAAACCAAGCTGGGAAGATATTTCCTGTCTTAGTTTGAGTTGCCCTAAAGCAGACCCTGAAATTAGGATTCCAGTGCAAGTGACTGACTTGGGAGATGCAAGGAACGCTGTCAGGGGAGAGAGGAAGTGACACAAGGAAGGGAAGGCAGCCAATAAAAGGTGCGTTCTTAAGTCAGATGCCAGGATACTCTGCCAAGCACCATAAGACACACTTCTCAGAAGTATTATACTCAAAGGGTGAGGGGGCTGGGGTATTTGTACACCAATCCCTAAAATTCACACATCAAGGGCTGCCCCCAGGGCTGTCAACAACCCTAAATTTCTGACCTGTGCCTTGATCAGCAGTGACTTTCCTTGGTTTTAGAGAAGTCAGCCCAGGAATGCAACTATGGGCAGTCAGTCCTGGAATGACCAGGACCAGGAGCTAGTGGGTTAGGAGCATTTACTCCCCTTCCAAATGAGATTTCCCGTCTCCGTTCCGTGGATCACACTGTTCCCTTCATCAGGAACAATACCCTACCTGGCCTACTCCTCCTTATCCTTCAGCACCTGTCTCCTTAGGTATAGCTTCCCTACCACCACATATTTATTGCATTCTACTAAAACCATCTGCACCTCAACCATCTCTGCAGTGGAAGCACCTAAAATAGTGTTTAGCACATGGTAAATGCTCAGCACATGTCTATTAAAATAATGAGTCCATTCTTACTCAGGTGTTCTTTAAGGGCCAGGTACTATGACAAGTGATTTGTTAATGAATCCTATTTATTAATTTTCGCCCCCATTTTGTAGATAAGGAAACTGAGCCCCAGAGAATTTCAGAGCTTAGGACGTGGCACAATTGAGATTCAAATCTAAGGTTTTGATTCCAAAGCCACCCTTACCTATGCAAGACTGTGAAACAGAAACCTTGAGAGTTACAGAGGGTACATTCAGGCCAAGTCACAAGGAATTTTGAGTCTGTTGTAGGCTTTGGAGACAAATGTGCTGTGTCACAAGGTGTTGCTGAGGACACACGATGCATACAACTGACTCCTTGAGAAAGTGAGCTGTAGATGGCACAGCCCTTTTCAGACCCACCTTCTATGCCCGGCAGCTGGCACACGGCCCAGCACAGGGAGTGTCCGATAGGGGCTTACAGATAGGGCAAGCCATTGAGTAAGCAACTGGGGAATAAATGGAAGAATGAACCGAGGAGATGTGAGGGGTGAGAGGGGCCAGGCGTGATGGCGATTCTGCAGGGAAGTGGCATTATTGCACTTCGCGTCTCTGGCTTGGGTTTCTATTCATTCCCGTAGCATTTGTGAACACTACTATGTTTACAGCAAAGTGTGGAAAGCCCAAACCATATGCTTTAAACACATTGCTTTTTCTGCTTAAAAACACGTTCTTCCACTGCTGCAAAAAGCCAGTTAAATGAATTGGGGATGTTTGTACTTTGCGCTGCAAACTGGGTACTTGCAGGAATGAAAGCTTCCACTGAAAACTGTCCCTTGACTGTAAGGTGTGCTTGTTGCTGTCAATAATGCCCTTTACCTAATCACAAGGAAAGATGGATGCCTGGTGGCCAGCTTCAATTCTACTCCACACCTTTGTTTTTCCAGCTAAGTGGACCACCCTGTAATATAACTCACATCTCCCGTCATTGAATTGAGCAGAACTGACAGCTAACATTTTGCTGCTTTATTTGACCTTAATCTGCTCTTGAACTTTGTCTACTGTTACTGGATAACCAGCAACTGCAAAGTGGGAGAAACCGATGTGCGTAATGCCTAGTTCGTAACACCATTGCCCTCTGACTATTGTTTAATTCAATGGCTCTCAGTTGTTCCTCTCCTAGTCACAAGACCTGTGTCCTCTCTTCCCCTCACATACACATCAGTCACTCTCTCAACCTACCTGGGTCTACTGTAATATGAACATAACAAAATTTTATAGGAAAAGGCATTTATGTGATTATAGAAAAGCTGCATAGCTTGGACTAAAGAGACCTAAATTGAAATCTCAGTTTGGCTTCTAACAAACAGTGTGACCTTAGCCAAATGACTTAACCTCTTTAAGCCTGCATTTCCTCATTAATAAAATTGAGATAATAAATGCCTAACTCCAGGATTACTATGAAGATTAAATGGGCAGGTAGACAAAATGACTAAAACAGCACTTAAAAACTTGACCTATGGTAGCTGCTCTCATTAGCACTAGTATTAATATTAATAAGCATTGTGTTGCTAGAGTCATCATTATCGGGTGATTGAAGGATATAAAATTTCCATTAATATTTTAGAGAGAATAGTGTCTATTGCAATGATTTTAAAAAAATAACCAAAAACATACTTGGAAGGGACAATAACATAGGATGGTCATTTGAAATCTTTCCTGTCATAAAACTCTTAAAAATCAACTGTTCTGCTGAAAATGATAAAACTCAAAAATAGCACATAAAACATTTCAGCCTGTGTCCTGGTAGGTAAAGTCAGTGGGAGCTTACATATCCCAGTTGTTGAGGAGCAGGAAGATTGAGGCATAGTGATTTCTCAGGAAATGTTATAAAAGTCCCGTGTCTCCTAGACCGCTGGGTCTCATTAGTGGTATAGCAAAGGCTTCATTCATCAACCTGCCATCTTAAACAATAATCTGCATTTCAAGCAACACTACAAAAAAAGGTACCTAAACACACACATGCAGATATATGTTCAGCTTATCAGTAAATCTGATGAAAAAAAGTCATGTGGCTGTAATCAAGTTCATTTGGTTTCAGAAGGAAGGCAAAAGAAAGAGTATTTACATTTTAACAGGTATTGAGTCTAATTACCAATAGAAAATATTAAAAATTTTAAAATGAGGCCAAATGAAATAGTTTTCACTGTCTGTGCATGTATATGCATGTATATGAATACATGAATATACAAATGATACATTTTACTACCAACCCATTAAAGTTAAAACATCAATCTTCATCATATCAATTTCAAAATATTAGACTCTGCCATTCTAATCTGGTATTGATAAGAATGAACAAGGCCTGGAATTTTACACCTGGGTGCATTTCATTTTGTTTCTCTTCAGTGACAGAATTCAATATGACACAGCTCAGTGTGACAGCATCAGGCTGGGACTGTCACCTTAGGGGCTTATACATCTTTAAAATTCTCACAAAAGTGAAATTGACTGACAGCAAAGCAAAATGATGCTTTTAACTTGAGTTGGAAGATGAGAAAAGTCAATGAAAACACTCAAGAGTTCGTTTAGTCTCTTCAGTGAGGGATTTTTTTTTGGAGGAAACTGCTGTAACCTTTCAAGAACTAAACTGCTGCAATCTGGTGGGACCCCACAGATAATCTTGGAGAAACTTCCTCGAAGAGGCCATGGTATTAAAAGTGGTGCAAGTTACACAGCAACTACTCATCAAAGGGAGTTTTTTCTCTTCTCATTAGGTCAGAGGTATAACATGACATGTAGGGACGAGTACAGGGCTGGGAGTGACAGGTGCCACATTTGATCCCTGCTTCCCAGCCTACCGACACATGACCAAAGAGATATCACTTAACCGTTGGGTGTCTCCAATTGTTACCTGCAAACTGGGGGTACGGATATGCTTACTTCAAAGTGTTCTGAAACATCAAATCAAAATGTCCTGTGTCAAAACTAAATCCCAAAGGACTGTACAAGGTTAAGATTTGATTGTGTAGAGTTGGGCCTCCGTATCCACAGGCACTACATCCATGGATTCAACCACTGCAGATCAAAAGTATTTGCGGGGGGGGGGGAACCAACAAAAAATAACAATACAACAATGAAAAACAACACAAATAAAAAATGCAGTATAACAAGTATTTACATAGCATTTACATTATATTAGGTATTATAAGTAACCTAGAGATGATTTAAAGTATATGGGAGGATGAGCATAGGTTATAAGCAAATACTATGCTATTTTATATCAGAGACTTAAACATCAGGGAATTTTGGTGTCTGTAGAAATCCTGGAACCAGTCCCCCAAAGATACTGAAGGATGACTCTATGTGTTTATGTAATTTTGTTTTTATAAACACAGTGACCAGGACTGTTGCTACAATGAGTCCCACACACAGGTCGAGCCAGAGAATGTGCGCATGGTGTCATCTGTGGGGCAAGTGAGATTCAACACTAAGTGCTCGACCTCCCAAACTTACATTCTCTACATGACAGCATTATGCAGCCCACCATCAAGTCGCAGAGCTGAGGGATGCCCAGCCCCCTGCTTCACAAACAAACGACACCCAGTGAGGAGAAGCAAACGGTCAGAGATCAGGTGGTTGGAGGCAAGGGTTGGATAATAATGATTATGATAGAAAAACTAAAACATACCTACTGGTAATATTACAGGTATGTGTCATTTCATTATG
Source organism: Varecia variegata (assembly GCA_028533085.1). Lineage (NCBI taxonomy): Eukaryota > Metazoa > Chordata > Mammalia > Primates > Lemuridae > Varecia > Varecia variegata. The sequence goes on along the minus strand of CM052444.1, from coordinate 69,498,353 downwards.
TACAAAGCACATTCATAGGCATTAACTCATTTTGGTTTTCATCTTGACAACATTCTGTGAGATAGGTATGGTATTATTATCACCCCCATTTTTAAACAAAGGGAAGCCAGCATTCAAAGAGGTGCCCTGACTTTCCCAAGGTTAAGCAGCTAATAATCAGTGTCAGAGTTTACACTCAAGGCTGGATCTGACCCCAATCTCAGGTCCCTTCTGCCATCCTGCACTGTGCTATAAGGTACAGAAAAGGTAGCACTGAGGGCCTGAGAGTCTGGCCAGTGAAGTGGGGCAGGAAGGGGGCTGGTTAGGGGCTTGCCACAGCACCCAGGGCGAAGGGCAACAGAGGCAGGAGGCGGGAGATGAGTTCCAATCCTGCGTGGGTTGTGCTGCCAGGAGTCCGGCTGGATGACGCAGAGCACCACTGCCCGAAAGAAACACAACCCAAGCAACAGGTGTAATTACAAATGTTCTAGCAGCCACATTTAAAAAGGTAAATTGAAATTTTTTACCATTTTACCAAGTCATTGAAATCTGGTATTTTACACTTATAGCACATCTCAATGTCTAACCACATATCTGGTGCTCGATAGCCACATGTGGCTAGTGGCCACCATAGTGGACAGGGTAGATCTAGAGTGAAGGTCAGGGTGAACAGGGTCCTGACCTCTGGACCCTGGACAGATCCAGAAAAAGGAGGAGGCAGAAAACACTTTCCCCACAACCAACCTGGGGCACAGTCATATAACATTCAGGTTCTACTCAGGCCCCAAAGGAAGCCTGCCAAATGACCACAGCGGCCTCTTTGTACCCCCATTTTTCTTCCCTTAAGTAAAGAATTATGGAGGAAACAAAAAGCATTAAAACTTCACAGCAAGGCTTGAGGTGCATTACCTTACTGACAGGTAACCTGTTTCAGACCCTGTTGCTTTACTATAAAAGCAGGTAGTTTGACCAACCCAGAAACACTTTCAATATTTCACCATTTTTTCTTTTGTTTATTTCTTCTCTTCCCCTCCCGATCTCTTTCTCTCCATCCCCCTTTTCTCTCTGGTCTTCTTTCTCTATAAACTTCCATCTCTCACTGAGTGTGGACTTAGGCAAGCCCTGTGCCAGGCACTGAGGTCTTAGGGATGAATCACACTTAGCCTTTGCCCTCCGCAGTGACAGTGTCCTGGGGGAAACAGATGCACAAAAAGGGAACTGCAATGCAGAGGGATCTATAATGCTAAGGATAACGAGGTCACCGAGGAAGAGCGCTTGTCTTAGTCCTTTCTGTGCTGCTACAACAAAATATTCAAGACTGGGCAATTTTTAAAGAACATAAATTTATTTCTCACAGCTCTGGAGGCTGAGAAGTCCAAGAGCAGGTGCCAGCAGATCCGGTATCTGGTGAGGGCCTCCGTGCAGCATCCTCACGTGGCAGAAGGGGTAAAGGTGGATATTAATGAGGGAACAGCCCTCATGGCCCACTCACCTCTTAAACGCCCCACCTCTTAATACTATCACATTGGCAACACCTGAATTTTGGTGGGACGCACTCAAACAACAGCAACGCTCAACTACCCTTTGGTTTGGGAGTTGGGGGGAGATCAGGAATAGCTTCATAGAGGAGAGATTTTGTCTGTCACACTGCAGTTACTAAGTCATAATTTCTTTTTCCATTTTTTTTTCCTTTTTACCAGTATAAGCAAGAGCCCTCCAGTGTAATCACAATTAGTTGATAAATTCCAACCCAAAGCAAAGAAACTTGATATTTTTTTAATTTTTGTTGCTCTATCCAGCCTAAGAGGGAGGGGTCATGATTTCTGTTTCAGATTGGAAAAAAGAAAAAAGAAACAAAACCCATAGTGAAAATTGTTCAAGGATTCATTAGATGTGAGCATCAAGAGAAAGGCAGGATCCCAGGCTGGGAGACAATGATGTAAATAATCACTTGAGTATCGCTGACATCCCAGGACCTAACAACAAGCTCTTTCATAACTCAGATTCACCCTGTGCGAGTCCAGTCATCCCAGGGAGACTGTTGTATTTGGGATTTGATCCTGAGCTGCAATCTCACAGCTTCCCACACTGTGATGAATGCATAATGCTAGCTTGATGTGAAAAGTGTAGGGAAAAAGCAATGTTTTCCAAATCAGATGGGGAGTAAGGGCAAACAGGGAAGAATTTGCAAGTAGCAGCTTAATAAAAGAAACATTTGTTCCCTCGACGCTTGCTAAAGCAAACCAACTGTTTCCATTATGTGACGCTGTACTCAGAAAATGGGGGGAGAGGAAACAAAAGTACCACCCAAGAATGCCAGCCTTAGCCTTGACAGCTTCACCTGAACAGCCTGTACCCTGAATTATGTCCAATATTAGCTTCCTGAAGCCAGAAACTTTCTGAGGACACAGTCTTTGAGGTTTGAAAAAAAATGTCTTTGTGTTGGCACATGAATTTTGCGTTCAAGCGCTCTTTATAGAAATCTACCAAATCCCCATTAATCCAGTGTCTAGTCAGCTTTGACGATCTCTAATAACGATTCTATAACCTTTCTGAGAAGGTCATCCATCCCACTTCTAATGGAAACACAGTGATCACTGAAAGTAAAAAATTGCCTCCTTCCATCTCCCCTGTTCCTCCCCAGCTAGACCTAGGCAGGCACTTGGGTTCTTATCTACTTTTTTCCTTCTACACGAATTCAGACTGGTGCTGTGGAATGTCTGTGCATTTCAGAAAGTCGCCCCTGTGTGTGATCAGCATGTCCACAGAGGGCTCCGAGGGAGACCCCACTGGGATCTGAAGAGCAGGCCCAAACTGAGCGGAGAACCACAAAAGTGGAAAAGACTAATCAGAATTAATTCTGGAAATAGGTGTCCTTGATATGCTCTGTGCTTTTTACACATTCACCTTGCGGTTTGCATGGCTGCAATGTGGCCACTTAAATTTGCTGCTAGGGGATGAATTATGGCCTTTAAAAATCTAATATGTGGGCTTAGGTTTTAGCCCTCGGTTTACTAGCTGTGTGGCTTTGGGAAGGTCACTTACCCTCTCTGATCCCTTCAGATTCCTCACCTATAAAGTGGAATGAATGTTCCCTTTCTGCGGGATTGCTGCGAGGGTACATGTATGTAAGGTCTTCAGCATGAGACCTAGAGCAAACCAGGTAGTCAGGAAAAGTGACTCTTTTATATAATCCTATATAAATCTAACTCTGCCAATACTCATTAAGCTTATGGCACTACCCCACACCCTATAGGGTATAGGAAGGGTTGCAGGTGTGCCCTGGATATCCCAGGATGGTGTCATTTTCAAATATTCTCTTTGGTTTCCCTGTAAGGAAAACTTGTTCTTATCAGATGACACATTGCCAGTTTTGGCTCTGGGTAAGATTGTCATTGTGGGTTGAGGTGAGCAAGCTCCCTGTCCTTAAGGAATTTTCAGTCTAGTTTAGGGGAAAGGCATATTCAGAAAGACTTATAATAAAGTACAAGATAATCACAGTTAATATATTTACAATCATCTCTTTTATTTATATGCCACTTCATAGTTGAAAAGGCACATAAATTTTCTTGCAAGGTAACCTTGCAAGATATTTTATTATCCTCATTCTTCCAGGTGAGAAAACATGGAACCCGAAAGGGTTTAAGAAACTGACCCAGAGACCCACCGCACTACACAAGGCAGAACTGGGATTTCTACTCAGATTCTCTTCATTCTAAAACCAGCGCCTCTTCCGATTTCCTCCAAGAGACTCCAGTAGAAATTCAGCCTGTGTAAATTTCATTCATTCATTCATTCAACAGATATTTACTGGGCTTCCAGGGACTTCATGTCCTAATGTGGAGAGATTCCCATCCTACCACCTGCTGACCCCTACCCCTTGGGTGGATTTGCTCAGGTTCGTGGCCTTCTCAGGATGGCACGGATGACAAATACTGGGAAAAAGTGCCTAAGAAAAGAAACCACATTTCAGATGAGAAGGCATCACTCTAGTTTCCTCCTGAAATAGCTATTATTGTATCACAATGCTTAAATGGCCTAGTATGTTCATCAGCTCCTTAAAGCTCTTTGAAGACAGCAATATTTAAATTAAAAAAGATGTTATTTAAGTTCTACACTGAAGTAGATGGTAAGGTCTGATTTTAACTCCACGATTGTTTGGTCAACTTCAGGGGGGCTGTGGGAAAGTCAGCCTGCTAGAATGAATTGGGAAAGGTGGGGGCCCCGAATAACAGGTCCCTGTTGGTTCAAAAATGACATTCAGCTAACTCCAATTTATGTCACCGAAGTCTTTAACCTCAGGAACCCCAAAAAGGAAAAGAACACAAATAAATACTCGGAAAAAAAAGAAGCATGGCACTGAAACACATCCCTGTCCTTTGCACAAAATAGGCCAGTTAAGTGGAGCAAGGTGACAGAAAGAGATCTCAGAAGATAGCTGGCACACCTCCAGCCTAGGTGCATGGAACCACAGGGATGCAGAATATGCAAGCTGGTACTTGTTTTTCACTTTACTGATAAAATTGTTGATGCTAAGCCACAGTTCTAATGGTGTCACTGTCTTATTTAGGGACATCCAATGACCCACTTTGCATTCAAACTCTTCGAAGATCTGATCACATCAACCAATCCCTCCCCTATCCCCTCCCCCATATCCAGTTATGCCTCCCTATATATCTTACATTCAAGTTGCAGGGACCTAATTGCCTTTGATTTATTATTCACTCATCTAAACATGGGTACAGGCATCAGACTCTTCCAGGTATTGAGGATGAAAACACCACTAATAATTGCTGGCCTCCAGGAGTTCACAGTCTAGAGAGGGAGACCCATAATTACAGAAATGTGACAAGTACCACAATACTGTAGTACACCATGCTACAGGAATGCAGAGAAGAACTTCCTGAAGAGCTGTCTGAGCTGTGACTTGAAAGTCAATTATGGTCTCCACCACTGGGACAAGGTTGGGGACAGGCATTGAAGGCAGAAGACACAGCATATGCAAAGGCACAGAGGAGAGAAAGAGCATTCCCTGGCTTTGTGCCCTTGGTTAAAAGCCTTTATCTACCCACCATGTCTTCAATACATCTACCTCTTAAAATCCCATCCATTCTGTAAGCCCCAGCTCAAACAACATCTCTTGTAAATAATCTTCTTTGTTTACTGCCCTGGGCAGAATTAACTTTCTTTCCTAAGGCCTCCACGCTCCCATAACCCTCATTTTAGCACGTTGCACAGTCTTCTCTATGTACACAATGACTCGAAAACAAAGTAACTAAGTGCACTGGAGAGAGTCGGGCACAAAAGTAGGTGGCAGAGGAGGAAGAGAAATTTTGACAAAGCAGCTTTGGCATGATAAAGGATGCTGGAGCCTTAGACCCCATTTCTCTCTGTCAAGGTGAGGGCAACCAGCAGAGATGCGGGGAGGGGCTTATTGAGCCAGGTCAGAGCATCCTGCTTTGGCCTGGAATTAGTCAGGATGAAGGTAGAGCTTCGGATGCTGGAGAAGGCAATGACACAAACATTCCTGGCCTGAAAATAATCTAAGCAAATCACATGAAACTTCCCTTATTCTAGTATATTGATAGAAGATAGTTTGTGTCTCTAACGTGGATGGTGATTGGGAACTAAAATATTTTAAACTAGTAGTTCTAGAGTTTTGGATTTTTACAAGTGAGTAAAATTTGGGGAAAAAAACCCACAAAACCTTACAGGGATCATTGTTACAGGGTTGCTACCTTTATATTTTGCCAATCAAGAAGATTGTTTTAAAATGTCATCTATTACTATCATTTCATTAAAAAAAAAAAGGCATTTCAACACTAAAAAAATAGAAGGATCATCTCAGAATAAAAGATAGACTTTCCATTCAATCAATATGGCTTTATGAGAAACCCATGATATTGTTCTTATGGCTCTCATTTCAAATTTCTCTCATTTCAAATGAGACCAGTTCAGGTTAGGCAAACTGGTGCTTTAACATCTATTTATTTAGAGTCCCTATCCCATACCATGTGTGGCAGATTTCACCCTAAGGTGACCCACTGAGTCACACCTTTGCATTAATATTATCCTTCTGGAAAGCCAGGAGGATCTTCCCAAGGACACTAGTGAAATAGTGTCCACAGAGTGTGTGCTCTGAGCTGTAAATCAGATATTCAGCTGCACTGTTTAATCCTGTGATCTAAAAATTCCTAAGGGAGCTGTGTGGGGTGAAGTTTGAAATGGAGACCTGGATGGTAACAACCATAATCATAGTTAATACTACTAATAGTGCAACATACGGATTTCGCAAAAGACTTCCTCCCATTGCCACATGAGATCCTTTTAATAATCTTCCAACAGCAGGTATTATCAGCATATCCACTGTACAACCAGAGAAACAGAACCTTAGAGAAGTTATAGGACATGCTCAAAGTCACCCGATCAGTAACAGAAGGGATATTTCTTTGACTCAAATCTCTTTTCACAAAATTCTACAAAACAGCACTTTCACAAAATGATGAAAACTGCCCAGCACACTTGGGGCTTGGATGCATGACTTACGGAAGTCATAATCCTTATGTCCTTTCCCTCCTGAGCTAGTAAATGTGACATAAGTCCTTTGAGAATGATGGCATGAGGATACTCAGTCTGTCCTTTCAGTAGTCATACCCTGCCTACTTTGGCCTTGAGAAATAGAGACATCATTTGTGGTGAATTTTCTCAGAGAAGGATAAATGAAAAAATAATGCATCTTTTCGTTTCTGTCCAAAAAATGCCCCAAGACGTCATCTCCTAACTGCAACATTACCTTCTGCTTCATATTTAAACAACAGAAAATTTCTACCCTATAATGCCCAGCAAATGTCAATTTTTTTGGCTTTATAGATTATTTTTCCCAGTTCCTTTCATATGTTTTTTCTTTTTTATTTTTCTTTAACCAAAGTGGTCATTTAGGAGAAACACACCAGGAACTAGTGTGTTTATTTATTTATTGCTTTCCAAGGGCCAGGCACTGTTAGGCCCTTTACAAATGTTTTCTCATTAGATCCTTGCAACAATTCACCAAAGAAAGTATTACTATTCTTGTTATTCCTTTTATCTCCTAGCAGAAGAAACAAAGGGTCAAGAGGTGAAGAAACTTGCTTGAGATGATTCAGAAAAGCTAGGAATGGAACCCAAGTGCATATGACTCTTCAGTCTATCTGCCCTCTGGTCTTTCCTTCCTTTCTCTTTCCTCCCTCCTTCCAAACACATGAACATATCTCTGTCACCTGGGATAGAAAGTTCTGGTCCTATCCTAAGGAGCGTCAACATGGTGGAAAATATAAAAATCCTTAGTGTTGTGATGGAGGAAAACACAGGAGTTGTGGAAGCCTGGAGATGTTCGTGGGGTCAGCTGCCAGGGAAGGCTCAGCTCTGCTCAGTTCTCCAAGAGAGTAGGTGACAGCAGGCAGAAGGAGTTCTGGGTGACACAGTGCAGATGCTGAGCTAAGTAGTCTTGGGGCACTGCCAGTTCAGTGGTCAGTTTCCTGGGCTGCAGCATGGGAAGAAAGTACAGGTATGGACACACCTAGAGAAGGCCACCCAGACTGGGCCTTTCATGCAATGCTAAGGAACCCGGACTTAAATCACTACAGCCCAGGCTCACACAGGTTGTTTTCCTACAGACTCACAAGACAGAAGACGTACACATACGCAACCAATTCTTACACATGGAAATAAAATTGTGCTTAATTTCCTGCATAAGTGTAACTCTATTCCTTATTTCCCCCACTTATGAAATGATTTTTGAAGTAATTTGCAATTATTCATACTTTACTATTAATAACAATGACTGGTAACACACCGAGTCTGGACACAGCTGCCCCACACCGTACGCCTCTCCTGGGGCACAAGGCACCTTGCCTGGCTTCCCCGTGGAACCCTGCAGAGATCCTTCTAGCAGGCAAAACTCTCCCCTGTGCTTTTTCTGAATCTCCTGCAGAAGATCTCTAACAGCTGACATGTATAGAAGAGTGGAGGTTTCCAGAAGCACATTTGGTGACCACCTAGTGAATCAATTTTATTTTTAAAAGAGAGGAAAAAATAGATAAAAGTAGAGAGTTCAAAACGGTAGGTGGTTATAGAAGAGGGTGCTGTGCGTGGGAAAGGCAACGCTTTGGTCCACAACAATATCTGCCAAGGCCACGTGGCCCAAGTCCTTCCCCGGAAGTTGGAAACTCGCCTTGCTGGCTTAGAAACTGACAGCAAGTCATTGTCATTCCATGTCTGTCACCTCCCTTTTAAGCTCCCAGTGTCCAGACTGGAGCAGTGCCTCTGGTCCTTATGCTCAGCAGAGCTATGCATGTCATTAGGTAGAAAGAGGAAACGGTCTACCACGGCGTCCGCCTCCTTGTCAGCGGAGGGATGGAAGCCACGCCCGTCCCAGGCAGGTGCTGTGGGAACTCCTGAAGGGTTGTGGCAGAGCCGCAGTAATGTCTTCAGTGGATTCTCAGAGGGCAGCTCCACTTAGCAGCCAATACAGGGGCTCTTCAATGAACAGCCCCAGCCTCAGGCAGTCGACATTCCAATCATGGCCACCAGTCCTGCTGCCACAGCCCCAGGGGTGGTGAGCCATGCTCCATACCCCCCTCTTCTCCCTGCCACCATGCATCCAGGCTGGACAGTGTGATACTAAAGGAAAAACTGGCTTTGGAGTCAGAAAAAGCTGGGTTCGGTTCCTGGATCCACTCCTTACTAGTTTTGTGACTTTCTGTAAGCCAACCCCTCTCGGATTCCTTCCATGTACTTCCAAAGCACCCTGCCTTGCACTGAGAACTGCACTGCACTGTTGCTGTGCACTGTTGCTGCTAGTTTGTAACTATTCTCAAGTAGACTGAAAGTTCCTTAAATGGTAGGCTCCACCTCAGGCTTACTCAGTCTTACCCCCTGTGCCTAATACAGTACCTGGTATGCAGCAGTAGCTCAACAAGTGTATGTGGACGGATACCGAATCACTCACTACCCCAAAGGATTTTGTGGAATGTGTAAAGAACCTGGCACAGAGTGCCATGATTTGAGCCCTTAATAAAGATTTTCTTTAATCTCACCTGACGTCTCCCCTGATCACTGCCTGAGTTCTGCTGGAATTACGACCATCCTTGACTAAGGACACATCCTATCAACTCCCTAGGTCTGGAGAATAAGGTCAGCCAGTGCCCCATCCCCTTTTGACACTGGTGGAAGGCTTTCTTCCAAGGGATGAACCATCCTGAGCCAAGATGCTGCCTGCTAACTAGTCCCTCCTATTTCCATGCCCCACCCAACAGCCAGGGCCACCCTGGTCATCAGTGCCAGCCAGGGTCACATGAAAGTGCCTGCATTCCTCAGAACAGCATCTCTCTTTGGGGAAGGCATGGAGCGCAATTGTTTTCCCTGGTCCTGTTTAACATGATCAATGTCATATAATGTTTAAAAACTTGATTTTCTCTTAATTTTAAAATATTATGGGGGTATACACGTTTTGGTTACATAATTTGCTTTTGTATAGTTTGAGTCAAAGTTATAAGTTAAAAACTTGATTTTTGTCCCTGGCTCCTGGCACAGAGCATCAAAACCTCTTGGAATTGCCCCAGTGATAGGAGTGCCTTTGTTATGCTAATGAGGTGACTCTTGGCAGGGTCCCAAGAGAGCTCCAGGATGGGGGCTGGTCACCAGAAAGACCAACTAGGTGATTAAAGGCTGGGAACACCAAGGCAGGGCCCTAGGCCTCTGGGGAGATTCAGTTCAATCACATGGTCAATGATTTAATCAATCATGCCTACATAATGAAATCTCGATTAAAAAAAACTCAGAACAGTGAGGTCCAGGGAGCTTCCTGGTTGCTTAACATATCCATGTACCAAGGGACACACAAAGACAGAATAGGTTCCCGTGGCCCTCCCACCCCAGATCTATGTATCTCTTCATTGGCTGTTCACTTGTATCTTCCATGACAACAGGGTAATCACAAGTGCAGCACTTCCCTGAGTTCTGTGAGGCATTCTAGACAATTATCCAATCTGAGTGGGGTTGTGGGAACTCCCGAATGTTGCAGTCATCTGGGCAGAAGTGCATGTAGCTTGGGGGTAACCCAAGTCTTGTCACTGGTGTCTGACATGGGGACAGTCTTGTAGGACTAAACCCTTAACTTGTGGGGTCTGCATTTAATCTGGGTAGTGTCACAATTGAATTGAATTGTAGGACACAGTTCAGTAGTGTTGGAGAATTAATGTGTTGGAGAAGGGTGTTGGAGAACTGGTGTTGAAACACAATCAGATTCCACCTTTCCCCCCCAAAAAATGCCGCCAAGGACATGGCATGGCACACTTTACAACCTGGCCTATCTGACTTCAGTTCGGTTCAACAAAGCCTTCTTGAGTTGCCACAGCAGGTTCTTTGGAAGCATGCAGCAAATAGAAGGATTTTATCAGTCACACCTTCCTGCCCTCGAGGCCCTCATCATCTAGGGTGAGAGGGGACAAGAGATAGTTTCAATATAAATAAAATCATAAGGGTTAGAAGAGTGCAAGTTATTATGCAGATGGGGCTATAGAGATACATTCCTACAAAGCACAGCTAACCGACAGTTAACTCAGTTGTGTCCAGGTGTGAATCAATCTCTATGAAAAGCATAATTCATTAACATTCTAGAGATTAATGTGGAGGTGATGTTGTTTTTGGTTTTGCTTTTTTATAAAAAGGTTGTTCAGAGGTTCGCAGGGTCAAGCTCCACTACACCACTCATCTTTAATACCACGTGCACAATTATTTACATTTAATGTAACCTTGCTCAGATCTTAGTTGTCATCTTACTTGACACGCCCATAGCAATGGCGCCAGCTGATTGCTACCCCCTGGGTTTCTTCTCCCTCAATGGCCACTCCTTCTCAGTCTCCCCCACTGGTTCATCTCAACTTATGAATGTCGAGACATTCCATAACTCAGACCTCAAAATTCTTCTCTTCTCTGCCCAAACTCCTTATTTAAGTAATCTAATCTATTCTAATGGATTTTAATACCATCTATATGATAAAATTGCTCCAATGTCTATCCCTAACAGAGACCTTTCCTCCAAACTCCAGGTTCCTTTACTGCCCTCCCTACTCAACAATTAAGCTTGGACATGTAATCCACATCTCAAACTTAATGTCTAAATGAACATTCCCCTAACCTTCTTCCTCTTCCTTTCATGTTTCCCATCTCAGTAAATGGCAGTTTCATAGTTTCTCAGCCCCAAACCCATGGAGACAGTCTCCATTACTCTTCTTTCATATGCCAAATCCATGCTCCTGGTCAACTCAGCAGGACTTATCTGTAAGACCCGTGCAGAGTTTGATCGCCTCTCAACCCCTCCACCACTTCCTGTTTGGTCTGAGCCCTACTCCTCTCCTGCATTCTCTACTGGTTTCCACCTGCATCCCCACCCCCCAGATGATCCTCAACATAACTACCAGAGTGAGCCTTTTAAAAGTCAGTCCGATCTTATCACTCAAGAGTAGTAATACACATCAATGTTTACAACAGAGGAAACAGGCCTGCAAAGGGTAAGTCAGTCATACCACTAACAAGTGATAATTAGTGGCACGAGGATGATTTAAGATTTAAAGCCAACTCCATCAGAGTCCAAAGCCCATTCTTAATCATAACCCATACTGCCAAAAATATTTCATTCTTTAAATACAATAAACATTTATATCTTAAGCCTTAGTGGAATTGAAATATACCATTTTTAAAGTATAGTACAGATTCATCCATGCATTTATCCATTCAACAAATACTGTTTGAGAATCTATTATATGCCTGTCACTATTCTAGGGGTATGGATTCAGCAATGAACATTAAAGACTGTCATCACAGAGCTTATAGTCTAATGAGGAAGATATAAAAAAAAATAGATAATGTCCAGAGGTGATGATCTATAAAGAGTAATAAAGCTGGGTAAAGAGAAAGGGAGCAACAGAGAACAACTAGAGCAAATAAGTAGTGGCAGGATGTTTTTAGTGCACCAAAACAACAGCAAGAGGTCAGCTGTACTGGAAGAGAGTAACTGAGGAAGGAGTAAACATATCTGATAGTGACTAGTTAGGTTACAGGCATTCAGCATGATCTGCTATGTAACCTGAAACAGATGCAGCAGAAGTTCTTATTCCTGAAGCATTAAAGGGAATGTTTCAAACCTTTCACCATATTCTAACCTTTCATTATATGAACAAATTGATGTATCTTTAATAGTGGCTGGCACATAGTACATGCTCAATAAGGCTTAATATCGGGGAGCAAAAATCTGCAACTTTGTTCTCCTTCAAAATAGTCTTCACTATTCTTGGGCATTGCATTTTGATATACATTGTAGAATCTGTCAAGTTATACACACAAACGAACCCACGCATGTTAGAATTTTGAACTGAATTGCACAGAAGCTATTATTTCATCTGCAAAACAACATGTAAAATGACACCAAAAAAGATTTGTATGTAGAATACACAAAAAACTATATATCAATAAGAAAAAGGAAAACCTTCAATATAAACATAGGATATGAACATAAAATTTAGAATAGAAAATTGAATGGCCAATAAACATATGCAAATAACCTAACCTCAGATGTATTTAGGGAAATGCAAATTAAAACAAAGATGAGGAATCATTCTTTACCCATCAGATTGGCAAAAACTAAAATGCCTGACAACACAAAATGATTTAACTATTGCTTTTTACAGGGAGTGCAGGAAACACTCACAGCTTGCTGGTGGGTATACAAATTGGAAAACCCACTTTAAAATATAATTTGGCAACATCTAGCAAAACTGAAGATACATATATAGTAAGATCTAGCAATCTGTTCCCAGATATCCACCTTGCAATATCCTCTCACATGAGGCCAAAAGATAGATAAAAGAATATTTATTAAAGCTTTTTTTGTTACAGCACCATATTGTAAACTACCTAAATTCCCATCATCAGAAGACTGGGTAGATAATGTACTAGTCTGTCACATACATATAGCCGACTACTATATAGCAGTTAAAATGAATAAACTAGAACTACTTATATCAACATGTATAAATCTCAAAGGCAGTGGTAAGCCTAAAAAGTAGAGAAATATGTCTGTGCTCAGTATGAATCTGGTTTTGTAAAGTTCTAAAATACATATCACCTAAAGTACATTTTGTTTTAGGTATATATTATAATATGCAATGAGAGATTTTGAAAAGCCCTCTAAGAAATGTTAAACACCAAACCAAAATAATACTGGTTTCCACTTAAGGGAGGATGGAATGGGTCAGAGGAGGAAAACCACAGAGGGCTTTACTGGTGTTTTAATATTTTAATTCTTAAGGAAAAATAATCTGAAGCAAGTAAGGCAAAATTTTAAGCTTTGCTAAATCTAGACAGTGGGTTTGCTGATGTTTATTATATTCTTCTCTGTAATTATCTGTATGTGTAAACTATTCATAATTAAAAAGGCAACAATAAAACATCAGGATGGTTTTATGGGGTTGGAAATGAGACTTTTTCAACATTCCGATTGGCCATCTGTAGAGCTACACGGCCATTTGAATCTTCCCAAAATTATGTTTTTTGCTTCCAAGCAAAATGAAACATATTGTATTATTTTCACTGTCAGAAGAATTAAATTTGCCTCTTTTCCATGTGGGGTCACTTTGTGTTAAAGAAAAGTCTTTCAATTAGCCTCTGTCTGAAATGAGGATCCCCAACATGATGCTCTAAATGTTTCTCCAATCATCCGCAGGAAATGTGCAAGAGACTGGCTACTGTTTGATTTATGCAGTTCTCACCTTCCTTACTTGGTCTTCGTAATCAAGATTTGTTTATTGAAGCATACATTTCCCCTCCCTAACACATAAAAAACATATGGCTATTGCATAGCCCTTCATATTTCGGTTCTGAACTCAATGAACACCCAAGTAATCTTTCTTGTGATTGCAGATGATTTCTCCAGCAACTGAAAATTGAGCTCTTTAACTCTCATTCTGACTTTTTATGCAAGCTAACAACTCCTCTGAAATTATGTAAGATACTACTCAGAGACTGCTTTAACCATTTGTTTTGTTTTCAACACTGAAGATGTGTTTTTAAAAAAGTAAAAATTTTCCTAAAGACGGCAACGACCACCCCTTTGGAAAAAATAAAACAGCTGCTAAAGATGTAAAGTGGATTAAATGACAACAAAGATATCAAGTGTACTTATCACATCTTCAAAAAGAATATCATCTTGTTAAGGAAATGGAATTCCTAAAATTAAGTGATTATATAGAAGTGAACAAATATCATTTCTAATTTTCTGTTTTGGATTTGCTGCTGACAAATCCTCAACCATGCTATTTCTCTTTTCTAAAAAAAGAGATTTCTGGAGGCAACATAATGTTCTCATACAAAACATGAGCTTTGAAGCCAGACAGACCTGGGTTCGAGTTACAACTCCGCAAATTAACCGGTAACTTCGTGGAGTTACTTAACGTCTCTGAACTCCAGTTTACATTCTGTCGTAAAGTGGGGATAATAAAAGCATCTATGTTAAGAGAATCTGGAAAGGATTAGCTGAGATGATGAATGAAAATGCTTAGAAAAATGCACATATTAAAGATGAATTAATAATTATTATTTTTAGTTGCCATAAATGTTAGCTATTATCATCAGGTGACACACACAATTGACACATATGAAACCATACTGCTATTTTCAATAGATCACCAACCAAGAATTCCTGAGTCCTATATCTCATATGTAAGATTGAAATATTAATAAAGGAAAGTACACACATACAAAATATCAGAGAACATTTTCTTTCCCCAAATTGGGTTCAATATAAGCATCTCCAAAACATTTGAGCTGGAGTACACTGGGTGCCTTCCCTGACTCTCCAAGACAGAGTTGGACTTTCTTCTGGATACCCATGGTTCATGTGTTTGTATTTCTAACATAGATATAACCACACTGGATTTTCATTTACTGTTTTTCTGTCTGCTACCTATCTACTTCTTCTATTCCTTTCTGAGTTTCATGAGACTGTCTCTTTCATGTCTGTATCCCCTACATCAAAGCACAGTGCCTATCAAACTCTGGGCGCTCAATAAATATTTAATGAATGACTAGAAATAAGAAAGAGAAAAGAAAACAAGTGCTTACTGATTACCTGCTGTGTGCCAGACACGGAGCTAGGCACTTCACATACATCACCTGATCCAGTCCTCATAACCCTGGGAAGTAGGCACTATTATTAACTGCATGTTAAAGATGGAGCAACCAAGATCAGAGATAAATCGTCATTCAAAGGTATGGAACTAGCACATGACGACACCAGCTTTCAAAATCACTTTGTTCTGATTCTAAAACCATTATTATTCTCTCTACTAATCTGTATCACCCACCTTGCAGAACGAACTCTATTTGGGAAAAGGGTACGCAAATCGGCACTTGTAAGATGAAGACTCTAATGCATGGGACTCCAGAAGTGAAGCATGTCTGTTTCTGATTCATCCGGCCTTCCTTTCTGACATTAGATTCCCAGCCCGCCATCTCTTTGCTGCTTCTCCTGGGTGTCTGACTCAGTGGCTCATCCCCCATCTGCGGAGTCTCTCCGCTCTGCCTAAGCTGACCTCCCCAGATTTCAACCCTTGGCAGCTTAAACTTGAGGTATGAGGTAAGCCTCTAGGTTCTGAGCTCTCTCAGCACCCTTGGTGGCCACCGCCCCTTTGCCTCATCAGAACATGTGATTGAGGGACTGGCCTATGCCCCAGATTTTTATATAACACACAAGACCCACAATGAGACAAACTGTCTAGGGGTCTAATGAGCCCAAGAACAGCAAACCCACTATTACTCCCATAACACTGTACCACTTTTCAAAGGCAGTGGCAACATTTTTTTTTTTTTTGCACAAACCCCATCAAAATGGGCATAAAAGACAATAATACATGGTGATGACCTCTTCATAATAAACGATAGACATTCATTTATTTATTCATTCAATCATCCATTTATTCAACAAATATTTACTACACAACTGCTACCTGCAGGGCATTGTGTAGCAAGACAGATGGCTTCCCTGTCTCATGAAGCTGACACTCCTACTAGACTTTTGAGCACTAACAGATTAAATGCACCTTACAGATCATCTAAACATACTCTCCCAGGTCCAGGGAGAAAACTGAGCCCCAGAAGTCAAACAGCTAGTAAATGGCAGTTTCCCTCCCGTCTCCCAATTGAAAGCTCTTTCCAGTACGCCAGATGGCGCCCATCTGAAGAGCAACATGTGAGCTGACATTTATTAGGCGCCATGAAAGCGGAGACATTTCAAAAGGCTTGGCATTTGGGGAATGGAGATTTTTAGTCCTCAATTCCATTGTCAGCAGCTCCACCAGAAGCACTGGAAACTAATTTGACAGTGTAGTGCAATTCCTTTAGAAAGACAGCAGGAGCCATATAAATTTTTTAGAATGGGACTGTCATTAGCATGACCATGTCCAGTAAAATGTTCAGCAGGCAGCCAACGCTTCTGAGGAATTTCAGATGCCTTCCTTTTTCTCCTTGGAGGTTTTCATTGCATGATATGTTATTAGTAGAACTGTGTAGGCTGTCTGGAGAAGGGGAAACTGTTTTAAAAATAAAGCTGAGTAGGAAAACCAGAAAGACACTGGCATCCACTCCTGAGACTAAGCAGGAAAACCAAGGGCCAACAGTGCAGGTTGGGATCCCACTCTGAGTTACCAGGCTCCCTCTACATGCTGTCTTTTATCTGCCTTTCTCTGGCAGCTCTACCCATTCAGGAAGGATGCACCCATCTCAGCAACGCAGCTTCGAGTGTTGCTCCCATTCTTTTCAAACTTATTTTAAACCTGCTGCTGTCAGGCGAGTGGCATGGCCTCCTCTGCGGATTGAGAAAAGACAGAGAAACTACATCCCGGGAGGTGAGTGGGGAGGAAGGGCACTGGGGAACTGATTCATAAACCCCGAGAGCTGTCAGTTACCATAGGTGTAGGGCTCACACTGCCAGGTGCCAAAATGGGGTAATTTAGGAGGAAGGTAGGGAAGAACGTCCACCAACAACCACCTAGCACAGAGTTATAGCCGACAAAGTGAGTGAGAGCAGTCTCAGAGGTTTAGTTGTATTACTGGGTCGGATTCCCACTCTGCTATCTATTCTCTGTGTGCTTCTAGGCAAGTTACTTCACCTCTCTGGCCTCTCTATCATCGTAAGTAAAATAGAGGATATTGTTAACTAGTGTGGAGAGTTTTGTGAGGATTTATAAAAGTCACACTTATGAAACTGACTAGTATGATGTCTGATACATACTAGGTGATCAGAAACTGATAGTTGGCTCTGACACAGCAGATGTTCTTTGTAGTAATGACAACATTCGCACATTGAGGATTGTGATGGGGATTAAATGAGATAATGTACTTAATGAGCCTAGCACAGGGCCTGGTTTATACAAGGCCCTGTTGTATATTATTAGCTCCTTATATATTATATATATTAGCTCCTTCTTCCCTGGCGTGTTTATGGTTTAAATGGTTGTATGTCCTCTCATTTAAGCATCACATCATCCACATGAGGTAGATAAGAGTTGCTGTTATCTGCATTTTACAGATAAAAACTTAAGGTTCGAGTAACTTACTGAGTGTTCCTCACTAAGTGAGAGGAGAGTCAAAGCTTGGACCTAAATTTCAGTCCCTGGTCCAGTGTTTTCCATTCAAGAGTTTCAAAAACACAAGCTCCCTGTACACGGCTGCCTCACGGCCACTGCATCCTCCACAGTAAGCATTATTTAATGGCCTGCATTTTAATCCCCTTAACACTAAACTTGCAGAATAATGTAGACTCATCACAACACGAGCATCCCGCCTTGCTGCAGAGTGCATAGCTTGGAATTTATAGCCTACTCATTAGGAGTACACACGGAGCCTGTTAGCAACATCTGTCTAAATAGAGGCCAGTATCTCCTTATCTCCTGACCTACGTTATTCTGAAAATGATTAACTCATACCTGGGTGCAGTGCCCTGGTATCTGGGTTAACATCTTGAGTCCAAAGGTGTTCATCTCTGAATGCTGAGTGATCTCCCAGGGTTTTACAGAAAGAAGAGGAGAACAGAATTGGCGTAAGGACCCAAAGGCTTCTGCAAAGCTCATTAACACTCACTTGGCCTGGGGACACTAGTTTGTTCATCATTCATTCATTCACTCATTTGCACATCAATTCATTCACTAGTGAGGAATCCATTTATTCTACCTGTATCTTTCAGCTTCCTCCTTTGCCAGAAACAGGGGATTCAAAGGTGACTAAGTCAAGTTCTAGCTCCCAAGGAGCTCATGGTTGAGTAGGAGAAGAGACAGCTTGGTAGAGCAGGACCTGAAAAGTGCTCCAGGAGAGTCACAGGAGCACAGGGAAGGAAGAGGCCAACCTTGAGCAGATGGTTAACTAGGGCCTTGAAGGACAGGCACAAAGAATGCTGGCAGGAGGGAAGGGGGTGGAGTAGGGGATGCATTCTTACCAAACGGCTAGAAACACGGAACTTCATAGCAATACTGAAAAATGGCGAATTCAGTACAGCAGAAGCACACATGGGATGTGGGACATGGGGCAGGGATGGTCCAGGAGGAGCAAATAAGGAATGGCTTTCTACACCATGGTAAGGAATTTATCTTTTCTTCTCAGGGGTATAAGAAGCCAATGACTGATTTTCTTCTAGAATGGGAAATCTTGATGTTTGAGAGTACAGAACACATCACTCTGATTCTACGTAGAGGGAGTCAGGCTGAAGGGGCAGAGAGCTGGTAGGAGACTGGTGTCATCAGCTCTGCCAGTCTCTTGGGTTCTTAATAGAGAATGCATAGGAGCTGCCCCACAGGACTCTGCCCAAACGGAAACATTCCCTGCTGTCTAACATGGCAGCCACTGGCCACACATGGCTTTCGAGTACCTGAAATGTGGCTAGTGCAACTGAAGAACTGAATATTTAAATAAATTTAATTTAAATGGCCACCTGTGGCTGGTAGCTACTGTATTAGAGAGAACAGAGCTAGCATCCCCTCCGATGCTTCAGTCCCCATTTTCTCCTCTCAAGTGCTCCGGTCCACCAGTCTTCTGGGATGAGAAAAACTGTCTCTTCTGGGGGCATTTCTGACACTCCTTTTACTCACTGGATCTGAATTCTTTGAGGGCAGGGACTGTGATCTGAGTAAGCCGGTAGTGCCCAGCATGGGCCCTAAAGAGGTACATTGCTGAGAGGAAGCAGGCAATGTCCACATGAAAGGCAGCCTCTCCCTGTGGGGAGACAATTCATCTTTTCCTAGGGAAGCTTTACAATTAAACACAAACCACTTCCTAGACTTCTCCAACAGCCTGGAGGTAAGCCAGATCGGAAAATAAATTATCCCTGCTACCTTTATCATTCATCCAAAGGAATCTGTTTACTTCTTTTCAGCATCAGGGCTCTATGCAGGGAAGTAGACAGATTTTCTTGCTCTCTCAGAATGTCACTCCCATTTTCTACTGCCAACTAGCTAAGCAAAGACGTTAATTATAAATTTTTCTAATATCCCTGATTATAAGAAATACTCCAAGCAAAAATATAATAGTTCAAATACAGTTTAATACAACTTCATGGTTTATGAAACATTTGCTCATGCTCTAATGGGTTTGACCCCAGCAATAGGCTTGTATGTTTGAAGTCGTCATTCCCATTTTACAGAAGAGGAAGTAAAGGCTCAGAGAGACTATCCAAATCATTCAAAGATAGGAAGCTTGTAAAAGGTAGAGATAGATTTGAAAACCAGATTTATTTAAAAAGCCTCCTATTGTGTGTAAGGAAAACACTTTGCACCAATGTAAAAATGAAATATACATAGATCTGAAGAGTGGATTCAATTTGGATGTAAGAAGATTAATGGAAACGAAGGCATTTCAGGCAAAGGGTGAGAAAAGACAAATTGGTGGCAAATCATGAGGACAAGCAGACAGGCAATTGCGTAGCTCAGGGTGGGCGGGTAAGAGGAACGGGGCAGGCACATACAAGTCCAGTCCCAACAGAGTGAGGGTGCTGAGTCCAGGCCAAGGAGCTTGGCCTTAGCTCTGTGGTCTGTAGAAACCAAAGGGGCTTTTAGACCAAGGACATGTGTTCCTAGACCAGGAAACCAAGGCCACAGCTTAGAGCTGGGGTTCTGAGTGTGGCCTGTGTGCCAGCAGCCACAGTATCCCCTGGAAGGTGTTAGAAATTCAGGTTCTTTGCCCTGCCCCAGACCTCCTGAATGACAAATTCCAGGATAGAACCAGCACTCCGTTTTGGCAAGCACTCCAGGGGACTCTGATGCCCAGAAAACCACTGGCTTAGAGGAATGTGGCAAGAGGCTACAGGGTCAGTTTCTGAATTAATTTAAACAAAGCCATCTGCCTGAGCCACAGCAGCCTAGAAGGGAGATGCAGAGAATGCAGGAGAAAGAAGGAACCTACGAGGTCATCAATGTGAAGATTGCAGCAACCTCTGTTCCTAGATGCTGGTATCTCTTCTGTCCGGTGAGGATTCACTCTCCAGCTCCCTTCCACTGCAGGATTTTTAGGGACGAATTCAGTAAAGTCTTGTGATGAAGCAGGAGCTTGATGAATGAGGTCACCTATGTTCTCCCCTGGCAGGGAGCACCCTTAGTGTCACAGCCTCCTCCTGCCTCCCAGGAGAAACTTCAGATTAAGCCCCAGCCAGTCCCCTACCCCAGGGTCCCTCCAATTCACTGCCAGTCACAGCAATAAGGAGAAATGTAATAGAGCAATGACCCATGTCCAATGATCAGAAATAGTTCCAGAGTACTGGGTGGGAAGTAAAGGTGAGCGAAGGAAAAATACATACAGCCCCTTACACACACTTGCAATGGTCTTCTTAGCTATAAAGGTGAGTCCCTAATTATGTCTGAGAAATTGAGATTTAATTTTTTATGGTCCAATTAAGATTTTTGTCTGTACATCCATTCACCAAGTATAGAAGAAAACAAATTCTTTCACTCCATGTCCTCAGTTTTGGTTTGGAAACTATGCCCTGCACAGAAGTCCAGGACACACTCTTTCCTTCCGTTGCTCAAGCCCACTAAGCTGAATGCGCTTTGACCCTTTGGCACCAACCAGCCTTCTGGCCCAGACAGACTGTCACCCAGATCGTCACACACCAAGCCTCCACTCAGACGTCATCTCCCCAGAAATGCCCGTCCTGTCTCGTCCATCTAAAAGAGTTCACCATCTGCTGCAGTCATCTTTTATTACATTACTGTCTGATTTTCTTCACCGTACTAACTACCGTACACAACCATCTTGTTATTGATTTGTTTTACTGCCTAGTGTTTACCTCCCCACTAGACTGGGAGCTCCATGGAGGCAAGGAAGATACTTCTCCAGTGTCTCCAGTGCCTAGAACAGGCCTGGCAAACAGCAGATGGTCACAGATATAAAAATAAGCCATGTCTAGCTGACTTGGGCACCTGCCTACCTTCCAGCCCTGTAGCAGCCTTGCGCATCCCATGCTCCGGCTCAGCCAGACAGAGCCCTCTCCACCAGTCCTGGAAACAACAGCACACTTCCACCTCCAGTTTCCTCTGTTCCCTTTGTCCTGCCTAGAGAAGTGCCTCCTCTTTGTTTTTTCTATTTACCCAAAAGATTATTTCATCCTGAAAGAACCCAGATCTATCAAGTAGGTTGTTCTTAAGAAAAAAAAAAAGAAAATCAAAATTTTCCATTCCACTAATAAATTGTCTGCTTTCTGATTTTCAAAGACTTTCAGTATCTGTCAGGTCATTTGTCAACTAATTAATTTATCCATCCATCCAACCAACAAACTTTTAAGAAGCCCCTGGTGCGAGTCAGTCCCTTCCCCGGGAATTCATAGATGAAAAAGCAAAGAGCCTTGATCCTCCAGAAACTTCCTTATCTCTTGACCCCGATTATTTGAATTGAACCGTTACTCATTTTTAATTTCATTTGTCCAGAGCACAACTCAACTCTCCAACCACACTAAGCTTAGAAATAATGTCTTTATGCATACTGATGACAAATATTTATTAATTGGTGATACAAAAAAGAAATAAGGAAAAATATATTACTATTTGCTGAGCATTTCTTAAATCCTCTAGTACCAAGATAAGACCTAGGGCAGGAGAAAAGGAAGAAGAGAAAATAAATACAAGAAAAAGGCACTTCCTTAAGAAGTTAAGAATCTGATTAGGGAGAGGAAACATTTAAAAACACACATTGAAATTTAAAAAACAAACAATACATTAAATAATAGCTTTCTTGCATACATTCACTGATCATCTACAAGGGCCACACACTGTGCTAGATGTGTGGGGGAAAAGCCAAAATATTAAGCAATTTTCACATATCATCTAACTGGACATACCAATTCTAAAATGCCAGCATTATTATCCCCACATTATATATGAGGGTAACTACGGCCCAGAAAATGTTAACTTTACCACAGTCACAAATGATTAGAGGCACCAAAACTCAAACTCGGGTCTTCTGACTGCCTGCCCAATGTCACCTGCATTATCCGACACTGTCTCCATTTTCATGATTTAACTAATGAAAGACAAGAATGATGAACATGGGCTAGAATGAGCTGAGGAGGCTGGGCTTCGAAAATGAGGGATGGATATGATACTACTACGGAAATTAAAATTTTAGTCATTAAATTGAGCTTACTAGTGCAGATTCAACTTACATGATTAAAACACAAGGAACACTCTTACTATCAATGCTTGGTTAATTATGTCAATCTTCCCTCTGGGATTTACCCTTGTTCTGGGAAGGGCCCTATTTAAGATAAATGCAGACCTCTCCACTTCTTGCATTCCCTGGTAGGATTCTTCCAGCTATGCACATCTGCTTACATGAAATAATGGACATGTATCTGCACCTACATATGCACCCACCAGCAAGGTAGATATGCTATGAAAGAAAAGTAGGAGTGGGATACAGAAATCTGGTAGAGAGTATCTTACTCCTCATAGTATCTCCAGCACGTAGAAGGTTCCTGGCACCGATTAGGTGCTCAATAAATGTGTATTGACTATCAAGCTCAGCTGCTTTTTTTTCTCTTGTCAGCTATCAATCGATACAATTTTAATCTCTGCTGCACAGCAGGGGGATATATGAATATCCAGTAAAACTGGGAGAAGGAGGAAGAACAGCAATAAGGAACTGAGAAATGCACCTGCTATGTGTTGTTATAACCTTTGTCAGCCTGTCTTTTTCTGTCCCGGTCCCTCTCTAATTGAGACATTATGACTGTGGTATGAAACACCCAGGTTCCAGTCTATCAAATGTCAAGCCTACCAGCCAGAGGAGGAAGTAGGTTAGCCTTATTAGCAAGTAGGTCCTGGTCATGTTGCCACAGACTCAATGTCTGTTGAGCTGAGAGTGCGGTCTGGGCATCCAGGTAATAACTGAGCTGGTGTTCTTCTGTGCACTGGTCCAGCATGTATCACCATGCCACCACCTTGGTTTTCAGGTGTATGCTATTCCTCACCTGGAATTGGAATGCTACCCACTGAAGTGTAGTCTAACCCTTCTTCTGAGTCTGGCCTTTGCCAGATCCCGTTCTGGGAGTAAGGGCCTTATCTCCCTTACTATGAGCTCTTGGCTGAGTTCTTTCATGGAAGGGATGCTGTGGGGGTTATTTCTCCAACCTGCTGGGCTTCAAACACCCAAGGTTATCCCTCCTGCTACTAGGCCCCATCTACATATCAGCCCACTTGCATCTGATGCCAGCTACAGAAGAGCCTTGGTTTCCAATAGCTCTATGGATATTATTCTTAATGCCTCAGTCACAGTCACTTCCCTTACTCTTATATTTCTCAATCTTATATTAATATGTCTTAGAACATCATGGAAAAGTCTGCTTGGGTGATGAAAACCAAACGGTTTTAGGTTTGAGGGAGCTGGGTTATCTTTTCCTAGGTACTGTATAAGAAAAGAGATCGCAAGTGAATGGTTATAGGCTTATAGCTGAAATTGTTAAAAGTGGTACAGCATATCTTACAAGCCAACTCCAAGGTCCTAGAAAAAAGCAACCTTCAACTTACCCTGAACTTTTCCTAAGAGTTAAAAATATCTTTACAGTTTTCTCCTTTTGGGGATTCAGAGCATGTTGGTGACAAAAGCATTTGCAGGTACTTTTCTTCTGCCTTTAATGTTTTAACTCTGGGCTGAGGGGTCATGAAGGTCTTTCCTTGGGCAAAGAGGAAAAGAGACAAAGAGACTTTTCCAGAGGGGAAAAAAGTATCACGACTCTTTCCTGGTGGTGGTGGGTGTGGATTGTAAGGCACTAAATACACACACACACACACACACACACACACACACACCAGGGTCACCTGTATTTCTAAAGGAGGTACTCAGAATCAGAACATGTGCTATATCAGAACCTGTTCGTCTTCCTGATTTCCTTATTTTCATTTCTCAAAGAAAAAGCAGATGTAAGAGGAGGAAAAAATCCAAACTCATGCACAATACCAACATCCACATAACTCCTTAGGTCTGCATATAACTCTTTGCTTGTTGCTTTAAAATTCGTAAGTTTTCCTCTACCCGAGATTTTTCCCACATCTTCTGACATTTTTAGAAGTCACTTATTAAGAATCCTAATATTTATCAGTGAATACCAAAGATCATAATCTATTGACCATTGTTTAAGCAGCTTTTGAACCTGCTTTTCATTTATAAAAGAGCCGAAGCCCTTTCTCCCTAAGCATTTCAAAATGCATTTAAACAGAACTCTGCTTCTAGACAGTCTCCATTTGTCATTCCCCAGAGCCACGCTTCTAAACACAATCAACCAACTGGAAAAATTTCCAGGAGGGCAATTTTAGATCAGTATCCTTTGATCATTGTTATTCTGGCAGCACAATTCGTGTATTTAGTAGATACTCAATAAATACTTGTTGAATTGACTTGAAATGGGTTGTTACCAGCGCTAAAGAATTCAAAGCTGGTGCTCGGAAGTTCCTGCCGATTTACTGCAGTTTCTGTGTGAGTCATCAAGCCTGTTAACAGCACTAATTATCCACCAGGCTAAATGGAAAAGATATGATTGATCAGCCACGAGGGATCAATACCTATGTGTTTATTAGAACCATTTTTATTTTAATCATTCTTAAGGGCTGCCTCACTTGGTGTAATTATGAGTGGTCTCTGAAATCACTGTGAATAAGAAAACAGCTGAGACACACTTGAAGAAATCCATAGAGGATTAGTGGCTAATGGTGCGTCTCTCCCACACTCACGCAGGGACCTATGCAACTGTGGCTTTTCCCAATACCTTTTGCCCCCTGACTCTGTTTCTCTTTTCTTCTCCTGACTAAGCTAACCAGATATGAAACATCCAGCAAGCTCCTAATAAACAGTATGTGTGTGCTTGTGTGTGTGCATGTGTTGGGGAGGGAGAAAGTGTGCTAGCCACGGGAAAGGGAGAGTCACCCATGCTGGAAGCCAAACCTCAGCTCCCCACGCCCCTTATCCCACCCTGTTGTTCACTCTCTGCTGTTCTTGCATCTATCCTGTATCTGACTCTGGAAGTCCCATTCCACATGTCAGGCTTGCCTGCAGGGCCAGTCAGTACACTGAAATTTACTCCCTGATCAGTTCCTTTCCTCTCTTGGGTCTCCGGAGAAGTCCACAGGGGCAGATGGACCCTGGCACTGCCTACACCATGAGACAGAAGCAGTGTTGGTGGTCACCTCCCCCATACCAAGGGCACAGACTGACCCCGACAACCACATAGGAGCCCCAGTTATCATGGAGGCAAATTAAAAGGACATCAGCCTTTGGATTTTTTTTTTTTTTTTTTTGAGACAGAGTCTTGCTCTGTTGCCCAGGCTAGAGTGCCATGGCGTCAGCCTAGCTCACAGCAACCTCAAACTCCTGGGCTCAAGCAATCCTCCTGCCTCAGCCTCCTGAGTAGCTGGGACTACAGGCATGCGCCATCATGTCCGGCTAATTTTTTCTATATATTTTTAGCTGTCCAGCTAATTTCTGTCTATTTTTAGTAGAGACGGGGGACTCGCTCCTGCTCAGGCTGGTCTTGAACTCCTGACCTTGAGTGATCCTCCCGTCTCGGCCTCCCAGAGTGCTAGGATTATGGGCATGAGCCACCGCACCCAGCCAGCCTTTAGATTTTTCTTTCCAAATATTTTCAATCCACAGCTTGTTGAATCCTCAGATGCAGAACCTGTGGATATGGTGGGCAGACTGTACATGGGAGCATATGCATAGGTTATATGCAAATACTACACCATTTTATAAATGAGACTTAAGCATCTGATGATTTTGGTATCTACGAGGGTCTTGGAACCAATCCCTGTGGGTACAGAGGGATGACTACCCTTAAAATCATCTCTAGAGTACTTATAATACCTAATACATGTAAATGCTGTGCAAATAGTTGTTATACTGTATTTTTAAAGTTTGTATTATTTTTATTATTATTTTTTATTGTTTTTTTTCCTCCCAAATATTTTCCATTGGATGTTGGTTGAACCCTGTATGTGGGTGGGCCCTGCAGATGCAGAGGGCAGACTATGCATTTCTGATGAGAGTGGCTAGGATTACCTGAACTAATACAACTGCATGCTCCTTTAAGGCAGAATCCATAGTAATAAATCCACCACAGCACTAGATCAGTGCTTAGCAAATAGTATATACTCATTAAATGTTTCTAAAGGAATTTTAAAAAATGAACAAACATATGACTGTATCAGCCAGCAAGCTGCAGTGCTGAAAACGTGCCCTTGAATTTGAATTCATGGACTTTTTGAAAATTGACTATAAAAACAGTGTTCAAAGTATTATAGTTCCTGGCTTTCCTGCCGTGTAATTCTCAGCACATATTGATTTTGAAGCTCAAATCTTTGCAATTCCCTGATAATGCTATTCCTCAGAATAATGAAGCAGGAAGGTCCCCTACGCCCACAATTGTGCTGGATGTGTAGGAACTGTGATTTTCTTTAACCACAGGTATCTGCATTTCCTCAGGCCCTCATTACAGTATATGGGATGTTCTTTAATCTCCAGTGAATCTTTCCCTAACATTTTTTGCTCCTTCGTATAAGACCCAGTTGACTTCTTCACAGCTGCTGTGCTAGTTTCACTATCATACTTTTCAGGACAATTATCAGAATTAAGCCACCTGATTTTTACTGCCCCTTAAGCAAGGGAGATGTGTCAAGTTCATGATCCCTAGATGTGGGCAGTGCCAAGTCAGACCACCTATAAAGGTTTCACACAGTGCTTCAGGCTTGAGTCAATTATTCAATCGTCAAGTGTCTACCGAAGGCTTTTCAAGTGCTATTTGCCAGTGAGGAAATTATGATCTAGTCAGGCAAATAAAACAAATACCCAAAGTAGCACAGTAACCGAACTTTGATGTGGACCTTGGATATACAGGGAAAACATCCACATTTTGTATTATGTCTCTTTATTTATTCCATCATTCATTGGTTTGCTGAGTGTCATGTCCCAGATCTTATTCTAGGAGAAAGAGATTTATCAGCGAATAAACCAGCATCCCCACCCTCATGAAGCTTTCAACCTACTAATACTCATAATCTGGTGGGAACACACCTTGCCTTTTTCTATCTTTGCACGTGTTATTCTTCTTCCTAGAATGCCCCAGCGCTCTTCCCACTACGCTCCCCAACCAATTCAGCTTTGTACATCTGACAACTATTAAAATTATCTCCATGTGAACTTCTGCCTGGACATTCCCTCTTCTAGGATGCTGCTCTGATCGTCAATTTTTGTAGACTAAAATGTGTCCTACTCTGTGTTCCTTGCATTAATTTTCTTTTTGCATTTGTCATGTTATAATTAGGACTATGCAGGTCTATAGCCACTCTTAAAAGATGGTTTTGGAAGGCAAGCCCTATGTCTTATCCTGGTGTCTGGATTCAGGACTGGCACACAGTAATTCAGCAAACTTTTACTATGCTAAACTCAACTGCAGAGGAAGAAATCAAAGCTCAAAGAAATAAAAGTGCTTGTACAAGACCACAGGACTAGTTAGTAGCAGAACTGAAACCAGATCAACGCCCTTGCCCAGAAGAATCAAATTCATTGCCATGGAGCATGTGGCTTGCAGGAGTTTGCATGGAGACAAATGTTAATTTCTCACCTCAATTGGCAGGATGCTGTACACCAATCTGTCTATGTTTGGTAGTATAATTATTTATGTCACTAATGTTTCAATATCTTTGCATGTATTCGAGCCACAACTATTGAGGAATAAAATTGTGTAAAACTAAGGTACCGTAGTACCTATTCAAGGTCATAAAGTAGGGGGAGATCAGCGAACAGACTAAAAACTATAATAGTTATCTGCCTCCCTCCATCTCATTATAATATTTAAGGGCAGACTTAGTTCCTTTAGAGACGTTCCTATTGCTTAGCACAGAAACTAGGCCTCAATAAAATGTATTTAAAATAAACTCACTCCAGCAAATCATTCCAAAATTTTCCATTTCCCTACACTCTACTAAAAATCTACAGCTTTTCATCATTTGTACTGGCCTATCAGTATAGAATATTGAGCCCACACCTAAGATTCATTCACCAGCCAACATCTCTTTATTAATTTATAATTTTCGTAAATGCATTTATTTGATTAGTTTTTACTGCAATAAATTATTAAATCCTTTATACGCATAATTTCATGTAATCTTTTTAGGGGGCTACTTTTATTCCTCATTGTATAAATAAGAAATCTGAGGCCCACAGAGGTGATGTAACTTGACTAACATCATCCAGACAGCATTTTTCAGAGCCAAGATCTGAACTTGGGTCTTTCTGGATTCTAAGCTCATGTTCTTGTTACTGTATCAGAGTTCAAAGGCTGTGTGTGTGGTGACACTGTATGGGTGAGGGTAACAGTGTATGTGGGGGAGTACAGCATTAATTGACTAGAAGAAAAAAATGTGGTATCACTGAATTCATAGAAGAACCATATATTATTATAAATGAAGACCTTGAGGTGTACAGGTGCCCAGATATCACTCCAGGCCACCAAAATATCCACCAGATCTTACCAATCAACATGAATGAACATCGCTTGAATGTGCTAGCTTAAATGGTCAACTGTCTGTGTAAACGTGAAATATTTTTTTTGAAATGAAAGGTCTTACTGCAAGAAGAAAAAGAATGGCTTTGGGGTTGCCAACTTAGAGGGCCATTTCTGAAAATCCAGTCATTATATTGCCTTGATATTACTGTTAATCATGAGTGTCTTTACAATGTACTGAAATACTGAGATTTATGGAATATTTCGTGAGCACGTACACAGCTTCATCTTATACCCAGATAGCTCCTTTAGAGACCAACCTTTTAAAACTGTCTAGCCTACTAAAGCTGAATAATTTTGCAAAAGAAGTATGTAAAGGTTTAGCGTTTTATACAGCCAATCACCTCGAGTACACTGGAACAACCAGTAAGAAGCTTAAATACACTCTTGAGGAGACAAAAAGAGACATCATTAGACAAGTGCTTATAACTGCTGCCCCCTTGATTTTCTCATTTCAGGACTTTTATTAGCTCAGTTTCAACAGAAAGCAAAGAAAAAAAAATCTTCCCTTTTAACTTGCTTACTGAAATAAAATTTTTGTTTCTTTTTTCCTTGCTGGTTTCTGAAACCCTTTTCTTCCAAACAAAACCTGCTGGGAGAAGTTTTTATTCTTTGTTTGGAGACAGTAATTTTGGAAACAGAAAACTCTGGACTTTCTGTGTGATCAGAGGATTTGGGATGGGCACACGGTGCCCTGATGTAGAGACTCTAACAGGGAAAGATCTCAGAGTGGAAGCCCCCCCAGCACACACGGGCTATAGAAACCGCCTAGACCACAGGCCTGTGAATTGATGAATAAAGTCACAGGGCAAGATGAAAGTGAAACACACCTCGAGCTGTCTTCCTTTTCCTTTAAGTCTTTAAGGATAAATCACAGCCATTGTTACCCCAGTATTAGTGAGTCAAAGACTTCAAAGAAGAGTTCTCTATAACTTAAAAGAGATTTCAAAATAGGGAGAAATTCCATTTATATCCAATATAAAGATACATTCATTTGCCTTTCCCTTAGACTTAAAAATTTTCATCCATTGCTGACTAATTATCAGTACAAATCTGGCCCACAGCCCAATTGTATTTGATTCTGTAGCAGGTGGATAAAATATAAACTAAGGTATAATAAAACACATCCCTGCAATCCAACTACTGGATTAAGAACTTAACTGTAGCTTACCCTGAGGACCCTAGACGAGGTGAGGGTTCTTACTCTGTTTGGTTCCACTGATAGTAACAGTAAACCTCAGGACTATTTTAAGGAGATTGTTAAAGGAATGAATTTAATATGAAAATTTAAAGATAATCAGTTTGATCATCTCCTTTAAGATGGATTCAACATATGTTTTATTGCTTTTTAAGAAAAGGTCCATTTATGTACTCAACAAGTAATTAATGAGTACCTAGTGTGTGCCAAATGTGAGGTCTCATGTAGCTATCTAGTTGGAGAGATGGAGAAATTCACCAACAATGAAAATATGCTGTGGTAAGTACTACAACAGATGTAAAATCAATACAGATGATTGGTCACTGAGAAGGACACCCAGCCTGGGAGAATGGGGTTGTGTATTACAGGCAAAGCTTCTGAGCTGAGAGAGACCAGGCTTCCTTTAAAGCCCCATCAACAACTGAGCATGGCCGGAGCACAGTTCCGGCATGGAGATGGCAGGCAGATCAGGAAGGACTTAAGAGCACGCTAACCTGAAAGACTAGAAAGCAGGACAGGTGCTACCAGTCTCGTGTTTCAGACAGATGATCAGACAGCCAAGGCTCAGGCAGATGAATGGGATGGATCAGGACTGATGGGAGAAAGAGGCCTGCGGCCCCTACAACAGAGACCCTCGCCCTCTTCCCGTTAACAGGAAGGTGGCCTCAGCTCTTTCGTCCCACCCTACTGCTCTGTCCTGTATGAGGGGCGAGTTATCTGACAGCCGTGAGGAGTGGAGCTCAGCCCATTCGGGGCCCTTCTGCTTTGGGGTCTGCGTGAGGGCATGGAGCACACTGGTATCAGGCCGACCAGGGCAAGCCCTGCCCCTGCATGTGCATTGGGGGTCGGCCATGGGAGGAGGTAAGGGCAGCACTATACATCCCAGTGACCAGCTGAGTGCTAGTTTTGCAGACCTCATTTTAACTCAGGTAGGTCTCTAGGTATAGACTTGGGAGGGATCTAAGTCACATGCTCCAGCCCAGCTTTGCCAGCAACGGGAAGGATATTTTTATCTCTATTTGGCTCCTGTGTCTGGTTTGCAGATGGCTCAAAATGCAGGGGGAGCGGGGCATGATTGACCAACCCGCCCAAAGATTCCCTCCCCAGCCAGGGCTCAAATCACACAATGGCAGTGCCGGGTGGGAAGAAGGAAAGAGATTCCAGAGATAATGAAGGTTGGATTTAGTGATTCCCCAGGATGTGGTAGCATCAGAAAAGAGCAAACCATCTCTCAAAACAAAACAGCTAAAACACCCTTTAAATTAAAAAAGAGGAAACCTTGTAGCTTAGCAGTCTTATTTCTATATTTCTCAATATTGTTAGTGTATCTATTTTTCTTATACAACTCTGTTGAGAAACATATTAAGGCCATCTTCTACTGCTCATATATTTTGGTCTCTCTGATGAAAAATAATTGGTGTGAAGGGGGAGGGGCACCATGTTTGGACACCTTTAATCAGAGCATTACCTGATAGGACATTTATTAAGGATAAAACATTTCTTTTATCCCAATAGCTGCCTCAGCAGTTATTAAGATGAGGAGGGGGAGGGGAAAGAAAGCCTTTATCATTTCCTGATCTCTCTAGCAAATTGCCAATTTATGCACAGAATATTACAAATACGGCTGAATTATTTGAGCCTGGAATTAATTTAGAGAATCTTCTCCTTCTTTGAGTGCCCAGGGATTTGGCTTATCTTTATTTGCTGAAGGAACCATGTCACTGAAAGCAGTCCCGGGATTATTTCAAGTGAATGAATAATGAAATCGCGGAGCTTCCTAATGGTTTCCAAATTCCATGACTACCTCAGTCCGCTCTCGTGGGCTAGTTCATCAGCTGGGCTCCTCTCCCGGTGGGGACAGCACACCAGGCTCGGAGGCAGGAGCTTCTGCATTGAGTAATTAAGGCCAGTGAGGAAAACCCAATGTCACCAGGGGTTACTGAAGGCTGCTTTGGAAAATGCAGAAAAGATATTTCATCCTTCAGACAGCACCATTAGGGTAACACACACAAAATAATCAATTACCAAAAGCAGCTATTTTTTAATAATCTTTCACTAGCGTGAAATCTTTTAATCATATCAGAAATCATTGCTCCTGGTGGAGGTAAGTATACACCAAACAAGAGCGTGGGATTCTTGGCTTTAAAGCAAAGGAAAATGCAGGGTGGTAAACAAAGAATCCAAATAAATCACTGTTTTACACTAAGCTGTCTATGTACCACAGCTAACCTCCTAAAAACAAACACTCCACTCACCCATGCCGGTCAGCTATATAACCAGTAACCATAGCCGTCTTGGTTACTTATTTCATTTTCTTTTCTTGCTAGGCAATGAATATTTACTGAGGAAAACCTGAGACATAAATACAAGGATGCAAACAAAATGCATGCTTAATCTGCAAAACTAGAGATAGGCGCATTTAATATTTGGAGTATTTCCCTCAAATAATAAATGTTTCTACTCATTCCCAAACACACAGAGATAAAATTGAAAATGCAGACTTCCATTCTACTTTTTTTACTTAGATCATAAGTATCTTACCAAGTCCTTAACCATTAAAAAATATATATATGGCATACAATACTCTATTTTATATCCATAACATCAAATGTAAGAGACTACTATTTTTTCTTAATGTTGAATCCCCAACACACAAAATAGTGCCTGGCAAATAGTAGGTGTTCAATAAACATCTCATGAATGGATAAATGAATGAACAAATGAATTAATGAGAAGTTTTCCCTCAGAAAACCATCAAATATAAAGCTGGATAATTACACCACTTCTCCAAGAAACCAGTGTGTCAGAAACATTGTAATTTCTGGAGTTTATAAAGTCTGAGTAAAGTCTGGTTATGAAATTGTCTTAATTCATTTTATGATATCTTTTGTCTTCTATGAAATCCACATAACACATCGCCTCTAGCGTGACAACTAACATCCAGCTCTTCCGTATTGTTAAAAATCAAACAAAAACAAAACTGAGTGTTTTCTTTAAGACAATTTTAGTCTACTTCAAACTCTACTGACTAAATCAGAAAGTTACTCCAGCATACTTAAAGGCCCCTCTTAGAATATTTCTGATAATTCTGTTGAACTGCCATTTCAAGGCATTAAAATAAACAGCTGTAAATATCTACTGATTAAGCATTAAATCTAAGACATCATAAAATTACCGTGTTCAAGGGGCTGCCATTTCCTGACTATTCAGCTCTTTAGGTGCAATTTGGATACACTTGCTTTAATGTGCCATTTATTAAATGTATATCTTAAATCAGCAGTGAAATGAAACCAACATCATTAATTCCACAAAAACCAGGGAACCGACACGCATATTATCCTGCCCTGTGCATTGTTATCAGCATGTTCCTTCCCATGCTGGGTATTACAGTTGCTTGATATTATCCCTTATTACTTTAAAGGCAATTTTACATTTCACATCCAAATTAATGGCTAATCTCAAAAGACTTATTATGTTTGATTACTTTTTGTTCCCGAATCCTCCCTTTCACCCTGCGCATTCTTTCCTTAAATGACGCTCAAAAAATGTGAGGTGTAATCAGAGATCACAAAAGTTGTTAAAGTGTGGATGCTAATTAGAATAGAGGCAGGATCTGGAAAATAATCTCTCTAAATTCAAGAGCAAAGGGTCTCTGAGGCCCATAAAAAGGTCGTATTTGACCGGTTTAAAGATCTGGCAAAGGACAAAGTTTCTAGGTCCAGCTCTGACCCTCCCATGCCATGTCCTTGGGCAAGTTGCTCCATCTGTCTGGTCTTCGTTTTCCACATTTACCGACCAGGGCTTCCCTGTGCCACAGCCAGCACCACACTCGTATACACAGAGGGTAGGCCGAGCCCTGCCTCTGTCCACAGCCTTAGGCTGGAACTGCTGGCTCTAATGCATCTGACACTCAACTTTGTGATTTTTTCAGATTGTGACCTCATGCCTCACTTCGTTTTACTACCTCGCCTTGGTCTTCAGACTCCAACCCTTGAATAATGTTGCCAGTTCTGTATTCTCAATTTCTTTCTTGATCCAGATCTGCACTTGCTGCTCTGCTGGCCTGTTTCCTGAAGTGGGACAAACCCTGACCTTCTGCAGAAGCCCCTTGGACTCTGAGGTCCAACTCAGACTTCTGTGACTCAGTTGCCTCCACATTCCAAAGCAGCCCCCAGTGAGCCCTGCCAGTCTAGCAGCCAGGGATCCTGCACTGCACCCACCGCGGCCCCTAGGCCTGTTCTGACTGAGGCAGGATTTATAGCAGCGGCTTTCAAATCTTAGGGCTTGGCATTGAAGTTGTTTTTAGAAACCTGTAATCTAGCCTCAGATGTCTTTAATGAGTTTCTCTCACTCCCAGTCAGACCTGGGATTGAGGTCCCCAGGCTGACTTCTTTGCCAGAATGCTGTTTTCCTACCGCTGCCACGGTCCTCACCCTTGGGCTTTGCTGGACTGCCCTTCCTGCCACCCAGAGCTTCTCTAGGACACGAGCTGGGCACAAGCCCCAACTTGGTGGCCACGGTTCTGCCTCCTGCAAACAAATTGTCCAGGTGTCTTCAACACTCCCAGCTGCCTCCACAACACTGACTGTCACCTCTCGTCTCCAGAAGTGTGTTCTGTGAGGGTCTCTGGAATTCTGAGTGCTGACTAAATGCTGCCTAATTATAAATGTAAAACTATGCCTAGCATTTTTTCTAACGTGTCTATGATGGACAAGGTACATGCATTATCTCTTTTACAACCTCCCAATAACTCATATAAGTAATATCTAATTATCCCACTTTAAAGGTGAAGAAACTGAGGTCAAGACAAGTGGCCCAGGGGTCCCCAGAAGTGAGTATCAGAACCTGGACTTGCTCTAGATCTTTAACTATGGGCCAGATGCTCTTCCTACTTGCAGTTGTTTCCTATGTCGCTGTAAAAATATTACTCTGAACTTGGTGACTTACAACAGCAGACATTGATTCTCTCAAGGTTTTGGAGGCCAGAAGTCTGAAATCAGTTTCTCTGGGCTAAAATCAAGGCACTCTCTCCCTCCCAGGAGGTTTGGGAGAGAATCCGATCCTTGCCTCTTCCAGCTGCCATTGGCTGCAGGCACTCCTTGGCTTGTGGCCACATCGCTCCAATCTCTGCCTTATGGTCACGTTGCTTTCTTCTTCTATGTCAAATCTCCCTTGGCATCCCTCTTAAAATGACACATGTAATTTTATTTAGCGCCCACCCAGATAATCTCCCTACCTCAGGGTCCTTAATTAATCACACCTGCAAAATCCTATATGAGGTAACATGCACAGGTCTGAGGATTAGAACGTGACTATTTGGAAGGTCCAATTTTCAATTTATGACACCAGGAAACAACCCATTTTCAAGTTCCATTAACTGAAAGCCCTGTTTTTTTGGTTTTTTTTTTTTTTTTGGCATTGAAATATAAAATTACACTCAGAAGAGTGAATTTTCTGGGTTTTCATAGCAAGTTGCTAATATTTCTCATGTCCATTATCTCATAAATCCTTCAAAGCAGCAGGAAGTAGGCATTAGCATGCTCATATTATGGCAGAGGAAACTGAGGGTCAGGAGAAAGGGATTCTCACCTCGGGTCCCACAGGTAAGAAGGAAGCAGTGGACATACGAACCCAGTAATGCCCAACTTCTGAATGACCATGGCCACCTTTCTGCCTGATCATTCACCATCCTCCCTGGGACCCTTCTCCACCCCAACCATGTCCCTCCTGTCTGCCAGAAGCCAGACATGTCCTCTCTCCTGCATTCCTACCAGCCCGGGAGTCACCTGGGCTACTCTGTATCCACTTTGCTTCTGCCAACCAGAGCTGTGCTGTTTGTCCTTCTCTTCGAACACATCCAGATTTCAATGAGCTTTTCTCGCAAATCACTTTCCTCATCCATAAATTGCGTTACTTTCTCCCCTTGTAATTATTCTACATTTTTGTACTTTGAACTACATTTACCATCTGCTAGCCCAATTACGCAAATGATCCAAATCCTTTTGAATCTGGTTAAATTGTTCAACAGGATTTGCTAGCTCCCCCACTTCTAAAATCATCTGTGAACCTGGATGTGACACATCAAGTCATAAATAGATGGGAGGAGGAAGGTGGGAGGTGGGGGTAGGGGTGGGAGCCACATGTCAGTTGATGTCAGGGAGAGAATGGGAGGCACAGGATTGGTGAGGGGAGTAAACTCTGTACCCACGTCCCCAGGAGCCGGGGAGCTAATTGTATCAACCTCCGAATGTGCAGGTTCAGCACCTTTGAAGTCTCATCTTCTCATGTGCTACAGAAAAAAAAAAAAAAAAAAGAATTCTTCTACTTTCATGCCTGCTTGGAAGATTTTTGTGAGGATTAATGAGATGGTTTTGATTAAGCGTCTTGGAGAGAAACACTACATAGATCACTGGCATCTGGCTAATGTTACACATTTAGTTGTTGTGAAATAGAAGCTACAGAAGTCAAAACTTCCTGCACCGGCATTCTATCCTTCGGCCTCTGCCTTTCCCGGATAGGGTACTCTTCGCACGCAGGCCTGTTGCACCTCTTTTGGTTACTAATCACTGAGTCCTCAACCCACAGTAAGCACCAGCCAGGGCGACAGAGAGCACAGGTGCAGCCCTTGCCCCCAGAAGAGGGACAGTTTAGATGGGAGCCAGACCCGTAAAGAGGTGATCGAAACACAGTGAGGTTAGGCCTGCATGGAGGGGAGAAGATGCCAGAAGAGTAGAGGAGAGTTTCCTAATTCGGACTGGGCTGGCCCGTCATAGCACAGGATTCCAGAACAAGGAATAGCTGACTGAAGGAAGCCTAACCAGCCAGGAGCTGGCCTAGAGAAGGAGAAGAGTATCCCAAGGCTGAGTGAGGCACATGTGCAAAGACCTAAAGAACAAGGGGCAGGAAACATTCTAGAAGGTTCGAGGCCCTGCTGCTTCCTGGTATGCAAAGGCCATGCAAAGCAACAGTGAGAGAATGTAAAACACAGAGCAAACGACCCACAGAGGAAGGGATCGTAATTTGTCATTTACGTGGGTCACAATGAAACTGGTGTGCAACAAGCAGTAACGAGGTTATGAATCAGTTTTAAGAGGAGCTCTTCCCTCTGCCAATTGCTGCCAGTGATTTCTGAGCTTATGCAGCCTGCCGCGAGTACTAAATGATTAAAAATAGGCCAAGACGTCACGCGCTGTCTTAGAGGGTCTTCATAGCTCTCCAGATGATTAAGTTGTTTTTATATCAACCTCTGCCTCTTCTCCTTTGCATTGCAGACCCTCTTTCCCCTCCACCCCACGAGTACTCACCAAGGCCTGCAACACACCAGGGCTTGTGCTCGGTGCTTAGCCACATGAAAGGGCATGACGCAGTCCCCACCTTCCTTCAAGGTGATCATACTTTAGTACGAGTGACCCACAGAGTCCACCTAATGGTACAAGTGGGCAGAGCCACCACTCACTGCACGCCTACTGAGCGCCACAGTAGAGCAAACATACTGCACATATTATCTCATTTTGTCTTCAGAATAACCTTGTGGAAGGGAACCTCTTGGCACACCCACTGAACGGATGATGACATTGAGGCTCCATTTGCCCAACTTAAGCTACTTATCCACGCCCCCACCCCCAGCAGTGAAATGTAAAGCCACAGTTCAAACTTAAGTCACTTTGAATTCAAAGTCTGGGACTTTAACCACTGAGAACCAGACAGACTGTCAAGAGTCAACGAAGGCTGGGAGCGGTGGCTCATGCCTGTAATCCTAGCACCCTGGGAGGCTGAGGCAGGAGGACTGCTTGAAGCCAGGAGTTCGACACCAGCCTGAGTGAGAGCAAGACCCCGTCTCTACAAAATTAGAAAAAATTAGCAGGACGATCACTTGAGCCCTGGAGTTTGAGGTTGCAGTGAGCTGTGAGGATGCCACTGCACTCTAGCCCAGGCCACAGAGAAAGACAATGTCTCAAAAAAAAAAAAAAGAAAGAAAGAAAAAAGAGTCAATGAATAAACCTGACAGATCCTGAGGCTACACACAGCACAGAAAAGGGCCTTTATGAGATCCTCTAAGCCAACCCTCCATCATACAGATACGGTAACTGAGGTACAGAGAAGTGAGAGGACTCATCTATAGTCACAAAGCAGGTTTGTGTGCTCTTGGATTTTGCACGCTGAGAATGAGGTCACCGTGCATGCATCTGTCCCCACCACTACATGTCAGCAGGACCCAGGCAGTTCTCAGGCCTCACTGTGCCAGCTTCTTCCCTCAGAGGGGAATGTTTACTACCCCACAGCATGGAAGCATTGTTGAAACCGCTAACTCTGGAGACAACCAGCCTGGGTTCACATTCACATAGCTCTGCCATCTTCTGCTGTGTGACCGTGGGCAAGTGATGAACCTCTCTGTGCCTCCAGTTTCTCTCTCCATTAAATGATCATAGCTATTATATCAGGTTGTGTGGATTAAATGAGTTACCATGTATAAAGGGCTTAGATCAGTGCCTAGACAACAGCAAACACGAACAGCTAGCTACTTCTATGATTACCACTCCTGCCCTCCTAATTTGTTCATGCACACTGGCAAATTCCAGCCCTCTGGGAGCTTGCAGAATCCCTGTCTGCCACCTCAGCTTTTGCAAGAAACCTGGGCAGCCTGCATTTAATTCTTCACACCTTGAAATGAATCTCCTTGGCATCTGACATATATTTTCTCAGACAAACCTACACAGTATCCCTATCTACCCTATGTCTAAATGATATTTGTCTTAGAATGAGAGACACTAGAAGCTAAAAAGTCCTTTCAGAGCACTTTCTCCACGTCCCCTCATCACCACAGTAGGCATCACCTTTGAACGTTCTCCGAAATTTACTTATTTAACAAGTTTGTTGCTTATCACTGCTCTCACTGACGGAATCTCAGCTCCATGAAGGTAGTAAGCTGTGTCTATTGTGGCATATCCCAAGCAACTAAAATTGATAATATAAATGTTGGTCTCAGAAAGAATCAGACTTACTTCTCCATGGAAAACTATAAAGGAGGGAAAAAATAACAAAAGTATCACTTAGCTCAGCCCCTGGCACCATAGGAAGTGCTCAATACACCTGCTGAATAGTGAATGAAGTATCAGGCATGCCACGTGCCAGCAGAGTGATGACAGACAAGTGTCACTTCCACCTGAGTCAACATCAACTGTATGACCCATAAAATGATAATCATACCATTTGCCTCACAGATTGTTATGCAGATTAAATAATACTAAGTGAGCATTAAAAATGCTTTTCCAAACTGAAGTGTGGTATATAAATGTTATTATTGCTATTACGTATGGAATGACAGGAACATCAATAGTCATTCATTTTTTCACTGTTCATCATTCACCTATACGGTACCTGCTCTGGGCTATTGAAAATAACAGAGGCACAGCCGCTGTCCTCATGGAGTTCACTGGTTATGGAAGGGAGAAGAAAAGATTTGGGAGGTAGGGGTTAGGGGAGGATTTCCAGCCAGTTAACAGGGAAAACAACGCTGTCAGACAGAATCTAGGATTGCAAGTCAGAGAGGAAGGAAGGGATGCACCTGACATGGGTCGAAAAAGCTTCTCAATTTCTTAGGGAATTAAAATCTGTTAATATTTAAAACTGCTCTTGTCACTGGGCATTGTTATTCCTATTGCACCAATGAGGAAACTGAGGCTCAGACATATTAAATGACTACTCAATGTCACATAGCTTTATGTGACAGAGGCCACATTTGAGCCAGCCTGGCTGGCATGGAATCCCATCAAATACAAGCATTAAGCAAAAAAGGTCAAAGAGAAGTTCTGCTTCTCTGGAGAGCTCTCAGCGATGCCGGGTCCCATGGTGAGGTTAATACTGTGAGTTGGAATTCAGGGCCCAGGGCCTGTGATCCTGGCCCAGGTGCTTCTCCCAGAGCCACCCAAGAGGATGAAGG
The DNA here is from genome assembly GCA_028533085.1 of Varecia variegata. Taxonomy (NCBI): domain Eukaryota; kingdom Metazoa; phylum Chordata; class Mammalia; order Primates; family Lemuridae; genus Varecia; species Varecia variegata. Next base: position 69,458,114 of record CM052444.1, on the reverse strand, counting down.
GGGAGCACAAACCCACAGGTCTGCTCATATGTGCCGCCTAAGCAGAAACCCACGTCCTCCCGCATTGCTTAGTAGCTGGCAAGTCCCCAAAGGAATTTTTCTTTTTTTTTTTTTCCAGTGGGTGGTTTTAGTCACACCTCCTTTCAGCATTTACCCAGAACTCTTTGTAGGGAAGTCATTTGCATCTGTAAGAGACGCATTTGCATGCAGTCTTTGTAGGGTATTGAACCCATAATGTGAAATGTGATCAAGAGCATCCCATAGTGTCTTCCTCTGAGTGCAATGAGCAGGAGCACACCATCCTCACAACTCTGCTCCCAGCCAGATGCTGAGAGAGAAGGTCTTTTGGAAGTGCTCTCTGATGCTGGAAATACAGGTCCCACGCTCCAGGAGTACCAAGTGAAGGCCCACCCCTCAGCTATCTCAGAACATAGCAGATTTTAGAATAGTGTGTCAGCCAGGCAGGAAGTATTGCATAAGCCCCACACATGTGCCAGGTGTGTGCCAGGTGTCAGGGGTGTGGTGGTACAAGAGCTTCTCTTTCCTCAAGGAGCCCATGGACTCTGAGTAACTGGCATCCCTCCCTTAAGAGCAGTGTGACCTGAGACAACTTAGTTAACCTCTTTGAGTCTAAGTTTCATCATCTGTAGAATAAGAAGATGCTACTTTTTTTACTGAGTTGTATGAAGATTAAATGAGATGATGTATATATAAAATGCTTCATGGAATACCTGGACCTAGTGAGGGCTCATTAATGTAGCTGATGACACTAGCAATGGCGGGGACCAGTGGCAGTGGTGGTAGGAGTTGCAGTAATGCAGCAGGAGAAGTAGTAGTAAAGGTAGCAGCCACAGCAGTAGAGTAATAGGATGCTGTCCCTCTTGAGTGCCATAAGTGACTAAGATTTATATCTCAAAGTACCTGAACAAGCTGCAATTCTGTTAGGGTCAGAGAGAAAAGCAAAGGAATGGTGACTGGACTGGATGTCAACCACTAGGAGCCAGCTTTTGTGCCAGTAAGTTTTAATATATTTGTTATTGCATTAAATCTTGACAAAGCTTTTCAAAAGAAGAAATTCGGACTCAAAGTGGTTAGGTGACTCACTCAAGGTCACAGCTGCTTGAAGGTGGAGTCTGGATTCAAGCCCAGGGTACCTCATTCCATCACACTCTTTACCCTATGCCACAAGGGGCAAATTGCAGATATCAGGAATACACGCTCCCTGAGAGCGCCTAGATCCCTGGCCTGGGAGGAGAGCTTCTTTTATGCTTCCTAACTCTTTTGTGTACATGTATCTTCTGTATAAATCATGTTGTACTCTTGGTATTTTGCATTAGACCCATTTGTTAATATGTCTCCCCTGTAGTCCCCCAAACTGTGAATTCTTTGAAGAAAATAGTCTCTTTTTCTTTTCTGTACCTCATCATATCTCTACCTCCCATCATAGTGCCTAAACTATAACAGACATAATTCACTAAATATTAATAGTTATTGTTCATCTACTAGATATTGAGAATTCTTCCAGGCATTTAAAACACTTCAATGAACAAAACACAAAAACACGCTGCCTTCGTAGAACTTACACTCTATCATGGGAGACAGATACTCAATGGGAAACATGATAAATAAGTAAATTAAACTTATGATTATTGGATAAGGTGAATGAATGAATGATAGAAGAGAGAACGGGTATCTGGCCTTCCTCTGACCCCTCTGATGTGATCATGATCGTATTTTCAATCACATATTTCACACTGGACTTACAATGTCCGCATGCATATCCCTGATGTTATTTGATCTCACATCAGTCCTGCAGAGAAGACAATTATCTCATGTGACTCATTTTGTGGGGAGGGAAACCTTGGGTCAGAGATGTCATGTTGAACTCCTAGAGAGTGAGGACCCCTGAGCATGGGGCCCAGACATTGAGAGCAGGTCTCACGACCTCCCCCAGTCCTCCTCCCAACCCCCATCCTCACGGGCTCATTTCCTTCCTATCAAAGGCGGGCAAAGTTCAGTTTTATTATCTGGCATTTCTCTTTGATTCCCTGCGGTCTTCATCTTAACATGCTTCCTGATCACTTACTCTTATCTGTTCCTGGTGCATATGTAAATATCCCAGCTGTTAATATCAACAACAATAGTAATCTTAGTAATAAAAAATCAACTGCTTACATAGGTAGTCTTTTTCCAATTCCAAGGAGTTTCACCACAATAACCTCATTTGATCCTTCTGACAAACAACACTGAGAAGTAGGAATAGCTGGGATTTCACCTTAATTTCCCTTTGTAGCTGGGGAAACAGACCTAGGGAGATAAGGAAATAGCCGGAGTCATGTGGGTGAGTAGTGACAGAGCAGGATGGGTGGCATGCCCTTCTGGGGCACCTGTGGGCTCCTCTCCTCCCCTGGGCCCCACGCCCGGCCCCCAGGCACGAGGGATTTGCTCCTAGCCTCTCATTCAACACCTCCAACCCCTCTCCCTTCCCGTGAGTCAGCCGCTGCCATCCATGTTTCTCATTTTTATGCAGCTGAGATGTGCAGGATGTGCGTTCTTGTGTGGAAGCCTGTAAAATCTATTTATGGACCTAATTGTCAGTTTTCATGAGTGACAGACATACAGTGCTTTGACTACCCAACCTAACGTGTCTGTATCTGACATTTTAAACAGAACTCTCCCCCCACCCAACCCGTTCTTTTAGGAAGTAATTTGAGATAGCAGGTATTTTTATATTCATATATCTTTAATTATATCTACACAACTGTCAGAGATTAATGATTTCCTCAACCTAGCTCTTCTTAAAGGAGAATCCGGAACTTACCAAACACTAAGAAGAGCTCAAAGACATTCCCAAGCAAGGGGGTTTGGCTTTAGTCCAGTTTGAGTTCTTGTTGTAGAGTAATTTTGTGCGACGTTTCTATGAATTATTGAAAAAGCAGCACTCATGTGGACGGCAAACATAAATAGATCTATACATGTAAACCAATAAAAAAGCATGTGACAGACGGAGAGCAGGCTCAGAGTGGAAATACCCCCCTGCCCCCAGAGAAATAAGTAACAACTGGTCCCAGTGGTATCTACGTATTTTGACCCCAAAAGAAAATCTCACCTTCCCATGTAAGCAAACTCAATCTAGAAGCCTGAGGTCAGAGAGGACTTCAGAAAGAATTTCGTCCAGCTCTCCTGCTTGATACCAGAATTCCTGCTGCCATAAAACTCTCTTTACAATGGTTGTTGGGTGCCACATGCAAGGCAGGCCAGGAGCCCCTGCCATGCGCAAGTCATAGCCCACTGCAATCAAGGGTCTCCCAGTAAAGAGGGATTAAAAATAAGCAAAGAACCACTTGCATGTAATGGAAGAAAGGCACTGAAGGGTACCTGTGTGCAGCTATCAGAAAGAGGGAGAGGCAGGAACCTGGGCACAAGTCTCTTGCTAACCAGGGATGTGATGCTGGGCAAATTAATTCCTCCTTCTTCCCCAGGAAAATGGGATTAATAATATTTCCCCTTTGTGAGCATCAGATGAAATCTGGCTTTTGTTTGCTGTGGCTGTCTCATTTCTACTGCTCCCCTATATGAACCCTGTGCTTCTGCATCCTGAATTTCTCATTACTCCTCCAAAGCTCTACGATTCCTGATGCCCCAACACATGGAACATCTCAGATGGCCCATGCACATTTTCCTTTTGTTCAATAAACTCCTAATCAACTCTCAAGATCTAGCTCCAGTGCCACCTCCCCTGTGATGTCTTCTGCAATCTCCCAGGTACATTTATCGTTCCTTTAATCCCTGGTAAATACCTCCAGCACCATGAAGGTGCTTATCACACTGCACTATAGTAGTTCTGTTGTCTATCCTCACAACCAGTTTGTGTCTCAAGAAATGGTGTTTTATGTTTGATAAAAGGGCTTGGCTAGTGATTGTCCTGGGGCAGACAGGTACCCAATCAATTGTTATTTCAATGAATAAACAGATATACGGTCAGATAAATGATGAGCAATATGTGTAAATTCTTAGTAAACTGTAATAAAAGAAGCTACCCCTTAATGACTGTTATCCTGTCCCAGATGTGAAGGGTATATTCATGTAATTTCTACTATTCACTGCAACTCCACAAAGCAGACTTTCTCTGACTAAAATCACATGGGTACTGACCAATCTGAGCTAATGTCAGTGACAGACAGAGCAGTCAGTCCCTTACATGCTGTAGTGGGCTAAATGGCAGCCCCCAAAAGATACTATTTCTGGAGTGCATGTCCTGATCTGCAGATCCTGTGAATGTGACCATATCTGACAAAAAGGTCTTTGTAGCTCTAATTATTAATAAGAATCTTGAGATGCCGGGCGCGGTGGCTCATGTCTGTAATCCTAGCACTTGGGAGGCCGAGGCGGGCGGATTGTTTGAGCTCAGGAGTTCAAGACCAGCCTGAGCACGAGCGAGACCCGTCTCTACTAAAAATAGAAAGAAATTATCTGGCCAACTAAAAATATATATATAGAAAAAATTAGCTGGGCATGGTGGCACATGCCTGTAGTCCCAGCTACTCGGAGGCTGAGGCAGAAGGATTGCTTAAGCCCAGGAGTGTGAGGTTACTGTGAGCTAGGCTGACGCCACGGCACTCACTCTAGCCCGGGCAACAAAGCCAGACTCTGTCTCAAAAAAAAAAAAGAAGAAGAATCTTGAGATGAAAAGATCATCTTGGATTTTGATGGGCCCTAAATCCAATGAGAAGTCCTTGTAAGGGACACACAGAGCAGAAGGATGTGTGAAGACAGAGCAGAAACAGACGGTGCTACGAGCCAAGGAACGTGGGCAGCCACTAAAAGCAGGAAGAGACAAGGGGTAGATTCTCCCCTAGAGCTTCCATAGGGAGCGCAACCCTGCCTACACCTGATTTGGACTTCTGGATTCCAGCACTGTGAAAAATTAAATTTTTATTTTTAAGAGATGGGATCTCACTCCATCGTCCAGGCTGGAGTGCAGTGGCACAATCATAGCTCACTGCAGCCTTGAACTCCTGGGCTCAAGCGATGCTCCTGCCTCAGCCTCCCGAGTAGCTGGGACTATAGGCACGCACCACCATGTCCAGCTAAATTTCTGTTTTAAGCCACTAAGTTTATGACGATTTGTTACAGCACCCTCAGGAAACCAATACAGGGAGATACTTCCAATCTCTGTCGCAAAGATAAGGAAGCTAAAGTTGAGAGAGGAAGGGTTTTCTCTAAGGTACCCAGCAATTCCCCAGCAGAGATGAGATGCGGATCTGGACCCACCTTCTTCCACTGACTCTGTGCCCTCTCCGTGGTGGTACGATCCCTCCCACCGACAGCCTCTGCAGTCTGAGCTTCTGACGCACAGATGTCCAGGTCCGACCTCTGGAGAGGCCCACTTACTGAGTCTGGGGACACCTGTGCTTTGTTTTGACAAATGCTTCCACTGCTCATACTCCACAGTGGGGCTGAGAACCACAGCACTGACGGGTGTGGTTTTTATTCTTACAGGCTTGGAAGAACACCCACTCCGAAACACATATCACACAACACAGGAGGGAAAATCCGAAGAATGAACCAAACCCCAACTTCACAGCTGAGCTCTGTGTTTTCCGCGGGCGTCCCGAGCTCCCTCGTGCTAGAGATCGGGGGTTGAGGAAACAATTAAACATAAGAGTCGGTTCTAAACCAAAGCCACTCCAACTCCCCATCGGGTTTATTAAATCATTTATAATTCCAAGAAGCTGAAGTAAATATTTAATATTTGATTCCTAATCTATAAATATTTACACGTAGAGATTTCTCCATGTTCGACAAGCCCACCAGAGGTTTTACGCTTTTATCAAGTGTGACTAATGAAACCTTACAATTCCCTACCCCAGAGCAAGGAACATCTGGCCACTCCGGCAAGAGTTCTGATGCAGGGGACAGCCTGTGCACACCCGGGGTGTAGCCACAATCACTGAGAACTGCCAAAGGATTCAGCTTTGAACAGCTACTCAGGGGAAGAGGAAGAATAATAGTGACAGGAAAAACAAAAACAAAAAAACTGATGATGCTACTGCAGTAAGTACCTTCCAAAGGTTGCTGTGGTATTTCCTGTCTGTTAACCTGATGGCAATTAACATTTAAAATGGGCTTCCAACGTGGAAATATTGATATAATGGCACTAGAAAATCCAGGGAACTCTTTGGAATCCTCCTTTAGAAGTCTTGGAAAGATGCTGGCAGAATCTCTCAATTCACCCAACCAGTTCCAGTGAGATATATTTTATTTATCGAGTTTATTTACTTTATTAAGCATGTGACATCCTGTTAGGAGTTGAGAAATAAAAAGACCAGGTTCCTTCCTTGAGAGGCCCTTACTATCTCCCTACATGACTTGTAATAAAATAAGAGCTGTCATTCATTAAACACCTACTATGTGCCAAGCCCTCTGTTATCCATACACACATAATGTCTACCGCTAGAATCCTGATTTCATGGGTGAATAAAAGACTCTGCAGGTGAAGTAGCTTGTCCAAAGTTGTATTTCAAACAGAGATGACCCATCAAGGGCCAGTCAGGCAAAAGGAGCCCTTGACAGCTATTGACAGGGGGAATTTAACATGAGAAACTTTTGCAATGGTGTTGGAAAAGCTGAAAAGCCAGAGGACAAGGAAGTGATCCAAGGATTAGCAAGAGCAGGAAGCTGCTAGCAGCCCTGGGATTATACCAACAAAAGGAGGAGGTGCAGTGACCAGAGCCCAGGAGATGGTGGCATTACTGCAGGGAGAGAGGGGAACCATCTGCAGGAGGAGACACAGCTACTGTCAGAGTGGCAACCAGAAGTCTCCAGACTCTGCCTTTGCCCCACCCTGCAATCTCCCACTAGCACCTCCCACTGGTGGAGTCCACCCCAATCCCCAACCCGGCAGGAGAGCACCGGGAAGTGGAGTTTGAGTCTCACGCCCTGGGATACACAGAATGCCCTGCCTTGCACAGGTGGAGAATGAATCGGAGTGACCAGCATCCCAGACCTGTCTTACTTCCTAGCCCTTTGCACTTGCTGAGAGAAGAACTCTGACAAACCAGAACTCAGGATCCAGGCATAAAGATGCCATGTGCTCACCCCGCTGTCTCAACAGGCCAAACATACCCTGTGCCTGTTTTGTAAATGCGCTCTGAAGCCTGGCTGCTCACGGACAGACATGAGGGGCAGGCAGGATGGCATGGGCAGTGGCGGTGCTCTGTCCACCACGAGGCCCTGTGTGGGCATGTCCATGGTGCTTCTGCTTGCCTTGAACCCACAGACAGATTTTCTTTAACAATATAAGATATCCAGGTTCATCCCCCATCCACTCCTTCCAGAATGTTCCCTCAGCCTCTCCTCCTGAGCTGCTCTTTGCTCCACCCCAGCTACCTTCCTTAGCTCTTCTCTTTCCAAGGGTATTTTCCAGAGACCAGAGAGATGAGGGAGGTTTCACGGTAGGGAGTGACTGGCAGGTGGGGAGAGGAAGGTTAGAGAGGGGCTGAGGTGGCTGCCTGGTAATCCCCTCTAAATCATGTATGGCAAGAGGTAGCAGACAATCATTTCTTGTGACTGAGACAAGATCAAAGGATTAAGGGGTTTTGGCAAAGAAGGCGTGGTGTTTGGTCATGAGAATTATAAAAGTAGATCTGCTGAAAAGAACAGCTTGCTAGGTGAAAGTCTGATAATATAGCCTAGGAGCCCTTTAAAAAAAAGCAAGAGTTCTTTCAGGGGAGAAGGCCAAGGAAAGCCCAGCACTGAATGTCTGCCCACGGGAGCCTCTGCTACACACCAGAGCTACAGACAAACCCCTTTCCGCACCCACCTCCTTCCTCCTGCACACCTCTCCTGCACATGGGGGGTTACTGTCTGAGCCTTCCAAGTTGTCTACCAACAGAGATGACATCGCCCACTGTTTACTGAGCCCTCAGCCCATGCCAGGTATTCAAATGCCCTGTATACCATCCTGCACCCTTCCTCCTAAGAACCCCGCAGAGCAGACACAAGTATTTTCACTTTGTAAACAAAGAGACTGAGATGTGGGTATCGAGCAATTTATTTAAAGTTACTCCATAATAATAAAAGTTACTAAGAATAGCACTTACTACGTGGCAGACACCATGCTAAGTGCTTTATAGTTACTCCCAACACCATGAGAGGCGTCAGTCTATCTATCACAGATGAGAAAGCAGAGTCTGAGAGAGATGAAGTCAGTCGCCCACATTCACCACATGCAGAAATCGCCAAAACAAGATTCAAATGCAGGTCTTCCTCCTGCTAGAGCCCTTAATTACTACTCAACATTTGTTCATTCATTCACTCAGCAAATATTTACTGGGCACCTACTAGGTGCCAAGGCACTAGCGCAGGTGCTGGTGCCACCAGAATGAGCACAGGAGCGTCCTCATGGAGTGGAAGCCTCCTCTGTGACACTACCGTGTGCTGGGTGAGCCTCCCCCACTGATACTCACTGAGTGCCTATTAGTGCAGGCACCGCTTGGCCCTGTCACACTGCTCCTACATGGGAAGTTTAGCATTCAGACTCAGGCCCGTTGGAAACGTCACACCTGAGCCGTCGCCACGACTCAGACCATCAGCCCTAACAGGCAGGGTGTGGAGTGGGTGAGGGAGTGTGGGTATGGTGTGAGCTCAGGCTTCCCAAAACTTTCCTTCCAGAATCTTTAGGTCCGTCACCCAAAGTAAACTGAAAGTTGGAACAAGCTAAAGCAAAAATGCCTCTGTAAGCCTTTCCCCAGCAAAGTAAACCTGACACCATCCAGTGGGTTTAAGCAGCTCAAAAGATGCGGGCTGAAGTGCTGAGTGAACAGGTGCCAACTCAGCTCATTAAGTCCCCGAAGTTTTCATCTTTCCCAAGCTAATTGGCATTAACGCATGGGGTGCCGGATGGCTATTAAGTAGGTAGCTGCAGCAGGCTCTTTAAGATTCAAAACCCAGAGGAGGTTGGGATCAAAGACAGGAACATGATTGTACATGAAAAGCCGTGTCGGAACTCCACCTCTGTCCTCGCCAATGTTTACTGCACTTTGCAGGGAGGGAAACAACTGGCGTTTGGCAGGATCATGTTGCCACTGGGAAGCACTTCTCACTGCACGGTGCAACTAACTTCTCCCTGACCACACTTCTGTAAATATTTACTGAGCACCTACTTTGTGGCAGGAATTGGGCTACAGGCAGACACAGTCTGGAGGAGACAAATGCAGGGATGTAGAAAGTACAGCACACTGTGAAAGCCACTGTATCAGAGGCCAGTGCCCAGAAGCCGAGTTGCCCAGGGGAGGCCCTAACTGTGTGTTTGGCAGGGTCCAGGAAGGCTTCCTGGAATAAGTGACATCTAGGCTGAATATTTTTGGTAGTTATGCCTGTTCAGTTCATGCCTCACTACTTCGCATACTACCCTCCTGCCCCACCACCAATCATCTATGGGGGGCTGTAATAACTACTGCCACATCGGATGTCCCCAACCCTTGAATAGACTGTAGGACTACAGGTGGCCACCATCAGAGCTGAGCTGAGCTTTACAGAAATTCTTTCTCTCTGGAATCTGGAATTGGGACTCTGTGACTCGGCCTCAACTGGGATCTTGAATGCAGGAGCCAGGAAAGCTGGCCATGAGCACAGTGACAAAGGCAAGTCTGACTACACAGAGGAAGCGGCATGATGCAGGTGTCTGGAGAAAAGCAAAGAGAAACAGCTCTGGAGATACTAACGGAGGGAGATGTGTCAGTGTCTGGTGTTCTAGGGCTGGGCTCCAGCTCTCTGTGTGCCCAGCCTTCCAGATTGCTTCTGTCCTAAGTGGGCTCTATTCCAAGCAACTGCATGACTCCAGAGGAAGCCAGTGTGAAGGTTGAGCAGAGAGCCCTACAGTAGCACAGCGTGCTTGATGACCCACAGGTAACACTCCAGGGCCGAGCTGTCACCTCCTAGGAGGCAGGAAAGCTGCAGGGACGTCTCCCACTACTGCCACCTCCAGCACAGAGCTGGGCAGGATGGACGCAGGCACACAGGCTCTCACAAACCTTAGGGTCTCAAGATTCAGACACCTGCATGGGCTTTGGTTTTCTCATGGGAACAATAGCAGTAAACTAGCATTTCACCGTACGTATGCCAAACCCTGTGCTGAGGCGCTTACATTATGTGATTTCAACTGGTTCAGTTCTCTGAGAGATGGGTCCTATCACTCCCATTTTACAAGTTAGCAAATGGAGGATTTGAGGATTTAGAAGCTGCCCAAGGTCACAGCTTAATAAATAAATGGCAGAGCTGTGACTGATCGACTTGTAATTCTGAAAGCAGTAATGCAATCGCTAGGCTATATGCTAAAGAATACCTGCATGTTGGTTACTGTGACTTTAACGGAGTGCATTTAAATAGGGTCCCTATGTACACTGGCCACAAGAAAGATGTTCGGAATCTTGACCCCTGGCCTTCCTGGCATGGGGGAGGGCAGTGGCGGACACGCACACTCCTTTTGTTGGTTCTAAGAAGAGAGGTGTGGGAAGAACACTAGGGCTTCTTCCTTCTTGGGCTGTCAACACAATAGCTGCCTGCTGTCCCCCATTTAAGCCCTTGCAGACTATGAAAGGTCAAAATGTTCTGGAAATTACTGGACTAACTGGCCAGAGAGTCTAGGCCCCCAACTTTTATTTGTACAACCTTGTACCCCAAATTTGCCCACCTTTGCCTGTGTGGCATGGGCTGGCATGAGGAGGGGAATCTGAATTGCCAGTGTGCACCCGATGGTAGCAAGCTGCAGAAGTTAGGGGGGATGTCTCATGGCACCTTGTGATATTTAGGAATTCAGAGTATCAGTTTGTTGTGATGTGGGGGCCATGAGAATGCACCTGGCCAACCTCCCAGTGCAGGGGCGGAACTGACCAAGTGCCCCGTCTGCTGCATCCAGACACCCACCTCCACATCTGCCCTGTATTTCCCACAGGACCTTTCTAGCCAGTGATGCAGCAGGGCCAGAGTCCCAGACAGGCCCTTTCCCAGGAGACAGGGGACTCCTCTAACGAGTGACACTGGCTCAAGAACTCCTCAACAGCCTTGCTGAAGTTTCTTTAGGATGGCATTGAAGTCTAAGATCTTCCTTCCTTCCTTCTCTTTCTACTGGGTCAAACCTGCACTGTGGTCTGACGGCTTCCCTAGCTGCACCCCACTCCCTCCCCATGTTTTCTCACAGGCATGAGAAAGTCCCCCGGTCCTCACCTCCTGTGTCTGGTGGGAATCTCACCAGCCCGTGATTGCACCATGTACTGTTGACATCAGAGCCAGGTGAGTAGAGACTGAACAGAAGAAAGACCCTCAAGCGCCTGTTGCAAATGGAAAAGTCTGCCTCCGTGCCTGCAGTGGGACCACCCATTAAAGACAGGCCTTCCAGATGCAAACTCTACACTATTAATTTTCGTCCCTGATGTAACTGGGTACCACAGGCATTTTCTGAAATGTACCAACCTCTGCAGCCGGCTTCAGAAGGATTTTAGAGATGATTTCACCCATCGAGATGGATAATCCTTCAGCTTTGAAATGGAAGATCATAATGCTTTGCCAGTCTACTCTGATCCCAGAGAAAATGGACCGCTAAAAGAAGATGATTTCAAGGTTTAAAGCTACCTCTTCTAACCCAATCTGCTAAAAATTAAAACCCAGCAAGGCATAGTGAAAAGACTTTTCAACCTGTCATTCTTATAAAACAGAGATACTAAATAGGCCCCAAATTCTCTCACTGAAAATAAAATAGAGGCTAGAGCAGTGGACACTGTTGTAAGTCAGAGGCTGGAGCTTCATCACTTGCTTGGTTTGGGCCTCTCACCAATTTCAGTTTCCTCTTTCAGAAATCAAGATGATTACCTTAAATGAGATGGGACAAAAACACATAGAACAGTATCCAGTGCATTGTAAGTACTGGATACATATTAGCCATCACAATAGTAGTCTATTTTTTATTGTTTTTTCACGCAGATTAACTGAGATAAGGGCACCTGGCATAGGTACCATTAATGAATGTTCATTTTTCTGAATCTAAACCATGGGCTTCAACACTTTAAAAAAAGGGACTTATGCAAGTTTCCTCTTTAAGAAGCAAGGGAGGGAGGGTAAGGAAGAGAAAGAGACAAATACATAAGTAAGGTCTAGGATAGGTGTTTGTCTTCATTTCCTTTCAAGATCTTTACTGCATTTTTTGTTTGATTGCAAGCAGTTCTAATCCTTCTGATGGATATGTGTGTTGTGCTCTCAAGAAGATAAAGAAAAAGACAGAGAGAGAGAGAATATAAAACTATATACTCACAAGCAATGATGGATGCCAAGGACAAAAAATTTCCAGTAGACCTGGTCTATAAATTGTCATTTAAATTTGCAATTTAAAAACACTGTCTGACTTTTTGATTTAGCTGACTGTATAGGAGAGACAAATAATGGAATCCTAATAAGCAATGTTTAAATGACATCTCCAGTCTCCCAGACAGAGAGGGCAGCAGTAGAATTCTAAGAGAAAATAAATCTACCAAGAATAGGAAAGACGACCAGAACTAAATAGTTGCACTAATCACTTGATGATAGATACCAGGAAAATGTATTTTTGGCTGTTTAAAATTCGGATCCTTAACAGACGAAGGGTAGGTTATCAGCTAAAAAACCCCTAAAGTCATTCTGAGCAGACAAAACTAAGCTCTGCTTTTACATTTCATCACATTAAAACAGATGAACTGAAAAATCAAGACACCAGGACAACATATTAGAGCCGACAAGCTGAGGTTAAAAGACTTGAACTGCAAAAAAAAGAAACACCCACACTCACAGGCATCTGTTGGCAGATCTCAATTTCAGTGCTTTACTAGAGTGGCGGTCACCAGTGGTGACACACCCGCAAACGGGAATCTACCCCAAAGTCTCAGTTTCTTCTCACTGCAGGAGAAAGCGTTAGCATCTTCCCCTGGCCACAAAATACAGAAGATAAACACTGCATCCATTCAAGGATGAAAACAGAAATGAACCATTGGCTACTAAAAGTAGTTCTGTAAAACACAGCTTAAGTGAGATTTGGCAAATTTAAAAATGCACCAGTGAAAATGGCAACAATGACAGAAGGGTTGGGAGAGAGGTTTTGTGAGAAAAAGCTAAAGAAAATTAGATCACTTAGCATTTTTAAAAACGATGACTGCAGAAAGTTTAAGATTTGGGAATAGCTTCAATTCTGAGGTTTAGTGAAAAAGTAATGCAGAATTAAAACAGTAGGATCAGAATAGATTGTATGTGTTTACATGCCTGTATACATATAGTTATGTGCAGGAAAAAAAAAAAAGTTTGGAAAAAATATATACCTAAGCGTTAACTGTTCTCACTCAAGGCCAGGACACAACTTCAAAATCCTCTACAAAGTGCTCAAGGCAGCCATTAAAATGGAACAGCATTGGCAAATTACACAAAATCTATTTGCAATCTATAACTTTGAGAGCAGAGAAGGAGGAAAAACCACTATAATCATTATTTCAAAACATCAAAGAAAAACTAATGGAATATAAATTACAGATTCTAAGAAAACGTAGGCCAAAGAATTACCTATCTAATATAGGCTATTCTATTGTTCAACAAATACTTTATAAGCACATACTATGTACATGGCCCTATGCATAATACAAAAACCCTGCAATCATCATATAGCCCTTAATAAAATCAACATGTTGACAATTCACGCTTCAACTAGCATCTCTTCAACACCTAGTATGTGCCAAAGGCTGCAAAAGCTACCTTCACATACACATTCAGTTGTTTCATTTTCCACTGTTTTGAACTTCAGCTAGGAGATTAGTCATGAAAAGCTACTACGGTCAACAAAGCATAGATTTTGAAATCAGACTGCTCAGGTTCAAATTCTAACTTTGCTAGTTTCTAGCTATGTGCAGGAAAGTGAATCTCTGTGAATCTAGGTTTCAATATATGCGTGTGAAAATGAAATGAGAGTAAATACTTAAAATGTCCGTTGTATTAGTCTTCTTCTCCATAGGGAAATGGTTTTATTTCCTGCAAATTTAAATATCATATACCTTCTACTATTTAATCATAGCCTCAACCTGATCAAAAGTCACTGGGTACTGCCTAAGATAGTAGAAACAAGTCTTTCAGAACGTCATGAAACAAGAGCGAGAAGAGATCTTCGTGAGTCACACATTTCCCACCTGCTATCAAGCATCGAGCTACCTTTCCTAAGTCCAACCTGACTTTAGCTCTCGTGACTATCCATCACCGCTTCAGTATGACATCCAATGTCTTTAGCACACGCTTCCGTATCACTGTTAATAAGGGAGACGGGGATGATCATTTTCCCAATGATAGGGGTCCTGATCCTTTTTAGGATCACATAATAAGAACATTTTTCATTGTTGGAGATAATTCCCCTTCCCGTGCACATTTGTCAAAGGCAGTTTCCAACAGTCCCGTACATCATCCTGAAATACATGATAAGATTCAGGTCTGCTATTCATCATCTGCTGGTCTTCTTCCAATGCAAGTTCCTGCATAGCTTTTCTTGCCTCTGGTTTAACAATTAGAATCCAAGTTGTCCACAGAGCAGTATCGCCAGGCAGGGGAGGTTGAAAGATTCAAGTGACGATGGTCCCAAATGTAAGAGATGTGAATCTGCAATAATGACATAGAAATCCTTTCTAAAGGTAAACTGCATCTGTAGCTACCCGTTTGCAACAGGATCAAGATTCCTAAGAATTGAACTTTCGCTGAGGTTTTATTTGATGGCCACTGTTGGGAAACAGCATGGGGTAGTGGAAAGATCTGTGCTTTGGATCATTTAGACCTGAGTTTAAAATTTCTGTTATTCCATTTACGTGATGAGTGACCTTAATGTATCTGAGTATGGTTCCTCATCTGTAAAATGGGGTTATTATCAAACTCATAATTCTCTTGTAAAGATTTTAAAAGGTATTGTATTCTTTGCCTGGCATTTAGTAGTCACATAATTAATATCATTTCCCACTTTTCCCACTGGTAACACTTTAATTTTCTTCCTCCCAGCTTTAAGAGGATATAATATGATACAAAAGACATAGTCTCTGCTATGAAGTCTCATCTCAACACACAAGGTAGAAGGGAACAAAGGGGTATAAAGTGGAATCCTAATTTATAGAAGAAAGAAATAAGAGCTTCATCTGGAGTAAAACCAGTAAACGGAGAATCACAAGGGAAGGCAGGCTTAATTCCATGGAAGGAGAGGAATGCTAAGGAAGAGCTTCATGGCAATACCATCTGAGCTGTGTCTCAGAGGATCAGCTGGACCCAGACAGGCAGAAAAGAGAGGGGGGGGCTTCTTCCAGGTTCACAGGAGAGTGGAAGCAAACTCGTGCATGCTCAAGGATGGCCGAGCAGGGCGATGTGCTCAGAATGTGCCAGGTGCATATAAGGCACACACAACATTTGCTGTATTGATCAGTGAGACAGAACCTCAAGGCTGTTTGGAACATAGGTTCTGGCTTATAGCACGGACTTTGCCTCGTCTCTCCAAATTCTCACATTCATCATCTGAAAACTTGAGATTTTTAAAAAGCAGCTACCTCAAAAGAATGTCCTGAGAAAATGCATGTAAAGGTTTGACTACGTTGCCTGATATTTTGTAACTGCTGACAGATATTAGCTACCTTCATCACTGGCATCATTATTATTATTTCTGGTTTGGGAATGCCCACTGGAAGGTGAATTGGGTTGATAATGTAATATTCAAAGATTTGGGGAATTTGCAAAATTTCCTGGCTGCTCTTTTAGAGTGTTTATTCCAAATTAAGATCTAGAAATGATACTTTCCTTTAACATAATATTATATAGTGGGCCCTCTGTATCCACCTGTGATTGGTTCCAGGATCCCCACAGGTAGTGAAATCTGAGGATGCTCAAGTCCCTTACATAAAATGCCATAGTATTGGCATATCACCTACACACATCCTCCATACACTTCATCTCTAGATTACTTATAATTCCTAATGCATTATAAATGCTATATGAGAGCTGTTATACTATATCATTTTTATTGCTGTATTGTTATTTTTTTTCTCAAATATTTTCAATCCATGGTTGGCTGAATCCACAAATGCAGAACCTCAGATACGGAGGGCCAACTGTATATCCAAAAGAACTGAAAGCAGGGTCTCGAAGAGATGTTTGTATACCCATGTTCATAGCAGCATTATTCACAATAGCCAAGAGGTAGAAGCAACCCAAATGTCTGCTGATGGATGAATGGATGAACCATGGAAGGAAAATACGTGCAGTCAGTCCGCTGCAGGATCTGCAATTGGTTGAATCTGCAGACGTGAAACCTGCAGATACAAAGGGCCGACTGTACATTTTGACTCACATGCAGTCAAAATCCTTCAAGTTCACGTAGTTTTCTTTATCTTTTTATATCTGGAAAATGTAGAGTAACTGGCCCCCTTCTTAGAAGGGAAATGTACCCTTCTCAATCACATGGAGCCTTGTGAGCAGCAACCTTCTGCAGGCCACAGACAAGAGCGAGAAGTGAAGTGCTAGGACTTCCCCTGCCTTTTTAATTCCCATTCTAACTACACAACATACTCCGCCATCATTCCTTTCTCTTGCTGAGGCCATCTCAACCTTACAGTGCTACTATCGGAATCTGCAGGAAGATGTCTTTCAGTGCAAGCATGACTTGGTATTTGGTAAGAGGACACATCATTCCATAGGGAGTAGTTTAGTCCAGTGTTAAGCATGTGGACAGGCTCTGAGGTCAGAGAATCTATGTGCAAATGGGTCCCTTTACTTATAAGTTGTGTGACCTTGGACACGCTTTTGACCTCTCTAAGCCTCCGTTGCCTCTTATGTAAAATGGGAATACTTGACTAAAGGCCGTTTTCAAGCTTAAATAAGAAAACACTGACACATGGGCACATAAACAACAGACATTAGTTCCTCCTTCACCTGCACTCCCACCTCTCCTCTGCCTTTGATCTATGTGTGCTGTCTTGGTGGACTGCGCAGAAACATTCAGCCTTGCAACACATGTACCCTGACCATACTAGTGTGCCATAATAGGAAGGGACTGCTGACATCCCAGCGCATCTTGGAACACCATTTGCTCAGCAAACTCATGCTGACAGTAAAACCATATGCTCTGGGTCATTTACTGATTATCTGTAAAGACAAAGGCTCTCCAAGAAAAAAAACGTATACTTAACCTGACTCACAGCGACATCAAGGACTTGGAGGGCTAATGTGAAGGGCTTTGTTCTTCCAAACATCAAAATTCAGGCCCAGCCACTGCCAGAGGCAGCACACTGAGCTTAATGAAGCAGTGGGATGAACTAATATGGCAAATCTTATAGCTCTTACTACCAATATGGCCCACATCACGCTAAATTACAGCACCAGACATGATTGGACACACATCACAAAAGGAGAAGTAGCTCTCTGAATTGTAGGAATTTTGAACACCACATAATAAGATTCTCAAGAGCCAGCTCTTAGGGGAGATGGGGTTTTCTTTTTAACTTTCTTTCTCCTTGTGCAAATCATTCTCCCTGACAGTTTATGATAATTAATTCAACAAACGTTTACTGGATATCTACCATGTGCCAACTACTATGCTAGGAACTCATAGCTAAAGAAACATAGAAATAAGCAAAAAATTATAGAAAAATATGTGGTAAGTGTGATGATTTAAGTACAGGGAGCTATAAGACCCCCCAAAAATCCAGGGGAGTCAGGTGAGGTTTTCTTAGCCATAAGTTCACTCATTCACTCACTTATTTATTCAACATATATTGTAGCGCATCTTTATCTTTCGACAAGGTGCTTAGTGGCAGAAGTAAAGTGGCTAACAAAACAGTCCCTGCTCTCACAGATCTTCCAGCCTAGTGAGCAATAAAGAGGAGTAAAATGACAATTAAAATAATAGATTAAGATGGAGAAAACATGAGGAGCTTGAAAACACACAGGGCAATCACAATGCACAACTGGGGGTCATGTGGGTGGGTTGCAATGGGTCACTAAGTATTTTAGAAAAAAATATATCTAACCTAAAACTAAAGGATACATGGAGTCAGCTTTGAAAGGGATAAAGAAAAATGTACTTCTGGGAGAAGAAAAAGCATGTGCACAACTCGAAATATGAAAAACAATGTGGTAGGGTCAGGGAACTGAAATTAATTGAGTTGACCCACGGAGTGGAATATGATTAGGAAAAGTGGATAGGGATGTGGCTGGAAAAATATGAAAGGTTCAACCCAGACAGGGCCTCTCTGAAGCCACGATCAGCGCTGTGGACTTTATGCTGGGGCAGGAGGACACTCCTGATCAAGTCTCCACGTTAGTGAGCAGTGCCAAGGACAGCTTGGAGATGGACAGCAATGGAAACCTCAAGCCATTTGGGAGGGTGCTAGGATAACCCAGATGAGACCTGAGGGCAGCCTGGACCACTTTCAGGTGGGGACAATGAGGAGAGAAACAGTGAATGGATTTGAAAGGTACACAGAAGGTCACGCGAATTCCAGAGATGAATTAAATGAGGATGTTAGGAAGCTCAAAGTGTTAAGAATCATGGCCCAATCCAGTGGTCTCTGAACATGGCAGCATGGCCAGGAATAGCAAGTGAAGGGGTGAGCAATGATCCAGGTGGAAAGAGTGGTCTTCACAAAGGTATGTGTCCTGGGACCTGAAGCTTAGTGGCTCAGGGTATGAGGAGGCAAAGGGACAGAAAAGGAGAAGGGGAATGGGCCATGTTTCAAAGGGCTTGATGGCTTGATGTGCTATCCTACAGAGTATGAGACTGGGAGTATTGAACAAGTGCGAGGAGAAAAGTAGGTGGGAAGACAGATTTGCAGAAAGCCTGATCCAACAAGGGAACCAGTTAGAATGACGTCCTGAACCAAGTCATCAATTAAACTTGAAACAAGTTTGTCTTCATGGAATGACCACCCTGAGTGAGGTATCCTGCCTTAAATCCAAGGCCCTGTGACCACAGAGAACATAGAAGTCTCTTTCCAATGCAGCACGTGGTATGATCCATATATCCCATAAAGAACTGAACTTACTGGCCCCCCAAAATTACTCCCTCACTCCAAACTCTTCAGCTCAAGAGCTTTACTGATCAACCTCAGAGAAATTTATATTGTCTTATAATTAAATCCTTGATTTTGAATTTTGAAAGCCTGCAAATCACAGAGTCTATAGAGAACGATTAGATCACCAAGACTGAAAACCTTGCCAAGACAGATGGCACCATAAATTTACATGATGTGGCTAATCAGTTCCTATGGCCATCCCAAAAAAGAGTGACACCCCTGTAATTTCTTCATATCCTCCAACACTCCAGCCTCAAGCCACAGGGAAAAGCCACAGAATGCATTCAGGGGAAGACAGTAGAAAGACTTTAGTGTCAGGCAGACCTAGCCTAGTATATGGCAATTCATGCAGACAAGCCACGTGACCTGGGGCAGGTCTCTCAACTTTTCTGAACATTATTTTCTTACATATTCAATGGCGTAATGTAAGAGTTGGGCTCTTTAGGGACAATTTATCTAAAATGGCTATCATGCAGGAAGCATAAATGATGGCTACTAATAAATGTTTGTACCTTGACGACATGGTCCATTTTGCTTTGTATTTCCTGTTCACACTCTTACTCTTGGAACAGCATCCATTTGAAGACAGATGCTTCCCTGTTCTCCCTGACTACCCCAGATACTTATGGAGAAAAAGGCCCTTCTTCCTCTCTGTATGCCCTATATCACTAAAATAAGTGCTGCCTCTAGGGGTGCTAGGAGTTGGGGGCCACAAGGGTAGGGAAAGGTTTTTTTTAAAAATTTCAGAATATTAGGGATTAATAAAATGTGGCATGTGTATATCATGGAGTACTACTCAGCCATAAAAAAGTGGTGAACTGATACCTTTTGTAACAAACCTGGATGGAACTGCAGACCATTCTTCTAAGTGAAGTATTGCAAGAATGGAAAAATAAACACCACATGCATTCACTATTAAATTGGAACTAATGGATCAACACTTATGTGCACATATGGAAGTAAATTTAATGGGAAAGTTTCTTTTTTTTTGTTTTTTGTTTTTTTTTTTTTTTTTTTTTTGAGACAGAGTCTCGCTTTGTTGCCCGGGCTAGAGTGAGTGCTGTGGCATCAGCCTAGCTCACAGCAACCTCAAACTCTTGGGCTTAAGTGATCCTACTGCCTCAGCCTCCCAGTTAGCTGGGACTACAGGCATGCGCCACCATGCCCGGCTAATTTTTTCTATATATATTTTAGTTGGCCAGATAATTTCTTTCTATTTTTAGTAGAGATGGGGGTCTCGCTCTTGCTCAGGCTGGTCTCGAACTCCTGACCTTGAGCGATCCACCCGCCTCAGCCTCCCAGAGTGCTGGGATTACAGGCGTGAGCCACCACTCCCAGCCAGGAAAGTTTCTTTATCTTGATTCTATGTATAGAGTTCTGTGCTAGTTGTTTTATACTTGTGAAGTTATGTAATCCTCACTGCAACTCTCTGAGATAGGTACTTCTATTAGTCCCATTTTACAGATGAAGAAGATGAGGCTTAGAAAGATTAAGTAGCCGGCCCAAGATAGACAAGTAGAAGATGTGCTGAGCCTTGACTCAAACTTAAGATCATCTAATTCTAAAGCCTGGGCTCTTTTCAGGAGTCTTTGTCATAAGGAAGATTAACGAGTTTAATCCTAAGAACGTAAGTAGGTTTGGAATCTATTGAGCTGAAGGAGCTCCAGCCAGGGAGTCATTCCCAGGTTGCAACCCTGGCTCTGCCACTGGGCAACTGACTGACCACTGGCAAGTCATTTTCCTCTTGAGACCTCAACTGTGAGAACCAGGCTCTGGCCTGCCCCCAAATAATGAATTCCCTATAACCTTTCATAGGCGTCAACTCCTAGAGAACGTATTCACATTTTAATGCAAGCGAATTTTCAGGATATTATGTGACTTGTGTTTATTAAGATAAAAATTCACTTGCTTTAGGTCAGGAAGGCAATAAAAAGCGTTTTAATAAGAATTTTCCTCATGATGATAAATATGCAATATTTTAATTAAGAAAAATAAGCTTGGAATAAAGTAAAATTTACATGTTTCATGAACAGTAATAGATTGGAGATGAATAAAAGCAGCAAAGTAGAGGAACAACGTATTTTTCACGGGAGGATGAGCTGTATGGAAACCAAGGGCCTCCCCTCAGCCAGCAGTTCCTGGATGACAGCGTAGAGCAGCTAGTGCTGGGATCTCCTTCCCAGGGATTTCTCTCTTCCCCAGAACCCAAGCACAGCCTGGGCTCGTGGCTGGGGCTGGATAAAGGTTTGTGGACAAAAGAATTGATGCATTAATTAATTATGTCTCTCCTGCATCTCAAATTTGGCTGAGCAGATATTATTTCTACACCCATTTGGTGACTGAGGAAACCGAAACTCACAAGTGAAGGGTGGGCTTGAGGTATGAACCCAAATGTCCAGTGTCTTGACTGAGCCCACGTGGCCTTCCCCGCAGGACAGCAGCAGCAGACAGAAGAGATGATAAGTAAGCCCGACAAAAAAGGATTTTCTGTTAAAAAATTAATCTCCCAGGGTCCTGAGGATCCAATGAGATAATCAACGTGACAGCACTTTAAAAGCTCCTACGAGGTAAGCCCACATTAGCAGAGGTTATTTCCTGGGACTACCTGGCCAGCTATGTACTCAGGATCCCCGAGTATGGCATTACTGAAACCATTCCTTAACCTAAATTGACCAGAATTTTCTAAGAATTCTCCAAAAGTTAGCACGGCTGCTGAGGTACAGAGCCAGGGGTCAAATTCGGTTTGCTGTGACTCCAAAGCTGAGGCATCTGCCGCGTGACCACCAGCTTCTCCTGGATCCTATGACAGCCTGGATTCCCAGGGCCAAAATCCTCCTGGTAGGAAATAATTCGGTAGCTTTTTGTTGTTGTTGTTGTTAACTGATGATCCTGGGGTATAGCTCTAACATAAATATAAGGAAAGTAAATAGGTTTAACTATTTCCAGTTGTTTTTAGAAAATAAGGAGATAATGCTGAACTGCAATCTCAGAAGGACAAGGACAGAAACACTAACACTGATTAAGCCAGAACATGCTGCGGACCCTGGGGTCGGGGCTGGTTACGCATAATATCTCCCTTACCCTTCTGAGGACAAGTGGAAGTACTATTAACACACACACACACACACACACACACACACACACACCTTTAAATGTAAGTGAAACCAGGCTCAAAGAGGCTAAATAACATTTCTCTAATTACACAATGGATAAATGGATAAAGAGTAAGAACTGAAATCAGGTCTGCTGGGCACCAAAGTCAGGACCGTTTCCACTACACTAAGCTGCCAGATGGAGCTGACTGCAAACCCCAGGCACTGCCTCCTAGAAATATCTGTATCTGTTCATCGGGGACCCATTCCTCTACCACACTCTGCCACTGGGTGCCCTCATACCAGGGTTACAAATACCAAGAATTGTGTCAACTGATTCTCCTCCTTTGATGGTAGGTAATGAACCTGAAAATACACAGTCTCTTCCTCTGGCCCTCCATCCAATTCCACTCCGGGAACAGGCACCATCTGACAAGTTGTATGTGCAGTGACATAATCCAATAAAAATAAAATGAAGCAAACAACTTTATTTTTCACAACATCCATCCCTTATTTGAATCGTGAATACTCTAGTTACGGTTCATACAGGGCCTGCCTAGAAACTCATTTTCTGCTGAAATATGCCCCTGTGTGACTTGTATCTGAAACCATCTGGCTTGTTTGCAGCAGCCTGGGTTAAAGACCCAGGGTGATACATTTGTGAGAAACTCTTAAAGAGCCTCTTAACTTTCTCCATGCCTCTCTTTCTTACTACAGATGACCCAAGTTGTCAGGTATTCTTTTTCAGGAAATAAAATATCTGCCCCAGGAACCATCTAAATCTTACCTGGGGTAAAAATGTTTCTATTTTACAATATTATTACATAATATGGGACATGTACTTATGATATATATAATGTAAAATAACAAAATAGGAGGTCAAATTGTATGAAGAATATGATCTCAACCACATACTATCCTGGAAAATCAGTCTCAAAAAAGTAACTTAAAATGTTAATAGTAGTTATTTTTGTGAGATTATGCATGATTACTCTGTCTTTTCTAACTTTGGTAATATGCACATATAGCTTTTAAAAAGTTAAATGAAATTACTAAAAAAAGAAAATGATAATTTTTTTCCAAATAGAGGCCTTAATATTATTCAGTATTTCCTTTCCACCAAATTCATTATATAAAGATATTACTTTAACTAATACCAGACACAAAGATTGTCCAAGAAAAGAAAGTGACACACCAGTGTTGCTGATCAATACAGACACAAAAACTATTCCTTAACCTCAAAAATCAAATCCAGCATGGTGTAGAAAATAATACATTATGACCAAGTAAGGCCTATCCCAGATATGAAGATTAGAATATATATCAGTCAAATTCACAATGATATAAATTATAAGAGGAAGTGTGTGTATGTATGTATATATATATATATATATATATATAATCATTGAAATAAATACAAAAAAGTTTACGGTACAATTCAACATGCAAACTCAGGATTAAAAAATACTTTCTAGAAAATAATAAAGGGTAGAATTAATAAATTATCTTTAGTAAAAACTTAAATGTCACATTTAAATGTAATCTAGAAGCATTTCCATTAGTTCAAGAACAAGACAAGAATACCTACTATCACTAAATATCATACTGACAGATCCAACCAATGCAATAAGAAAGGAAAAAGAAACAAGTATTTAAGGATTAGACAGGAAGACAGAAACCTATTTGCAGGTTTTATGTTGTTGCCATAGAAAGTTAAGCAGAGTTGGAGAAAGTATTAGTAAAAGAGCTTAAAAATATTATTATACTCAAGATTCAAGATCAATACATAAATTATTTATTCCTTTTAAACTTCTATTTATTTTGGCCAAGTTAACAAGATTTAATAGAATACTTATTGTTTCGTAGTCAAAATGGAAGAACAAGAAATGAATTAGTGCTGTTGCTAGCACATTCTTTCTCTCTCTTTGTAATGTATGTGTTTTCAAGGTACCTTAGTCCAGACAAGCATGCTGAAAATAAAGACTGTTTATCACTGTTGCACAATTACAAGCAATTGCAAAATATCGCTCTGGGATAAATTAGCTATATACTTTCCAAGAACCCCTTGGTTATAAAATGGGATGAGAGAAAACAATGTAATCATGATAATGATGATGAAGATAAAGAGGAAGAGGAGGAGGGGGAAGAGAAGGAGAGAAGAGGAAGAGGAGGGTGTTATGGACTGATTATTTGTCTCCCACCAAAATTCACATGTTGAAACCCCAGTGTGATGGTCTTGGAGATGGGGCCTGTGGGAGGTAATCAGAGTGAGATGACATCATGAAGGTGGGGCTCTCACCATAGGATTAGCAGTCACATAAGAGAAGGAGAGAGGGAGAAAGTTTGTTCTCTTTCTCTACCATGTGAGGACACAGTGAGAAGGCCACCATCTACAAGCCAGGAAGAGAGTCTTCACCTTACTGTGTTTGGAGTGATAGACAAATGCCTCACTGGACTGGCTGGCACCTTGATCTTAGACTTCTGACCTCCAGATCTCTCAGAAATATGCTTCTATTGTTTAAGCCACCAGGTCTATGGCATTGTGTTATGGCAGCCCTAGCTGATTAAAATAGGATGGATGATGGGAGAAGAGAAAAAGAAAAGAGGGAGAGGAGGGAATTGGTGAAAGATGACAAGGAAGAGAGGGGAAGAGAAGGGATGAGGAGAGGGAAGGAGAGAAGGAGGAGGAGGGGAAAGGGAAAGAAAAGAAGAGGAGGAGGTAGACAGCTAAGCTCTGTGGAGCACTTAATACACACCAAGTAATATGCTAAGCACTTTATTTGCCTTATTTCAATTGATCTTCATAATGAGCCTGTCAGGTTTACACTATTATATCCTCATTTTACAGATGAGGAAAATGAAGCTCAGAAAGGTTAAGTAACTTAAGATCACACAGTGAGAAGGTGGTAGAGCCAGAATTGGAACCCAGCTCCGCCTGCCAAGACTCCACGGTATTAGCACTGACTCACTAAAGGACACTTCTCACATATGTACTATGCTGATCTTAGAACCTCTTAGGACGTGAAGGGCGGCTCTAAAAGGGTCACCTTCACACCCACTTCCCAATTTCCCAACTAAGCAATGTCCTGAAAACCTGAATCCTCTCTTCTGAATGCTTCTTGTTTTGCATGTTAAAATTAAGAATGAAAAAATACGCACTAAGATACCATTATTTAATGCATTAAGCATTCAAGAGTGCAAGTTTGGTGGAAAGGCTAAATTTGAAGCAAAAATATAACTTGTCAGTTTCCACTACAAAAGCATTTGAATTCTAGTACATACTGGGCTCCACAATCTTTTTCCACAGAACAGTTCTTCCAAGACCTGTTCTCTCACCCACTTGCTTTCCTTTTACTATTCTTAGACCATGATGCATAAAAAACAAGGTTTACATTAATTTTTAGGGAACAAAATAGACTGCTCCAAAATATTTGTGTTTCAAATAGACATCAAAAACAAAAGTAAAATTTATAGTCCTTCCTGAGGTTTTGGCTGTCCAAGAGCTGCATATGTATTACGTTTACATCCCTTGATTTATATAGGGTGTCAGAC
Source organism: Varecia variegata (assembly GCA_028533085.1). Lineage (NCBI taxonomy): Eukaryota > Metazoa > Chordata > Mammalia > Primates > Lemuridae > Varecia > Varecia variegata. The sequence goes on along the minus strand of CM052444.1, from coordinate 69,432,367 downwards.
AGATGCCATCATAAAACATAACTGGGCAGGTACAGTGATGTCTCCAGCAAATCTCTACCTCTACAAAGCAGCCAAGGGCTTTCTGGATTGCAATACTACATTGAAAGATTTCGAGACCTGAAAGAGAGCTCTGTTCATCTTTTTCCATGCAGCAGAGAAAACAAGGAAAGGAAAGAACTGAAATCACAGGACAAACACACGCGCGCGCGCGCACACACACACACACACACAGAGCAAGAAGTTGCTTATATCTAATCACAACAGGGGGACGAACTCAGGACCATGAAAGGCATGGTCCTAAGCTATGGGACCAAACTCTTCAGAAAACATGAAAAGTCACAGAATTACTTCATTATCACACCATGCATGCCGGTCTTCATCGCCAGACATCTCTGTGTCCCGTCTCTGTCAAACACTTTCTAAGTGTTGAGAATTTGAAGGTGAACAAGATGTCCAGCTCTGAAGGAGTTTACATAGGACATTTTTAATAAAGTGAAATGCTAACAAAGTGCTAAGGAAACAAACAAGGTCACACAGTGACTCCAATTTGAGAATAAGGAAAGGCTCCCTAGGAGGCTCCATTACACTCAAACCTGGTGAATAGCAAGAGTCAGTCTAGAAAAAAGTGAAGAAAATGAAAGGATTTCAGGAAGGATTAATAGTCCAGTGGTTCTCCAAGTGTGGTCTCCAGACCAGCAGGATCAGCAACACCTGGGAACTTGTTATAAATGCAAAGTTTGGAGTCCCAGCCCAGACATACTGAATCAGAAACTCCAGGGACTGGGCTCAGCCATCTGTGCTTCAGCAAGCCCTCCAGGTGCTCCTGGTGCTGCTGGGTTTGGGAACCAATGGTATACGCAAAGATGAACTACAACAGGCAGAACGCCTGGAGCAGCAGCCCCCAACCTTTTAGGCACCAGGGACCAGTTTCATGGAAGACAATTTTTCCATGCACAGGGGCAGGGGATTGGGGGAGGAGGAGGTGGAGCTCAGGTGGTGATGCAAGTGATGGGGAGCGGCTGTAAATATAGATGAAGCTTCACCTGCTTGCCACCACCCACTCACCTCCTGCTGTGCACCGTGCACCTCCCCGCAGCTGCCTCCCGCCGCCCGCCCCCTCATTTCCTAAGTTTCATTGAAGACAATTTTTCCATGGACCGTGACCAATATTGGTCTGTGGCTCGAGGGTTGGGGACTATAGGCCTGGAGGGTAAATTGGGAGGAGGGAGAGACGTTGCTGGAGGGAGGGTAGAAGGCATATCCAGAAGGGCTTTGTATATTATGAAAAGAATTTTGGATTTTACCTGGAGAATAATGGAGAGCCATTAAAATATTATGAGTATTTAAAAAAACACCAAATAACTATTAAAAAATACATGCAATCATCAAGACACTTCTTGACATCCCAGAGATCTAAAAAACTTATTCCTGCACAGAAAAGTAGGCGTTAAGAGGGAAGAGATTCAGCCCTACCTTTCTTTCTGGAGTCTTTCTTGGCGCTGGTTTTCACAGCTACTTGAAGTTCTGTCTCAGTTGACATCCTACTTAATCCTTAGTCCACTTCACACAGATCCCGGGCCGCGGCCAGGCTCATTGAGGACTCCTCTCCGAGAGAAAGACTCCTCCCTTCAGAAACGACACCCCCAGCTGCACATTTCATTCACTCTTTTTGAGTGCTGTAAATCAAGGCAAGAGAACATTTAGAATTATCACCCTTATGAAATTAGCAAAAAAAAAAAAATGAACTGGAAAACACACAAAAACAAGAAAATCTTGGTCCTTGTGTACAAGCCATTCATATGATTTCATGAAGCCATTGATAGGGTTTATACAGCAAAGGGAGTAAGAAGCTTATCTGCAAAACTGTTTCTCAAAATAGGTAACTCAAAATCGATCTTTTAAAGTCTGGATTTTCAAGAGGGGCAAAACCCAAGTCTTTGTTTTCTATGTTTCTTATTTTCAAGCACTAGATGCCACCCAGAAAATACAGCAAAGGCATATCCTGAACAGCCCCATGGAGACATTTCCAACAACAGGGCACCCATCCATCAGCCGAGCTTGATCAGAGCCTTGGCAGCTAAAGCAGATCATAGGGAAGTGACCTGTGGTCTGTCCCTCACTGGCAGGCAGCACAGGGGACATGGAGTTGACATACAATTGGGCTCCAAGGGTAAGGTGACAAATGGGGCTGAGAAACTTTCCAGCAAGCCAATTTTTATGTCAGCTTTTCCTCCAGCTATAAGAGCAGACAAGCATTTAATGTGGGGAGAGAAAGAAAAGAAACAGGCAGACACACATTTCATTCATTCATTCTCTAATAAATATGCATTGCACAGTACCAGGTACTATTAAATTCAGACACTGTGCTAGGAAGAGAATAATGATAATAATGATAACAGAAGCACCTCAATTACAGTGCGTATTTACTATGCATTTACCATATACTATACCCTCAGCTGCTTCACATACATTATCTCGCTGGATCTCATTTAAATTGAATTAATGTACGGTATTCCCTTTGTCAGGTCAACAGTCTTTCCCAGTGACTATCTATCATTATCTGATAGCTATATCTGAGAGTTCCATTAAAAGTAAACATTTCACCAGTCATCCACATTTAAAGAATATTAAGAAAAAGCTACTCAAAATGAATCTTCAAATTATGCAGCCAATTCTTAGCTCATCTCACAGATCTAGAACTGTTTAATTTAAAAGGACTGACCTCAAATGCCAGTTTCAGCTCAAAAAGAATAACAACTCAAACCTTTTAATCATGACAATTTAGTTAATCTTAAACTAGAAAGTCTAATATAAAAACCACATAAAATTACAATAAGGCTTAAATATAGGGAAATTCCCACCTTATCCAAAGGTATTTGACTTTTGGTTTTGTATATATAAGCTAGCTATTTTTTTTTTTTAAAGACACTGGCTCCGAATGAAAGTACTTGAGCTACAGGATCTAAGGCTGCAACTAAGGAAAACAGAAAATGATCTTTATAGAATGGGGTCCACTAAACCATATGTAGAAAATGAGAACTTCTCCTGCTACCTCTGCCCCCTCTATCTGCACCATGCCACCAGCCCCCACCACCCTTCTCAATCCCTCCTCCCAAAGACAACATTCCATGGGAGATGATAGAGTCACAAAACCTGGTCATACATAAGTAATTTTATTAATAGTATTTAACATTTTATTCCAACAAATATTTACTAAGAACCTACTATGGGCCAGGTACAAATATTTGTGTTAGATATTTTCTGTTTAACCATGCTGTCCAGGAGTACACAGTCAGAGCCCGATTCCTGTCCTCAAAGAAGCTAAGTCCAGCACAGGTGTCAGTCACATAAGGGACTGCAATACATGTATGTGGCCAAAACTAAAATAGGCATAAATACCAGGCATACCAGGCACAAAGGAACAATTCATCTTTGCTTGGAAGAGTCCATAAAGCTTCACAGAGGATAAGCTCTACTCTGTAGCATCTTGAAGAATGATGCTTCTGTCAAATGGATGATAAGGGAAAGGACCAACAGGTTCTCAATAAATATACGTTGAATGAATGAATGTTTGTTTCCAGCAGAAGGATCAGCATGAGCAAAAACAAGTTGGCTTGAAATAGAGAACCAAACCAATAAAAGGAAGCACAGGTGTAGTAGGGAGGTGATGCACTTCTCCATATACCCATTTTTCCTTGTGCTAATGTCTTTCTATGGAATCTCCCTTCTCAAGTTGACCTTGACATTCTACTACTCTTCAAGGTTCAGTTCAAAGATATCTGAGGCACAAATATTTTCTGATCTCTCTAGTAAAATAGAATCTCTCCCTATACTTATGATTCGATTTTTGGCCAAATTCATAGTTTTAGCCACTTACAAGTGGGTGATATTCAGAAAGTTACTAATCAACCCATTTACCTCAGTTTCTTCATCTGTACAATGGGAATAATAATGCCAACTTCATGTTGCTACCGTGGAGATTAAGTGTGATCACACATGTAATGTGATTGGAAGAGGGGCACACCCCCTGGCAAGCACTTAGTAAATATTAGGCACACAGTTCCCTGTGTTAACTTGCTCAAAGACACATGGTTAGTATGTGACCACAAGTCCACATTACTATCTCCCCTTGACAGAAGAGAAAATTGAGACAGGTTAAGTCTGCTCTCTGAGGACAAACTTCAGGAAGTGGTGGAATCTAAGATCTTTCCACCATGCTGGTCTTGCACACAGTAGGTACCTCATCCATAACTAGAGAAAGGAGCTGAAACATATGGATTTTATGCATTTTCAAGGATTCTCAAAAGTCAGTGTATAAGACTGGATCAGATTTGGGCCCTTTTCTACCCTTTAACTTTATAAACCACAAAATAGCACCTCTCCTAATTCCTATCTCCAAAGTCACTTGTTCACCAAAATGTGATTGTGTTCAAGCATTACAAGCATCACTTGTGAATTTCTGAAGTACATCCCTATATCAATAATGAAAGGAAACGAGCATCATTTTGAATAAAAACTTAAACAAGGAAGCTGTAGTACAGAGAGAATGTGTAATACTGCAGTGTGGACCCTGGCATCCCCTTTAATTTTCCAAAAGCCAGAGGTTGACCAAAAGCTGTGAAGTAACTCCAAATTATTTAGGAAATTCATTTCTTTGTAATTAAGGAGATTAAAGTCCTCCAGGGCCAGAAACCATGTGACAACTCAAATCATTTTCCCCAGTAAAAGCTGCGAAACCCTATCAGTTAAATTCAGGCTTGCCTAGAATTTTGAAATGCTTCAATAATGTTTCTTTGCTCCACACAATCTGCAGTAATTTAATATTCCTGAAGTGTGTCAGGTTTTTTATAATGAGCTCTTCAAATCTAAATGTGAATTATGTAACATTCCACTACAGACATTCTGTCTAGTGAATTGCTTCTAAAATGTGAAATTCCATGTTCAGGGATGGGGTGGGGGGAGTAAAAACACCAAACCACAAAGCAGAGAAAAGAGATATGCCTTCAAAAAAAAAAAAACAACAGCGAAAAAAAACAAAGCATGAAGGTTTGAGCAGCTACAACAGAACAAACACATAGTAAAACACATACTTTAACACAAATTTGTATTCTCTCTCCCTCCCCAACCCTTTGTCCTCATACAGTCCTCCAGTAGAATAGCTACGGATCATCAAGGGCCCACTATTTGCCAGGTACTACACTATGAGCTTTTCATACATTATCTCATTCAACGCTTTTAACCACTTGAAGAGTTAGATATTATTATTATCTTCATTTAACAAAGGCGGAAACTGAAACAAAAGCCAGTCTAGAAGCTTGTCCAAGGTCACATGGCTAGGAAACAGCACAGCACAGGACAGGGTACAAGCCACCCTTGTCCCCAACTTCATTCAAAACCCTCCCAGATGTCCATCAGTGGACAAATGGATTTAAAAATGTGGTATATCCATTGGAATATTATTCAGCTATAAAAAGAATGCAGTACTGATACATGTTACAACATGGATGAACCTTGAAAACATCAGGCCAAGTAAAAGAAGTTAGACAAAGTTGTATATTGTATTGTTTCATTTATATGAAATATCCAAACTAGATAAACCCATGGCGACAGAAAGTAGATCAGTGGTTGCTAGGGGCTGGGGGAGGGGAGGTGAGTTGAGTGACTACTTAATGGGTACAGGGTCTCCTTTGGAGATAATGAAAATGTTTTGGAACCAGATAGAGCTGGAGGGTTGTATAACATCATGAATGTAATAAGTACCTCTTTAAAATCATTAATTTTATGTTATATGAATTTTACCCATATTAGGAAACCAAAACAAAACCCCTCCCAGCCTGATATAAACCTTGTGTGATACACTAAGGATGCCACAAATTCCAGTGTAAAAAGACAATGTAGCCCTAAAGACCAGATGAAGAGGTAGTCTTCCTAGAGCCAGGATTTGGGGTTTATGTGGCAGTAACTGCACATATTAAAAACTGTGCACCACTATCTGCCCGTTTTGTGATTTGGTACATCTTACTCAGTTTCATCCAAGCTATAAAGCACAGAGAACAGGCCATTTATCAACAAGATACTAGCTGCAACAGTATAAATGAGAAGCCTCAGTTTTCTCATCAGTAAAATGGGAACACTACCACCAAGTATGTGAGATTCGGAAGGTCAAGTGTGATTTAGGCATTTAAAAAGCCTATCTCAATCTATAGCATGCTACCTTTTTTGTAAGAAAGGAAGAGACATAAATCTGCTTATCTATACAAAAAGAAACACAGGATGAACTGAACAGACAACAATGAAGTTGTTTTTTCTATATAGGGAGGTACTAGGTGGTAGAGTGACCAAGTGTCAGGGTAGAAGGGATAAGACAGAGGGTGATACTTCTCAGAGTATAACTTTTTGCATAATTTCCACGTTTGGAAGCATATTAATGTTCTACATATAAGAAAAAGTAAAATTTACAGGGATGCGAAGGGAGAGCCGAAAACTGAGAGCAGACAGAAGCAAATCAACTCAACTGGACGTTAAATGAACATAAGCACATTTGCTGGAGGGGCAAGGGAGAAAAAAAGTAATCAGATAACATACGCAGCACACAGAATTCGACAGCATACGCTGGGTTTTGCACAGGGTTGGGGCAGGAGGAGCAGCAAACAAATTTCAAGCTCTTTTTGGCAGGCTTGTTTTCTGTAGTGTTACAGGCAAAGCAATCCTAAAACTCTTTGAGATGTATTAAAGGACTGAGCAAAGGAGTAAATGCCTAGATGTTCTCGGGAGCCAGGGTTCTCCCTCTGGAAGAAATATGGAAAGGAAGAAGGCAGGAAAGAAAACTTTGGTGATAGATTGGAAATCGGAGGTTTCAAGGTAAACTCATGATTAATAAAATATACACACATCTGTATATGAATGTGTACATGTGAATGTATGTATGTGTCAATATGCAAATATTACCTAGCACTGTCCACTAAAAGGGCCTAGAAGCAAAAATACACCAGTAACAACAAGATACCTAATACTTAGATTTTTGGTTTCTATTACCGTTTTCCAGCAAAAGTAAAAAGGATTTCTTGGAGAAATGAGTGATTCCAGAGCTGGGGCAGGGCAGGTACAAGACAAGCCTGAAATATCTTGTTATTCCAGAAAGTAAGGAAGTGCTCAAAACAAACAAAAAATCTTGAGAGAATGTCATGAAGGACACAGGATCCATCATGACAGATCTCCTACTGACCTACTAAGGAACAATTTAAAAACACCAGTATAATTAAGGATGGTAATAAGTAAGAAACCACTGAAAACACAGGAATCCATGCATCCACACTGATGACAAGCAGACGAATGGGGAAAGAAGGGAAGGCTGTCCGGCTCACAGCAGAACAGGTGCGCGCTGGCGAATGCCGAGGGAGTGCTGGAGTTATAAAATCCACATTTTGCAGCCGTCAGAGTAAGACTAATCAGCCAAAAATCATCGGCCAAGGCTAAATCCAGGGAAAATTTTTTATGAGAAGCAGGATATCTGCAGGTCTTAAACTGTCTTCCCACTTACTGTCAGTTCCAAGGGAAACTTTGTAATCATACAGTAGAGAAATTGCACAAGACCTCCATTGGGTTATGGAAATTAACATCAACAAAGAGGGGCAGATGGGCAGCATGTGATAGCCTGAGAAGAACACAGCATCACTCTGCAGTATTATGTAGTGTTCTGGCCAGGGATCTAATCAGATTAGGCATTTAAAATGGGAGGCAGAGGGCTGTATTCTTCAAAAATGTAATAAAAGGCAAAGGCTGTGGAAATATTTTAGATGAAAAGAAATTAAAAAGGTATAACACCTAAATCCTATATCTATACAGAGAAAAGAAACGCTACAAAGGAAATTATTGGGCCAAATGGCAAATCTGAATGTGAATGGTAAATTAGGTAAGAATAGTGTGCCAATGTTAAATTTATTAAACTTGAAAACTTTCTTGTAGTTATATGAGAGAATATATCTGTTTTTAGGAAATATACACAAAATATTTAGGAGTAAATGGACAAGATATGTGTACCATACATACAAATGATTCCAAAAAAATCATGTATGTATATATGTATATGCATTCATACAGGTGTAAGTATATATATGTATAAATGAGAAAACACAAATGATAAATGGGATAAAACATTAGCAATAGGTGAATCTAAGTAAAGGACATAGGGTATTCTTTGCATATTCTTATTCCTATACTTTTTCCTGGAATTTTGAGATTATTTCCAAACACATTTTTTAAAAGAAAGCCAAGCTCAGACCCTAGCACACAGAAGGATGCAACTAAGCCAATTCTGGCCTCACTTTTCTTCTAAGTTCAGGGCCATCCCAGCTCCCTAGCCACCATCCTTTCTAATTCCCAAGGCTAGCTGAGTTTAAAATTAGTTTACGGCTGTCAGTTCTGATTACAGACTCCAGCTCCACCCCTGTATCTGCCCCGACTGCCTGACTTGGCAGAAGTCTCTGGACCAAGGCTGTGTGGAGCAGGTCCTTTTGTTCCCGAGCTCTGAACTTTCTCTCTAGACTACACTCTACGCCCCCCAGACGTTCCATCCCTCTGCCCCCAGACCACTGTAGGCTCCTTCAATACTCAGCCCAAGTAGCTGGGCCTTTTGGAGATCATCTCCCTGTCCACTCCTGGGACTATGTCATTAACCCTCAATCTTTTTTTTTTTTTTTTTTAATATGTCAAGGGCTATCTGATCTGATCCAGACAATTTGGAAAAGGCCTAAATCTCCCCCACTCTGCACATTTGGTTTTTTTTTTTTTTTCAGGTACAAGAAAACAGAAAATGGTGAGGCTTTGCTGGAACCCAATGGCATCATTTCTTAAACGCTGCTGTGGGTGTGAGAGGTAACACTGTAGAAGCTCTTGGCAGAATGAATGATATTCAGAGATGCTACCTCTCTCTACTAATGAAGGACCACCATCCTCGCAGCAAACGTAGAGCCATCACCTGCTTTGACCAAACCCTTCAAAAAATATATTAATAATACATTGATGGAATGTATCCTTGGCTTTAAAACTTTGAAGGCCACAAAACTGATAGATTTACAACCTCAGTGTAGACCTAATCAAGGCTCTCTTTCCATAAACATAGTAAGAAAGGGGACAAAAATCACAAAGATGGCAGACATCTCATGGCCTAAGAGCTCATCTTTATTATGTTGCATTGTTGATGTGTTCAGCCCACATTATGGGAAAAAAAAAAAAAAAAGAACTCCAAATAGGTTACAGAAAGCCTTACAGAAATCCATTCCCTATAACAGAATAAACTAAATGAAAAAACTGGAGCAAAAAGATACAATGGATTGGGAATGAAGATAAAGGCAGAAGCAATGACAGGACACCAAAAGAAAAAAACAAAGAAAAAGAAAACTATACAATTGCAGAAGACAGGTGCTAAGTTTGTCTATGAGAATCCTAGAAGCCAAAGCAATAAGGGAAATATGATCAGTTACAGTTCCACAAAGTTTATACTTGCAAAATTTTTTTCCCTTTAGATCAGAAGTAGAGAAGGAAAAGTATCTATAGGCCTTCAAAAAATCACCACTGTGTAGCATCACAGATGTTAACAGAAACAATATCTCTACAAAATTCCAACAGAGAATGTCCAATGTCCCTTAATGTAGCAAAACTGAAAGCTTAATACTAATAGTAATAATTTCAAATAGGGTCAAAACAATGTGGCCCAAATCCTTTTAAATTGTTTATAAACAATGCATATTTTCTTTTACTCCAAAGAAAACATGGTTTGGTGGTTTGACTTTTCTAAAGTAAAATTCAGAATTAAACAAATTATTTCATCTGTTTATCAGATTTTCCTCATCTGTAAAATGGGATAATAACGGGATACTCTCATGGGTTTTATGTGAAAGTATTTTTGGAAAAAGTAAAATGTTATATTCCAGAAGGAGGCACACATATTATTCAGATATCAGTCAACCTGCAGCAAGGCAGTAACGGTAGGAACAAAATGTGTTTCTTTAATCAAACTCAAAGCTAACAAAAGTCAGAAGTAGGTTTTAGCAATATTAAAGGAATTTATGTGACAGCAACATGGCATACTTAGGAACATTTCATTTAACTAATGGATCACACAGTTTCATTATTTATAGCACCATGAAAATTCATTACATAAACTCTTAGGGTACAAGAAAAAAACAAATGTATAAACCTAAAATAATTCCATTAGTGTTTTAACTTGGAACTCCAGTTCTAAAATCTTCACCTCTACTTTTACAAAAATCTACCAGTTGGATGCAGAATCTAAAGCAGCAAGCTGTCCAGGGGCGGGGATGGAATCCTGCCTGACTCCACCACCGCTGCCCATGTAAGTTGAGGCACTTAAGCTATTTAACCACTCTAAGCCTCAATTTCTTCATCTGTAGAATGGACATAACCTTTCTATCTTGCTGGGTTTAGGGAAGACCAAAATGGACAAAGCTACATAAAATGTCACAGCTGCTTGCCAGCTCACACCCCCTCCCACCTCTGCTTCCCTCCTCACACCCTTACCCAGCATCCCACAGCACAGCTGTGTGTCTGTTTCCCCAGCTAGGCCTTACGCTACCCCAACCCTGAGCAGGAATGCACCCCATCCACCTTTGCCTCCCACCCACCTCCTATACAGCTTCTTACCTATTGTAGCACTGGCAACAAATATTTAAGTAAGAAAGCAAATGCACTTATTCATTGAACAAGTGGTTATTAAATACCTATTCTCTGGTGGACCACTGTTCTAGATGCTCAGAAAGAGACAGATACGATACAGTCCCAACCTCAAGGAGCACAGATTGTTGTTGGGGCTGGGGGCAAAAAATAGGACAGTTACTGCACATGTGATAAAGGTAAGACAGAAATCACAGGATTCTCCAGAGATGCAGGAGATAGGTACCTGCCTCAACCTGGGGCCAAATGCTAGCAGGTGGGGTGAAGTGAGTTAACAACGGGGATACAGGTAAGATTCTTAGAAGAGGAGATCCTTCAACCGAGTTCTGAAAGACTAGTAAATGTTAGTTGCATTAAGGAGAAAAGCTGTGGATGATAGCAATGAAGAGAGAGAAGACACAGCCAATCCTGGGAACTCGAATAGTTCATCATGGCTAGGGAATACCATGCAGATGGAGGCAGAGGCCAGACTGCAGGGGGAAGGGGTGGGGTGGGGGCCTTTGGGCCCTGCAGGTCAGGAGCTTGAAAGGGATCCTATAGGCCCAGGGACCACCCAGCGAGGGCCCACAAACATCCACTTGGGTGAAGAAATCAAACTCTGCCATATCTATCACTATTTTTGTCTAAAAAAAACCATGCAATAGTTTATCCTTTAATATGCAGATTAACAGTAGCACACGTATGTAAATTTAAATACAAAAATTCATACACCAGTGCAGACTTCAAAAATTATTCACTGATGCGGGATTACTACTTGCAGGTGACAAGAGGCTACCACAGTGACAGAACAGGGGAAGACTGATATGGTTTTGGGTCTTTCAAGATGGTGCTAGCCCAGAAGTCACCCAGGGACTGGAGGCCAAGTGGGAGACGGTTGCATTAATGGAGTTACTAAGTTTAAAAGCTCATGCACTTCAATTTTCCTTTCCGAAGAGGTCCTGGATAAATGAATCTTCAAAAGAAAAAGCAAAAAGCAAACATCCCCAACTCCTTAAGAACATAGCCATTAAATCACAGGTTCTGTCAATCAAAGCAGTTCAACATACACTTCCACGCACCAGCTCTGCGCAAAGCAGACCCTGCAGATGTCGGAGGGGCCCAGAGAGATGAACCAAGGCCTGGCCGCTGCTGCAGCCTCCCAGGGCAGGGTCTGGCCTCAGGCGGCCATCACACCTGTTCCCCAACATGCCAATCCTAAAGGGCCACCTCCCTTATCAGCCATTTTAGCCACAATTCTGTTCCTCACTGTAACCCCACTCCCGGCTGGCCAGGAGAGGTGGTGGGTACACTGAGTTTATTTGCTCTTCCAGACTGAACACCCTCTACTACCATCCCTGTTTCCTCCACACACTGTTTGAGTAACACCAAACTATTGTTATTCCCTGGGGTCTTGCAGGAAGAAAAGACAAGTATTTAATGAGGCCCTCCCTGAGAAGGGGATTTTAGATAAACAAATGCCGCATTTGGCAGCTTCACCTGCTGATTTACCTAAAATATATACCGCCCTTATTTACTCTCTTCCGCAAGCTGCATTTCATTATCTTCAAAGTTGACAATAGGAAGGAGAACAAACAAGCTGGCACCTGTAAGTAGCAAGTCTGGTGAGTGTGCAACAGATGTTCCCAAGCCTCCTGGCTTCCAGGGTGGCCCTGGGCAGGGACTCATCCTGAAGCTGTCCACATTCCATACAGGAGCCCTGCCCATCAGCCCCACTCAAGGTCACTGCTAATAGACGCCACCTTCTCCCCTCCCGGAGAAGAGAGAGACGGCTCACTTTCTCCCATCACTGACGTCCTATTTTTCTTCTCTCTCCTCAAACTTCAAATTTTTACCACCTTCCTTTTGCAAAAAAGAAAAGGGGGGGGGCATCATCTTCCTTTAGTTCACTAATGATTTGCTAGTCCAATCTCAATTACTCAAATTTTTTCCACAAAATGATCTGCATTTGGTGGTAAGCAACCCAATTTCCACAATTATCTCTCTGACAAAAAGCATATGCAACAGCAGTAACCGGGAGGCCGTGCTTCCCTGAGGCCAGAAGTGAGAATGGATGCTCCGACAAAGGATGTCTTTTTGTTGCTGTTTCCCGATTTGTGAATGCATTTATTCAAACCACCTCACAAAAACATACAAATTCAATCACACTTGGAAAATAATGAGTCAATCAGCAACAGGGAAAGCGTTTCCTCTCTATGAAAATTCTGCTCACTGTTTCACCCAGCAAACCCCCAGGAATCTCACCTTGAGCTCCCCTCCACGGGGAAGCCCTCCCTGACCACTGCAGGCACGATGCGTTTGCACCCCGCGCCTCTACTGGTGAGCGAGACAGCGCGGCGTGGGACTCCGGGGCTTTGCGGTACGTTGGCATCACCTGAGGAGCTGCCACCTGCCTCCTGGATTCTCACGTACCTGGTCTGAGGTGCAACCTGGGTACTGGGGTGTTTCAAAGCTCCCCAGGTAATTCTAAAATGCAGCCACGTTTGGGAACCACAGGGATAAAGGTTAAGAGAACTCGCGTGGGCCTCATGCCAGCAAGACCGCACTCAGTAGTGGAGAAGGGTTGGGCACCTCATTTAACTCCGCTGGGCCTGAACGTGCTCACAGCAAAATGCGAGGGCTCAGCATACGCACCACCCAGGAAGATGGTATTAAATGACGTAATCTACACAAAATGTTTACCACATAGTAGCAAGTGCTGGGGGTAGGTAGAAAAATGCTCCCCCTGTGTTTACACCCTAATCACTGGGATATGATGTAGATGACTGAGATAATAAAAATTTGGACTTCTGAACTCATGAAATTTAGATGAGATTCGAGGTTTTTGAATTGGTGAGACCAAGAGAGACCTTGGGATAGGTGAATGCATTTTGCATGTAGGATAGACATGGTCTTTGGAGCTGGAGGACAGATGAGGGTAGACAAACTGACCTCCACAGCCCCCTGGAGCCTGTGACATGCTGTGTCACATGGCAAAGGACCTGCATGTGCTGCCTGCTCTGCCCGTCACCCCAGTCAAGTCCCAGCTGGCTGGACCTGTGGCAGATCCTTTCCCCAAGGACCACAGACTGCCAGAGCAGCAGCGACAGCTCGGCCTAGCAGGAAGAGCTATGTCCAAATCGGATACATAAGAGGATCTGCATATTTCCTCTCTCGAGAATTTGAACTCATTAATACAGACTGTCCACTGACAGAGGGACCCGAGGTGGAAAGATACACAGGGAGACGCCAGGAGGCAGCAAGGCCACAGCTCTGCAGAAGTTATGAGTTAGCAGAAGTGAGGACTAACAGAAGCCTTAGGTAGAGAAAAAAATAGACAGGGGCGGGGGGGAGGTCATTTTTAGTATTAGTAGGAACTGAAGGTACCCAATGGCAAGGAGTAAACAAAATCCTGTGCAATGGGAACAACATGATAACCTAGTCCCAAGAGAGATCTGGGGTCCCTCCTGTGAGCAAGTCATACCCCAGCGTCCACAAGGCCAGGCTGTACAGCTTTTCCTCCCTGCCCTACTGCTGTGCGTGGCCTTATGATGCCACACTCCTCCCTACTGGGGAGGCCTGCAACAGTCTGAAGCTCACGCTCCAGGGCACGTACCTACCTGTCACCTGACCCCTTAAATATATCACTATTCACATCTTGTGGCCGGCAGAGAGAAAAAAACATGAGCATCACAGTCTCACGGACTTGCCTTGAGATTTCAAATCGTGGCTTCACCGTGTCCCACATATGTGCCCTTCGGCAAGTCTCTCGAAGTCTTTGAGCCCCAATTTCTACCTCTGTAAAGCTGGGAAATTGGTGCCTTATCCATATGGTTGCTGAGTAGAATAACTAAGGTAATATATGCAAATTGCCTAGTACTAAAGGAGGTATTCATCACATACTATTTGCCTTCCCTTCCCTCTATTTTGTTTGCATATAACTCTTTGGAATGAAAAGGGAGACATTTCCAATATTTATTTCCTATACCATATACCTATTCAGTGCACACTTGTCAAAATGAATTAGGAAACAATTGCCAAAAATTTCTGCTATGATATGAGTTATGGTATGTTAATTTAGCCTGGCCTTCAGGCTGCACTCCAGTGTATCTCCCCAAACTCATAACTCCGTTCCTCATCCTCACCTGAAATACATGCTGCAGCCAGGCCAGGTTGGTCACAGACCCCAGAGCACATGCTGGCCATCCAATGCCACACCCCTACACCCATTCAAACTCAGCTCATCCTTGGAGGTCCCAGCCGGAAACAGATGACAAACTCACATTAAGATTATTCCAGGAGACTTAATGAAGGGATGGATTATTTACATCACAAGAGTAGGCCTGGGTGAAGGGAAACCCCAAAGGACAGTTCCCTTCACCCAGGGATAGAACAGCAGTATGGTGACAGGAGGGAGGGGCTACCAGAACCAGGAGGGAACCCCGTAGAGACAGATGTCCATAAAAGGAGCAGTGGCCCTCAGTCTAGGAAGCAGCAAGTCCAAGGCAAGCCAGCAGGGAGAGAGCTTGTAGGGGATCAGAAACACAGACTTCACTCTTCTTTCCTCTCTTCAGCCCCCTGTGGGGACCCAGCATTGGCTAATCCACGTGGTCGGGGGGCCAGGAGGCCCACAGACGGACGATGCATGGATGCAGTCCACACAGGACAGCTTAGAGCCAGCAGAGTGGGGCGGACATGGGCAGAGTGCGCCCCGGACAGGCAAGCAGAAGGCAGCCAAGGTCCAAGTTAAGACCCTCCTCCTCCATGAAGAATTTTCTGTCACAGTCTACATTCTCCAAAATTCCTAAAGACGTGCCTGACTATATGTCTCCTGTGACAGAGCATAAAACAGAAGGGAGAAACAAAGACAGGAAAACAGAATGACATTTATGAGAACCCACTAGGCACCACATTCTGTGGCTAAGCATTGAACACTCTCCATTCATTAAATCTTTGCAATCTGGAAAGGTCAGTAGTATTACTCCCATTTTGTAGCACTGAAAACTGAGGCATAGAACTGATGAAATCTCAAGCCTCAGGTCCCATTTCTAAGGTGAATCCAGATCTAGAACCCAAATGTATCTGACTCCAAATATCACAATGTGTCCATAAAACCATCCTGCCTGGCACAAACTGTCATTTTTTTATCTACCCACATCTTGTCTCTGATGAGCCTGAAGGCCACCTGAGGGCACAGATGGTCTTCTATTTCTCTCACATCCTCCTTTTCCCCTGTGCTCATAAGATGCAAGAAAGCCCCACATATATATTAGCTGAATAAATAAATTCACAAAATCTTTGAAATCCCCACAATCCTATTTTTTCTCAGTTTAAAAATAGTCTGTTTTGCCAAACACTCAGAAACTTCTTTTCCCTCTTAGAACAGACTAATTTTTTTTTTTTTACTCACATCTTATATTGGGATTCACAACTCATCACTCCCACAAGAAATACCCTCGGGCTTCTTGTCTACCCAGGCAAGCACTTGGTAAATTCGGAAAACAGTTTAGATTAATTTCTGCCTGCCACGTACGAGGATTCTGGGCAGCCTTTTCTTATGCAAAGTTTTAAAAGAAATATTATGCTCCTTTACTTAAGCATACCCAACATTTTCTAAAATGGACTCTTTGGATGAAGTGTCACTGATAATAAAAACAATAAAATCATTAATAATACAACCATGGCAGCTCTATATATGTGACATTATGTGTGTACAAAATTACCTGGTGAGTATTTCTAAAAGCCCCCAAGTATCTTTCTGACATTTCATCATTAACTCCTTTTGCCTTCTCTGCAGGGCAGCAAAGGTGAGCTGGTGGAGGCTCCAAGTGGAGTTGAGGCCTGAGGCCCAAATAGCTTTCTCCATTCCACACTCACCTCCCATCTTCACTTAATGGGAAGACAAGAGGCCTTGTCAGAATCAGCCACAGTGAAGGGAAAGGATCTCACAGTTTCCTTAGGAGGGTGCCCTCAGGTCTCCCTTCATCTGTGTACTCATTTGATGTTTCCTTTCTAAGGACAACTGTCACAGTTTGCCAGGTACTTTCTCTTTTGCACTCTGATTTCATCTTCACGATAATGCAGGAGGTGGATTCTGCTGCCTCATTTTACCATGGTTGGAGAAGAGGTGACCCAAAGGTTTCTCAGCTTTCAAGTGTTCAAAAATAGGACTGAAATCCATGCCTTCTGGACCCCAAGATCTTTTTTTCCTTTTTGGGGGGGCGGGGGCAGAGAGTCTCGCTCTGTCACCCTGGCTAGAGTGCAGTGGCATCGTCATAGCTCACTGCAACCTCCACCTCCTGGGCTCAGGTGACCCTCTTCCCCAGCTGTGACTACAGGCACGTGCCACCACACCCAGCTAATTTTTGTATTTTTTTGTAGAGATGGGGTCTCGCTCTTGCTCAGGCTGGTCGTGAACTCCTGAGCTCCATCGATCCCCCCACCCTGCCTGGGCCTCCCAGAGTGCTAGGATTACAGGCATGAGCCACCACAAGATCATCTTTATACCCTGTAAATACCACCTGATTCCTGCGTCTGGATTATGCTTCCTCAAGTAGACTATCAGCTCTAAAGTTAAAACTAATACCACAGGGATGTGGGGGTGGGTGGGGAGGGGAGCAGGGAGGGGTATGGGTACTGCCTCCCTGAATGGTAGTGAGAGGCAAGATCTGTAGCCAGTAGGTGTAGAATGTGAGTTGCCCACAATCCTCCCCACTCATCCCCAGGTGGTGAGACCACACCTCCTCCCCTATCTGCTGAATCTAGCCCACACCTCCTAGAACACACCTGCTTCCCCATCTGCTGAATCTAGCCCACACCTCCTAGAACACACCTGCTTCCCCATCTGCTGAATCTAGCCCACACCTCCTAGAACACACCTGCGTCCCCATCTGCTGAATCTAGACCACACCTCCTTCCCCTTCCCTGTCTGTCAAATCTCTCTGCACCTTTGCCCAGCCACCTGAACCAAGACCTGTAGGGCCACTAACCTGAATAATGAAGCCTTTTCCCTCTCTGGAGGAAACTTCAACCTTTCTTTGCTCATTAAAATTTACAGTCTAAATTAGAAGTATTCTTTAGGGATAAAAAGATCAAAATAAAGATAACAGAATTAATACTAAATGACTTCCAAGAGCCAAACTAGTAAATTAATTACTCCAATTTTTTAATTGGGTTATCTCTAAAAACTGAGCCAGTCTTGATTAGGTGCCCATTAACTGGCAGTTTCCAGAAAGCAGCTAGCTAGTCCTGCAAAAAGTCATTCTCTTGACATTTTTGATTCTCTAGGTATCACTAGTTAATGTCTGTCCAAGGAGGAATGGATGTATGATCAGAAGCAGCATGAAAAGATCTCCTCCCTTCAGGAATTCCAACGGGAAACACCCACAGAAAAATCACAGAGTTGAAAAAATGGGGATATCAAATACTTCTTTGAAAAATTTCATGAAAGCTATGAACCCTTTCCCCAAGCTGAAGTCAAGAACTTAAGATGTAACGTGGGGATTTAAAAGCAAATTCAAAAGGGAGACATAAACCCAATATAATTTAAAAGCACAATTTAAAAATCGTCAGTATGATGTTCAGTGACTTTTCATCTTCTAACTTTTATATCACCATTTTGGTGGCACATTGCCAAAAAAAATTCACAATAAAATAAGAAGTTGCTTCTAATAGTAATAGGATTGCACAGCTAGAAAGTACTTTTCACATCTGTGTGACCAAATAAAATTCTCTCAATACCCTTGGAAAAATATAAAATCAAACTCTTGGTCCACATTCTAAAGACTGAGCAATTAAGGTGCTGGGAAGGAAGGTAACTCAGCTAGAGCTCCAGTCCTAGTAAGTGGCTGTAACCAAGTTAAGATTAAAGTCTTTAGGCTTTTAGTCTAGGATTTTAGATCTGGAAAGAATCTTGGATATCATCTGAACCAATGGCCTAGAGTCTTCATTTTGCTGATGAAGAACTGTGTCTTAGAGAGATGGAATGGTTTGCCCAAAGTCACCCAATGAGTAAACTGTATAGAACAATTAGCCAGGCCACCTGATTCCTAGTTCATTTCTGACACCACTGTAGTCCAATGGGCTTATCACAGCAGCCATAGAAAGTACTTTCATATGATTTCATATTATTAGACAATTCCTAACTTCATTCACCTTTATAGGATTCCTGCTCTAAGAGTAAGATATTTTTAAACATTTCAAAAAGCACAAAAGAGACCTTTAGAAGAACTAAAGGCCAATAAGACTTTTTGCCCACACTGTAGAAGGAGCCCTCTGTTCAGAACATAATTTGCCAAAACTCAGCTTCACAGAGAGGCATTCTAGAAAACATTGCCCTAGAATTTCAAGCACCGGCAAGAAAGAGCTCAGACACTTGCACAGGGGAAATACCTCGGCATGCTAAAAGCAAACAAAAGGCAACAGCCCGGGCAAATGAATTTCTAATAAAGAGCTCTACTCAGAGATAAAAGAAAATTATATTAAATCCTACATCACCCACGTTGATCATGCTGCAGAGAGAAGCTCCTGAACAGACAGCTGTCCTAGGCCAGAGCCACCCCACAAAGAAGGAAGGGCAAAGTGCACAGCTGAGATCACTGCGAGTTAGTGAGTTTCAGCGATCACCGGAGGGGTCTGGCAAAGGGTGATCACGTGGGGAGCGGCAGGTGACTGTTCTAGCACAAACACTGTCAGGGCAAGGGGCATTCACGCACAGACCCCCGCCACTCCTAACACGTTTATTTACTCAATCAACACATAGCTTACTGTAGTGACTGCGGGCTGTTTGCCACACGTTGTTCAGATCTGTGGATGCAGCTTATGTTCTAGTGAAGGTGGGTGGACAATAAACAAATAAATAAACCAAGCATACAGTAGGTAAGATGTCGGTAAGTGCTATGAAGAAAAATAAGGATGGAGAGAGCTATAAGAAGTGCTGGAGAGGGGGAATTTTTTTTAAAGAGTAGTCAGGGAAGGCCACACTAAGATGTCAATGGAACAAAACTTTTAAGAAGAGGAAGGTGCACACCATGCAGAGATGGGGAGTGGGGGAAAGAGCATTTTAGGCAGAGGGAACAGCAAACTCAAAACCCTAAGGCATAAACCGGCCAAGCATTTTCAAAGAACAGTGAGGATGCTCCTGTGAAACAGAGGGGAGAGGGAGAAAGATGGAAAGGATGGGGTCAACACGGGGGAGGCCACAGCCAGGCCCTGGGGACAGAAAGCATGGCTGGATCCTCGCTCTTAAGGGGCTCACAGTCTAGCAATAAGCAGAAGGCTGGGTTTTTCAGAGCTGGCTTCATCAGTCACTAGCTATGGGACCCTGGAAAAGGAAGACTTTGGTGAGGCTCCTCTTCCTCATTTGTTTAAAAAGAAAAAAAAAAAACAATAATCTCATTTCATCTATCCCACTAACCTTGCTTCCATCACTGTAGGGAGAGGACTTCAAAATGCTACTATCATCTTTCTTACTCTGCAGAACCACCACATGCATTTAATAGTTTCATCTCCGTGACACAGATAAGAAACTTAGTCACAGAGTTAGAGTTCTTGCTCAAGAAGATACAGGTAGTAGAACTTGGAATTGAACACAAGTCATTGTGGCTCCAAAAGCCAACTGAGCTGAGTTGCTTGTGTGATGGCCCCAGGAAAAGTACGGCTGTAAGTGACATGCAGTATCAGGAGGGCAACATTGCTGCATGGTGGCTGTCTTTGTCCTAGTGACACGGGGTGGGGGGGTTATGTAGGACGATGGAATGAAGTGTTCTTTCCCAACATAAGAGCTGAGCAGTCCCATGTGGGGTTGTGCCCCAAGCCAAGGGTGGCAAGATGACACTTGTCCTGCCTTTCCAGGTGTCTCCAGACCTGGTGTGTCTGGATTTCTGAAGCCTGAGCACACTGGGAAACTGAGGCAGCCATCTGGGTCATCAAATCCCCCAGGCTTTGAAAGTCAAGCTTTATTGGGGGAAAATATAGTCAGACATCAAACTCTCCATGGCTTAGAATGACAGGGGTTATTCCTTCTACTCCCTGCAAAAACGTTTCCTGCTTCCAACCTCCCTGAAGGACAGAAAAGAAAATCAGTTATGTTGACGAGCATGTATTTATGGCGTTGGACCTTGCTCCCAATAAATGAATATTCAGTTTAACTCATCAGGAGAAGATAACATTTGCTAGATGCTTTACCACCTGGAATGTCCCACACCTTTTATTTCCAAGACAGTCTATATCCAGGCAAAGGTCTTCAGTGGACCCCTCAACTCAAGCCAATTTCACTTGATATTGACAGAGTTAGTGCTGCTATCCACATAAATGCATCTTTCTTCTCAATTTGAGTGTAAAACAATGGCAGCAAACAGGATGATGGTGATGATAAAAATAATGAAGGCACAAGGTCAAGTTAGCCTTGAACTTAATTCCTGGCTATAAACTTGATGGTTTCTTGACCTCTCTAAGCCTAACTTCCTCATCTCTGAACTGTGAATACTAATATTTATCTTGTAATATTAGTACTGGGGGGAAGTATGTAAACCCCATGGCTCCATAGCTGTTCCTCTGTAACAGTTGTCGTTCTCCATCAAAAGAAAGGTCAATAAGATTTACATGTCCTTGTTCTGTCCATGATCTTATTTAATCTCATGTCCATAGCCCTTAACTTGGGGTCTTTCTCACTTAGTAGTTGCTCAAAAAATAAAATCCAGAGCTCCATACTGTAACAGTATTATATACAAAAAGGCATATACCTTAATTAAAAATCACTTGATTGTTAAAAATGCAAAAAAAATATCCAGAGCTAGAAGAGAGTTTAGAAATAATCTCAGTCTTTCATTTTACCACTGAGGCTCAAACAGGGGACATACAATTTTATCTAAGCAGAGGCCTTCTACAATAATTCAGAAACCTCTTCTTGATGATAAACCCAGCCAAAGGTAGTGTGGCATCACAAGCTAAATGCCACTGGGAACACAGCCAGGGCACGGACTAATGCATCCAGGATCGGATGTAGTTGTTGTGATACCCAGAATCAGAGTCACACAGAGGCTTTACTAAAACTGCATCTTACACTGGAGACTGGAGGAAAGTGCCCCATGCCTTGAATGTAAACAGCCTCCATCCACACTGACCTCTTGCACAGGGAAACCAAGGCCAGACTTCCCAGGGGTTCTCATTTGCAGAAGTGGCTGGTGGGCAGCAGTGGGGTATGCAGACCCCAGCACCATTGCATCCCACCTGTTTCTCTGCTTGCTTATTGTCCCAGAGCTCCAGGGACACTTCCATGCTCAGCCTAACCAAACAGGGAGGGACACTTCTGCCAAGCTGAACTGTCCACTTTAACAAGGTCAGGGCCCACAGGGTCTCCCTCCGGATGGCACTCTCACAAGGGCCCCGGGTGAGTCTGCGCACTTGCTCAGGAAGGTTTTGTGCATTGCTGTCTGTCGTTATCCAGGAGCAGATGGGGCGCTAAAATTAAGGATGCAGTGCCCCAGTTTTTAGGCACTTACTGTTTCTGTGGAAATGACGCTTAGGCTGAAAGTTAGAGAGCGTGGGGTGAAGCCAATTGGGAGTAAGGCCTCAAGGTATGTCAGGGAAATAACACAGTTTTGGGTCTGTTTCTATATAGCTGTGTCCATCTACCCTGCATGGCTTTGAACAAGCTGCAGCTTCCAGGAGCCCTCACCTGGTCCCCACTGTGAGACTGTCAGGCATCCCAGGCACTTCTTCCTTCATAGACCCCTTCTCCTCCATAAAACTGTTAGACATCCTATTCTTTGAGTGTGTTGGTATGATGACAAACATAATCAGCGGCCCTAAAAGTTTGTTTCCTTCTTCTGATTTTCAAAGAAATGAAAACATTTTTGTGGGACCCTAAAGCTACCCTGGGATCCAAGGCACTGTGCCCACTGTGCCCAAGGGGTAGTCCGCCCTGGTCTGAACCGCGGTTTCCTTAACAAGATGTTGTGAGGATTAGTAGTTTAATATACAATTAATCTACTACCATGTCTGGTATCCAGCAGATGAGCAATTGATGGTTGTCAATATTATATTGTTATCCAGAAAATATAATTCAGCCATTGCTAAATACTGAATGTTTGCCCCCGCCCCCAAAATTCCTATGTTGAAATCTAATCCCCAACGTGATTGTATTTTGGAAGTGGGGCCTTTGGGAGTGATGGGATTAGTGCCCTGATAAAAGCAAAGTCCCTCACCCCTGCAGCCAGGTGAGGTTACAGTGAGAAGGCGCTACCTAGGAATCAGGAAGTGGACCCTCAGAGACCGACTCTGCTGGTGCCTTGATCTTGGAATTCCCAGCCTCCAGAACTGCGAGCAATTCCTGCTGTGCATAAACCAGCTCATCCCTGGTATTCTGTTATAGCAGTCCAAAGGACCGAGACAGCCACTCTTCAGAGAAAACAGGACTGCGAGTCTTTTGGAAAGGGAGGTAGGAGTTTGTTCTCTATGCAACTTACTCACTTATCAGCTCCTCGAAATATCCCAAAAGCTGTGAGAACATGGCTGTTACTCGATAGCTGCACATATTGAATAATGACAAAGAGCTTAAAAGCAAACATTTTCCCAAAGAGAAATTTTATCAACACTATCTTTGTTATTAATTTTTTCAAGTATCAAAATATCAGAGCACTTAAAAAAAAAAAAATCAGTGTCCCGGGCTCTGTCAGCTGCAGCTGAAGCTACAGCAGGGAGTTCTGGGGAAAGCACCTGACCCGAAGTCTCAGTCTCAAACGTGACTTTGCAGACCTGGCTCAACTCCCATCAGAGGCTTGGCAGATGCTTTGTACTCCAAGCCCCAGTTCCCTTTTCTGTAGCATGGAGATGCCAGTCCCTACTTACATTAGGGATGTGGGGAGGCTTCTAGGGTCTAATGAATGTTTGCTATTTGATTTACCACTATCCCTTAAGGTATGAATAGATGGAAGGAAGGACAGATGGACAGATGGACAGATGGAAGGAAGTAAGGGAGGGAGGGAGAGAATTAAGGAGAGAATGGATTCATGGTTAAATAGTTCTCTTACACTGCTGGTGGGACTGTAAACTAGTACAGCCCCTATGGAAAGCAATATGGAGATTCCTTAAACAGATTCAAGTAGACCTTCCATTTGATCCAGCAATCCCATTATTGGGCATCTACCCAGAAGAACATAAGTCATT
>CM052444.1:69389670-69408032 GCA_028533085.1 Varecia variegata | reverse complement strand
GCGATGTGCACTGTCTGGGGAATGGACACGCTTGAGGCTCGGACTCGGGGGATTGGGAGGGACATGGGCAATATATCTATGCAGAACTTTTGTACCCCCATAATAAGCTGAAAAAAAAAACACTTCATAATAGTCCCTGATCCCTTGAAAAATCATAATAAATATTAGCTTATTCACAACTTCAAAAGGTCCTTTGTTAAAGAAACCTGCTTTACATTTCTGACCAGGAATTCCATAATTTAAGCAAATTTTCCCCTGGCATAACTACAAATGACTCATTTGATCCGGGAAAGGTCCACCACCCTGGCTTCTTTCTGTCCTTTACGCTTCAGGCTCTTTGTCGTCGTGTTCTCTCGGTTCCCTCTCATCTTACAGGTCTCCACTCAAATGTCACGTCTTTATATGGCTTTCCTAGCTCACCCGACCTAAAGTAGCCTCCCTGCATCCTCCCTACCAGTTACTGTCTATCGTTTCAAACTCTATTTTACAGTACTTATTTTATCTAAAATCTATTAAGAATGCATTTACTCATTGTCTAGCTTAACCCCTTGAGAGCAAGCAGTTTACCTGGCTTGTTCATTTCTATAGCCACTGCAATGAGAAGAGCATAGTCAGAGAGCACACCTCAACAAAAATGTGCTGGGCTGGAGGATGATTAGATGGGTGGGTGGGTGAACAGATGGATGAGTAGATGGGAGGAAAGCTTAACTAATATATGATCTTTAGGAAACATCTTAAACCTTCTGGGAATAAGTTTTCCCATCTATGTTAGAAAACTTTAAACCTCTCACCATTGCTATTGTAAGTACAGGTATAACAGCTACAAACACACCATTTATTAAGTTATCTCTACTACATGGCATGGAACTTTTTCTGGTGTTACTTTAACTTAGTCTTTAAACCAACTTTATGAGAGACCTATTACTATTCCAATTTAAAGATCAGAAAACTGTAGGAAAAAAGTTAAATCCCCTCTTAGTAAGTGATCGAGCCTACTGTCCAGTCCTAAGCCTGGGCTGTTTCTACTTTACGAACCTATAAGGCAGAAGGAAACAGTGGCTCTGTTGCAAAAGAAATATGACTTCCAAAGAATAGGAGAGAGGAAACAGGTGAGGCATTTTGCACATAATTCAATTTACTGTGTATCATTCTATGCCTAGAAAACAAGCAGCCCTGCCTGAGTCAGTGGATTTTAAAAGAGACAAATCTTAGATCTATACAAATGTCTTCTATTTTTTAATAAAATCGTGTGCATTTTACTTGCAGCCCTTGTTCTAAATCATCCCTGCGCCTGACAGTCAGGCGCCATCCACCTTCCTCCTCACACGAAGAGTTTATTTTCTCTTGGAGAGCAATTACCGGACAAACGCCAGGCTGCAGAAGGTGTTTCTCCAGCAGCAGCATCTGTCTCCTTGGCAGGCTCCTCAGGCAATTTCACTGGCAGCACTAAAATGGCCAGGGGGTCAGGCAGAGCTCCGCTGCCCACCAGCTCTCAGGTGGCCTACCAGCCTCTGCTCCAATGCCTCAAAAAGAAGAAACAGGCATGGACCCACCGCCAAAGTTGAAGACTGGCCAAAGAGAACTTAGTTCAGTCAGACCCATTTGGGCCAACGCTGGCATCTGCTGGGAGCCAAAAAATTCCCATGATCCTCTTTGCTAAACCACCGACAGTGACGGCCACCCACATGAGGGTGTGAGACACCCAGGTTTTGAGATAATGGGCAAATATACGCCGTGGTAGGCAGCCTTGAAAATGGCCCCCGGTGGTCCCTGCTCATGGTATTCAAGCCTGTGGTAATCCCCTCCCCCAGAGCGTGGGCTGGACCGAGTGACTCATTTCTAAAAAACAGAACGTGGCAAACATTAACGGGATGGCACTTGACAAATTAGGTTGTGGAAAGACTCTGACTTCCTTCTTGTTCTCTATCCCTTGCCCTCCCGTCTGCCCACTCTGACGGAAGCCAGCGGCTGTCCTTGCGAGCTGCCCTGTGGGGATGTCCACATGGCAGGGAACTGAGGGTGGCCTCTGGCCAACAGCTTGGGGAGAACTGAGACCCTCATCCCAGCAGCTTGAGAGGAACTGAGGCCTGCCAATGGCCACGCAAGTGAGCTTGGAAACAGATCCTTCCCAGGCGAGCCTCGGGATGACAGCAGCAGCCCTGGCCAGTGCCTCCATGGCAGCCACGTGAGAGACCCTGAGCAGGGGACCCGGCTCAGCCGACCCACTGAAACCCTGGGGTAATAAATATTTGTTGCTTCAGGCTGTTACATTTTGGAGAAATTTGTTAGGCAGCAATAGTTAATATTTTCTTAAAACAGAAAATAATTTTTTAATCACATAAATAGAATTACCTCTTTCAAGCCTGCTCAAATGTCACCTCCCTGGACCTACCCTGATCATCCTACTGAAAACCACAACTGACTTCCACCCCACTCCCACACCACCTTATCATGCTGTACCACCTTCATATACTTCCTGAATCCTTGAACATTATCTTTGAACACTGTGTTACTCAAAGTGTGGATTTTGAACCAGCAACATCATCAATTGGGAGCTTGTTAGAACTGAAACCTCAAAGACCAATGTACTGAGTCAAAATCTACATGTGAAAGATCCTCAGGTGATATACAGGTACATCAATGTTTGAGAAACACTGGTCTAACATTCTACAACATTTTTCTTATTTATTAAATGTTATTGCTTTTTCGGTCTCCCACCCTCCCTCAACCTCAAGGAGAAGTGAGCTATGGAAGTCACTGTTGATTCTGATCACCACCTTTTGGAAGTACCTAGTCTGCTTTTGTGAAGATGAACACAGACATGAGAGACAGTAGGACTACGCTTTCATGAATTTTACAATCAATGCCACTTTGATCTAAGCTCATTGAAAGTGGGTTTCTATCTCCTGCAGTCAGGGGTATTTCCAAATGGCAGGGTCAGAGCCTTCAACAAATCCCACACAGTAACTGTCACACTTTGTGACCAGCGACGGGCTGATTGAAATCTCTCTCCAAGCTGCGCCTCAAAAAATCCCAGGGAAGACTTTGATTGGTCCAGACACAGACATTTGCATATTCCTAAACCAGTCAATCGTGCCCAAGCGGGTGGAGCTGAATGGTAGCTCTAATCCAACCGTACAATGCAGGCGGTAAAGCAGCTTCTCCAGAAGAAGAAAATGGGTTGTTTTGTTCCCGAAGAAGTGGAGTAAAGTGCTGAGTAAACAAAATGCCAGATGCTCACTGCATTTTACAACTTGACGCCCTTTAGATGCTGTTCCTCCACCTGAAATACCCAAGGTAGAATCCCTGACACCTCCACCACCTCTGTTTACCTCCGTAAGCCTGGCAAGTTCCTACACAGCCTTCAAACAGACCAAGAGTTACCTCCTCTGTGAGATGCTCCCCAATTCCCAGGGGACATAAAGAAATATCTTCCTCACTAATATTACATTCTTTCACTCTCTATTAGAGAAAATAATTACAGGGCACTCTGACTCAGTATGGTGAATGCATTATTAAACTTTCAACCTTTTATTTGCCAATTAATATGCAAAACAATGAATGTTCATCCAATTCCCCAGCCTCTGGACTGAAGATAGAAGAGGTGGGTCAAGGCATGGGCTTGTTACACAGTGTACTCATATTTTGCATGTTCTTTCTGACATGACTGCACCATCACAGTTCTATGGATTCCCAGTCTAACCTTTAGGATAGTACAATTTGCCAAGATCATGATAAAAATAGGCTCTTCCGTCAACAACAGACATGCAGCCTCCGTGTCCACCTGTTTTGCTTTTGTCTCTCATCTCCCAACCCATGCCCTCTAACAACTGTGGGTGAAAGGCCTCCGCATCATTAGCATTGGAGATCTCCACCTGTCTCTCCATCTGGGAAACACTCAGGGGTCATGACAGATCTTATTGAATCACCTTGTCTTTTTAGAAATGTTGCAAGGCTCCAGGGCTGCTGCTAATTACTAGACCTGTTACTACTGTGTGTGTTGCTCCCCTTCTCGGGAAGCAGCTTGCTCAGAGATGGTGGGGGTGGGGAGAGCTACGGAGATGGGCACCTTCATCCTGGCAGAGCTCATGGTCTGGCTCCCAAAAGGACGCAATGGTACCAGCAGCTGAGGATTGATTGGGGGAAGGCATATTTGGGTCAGAGTCAGCAGCTGCAAACAAGAGCAATTGGCTGCCTCTTCCGTGACAGTTTTTCTACACACATATTTGGAATCCAGGCGCTTCCTCTGCATGAGTCACTGATGAATGATGCCTGTTTAGGGTAAGGCATCTTGAAGGCTCTTGAAACCCTCCCTAATTCCCATGCTCCTTTCTCTGGATGTCTGTTTCTTATAAAAAAAACACTACCCCCTGTGCCCCGCATTCAGGTATTTTGTGCAGCATCTCTTATGCATGGCATGTAAGCGCTCACATTTTCATTAGTGCACTGCTTATAGGAAACTTCTCCCCTTACACTGCCTTTTCTTACCCAGCTCCCTTAGAGATGCTAAAAAAGCCAGACACTTGCTTTCTCAGCCTCCCTTCTGGCTAGAAGTAGAGCTATGATCCAGTTCTGGCAAATGAAGAATGAGCAGGGGGTAGGTATATGTCTTGCTTTGTGGGAGTTTCATCTGCGAAAGATTTTTTTAACCTCTGATAAAAGAAAGGAGACAAAAAGGGAAGCTCTATCTTACTATCCTGGCTGGCCTAGCTCCTTTCTGTTTTCAATGAAGTTCTATGAGGGTGTGATACTTGGATCTATGGCAGCTACCCTGGGACAATGAAGCAATTAATGTAAGGACGACACAGAGCTGAGGGACCTTGAGCCCCTGATAACATCTCTGAATGACTGCACCTGATGCTGGGAGTAGACTCTGACTCTGTTACATCAGATAACAAAATGACTTCATTCCTTAAGTCACTGTTAGCAAGATTTTTGGTTTTCATTTACTAACAGTCTCATGTTCATCTGTAAGATTCTCATGCATGCTAACATTTTTTTTTTTAATTTTGTAAGGTCACAGAGCGATTAATGAAATAAAATACATCTCCCTATAAAACATGCATTCCCCAACTCTCGTCTACTATTTCAGGAACAAAGATTCCCTATAAGCCTATCCATGCAGACATCGCAACACATGAATCTCTTCCTCATAGAGAAACCTGTCTACAAATCATGTTCACACATTTTGGGATAATACAGCCAATACTCACAATAAGGACTGCAAGGCACTACAAGTTCCTTTCTTATATAGAATATTTTATATATGTAATATATATGTCATCATTGTCATTTGTTGACTGCTATGTTGAAACTCCCTAGGCACTGTTTTAAGTACACTATACATATGATCTCATTTAATGTCAAACCCCTATGGGATAGGTTTTCTATCTCCACTTTATACAAAAGAAACTGAGGCTTACAGACACTAAATTGCCCTTGTCACAGGGATAGTAAATAATGTTGAAATTTGAACCCAGGCAGTTTGACTACACAGTCCTTCTTTTAACACTTCTACTTTTTGCTACCTCAATTATACATATTAAATAGTGCACTATGTGTTATAGCAAGTAAGGAGATTAATACAGTTTGAAAACTGCAACAAAATGGATTGATATATTAAGCTAAAATGCTTAACAGTTATCAGCTGTGCATTTTTATTTTTTAAAAAATGTAAGCTGCATTCTTATGGTATGGCTAGATCTAATAAAGTAGACAAAATGTCCTAAGAAAACTTCCATTTGTAGCACTTTAGTGTTTAGATTTAATAATCTGAATATAAATACCAACATGTGTCAGCCACTGTTTAAATACTCTATGTGGATTATTTTACCTACACGTCATGATAAACCAAGGGGTGGGTAGTGTTATCCCCATTGTACAGATGATGAAGCTGAGGAATGTAAAGGTCATGAGTCAAAGTGCACTCAGCTAGGGAGTAGCAGTGCCCAGGTCTCCACTGACTCAGTCTTTACCTTTAGCCACTATGTTACACTGACTCCAATTTCAGCACTTGAATTTGCCCAGTCTCAATCTAGAATCCAAAACATTTATAGAAGCATTCATACTTTCCTGAGGTTAAAAACCCACCCTCTGGTATGCAGTAACAGCTCACTCCTTCCTACTCAGAAAGCAGGACTCACAGCTCTTCCCATGGCTTTGGGTTTCCAACAGCACACATGAAACAGTCAGCCCACAATGACCTTTTCCCTCTGCAGTCACTACCTTGGGAGTCTTACCAATCCAATGGCACCCATCCTTACCTCTCAGCAGAGGATGCTCAAGTCTACATCTGCCATCCTACCCAGTCTCTCAACTCCCAAGCCTTCATGTCCAGCTCTCTACAGGACCTTTTCCATACAGATATCTAAATGTCACTTCAAATCCAGCACCTGAATACCCCTGAAATCATAGGATCTTAGAGATGGAAAGGATATCATAAAAGGCAGGTGGTACAGTTAAAAGATTATGGGTTTTGAGTAATAAAACCCAGGGTTCAAATCCTAGTCCTGAATCCATTTCTCCTATAGAATGGGAGTAATAACTCTCACTTTCATTAGGGCTGTAAAAGGATGAAAGGTGATGAACACAAACTTGCCTGGCGCAGTACCTGGCACTTCATAGGCACTCAGTATATGGTACTCACATTTACTACTATCATCATCAACAAAATTTTGTTCATCCACCGAATGCATGAATCTTTCCATAATACCCACAACAGATGGCTATCCAGTCTCCGCTAGAACATTTCCAAAGATAGAGCGCTCGCTCGCTCGCACCATCTCCCCAGGCAGCCGGTTCTATTATTGGACGGCTCTCACTGGCACAAAGTCTTTCCTACATTGAGCCAAAATCTGCCTCCATGAATCCCACTGGCCCTCGCTATGTCCTGGGGAGCAGCACAGCACAATTCTGCTCTCTCTTTTCATACAACAGTCAGCCCTTCTGAAAAAAAGCAATCATGTCCTTGACACATCCTCTCTTCTCCAGGCATTCATTTGCATATACACCCTCCCCAACATGATTTCTACATTATCCACAATGTGCACTTCACTACATCCTCAAAGTATGGCAGCCACAGGAGATACAGCAGTCTAGTACCTAGTACAAACCAACACTGCATTTCCATTAAAGCATTCAGAAATCACACTGTGATTGTCTTAGAGGCCAGATAATTATCACTATTGCATCATCTGGGGCTCAAAGTGAACTAAACCTTTAAGTCTCCCCTTCTCCTTTTAAAACATCAAGCTGAGCCTTCCCCCACCCCTCCCATCCCATCCCATGAAATCTGGGCACCAACAACTTGACTTATCCTGTAGAATTTGACTTTGGCCAACCAAGAACATTTTGAACCATTTTCCTGCCATTTATATGACTCAGTTCTTCATTCAAGCTGTTGATGGTATTTTTCAATAAGTTTGCTCCAATGTCATCATCAAAATCAGCATTAAAGGCCCTCACCCAGGTTCATTTCCATTCACCTTATGAAACAATGATGCAGCGAGAGATACTATATTGAAGTCTCAGGACACCAAAATACAGCAGTGTCCAGAGAATACATAAATGAAGATGTCAACACAGCAGGGCAAGTGTAATGACAGGGGACAGCATTTAGGAAACACCAGCCTAGAGGAGGGGCTCACCACCCTGGCTACACTTTAGCATCACCTGGAAACTTGTCCTTTTTTTTTTTTTTTTTTTGAGAAGGAAAGAGAAGTTTATTAATTTGCCAGCAAACAAGGAGGTTGGCAGACTCAAGTCTCAAAATACTAACGTTCCGCCTCTGAGCAGAAGTATAGAGCTTCTAAAGGTTCTGATTAATCCCGTAGTCTCATCTTTGTCTAAAACAATCTTGTGACCTCCACCTGGGCAATTCCCTCAAGTCATCTCCTGTGGCTTGATGAATACACTCCTGCCCCTCCCAACCACTGTCCTGAGCAGGGATACGGGTTTTAGTTCTCAAAAAGGGTGAGGGGTTTTTGAAGAGACAAAACATTTTTACCCTTTTTCAGGCCATTTTCTCTATTACATATCCCCCACTGTCAATTTTTAGCCTTTCCTATCTATGGGAGGAGGGGCGACATAGTCAACAAGCTACTTTCTGCTGAACTGAGGTGATGCTTTAGATGGAAGATTCATACTTACATCATTAGAAAGTTTTAGCAGTAGATCTACAACAGATTACCAGGCCAAAAGGGGCATAAGCAACAACTACAACCATGAAGACTGACAAGGGGAGATGGAAGATACCTGACAAGAAAGGTTTTACCCTGCTTGGTATCTAAGACACCAGCAGGACTGTGGGTCCTTCCTGTCGCCTTGTCCAACACAGGGCTGGGTTAGAAAAGAAACAGGGGACCTCTGAGGGCAGAGCTATTAGTTGTACCCTGTAGGTGATCTGAGAGACAAGCTTCTGCAGATTCAGAAATCATGTACAGAAATACTTGTACCAAATGAGGTTTAGGATAACAGATCCAGCAGCAAGACAGATCGACATAAGAGGTGATAGCCCAGGGAAATCCTCACTGAGGAGTTGTCCCTCTATCCTATAGACAGAACCAAAAAAGATTAGTAAAAATATCAAAATTTTCATTTTTTTCCCTTTTTGAGAAACATACTTCAGATCGCCTAAGGCTGGCCCCTCCACTGGGGGCTACACCTCATTACTTTGGTATGATGGACCCAAGTTTTCACTTCTGACAATTTTAATGAGATTCTTCCTTGATGCTATTAGCAAAAAAAAAAAAAAAAAAGAAAAGAAAAATTTTTAATGAGGTGTGAGTTGTTAGAGGCACTTCATAGGGTCCCTTCCAATTCTCTGCTTCCAACCAGGGCAGAGACCTGGAAGAGGCAAACTCATGCATAGTGGTAGCACCTGACCCACTCGTCTGACATGTTGTTTTACTCTATTCTCTTTTACTTATGGTTATATTGCCATACCTACCTCGGGGTACCAGGAAAGGTCTCTCAAAGTACTTTTTTAGGGGATTAACGTAAGCCTGCTTCTAAAGGGCTACCCTTACCCAGAGGAGGGCAAGTGGTAACACCCTATCTTACGTCAGATGGGCTTCTTGTATCAATCCCAAGATGCGTGTGATTTCTCTTCTAGGTGTAGGGCTTTGCTTATGTGTTGGGTTATCTCCACTATAAAAGAGGGTCCATTATCACTCTTGTGAAATGTCCAGGACTCTGGAGTGTGCTCCTGGGTCCTGTTGACGATGGGGTGCCGGCTAACATCCTTGCTGTAGGCAGAGGAGCTGCCGAGCTGTCTCTGCAGCAGTGTGGCCACGGCGCCCATCACCAGCATGCCATTCTCTATGTGCTCGGACTCTTCCCCTGGATGGAACAACGTGCAGGCTTGCCGAGGCCCGAGCTTCAAAGCGCAACGGCAGTCTCCTGTATACTTCAGCAGGCCCTGGTATTCATCCAGCAGGAGCTTGGCAATGACCCCCCACCCCCAGAGGTGAGCTTCTGTCGCTTCTGAAACAGCCCCCAGTGTTCCTGCTGCTCGCCCAGGTCTGCCTCCTGGGCCCACTGTGATGAGCACCAGGGTGGCAGCCCAGGCGAAGGGGCCCCTGGATGGCTTCTGCCCACACGGCTACTGCCAACTGAGTCCCCACTGTCAATTTTGCCCAAGACTCTCGTGGGGATACTTGGAGGCAGGGAGCTCTGGGCCCCCCCCCCTTCACCGTCTGAGTCTTGAACTTAAAAAAAAAAAAAAAAAAAAATTTGCTTTCCTGGAGGTTTCCTGCCACTCAGACTCCTTTCCAGTTTTGGGCACTGTTCCTGTCAAGGTCTTTCTTCTTTATAAAAAGTTAGTCTGGGGCAGCTTTTTCACCCATTCCTTTTGACTGTCGCAAAGGACCCCTTGGCTGTTGTTGAACATTCAAGCCCCCCTGTCTGATACTGCTGCAAATTGCCCACCTCAGCTGCAGCTTCCCTCTGGCCCAAACTGAGTTTGCTGCCGGGAGAGACCATTTCAAACCCCAAGTCATAATTTACTCAGCGTGGGACTGAAGAGTTAGCTCAGGCGGGCCCTCCCCATGGTGCCACCCCCTTGCTGTGTCCTGGTCCTCCCTCCTGCCAGCTCCACTTCCAGGCTTTGCCCCACCTGGCGCCTCGCTCCAGCCTGCCGAGGAGTTCTGGCGGGGGTGGGAGGACCTCATTTATCACAAATCTTACAAATACAGATCATTTCATATACCACAAACAGTGGGTTTATCTCAAGCAGAGAGCTTGAGACTCAACATTTTAACTCTGTAGTGGCAGGTCGACCATTTGAGCTCTGAATTTTCCTTGATATAGTTTGCCCTTTAATAAAAACTTGTGCACAAGAATTGGCCATCCTAGAAAACCTGGCATGCCTTTGAACCTTATACAAATACTTGCAAGTAGAGGCACCATAAACCAACTGGGGTGCCCGAAGTAGGTGGTTTTCCTTGTTTTTAGTTTTAAAGGATTTAAGAAGCAATGAAGAAGATCCTTTAGAATGCACCTCCAAATCAAAACTAGGATTCAAACAACAAATTTCTGGGAATAGAAACAACACTCAGAATAAACCCGAGAACCAGCAACCACCACTTCCCCCCTCCCCCGCCCCGCACTCCACACAAGCGGTACCACAATACAAAAACTACCCAAGAAAGTGGTTCAAAAATTCACAAACAATACAGGAAATTCCCAACACAGTCTAAAATGCCATTGCCTATCAATCAAATGGGAATTTTCATTTAACAGCTACTTTTCACACTCCAGCACGTACACTGGATTACAATAACACCATTCTCTTTACACATAGGTTCGTAGCTGTAAGTTCTTCCTTATGCTGCAAAAAAACTCACAAAAAGCATACAACACAGGGGATCTTCAACACAAAAATGCCAGGGCCTATCAAACAAATGGGAAGCCAAAGGGGACAAATGTCACCCCAACTGGAAGGTTCAAAACCTTCCCCAGTGGCTGGCCTAATCCTGTTCCCTGGGAAACCCTCCCCAAATGGTGGCCTAGTCCTCCTGTTCCCTGGAAGCCACAAATAAACTCTGAATTCAAACCAGGTTCCCTAGTTCCACTCAGTCTTGTGACTTCGACCCCACAAGGCACCTCAAAACAAACCAAGCCAACAGGAAGGTTTAGAAACCTCCCATATGGGGGGAATCAGGGTCTTGGCATACATGCTGGGGAACTTACCCAGCAAATGGCCTGGCCTCTGGACACTTCCTAAATCCATTTCCTTCTCATCTTAGTTCAGGTTGTAAGGAGCTGTGTCTACCTCAGGGAGACAGAGACAGGAATTCCCTGGAGCTAAAACAGGCTCCAGCAGCTGCTGGGGCCATCCTTTGCTCTCTCACCTTGAAAAGAAGTTGTTCCTACCCATGAAGACCCACGGCATTGACCCAGGGCTGCTCCCTGCCTCTTCCAGCAGTTGTGGGGTGCCAATGGCCCAACCAGGGGTGCCAAATTCCATTACCAAAAGCTTGGCACTTGTTCCCAAGGAGGCACCAGAAGAACAAGGACAAATGGCTTGAGAATGAAAAAGAAGGTTGTTAATTTGCTGGCAAACGAGGAGGTTGGCAGACTCCCCTCTCAACGTACCAACGTCTTTACCTGGAAGCTTTTAACTGGCCACACGGAACCCAATCAGAACATCTGTGGGCGGGACCCAGGCATCAGGCCTATATAAAGACCCTCAGGTGATTTCAATGCTAGACCAGCTCAGTGCGTCTCAAACTCTAATGTGCATATGAATCACCTGGGGTCCGTTAAAGTCCAGACTCAGTAGGTCTCAGGTGGGGCATGAGATTGTGCATTTCTAACTCACTGCCAGGTGATGCTAATGCTGCTGGTCCGTGGACCACAGGTTGAGTATCAAGGGTTCAGGAGATACCACCTAATTCTCCTGAAATTCTCTCTCTGGTCTTGCCTACCTATGTGTTGCTAATTAAACTCTTCACTCAGCTGATTGAAAGAATCAAGTAAATTGTAAAATAAATACAATATTGGCCTATGACAGGGATTCTGAGAGCCCAGAAGAGGGCACCTAATCAGACTAGGGGTGGTGGTGGCCAAGGAAGCCTTCCCAGAACGAGTTATGATTTCACTGAGTTACAGAGGGACAGGTTATTTCAGACCCAGGCAAGAACTGGGCATAGCCTCAGAATCCAGAGTCAGGAGGGGAAAACGCAAAATCAAAACACGGCACATTCAGGAACATTGAGTATTTCTTATTCCACACGGATTCCATCAATCATTTAACCATTAATCACATTTGGACTGGAATTTCCCCTTTAAATGTTGATTTGCATCACTATCTAACTTTTCATACATTTAAACCATATCACCAGAACCAGACTGTGACCTCCCCAAGGGCAAGTTCAACCATGTTGTTTGCCCTTGGTACCTACCTAGCAGGGTGTGTAGATCACAGTGTATGTTTGTAACATAATTAAGAATTACATCCCTTAAGAAAATAGATTTTTCAAATCCAGTTTGTTGGGTTTTTTTTTTTGTTTGTTTGTTTGTTTGAAACAGAGACTAGTGTGAGGAGTTATTTACCAAGCTTTCAAAAATGATGCAAAAATGGAGACTGGGGTGGAGAAATGTTACCAAGGGTACTTAGAAAAGAGGAACGTTTCTGAGAGAGGTATCAAGGGTGTCGAGCAGTGTAGACAGTGTGAGGATGGTAGGGATCTGTATTTGTAGAAGGCTGTTGGGGTCTCTCTCTAAGCCGAGAGCAACACAGCCCAGCCTGCTCAGATGGCAGGCACGGAGGGGGAAAAAATGTTACACGTGTTTGAGGCAAATGAAACTGCAAAGGGCTAAGCTAGAGAAAACTCAGCCTAATTCAATCAGACATTAAAGTCAGACCTGGTTAATGTGAGACAATTAATACAATCCATTTTTATGCAGATTAAAACATTTCAAATTAACAGGTCAATACCACTCATATGTTCTGAATTTGGGCTCTACCAGTGCCAGGTGAACCGTTAAGTGAACCAATCTAAACTTTATTACGGAGGAGGACTTGGATTCTCAGGAATTCACACTAAACTCAATTTGGAGTTAATCACTCACATTTTTCTCTCATCTACCAGATATCCTAATTTAAGACAGACCTGCTAGGCTTTCTCCTAGGACAAAAGACAAAGAGGACATGAATTATTCATCAGTAGTAAAGGTATCATTTTATCTGTTTATTTTCCAATTAGTTGAAGTCAGATAAAGAAGCAGTCAATAAAACCAAGAGGTTTTTCCCCATTGTATGGAATTAAAAGTTGACAGTGTTAATGTGGGTCTTGGAGTCCATAAAAAAACATTCAATTAGCAGTGTGCATTAGCCAGGTGGGCGAAGAGAACCCAAATAGCTAACAGTCCAAAGCCTCAGTGTGGAGGTGGCTCTGAAGGTCCTGCAGCCCTCTAGCTACAGGACCCCACCAGCCCACCCCCCTCTCTCATCACGAGCCACCCCCACCCCGACAACCATCTTCCAAGCCCCTCCTGCGTTCGGCCCTTCTCTTCTCTCTGCTGCCCAGCAAGCTTCCATTTCTTCTGTAAGACTCTGCTCTACTGTCCTCCTCCCTCCCGCTACCCTCCACTCCTGCAGACTCCCCTCGTCCATGCCCCAGCCACTCTGTGTGTACCCCTCTTTGGGCTTCAGATGTTTCCTTGAGAATGGCTCAAGAGCCAGGATGGAGGCTTTTTCCTTTTCATATCTTCTATGCCCTGCACAGAGTAGATGCTCAAGAAATGTTTGCCCCATCCCCAAATAAGCCACACCTATCCTGTAGATCCTAGAGCCTGCCCATGTAGTCTCCTGCCTGCATTTTTACTTTCACTTTCCAATTAAGCCACTGGGAAGCTACCCTGGCTTCCCTGTGCTTCACTTCTAAGTTCCTTTCAGGACAGCCTGGGGTAGAAAGTGGCAGACAAGAGGGAGAAGGAGCAGCTCACACTCCCTTGGCACACCTCTGCACACCTCGCTCCATCCCCAGAACAAAACACCTGCCCCCTCCTCTGAGCTCTTAGCCCCAGCCAGTGGGGTGGCCCTACTTTTGGTATGCAGGCATCACACACCGAGCCCAGAGCAAAACCCAGCCCTGCCACTGTCAGCAAATCGCCCAGCCTTTCCGAACACTGGTTCCTCCATCTGTAAAAAGGGGATAAACCTCACTTACCTCTACGTTTGGTGAGAGGACTAAAGGAACCGCTGTGTATAAAGTACCTAAAACGGTGCCTGGTACAGAGTAGGTGCTGTTATTATTAACCGGATGTTTACCCAGCTACTTGTTTACATATTATAACGGCATGTTTGCATATGTTAGTATCTACTAGATTGTGAGCTCCTGAAGGATGTAGACCACGCTTATTTATCACATCTCCCCCGGCAGCTCTGGAGCCAAGCCAGTCATTGTAAGTAGGTGACAATAGTTGTTGAAGTGAATTATTAAACTGGGCCAAAGGGCAAACTCCATGAAGTTGGAAATGTCTTTGGCTTCCCTCACCTTCCCATCCCCACAGAGAGCACTCCCTCTCCAGAACAGTTCATAAAATCAAGAACTACTTGAAATCTCATCATTCATTTTCAAATCTGCAACATCAGAGCCATTTCATCCGTCTATTACTTAACTTCAACAGATACTCTTTCTCTCTGAATCCTGCTATCCTTGTTTCTGAAATGAATTTAGACTAATTGTTTGACTTCTTTCCAGTATTAAAGGTTTATGAGGCAAGCCACAGTGGCTCATACCTGTAATCCCAACACTCTAGGAGGCCAAGGCAGGAGGATCGCTTGAAGTGTTCGAGACCAGGTTGAGTAAGAGCGAGACCCTGTCTCTACCAAAACTAGAAAAAGTAGGCAGGCCTAGTGGCACACACCTGTAGTCCCAACTACTCAGGAGGCTGAGGCAGGAGGATCACTTGAGCCCAGAGTTTGAGGTTGCAGTGAGCTGTGATGACACCACTGCACTCCAGCCAGGGCAACAGAGCAAGACTCTGTCTCAAAACAAACAAATAAAAAAAAAAACGTTGATGAATCTATGAATCTATTGAGAAACACACAAATAATATCATTTATCCAACAAACACTAAGACTGCTCTGGGTTCTACACTTTTGCTAGGCATGCTCATAATAAACAGGGCATATTCTATGCCCTCAGTAGTGAAATGTATGGGAATAATTAAAACTATACCATAAATCGACAGCTCTGTCCTTTCCGTAATTTCCTTTTATATTCAAAATCTAAGTCCACCTTGTTTTATCAGCCTTCAAATCATCCATGGACACCTGGGCCCAAGATCCAACAAAAAGGAAATGCTCACATTTGGCCTGAGCCAGTCATGTTTTCTAACAATGGCAGGAAGCAAAGGAGGGCAAACTATGACTTAATCCAGATTTTCCCAAAGTGACTTTTGCAGAAAACTAGTCTGTGGAGGTGCTTTGAAAATGGGTTCTGTGGACCGGTGAGTAAAGGAAGCACTGTACTAAACACGCTCTGCACTGCAGGACTTCTCAGAGCCTTTGATGTGACTATACACACTGTAACTCTCCAAGAGGAAAACAGAGTAGGCAGCATCTTCGTCAGCTCAGGCTGCCACAGCAAAATACCATAGACTGGATGGCTTAGACAACAGACGTTTATTTCTCACAGATCTGGAGGCTGGGAAGTCCAAGATCAAGGTGCCAGCAGATTTGGTTCCTAGTGAGGGTGGCCTTCATGTTACGGACAGCCACCTTCTCCCTGTGTCCTCACATGGTGGAGAAAGAGAGCTCTAGTGTCTCTTCCTTTCTTTATGAGGACACTAATCTCATCATGGGGGCCCCACCCTCATGGCCTCATCTAAACCTAATCCCCTCCCAATGGCCCCGCCTCCAAATACCATCACACTGGAGGTTAGGGCTTCACCTTGGGAATCTGGCGGAGACATAAACAGGCAGCACTGCCCAGTCTTTTCCCACAAAGAGCCATCTTCACAAGAAACACCACATGGGCTACAGGCCCAGGATCCCGTTGGGAGAACAGCTGAGGTATCTAGAGGATGAGCTGTCTGAGGACAGAGAGATGCATCAGTCCCCACTGGGTTCGTGCCACACGCCACCATTCTGCAGCACCAGATGCCTTTCACGCAGGAGTCTGCTGGTAATTTTCCAGAGTGTGTAAATTCGTCTCTACGTGACCTGCAAGAAAACAATCTAGTCCTCTGGAGCTGCAGATGGGGCCTCTTCAGACCTGCTGCTGAACCTGGCAGCCACGTGCCCCAAAAAGGTTAGCTCTGCCACGGGAAATGGACGGAGAGAAGGAAGGTTACGGGATCACCAAAATGATACCAGGTGTCAAAACACCTCCTGTGCCTTGGCAGGAGAGGGGAAGTTTAAATGCTAAGACAAATCACGTTAAGCTAAGCTTGCCAGAGAACTTAACTAAAACGAGAAGGAAAGGGTTGCCGTCACGTGGGCTGTGTAGCTCCCAGTGGCCCCTGAGATGTGTGGCCAAATTGCTTCCTTTGCCAAAATTACTTATCCTCAAAGATTGAGAGATTAAAAGGTTAAAAAAAAAAAACAAAAACCAAAAACATGGAGCTATGACCGACCTGTAATTCAGGTCTCATGTACCTTTATGATGTTTAAAAGCAACCTTCAATGATATTCTTTTAATTGGGGTCTCCACTTTAAGGACCACAGCAAGAAGGTCGTGTTTAGGGGGAGAAATCGAATGATCACAGAGCACATAGAACTGAAT
Organism: Varecia variegata; assembly: GCA_028533085.1. Classification (NCBI taxonomy): domain Eukaryota; kingdom Metazoa; phylum Chordata; class Mammalia; order Primates; family Lemuridae; genus Varecia; species Varecia variegata. The sequence continues at coordinate 69,391,296 of CM052444.1, read as the reverse complement.
CTATTGGGCCTAAAAATACACATCTCTTGGCCTCTCCAGGTTGTTTGCTGCCCACGACAGTGTTGCATCCTACGGGGTGACATTTCTCCCAGCTGCCACCTAACTAGCAGCATAGAGCACATCCACCTAGCTCCTGAGAGGTGGGTGGGCTTGTGAGTTTTCTGGGTCAGATCACAGGAATTAGAGGCAAAGAGAAAAGTCTGCCTCTGAGGAGAAGGAGAATAGCGAAGGGTAGATCCTGAGCCCAGATCTGGGCTAGGGTCAGGATGCCACCTGCATTTTCATCTTACTTGCCAGATTTGACCAACTGGTAAGTGACAACCTGAGGTGCTGTACTGAAAAGAATTCTGAGACAGTGCATCGGCTCATGGAAAAGAATGCCACAATGGATTAGATATGTCCGCTCTGGAGGTGGGCTGTGGTCTCCCAGGCCGCAGGTACTAGGCTAGAAGGACCCCACACACGTGCACTATATTGTGCAGTGGTGAAATCCTTTCATGCACCTTATTAAACTATATGCCTATATCATTTTCTTGGTCACATTTATTTCAAACGTTTTTAAAATATGGACAGTAAGAATCTCATGAAGTTTAAATGATTTGAAAAAGGTCACAAAACTAATAACTGCAAGTGCAATGATTCAATGCTAAGCCTTCTGACTACCAGCACTCTTTCCACACCACCGGTTTCCACACCTGACAGCCAAGATAGGATTTCTGTTCCCTCGCTGACTTAAAGTTACTGGCGGGGAAACTTTGAGGTTGGGCACCTGCCTGAAATAATGTCCACCTGTGTGGCATAGGAGAGAGGAAACAATGTATCTAAACATCACTTTGTGAATTACTAGTCACTATAAATTCTATTATTAATATAATTATCCATAGCAATATTAACGTATGGAGAATGCTAACATGCTGACACGAAATTAGGGCCTTAGAAAAAATGATTAATGTTGACAACACTTTGAGAAACAAATTCCAACCTGTTCTTCCTGCCTTAGAACATACCTGTCATCCTAATATCCCACCTTTCTATAACTCTATAATTCATATGCTGTATTCATTTTACAATCATCACACAGCCTAGAACAATGTCCCACAAAGTAGCTGGAGTCCAGCACAAGGAGTACTGGACTCTGGTCAAGAGATTTGTCTTGGCAGGCCAATTAATCCCAAGGTCACCAAACTAATTAGTGTCAACAAGAAAAGTGGACCCCAGACAGCGCACCTTCCAGCCTCATCCTCTTTCCTCCTTGAACAGCCCGTGAGAAGCCCTGGAAGACACCGCACTGTGCCCCATAACACAAGCTACATGGACACAATCCCATTGCTTTCTAGTTCTTGGTTACAAAGTCAGTAATAGATACGCTTCCATAGGCCATAACTCCATGTTTTGTATCAGCACTAGTTTTGCAACCCATTCTCCTTCCCAGGGTTGTCTTTCTGCTTTTTGCATATTTAAGTAGCAATTCTAATTGTGTGGGCTTGATTATCTGTCTCTTTGAAACCTTTCTTCGGGGTCATCAGTGGTTCGATTCTATGTTATGCTTAGATTTACCAAAGCTATTTATGCATCACACTCAATTCCAGGATGGTCTGCGATTGGTCTCTCCCAAATAAAAAAAAA
>CM052444.1:69352064-69389170 GCA_028533085.1 Varecia variegata | reverse complement strand
TAAGCCTCCTGAAGGCCAGAACCTTGTCTGTTTGTTCACCACCATAGTCCTAAAGCTACAGGGAGGGAAAGAGGAAGGAACATAAACGTAGGGAAAAGTCTGAGCTTCACGCTTGGACAGATCTGGGTTCAAATCCCAGCTTTGCCAGGTGACAATGTAAGATGAAGCAATTCACCTAATGGCTCAGCTTCTCAATGTCCTTGTCTCTGACAGGAGAGTGAGCACATGTCAACACGACACGCAATAACGTAGGAAAAGGATGCAGCCCCACACCGGGCACAGAAGTGCCCAAGAGATGCTTTTGTTGGCACTGCCTGCAGTAGCGCAGTGCTGGCCGAGTAGCGTGCAACCAACCAACTGACACGGAGAAGAAGAAAGGAGTGGCGTGAAACTCTCAGGGCCCAGCCAGCTCACCCCTCTCAAAGCCATCCCAGCCCCCCACAGACCGTGGTCTGTTGATTTATCTGTAGACGGCAGGCAGTACTAGCACCTACTGCACGGTGCTGCTGTGAGGATAAAATAAATTAATATGTATTAACTGCTTAGAACAGTTCTGGCACATATTAAACTCTCAATAAATGTTTGTTATTATTATAATCTATGTCTGTGTGGACCAATCTAAATAAACACGATATTTTCCATTATCAGTGAATGTCTACTCCAAAACAAACCGGAATCCATCACTGTCATCATCATTATCCTAATACCTGGTGCTGGCAAAGCACATTGTATCAGGAATAGCAGGGCAGAGACAGGGTTGGAGGAGGTAGGGAAGGAGTGACATAGTTGGAGAAGGTATTTGGGGGGTGGGAAAGGGAAACAGAAATAGGCCCCTGGCCTTGGACTCCCACTGTCTTGCCGTGAGGAAACCAGGCCAAGTGGAAGCTGTCTCAGTGGGTGTGGGTAGGGAAGTATGGTCCCGCCAAGGTCACTGCGGTGAATTTGGAGGCCAGACTAAGGTCGTACAGCCCTGTGTGGGAGGGAAGAGGCTGCACAGAGCCTGGCAGCTCAGCACTCCAAGGCCTGAGCATGGGACTGAGGAAGTGCAGGTGTCAACGGGCGTCAGCTGCGGGGTCAGGCTGCCCTAGGTTCAAGTCCTGACTCTGCCACCCACTCAGCACCTTCCCTTGGGCGAGTGGCTCAACTACCCAGAGCCTTCTTCCTCTTTGGTAAGTAAAGCTAGTAACTCTTCCCTCACAAGTTGCTGTAAGGATTCCTGATAGGACACCTCACATGCAGCGAGCTCTTCATAAATAGCAGATAACTAATAATAATCACAACAGCAAACACTTACAGGACTTATTATGTGCTAGAGTTTGTTGTAAGTACTTTGCAAATATAAATTGACTTGATCCACACAACAGCCCTGTGAGGAATGTCCTATTAATAATGATGATGATGATACAATTGCAAACATAAATAGCACTTCCCATACGACGGGCTTTGTTTTCAGCTTTAATCATAGTAACTCTTACTCATGACAACTCTGTGAAGTAAGTACTATTATTGTCCCCACCATACACATGGGGAAACTGAGGCAGGGACTGGTAAACCTGTCTGAGGTCATCTGGCTTGTACCAGTGGAGCTGGGCTACTACGGTGCTTCTCAAAGAATAAAACCTCATGAAAATCCTAAAGATATTTAAGGGACATTGTTGTCCTTCCTGTTGCAATAAGGAAACTGAGACTCAGAGAATGAGGTGCCACGTAGCCAGAAACCAGAAAACTAAGTGTTCGTTTCTTTCTGGGAATGATAATCAAACCATGGCCTTTTGATTTGTGGTCCAGCACTATGTCCCTCCCACCACAGTCCTTTCAACAATAAAATAATTTAGTAGAAATATGTCCTAACTGTTCTTCTAAGCTGGGCTGAAATCTGTAAGTGTGTAAACTTGAGAATTTAAGAGCTTCTTGGCTTTCTTCTGGAGACAAGCAAATATAGCTATGTGGGGCCTGGACAATTAAAAAAAAAAAAAAAGCACAATGTTAAAGAGGAACTTTATGTGCCCTGATAATTAAAAAGAACAAAATACATTTGACCCAAAACGGGATGTAGTTTGAACAAAAATGGGTCTTCAATCATTTGGAAATGCTAACACGCCGGCTGCCTGATTAAACACAATTTGTATTGTCAATAAAAAATGCAAATGACTATTTTACTGGCAAATAGAGCATTAGACTTTGCTTGATATGAGGATTAAATTGCATTTCAAGAACAATTCAGGAGGTCACATTATAAATGAACATCCCCTTCCATTGTCCTTAGATTCCGAGGCCAGGATAGGAAATACAATAACAAAAATAATTGCCTGCCACTGTGTGCCATTTCAGTTAAAATAAAATCCATGCCAGTTTTATGTAGTGGAGAGTAATATTTAAGCCCCCAAATAGGTCCTGTAATTTAGTGCATCATTCCTTGAAATTTACATGGCACACCCCCACTCATCTGAATCAACTGATAAACCCTCTTTTATTTGTATTAAAGAAAATGGAGATTAAAAGGTCGGGAACCCAAGTAGTGTAGATACTAAAAGCGTGGGCACCATTTTAAAACCTTTTAGTCAATCTGGCCCAGAGCTAAATCAAGTACACGGGAATTATGTTTGACTGCAAATATTCCCTGGTTACAAATAGGAATAAGACATGCATTTTGAATCCCACAGAAAAATATGGAACCACAGATGTTGCTTTTGAGCATCTTTATTTCTGAAATTACAAATAATCATTGTTGGCATCTGCAAGTAGAAAAACTAAAAAAGCAAAGAAATACCTCATCACCGCATTATGATGTGATAAAACCTCAGGATGCCAGGCAGCCGGCAAGGCATTAATGCAGTTGTGCATTTACATTCAGAGATGCACATGTCATTTTGGTTAAACATCATTGCCCAATTTTCCAAATTTCCCCTTGTTATTTTTTCTCCACATTTTTCACATTAACTCCAAGTAAGACAAGTTTATACAACCTCTAATACCTTGTTATAGCTATTGTCATTTTCTTTCTGAAGGCTGGAATGTATTTTTAGAGCTGTTGGTAAACATGACTAATCCAAGAAGAAATTAAAGAGACATCTGATTGCACGGGATGAATAAACAGAGAACCAAATAAAAGGATTTTGTTTAATTGAAATTGTTTGACCATTTAGGCAAAATTTGGATTCAGAAAACACTGAAATAAAGAAATGCTCTGGAAATAAGTATAATGTAGCTGAAATATGCTAAAGGTGTCAGGATATTCTGAACAACTTCCATGGAACTCACAACATGGGAGGAGTTTTGATGATTGTATGTCAGGCATTATTCTACATGCTTGCATACCAACTCAGTTAGTCCATACAGCGACCCTAGTAGGCAGGTACCATCACAATTTCCTTTTCACAAATGAGGCCTGGAGGGGTTAAGTAATTTGTCTACGATTACATAGGAGATCTGGCTTCTGACATCATAACATTATTTTGCGACTTACAAGTCTCCAGATGTTACCTGTCTACCCTTATGCTAGAGGTCCCCAACCTATGGTGAGTTGTATAATTATTTCATTATACTACATTACAATGTAAGAATAATAATGTGCACAATAAGTGTAATGCGATTGAATCATCTCAAAACCATCCCCCCTTCCCCAGTCTGTGGAAAAATTGTCTTCCATAAAAACGGTCCCTGGTGCCAAAAAGGTTAGGGACCACTGCTTACAGTAAAACTGCTCTAAGCAATTTGTATTTGTATTTGTTATTAATATATGCAGTAAGTATGCAAATAGATATCACTTTCCCATTTTACAGATAAGGAAGTAGACTCAGACGTTAACTGCTGCTCAAAGTCCCTCTTCCAGCAGTGGCAGGACAGGATTGGAACTCCAAACGCAGTCTCCTTCTACATAGCACTGCCTCTCCCTCCCCAGCACCAGTCCCTCTAGCAGTCCTCACAAGCAGAGAGTGTTATTCACTCACTCTTAAATTATACCGATTCTCCAACTATTCAGTGTCCTGGATCTTGTGCCTGGCACCTAAGCAGGTGCCTATGCAACTCCAGAGCACTTGAATGTCCCTACCTAGAATCCGTGCTTCTCACCAACTGCACAGCCAAACCCTCCTGCAGGCCACCATCCCCTTTCCCGTGGACTATTGCGACAGCCTCCTAACTGCACTGCTTCTGCTCAGACTCTCCTTCTACTTTATTTCCAGGAAAGCAGCCAGATTCTTTTATGATATTATACAGCTCCCTCTGGACTTCCCACCTGAACCCCTCTGTTTCTCTGACCACCATTCTCCCTCTCCCTTGCCCTGTTCCAGGTACACTGGCCTCCCTCCCATTCTTCAAACACACATGGCCAGCCTGCGCCTTCACTTTTGCTGTTCCCTTTGCCTCAGTGATCACCATAGCAGGCGACTGCTACCTCCTTCGAGGCTTTGCTCAGATGTCACTTTCTTAGGGAAGCCTTCCCTGATTTCCCTATTTACAACTACAGCCCCCACCCTCTGCACTCCCAATCTGTCTGCCCTGCTATGTTTTTCTCCGTAACACTTTCTAATGTGCCCTGTAATTTACATATTTATTTTGTACATTGTGCAACTCTCCCGACTATAATGTAAACCCCGTGATGGCAGCGACGGTTTGGTTTACTGCTACGTCTTCAGTAACTAAAGCAGCTCCTGGCAAGTGAGCAGGCGCTTAGGAATGTATGTGAGTGAGTGAATGAATAAAGAAAGAAGCACATCCTCGCACCGCTGGGCTTCTGTATCCACACAGGCCAGCGACACCCAGGTGCCCCCAGAAACCTCCAGGACTCTTTCTATTCATGCTTTCTTCTTTCCTCCTCTCCCTCTCTCTCCAACCCTCTTCCCTACTTCTATTTCATGTGTCCCGATCCAGAAAGGCAGATTTTTACCTGAAAAATCTAAATCCTGTAATATAATTGGGGACACACAGACTCCTGTTCATTTTCAACAGTAGCTGTGGGTATGTAAAAAAACATAGATCTATTTGTCCTTCTTCACCATCTCAGTTCTCTTCGTGCACTGGCCATCCTCAATGTCTATCCGATAGCCTGCACCCAAGAATACAAGGCTCAGGGTTTTTTTTTTTTTAAGTTTCTGCTCAAAATGTGGAAGTAAGCTGACGTCAAATATAACCTTACAGAGGCAAACAGACCTGGTTAAACACATTCCTGGTACCTACTTCTGCTTAACACTGGGCAGTAAGGTGGGGCCCCATCCAGGTCTGTTACTCTTCTTATAATTACAGCTCAGGATGCTGTAAGAGAAAATCCACAGTCTCGGGGGTTCACAGTCTTGTGTACTAGTCCATGACCCTGCCCCTGGCAGGTGCGGGAGGTCCGGACAAGTCATTTCGGCTCTGTTATCTCAACTATGAAGAATCCTCCCTTCCTAAGTTTACTGCAAAGAACAAATGAGATAATGTATGTGCAAGAACTTTACAAATCTTAAATATTTAAAAGCTGTATTATCTTGGCCAGGTTACTTACCTTTTTCAAGCCTCCACTCCCTTATCTATATAACAAGAATAATGACTATTTTACTGCTGAGTGAAGAACAAATGAGAGAAGATGCACAAGAAAGGCTGACACACTGTCCCTACTCAGGACAGGTCCATTACCATAATGTTTCTGCTCACCTCCTTCTCACTGACGTAGGAAAAAACAGGACTTCTTTCCTTAAAGGCTTAATAAACTGTTTTCAAAGCCTTTAACAAAGCAATGTTATATTCTTATTACTGAATTGCTATTTCTAAGGGTACACTTAAGAAAGTAAAGTGGGACTGAGAAGTGATTACAGACCAATGATTTCAGGCTGACACATTAATTGAGCTGCTATGTTTAAGGTCTTAACAGTCTCGTTTTTAAAAGTCACCTTTTAATCAAAATCCAACCAGTATTTGCTGAACATACACAATGTGCATACTACCATATTAGATGCTATAGGAGTCTTCAAGGATTATAATTAGAAATATGTGTTGAATTAAAAAAAATTAAGATATGGTCCCTTATCATTGCCCTCACAATCTAGTTATGACAAAATGACATTTAGTACTGAAAAATGAAGCCTCAACAAAAACCTCTAATGTTTAAGCAATAGATATGTTATTCTGAAGCAGCACTTAATTAATTTTCAAGTCAGTGCCAGGGAAGCAGAGCTCGGGAGCTTTGTTGAGATGGTAAAGACTGCACAGGTCTAGGATCTGTCTGTGATGGAAATTTCTGATGCTGGTCACTTGGACCTGTTTGGAAGATGCCAAGGAGCAGAAGAAAAACCCCAGTGCCCCTCAAGTTAGCACAAGTAGAAAAACCTTTAAAAGACAGGATTCTGGCAAACTCATTTGCAAATGGGAAGGAAAGTTACACACCAGTTAGAGGATGTAAACTCCTCTCTAGAAAGAGGAAACACCGAATAAAAACACAGATCACTAAACTTGGGAAATCTTAACACTGAACAAAGGCAAATGAACGCTTGTCCACAAGTTCATCCTTCTTGATTACATTTATAAGCATGTGCCTGTTGTCAATTTGCGTGTGTTCTGCATTGGAAAATAAGCACCCTGGATCTAATGAGGAGAAAACAGTGAAAAATCCATCCTGCTGCACAGCTGGGGAAACCTCTGCATCGGTGTGTCATGGCCCGTAAAGACTGTCTATCAGATACACTGCACTTGAATTGATCGGGCAGCCATCTGTATTGATTCTTGCAGCCACCGTGGAAACTCAGTCACTGTGACCATTTGCTAGGCCACCTGGAGACACAATCTACATTTGCTTCTTTTGGAGGATGCAGTGTGCAAGGTATATCTGGCCTGTGCGGCTCAGCATGTAACAATAGGTAACCTTTATTGAGTGTCAGTCTTGAGCCTGGCCTCAAATTGCTATATGCACTCACTGTATCATGTACTCCTCACAACTAACCCCCACAGGTGTGTGCCCTAGGAGGAAACAGAAGTGCAGAGTCTGAATGGGTGAGGAAGGATTCGTAGCTATTGAACAGCCACCTGACACCAGCATCTGAGCTCTGCACTCAAAGCAGAGTCCTCCTGCCCAAGTCCTGCACTGAGCACCCACTCACTCTACAGCTTTTAGTCTCCCCAGCAGTTATGGAGGGTGGGCACAATGTTCAAAGGGAACATTTGCCCAGGCAGTGTTAGAGCTGGGTTTCCACTGGCAGCCAGCACTGAGTCCTTACTGTGCCCAGATGCTGTTCTAAGAGCAGCTGCATGAGGTGACCACTGCTCCTTGACCCATTTCACAGATGAGGACATTGGAACCCATGGAAATCATCACTTACTCATGGTTACCCGGCTGGTAGGTGGCAGGGCAGAGATTCCAAGGCAGGCAGTCTGATCTCAGGATCTTCGCTCTCAAGCCCCATGCACTATGGTTAATCTAGGGTTTCCTATGTCCAAATCTCCCCGCTTCCCTTCCACCTAAGCTTCTCCCTACACTCAGACCCAATTCAGTCTGCCTGGATCAATTTCTATCACACAGCTGGGAAGAGCTGAGAGATCACCTGGTACCAATCCTTGGTTTTAGCATGAAGCAAACCAACTACAGGACTATGTCTGTGCATGTGAATTTTTCATTTGTCCACCCCATGCCCATGAACACCTGTTACAATAAAATGATGTATTAGACATGAATATCGGAAACCCTAAACCCTAAACCCTAAAATTGAGTATTTTCTCTCTTTTTTTTTTTTTTTTGTTTTTGAGCTGTTAGACTCTCAACTAGGTTAAACTCTAAAGAGCCAGAAACAGATCTCATTTCCTGTATCCATCCATGGCATTTCCCAAACATTAAGTGTACAAGGTCCTAAAAAAAACAAAAGATTATTATCAACAACTCACTAAAAAAAAAAGTTCCCCATTCATCTAATAGTCAAACAGGTTTAGGGAACACTACATGTAAGATATAGATTGCTCGCTGCCCAGAGACGCTCTTAGGGAATGCAATCTGTCAAACATTGTCCAACACTAGCCAGTGTCACCTGATGACACTCTCTGGTACTCTGTGCCAGGCATTATTCCAAGTGCATTCCTTGACTTCACCTCATTTTATCCTGACCATGGCCCTATGAGACAGGTACTATCATTATGCCCATTTTACAGGTAAGGGAATTTTAGCAGGGTTAAGTTAGTTACTAGCTTATACATAGTGTGCTCCAACCTTTCAGAACAACCCAGAATGAACCTCACTCTTTCTCACTTCTTTTCCTTTGTTGTAGGCTGTTTCCCCTGCCTGGAACTTCCTTCCCACCCTTCTCACCTGGCTGACTCCTACAGAGCCTCTGAGTCTCTCCTCCCCAAGACCTTCCATTACGGCTCCCTCCCGGGAGGAGCAGAAGCCTCTTCTTCCGCCCCACCCCCCCGCCCACCCTTACCATGCTGTAGTATACAGAGGTTTTCATTGCCTGCCTCTGCACTGGGAGTTTCTTCATGGAGGGGAGCATGTCTTGTTATCTCTTTATATCCGGTGCCAGCACTTGCCAAACCGTGGAGGCTCCATAAATGCTTGATAAGAACCAACAACTCCCTGCCTACAACAGTGAATACTGTTTGCACAAAGTTCAAGGGTGACGCTAATAATAACAGCTGTGATTGACTGATACCCTTCGATGTGCCAACCACTGATAAGCTCTGTAAATTCATATCATTTCATCTTCACCAGAAACCTTTCAGACATTTGAAAATACTATCTCTATTTTACAATGAGGCCAACTGAGGCTAAGAAATAATAATTAACCTGCCCCTATTCACACAACTAGTAAACAGCAGAGCCAAGAGACAAACCCAAGACCATCAAATTCCAAAGTTTTGCTCTTCACACACGCTGTTACACGCTGTCATTGTGCAACAATTTGCACACCTGATTCTTTCTGTAACCAGAGCGCTGAGGTCTCTTCTAGAATACCATTCTCCTAAGAACACCGCCTCTGCCCAGCTCTTTTTCTTACTGTTAAAGGAAATGAGCTAAGATAGCCTTCAGCTATGCCATCGTGGTAGTGCTTGGAAAAATTAATCCTGTGCCGTTTTGCATTTGCTGCTTGTGAATCAAACTGTGAAAGCTAATTTAAAAACTTTCACACTTGGTTTGAATGAGGACTGTCAGCGCTTGGGGAATGCTAAATTGTACACAATTAGTTCAAACGGTGCCACTCTGGCTGCCCAGCAGCCTCCCAGACAACAAGGCCCTCACGGTCACCCCAGTGAGCCACAGAGAAGGTTAGAGAGAAGGTTCAGGCAAAACGAAGTATACCTAAGTGTAAGCAGCTCACGATGGGATTTTGGACTGATGGATCTGTCCTGATGAGTAATTCTATTAAGATGGAGTCCCTCCCACCCTCCCAGGTACGACTGTGCTTCGTTGAGATCACAGACTCTGGAGCACACAGACCTGGGCTCAACTCCCAGCTGCAAGGCACACGGACTGGGGTGAGTTACCTGAGCCACTGAAGCCTTCGTTTCATCACCTGTGAAATGGGGATAACAGGACGATCACCGTAAGGCTTTGTGAGGGTTTTACAGCGAGCCTGGAACACCTTGCCTCAGTGCCTCTGCGTATCAGAAGCCAGTCCACATTTACTGCTGTTATCGCGCCTGCCACGTGCTTCTCTGATAGGATGTGCAAGCCCGGAGAGCAGAGACCCGGACAGTCTTGTTTACCTCGATGTTCCCAAAACATCTGTATTATCTTAGAGCCCCATCTTCTTCAAGATAGTATCATGATTATTATGAACAGTATTAGTAATACAGTTTGGACTCCGAGACCGGTCCTAAGTCTTGCCTGCTGCTTGGCAGAGTGGAAGGGAAGGAGCACTGCCCTGGACCCGAGGACCCGGTCCCCATCCTGGATGTGGCCTTTCCTACGGGCCAGCTGGGCCTTCCCAGGCCATTTGCTCTCCTGGCACAGCGCTGAGCAAACACCACACCGCTGGCAAATGGTTTGGGATGAATAAATAACTTAATGTATAGAAGCCTAGATTTTTCTATCTGAACAATGAAAATGATAACAACCGCCGTAGAGAAAACAGACATGAGAGTAGTCTATAAAGGCAAAACAAGGCAAACATCAGGGTAAACGTGATGAGAAATAAGTGAGAGCCAGCAGGGATGACGGAAAAGCCACTGCTTCCTCTCCAGGCTCCAGTGTCACCAGCAAATCCGTGTTTCAGCAACGTCACCTGTTTCGGCCCCTTCCTGCCTCTAAATCATAAGAGCTTATATCTACACGCTATCTAGTGCTCAGTCACTTGACTAGGAAATTCTACAATCTTTCATAACTACCAAAGGAAAAAAAAGATTTAATAAAAGAATTTTAATAACGGCAGTTCAATTTTAAGGCAAAAATAACTGTAATTACTTGGAGCCTCCCTAACATCTAAAATCTGATTAAAATGTACCATCGTTTATGAGCTGAGATAGTTATCGTGTTTCACGGCCCTGCAATTACTGCCGCTGCCTGTGCATGCAAGGAACTCTGGATTGCTTCTTTTTCACACTTGCATTGTACTCTAATCCCTCAAGATCAAGGGCAATTTCAATGCACGACAGATACAAAAGAGAGAAAGGAATTAACAGCGGAGTTACTGCTGCGCGTCAGGAATTTAGGCACTTTAGAAATGTGGCTAACGTCAGTATCTCTTCTGTTATGAAAAATAAAATTAAAATAAGCTTTTACAAAAGCAAAAAAAAAAAAAAAAAAAAAGATGAAAACCCTGAGGCTGAGAGAAGTAACTGGCCCAAGGTCACAGAGCTAGACAATGGAAGAGGTGAGTGAGATTGGAACCTAAAGCTATTTGGTTGCAGATGCTGTGCTGCGCTTCCACTAAGCCACAAAACGGCTTAACCAGGCTGAGTAATGTCTAAATCACGGCTTCACTGTCATCAGCTCCTGTGTGGCAGACAGTTCTTACCAAACTCAGAGGAGAAGGGAGACAGTCGGAGGGAGAAGACGGAGAAGGAATCCACGTGCCAGTTAATAGTTTGGCTTCAACTTGACTTCATAGGTCAGAGCTTGCAAGCCTTCTACACATTTTACTTGAAGGATGTTACTCATATATTTTTGATGTGAAAACAACTAGTATTTTAAAACATTCATCCTTTCAACAAACATTTAATGACTAAGTATTCATTCATTCATCAAATGTTGAAATGGTAGTTGTCAAGGGGACCTTCCAGGCCACCCCACGTAAAATTGAACCTTGATATTTCTTATCTCTGCTTTGCTCTTCTCCTTATATCTTACTTTGGTATAAACACACTGATGCAACTTTATAAACTTGTTTATAAATTTCCTTTACTGAATGTATTTAATTGTCATCTCAATATGCCAAAAATGGAAGCTCTCCTTTGACAGGATTTCTGTTTTGTCGCTGCTGTTCCCTAGTACCTGGAACAGTGTCTAGATTACAGGAGGCTCTCTAAAATATTGGTTCAATGAATGAACTAATTAAAAGCTGAGGTTACAGCAGTGTAAACAGATGGACTAATTTTCAGACCCATGTGTCAAGTTCTCAAGATAGGCTGAGGATTTTTTTTAAGTCTATTCCTGCAGACTATCTGAATTTGCCATCTACCTCCTTTGATTATCATTCAATAATTTAACAAGCATTTTATTGAGTACCTGTGGTATGCCAGACACTGTTCCAGGTGCTTGGATTCCAGTTGTGAACAAAACAGGTGAAATCCATGATGCTTACACACTGGTGGGAAAAAACCAACAAATAAAACAAATTATACCTTCTATAACGTTAGGTAGTCATAAGAGCTATGACATCAATGAGGGTAAAGAGAGAGAGTGATTGGACAGAGACAGGAAGGCGAGGGGCTAATTCAGCTCAGGGTCAGGGAAGGCCCCTCTAAGAAGGTGAAGTTGGGTTTATTCAAACCAGGAGGGGACCTGAGGTCAGCAGGGCAGTGGCAAAGTTCTATCCAAATGGCCCAAACATTTCTCACTTGCAATCCTCAGCTTCCTTACTTGGTGCAGTGGGAATAATGACACTTGCCCTGCCTACCCTGCTATGACCATCGAGGAAATATCGCATTTCTCTTACCCAGAAGATGAAGGGGTTATATTACATGATTTGTATGATCCCTTACCATTCTAATTTGCTAAGATTTTATTGATACGAAAGACCCTTATAAACTCTAATTTGCTCCACCAGTGTATGAGATAATGGTCAGCACAACTGTGACTTTTATCATCATTCCAACAATCCACTTGGGTGTTGGAGTTCACAGCCCTCAGCATCAAAGCACTCTTCAGCCTCATTCTGATTTAAGTGATTTCAAGATCTCATTGAAAATGTAAGTTGAATGGTAATTTCATTCCTAGAGATGTTTTGTTGTCTAAGCCACAATTTAAATGCCCATTCTCAATTCTGCTAATTATCAGCACCAATTAAAGACTAAAATGGCATGGCTAATCCAAAGGCCTGTTCTAATTTGGTTTTAGGCTGTATTTCAGGATTTTTTTAAAGCAGCAGATTTGCCTTCCCAATCATCTTGTGCCTCAGTTGCCACTAAAAACAGCAGGTGCCCAGTAGGCAAGAGACGTCAGGGAAGATGGGGGGGATTACAACCCCGCTGGGCAGCACCCCACTGAAACTGTAAGAAAACTTCTTTGTTTCCATTCTAACCTCAACGAGATGAATTAAACTTGAAAATTTTCCCGGTTCCTTTCTGGATGCCACATTTGGCTCTTTGATCACCATGACCTGAAACAAAGTGAGGGTATTTGAGGTGCATGAGAATATAAATTCAGCTCAAATAACATATCAGCATGAGCCTGAAGGAGAAAAGTTGATGTATTTAAACATGTATGGCCAAGTGTTTCCCATACACCAGGCCAGCTGCTGAGAGACAGGAGTCCAGAGAGGAGCAAAGACTTGTCCCTGTCCCCCCGAAGGTCACTATCTTCTGCCATAGCAGTCAGATCACTGATGAATTAAGAAGTCCCCTAAACCACTATGGGGGCTACTATAGAGATATGAACAGGATACAGGGAGGACCAAAGGACAGGGGATGGTTTTGTCTGCGTTTAGAAGGCAAAAGGCAAGTCTTCATGTTACAGGTAATTATAATAAAGAAATGGTTGCAAAATACTTGTAAGGCAGATGAAAACCAGGCACTAATATGTAGTGTCAGGCCCAGTACTAGATGCTAATTTAGCATTTCATCTCTACAATACCTAGTAAGTTTTTTATCACCATTGTACAGATATGAATAAAATAATTGAGGCACAGAAACGTAACATAACTTTACTTTATTCGCCTTGCCAGAGTCAGGAAGGAAAAATCAACCTACCCTCGAGGAAGCCAGCTAGAATGCCTTCCCCTCCCTCTACAGGTACCTCCATGATGCTGTCTCAGTATCTGACCTACAGCCAACTCCTCCCTGACTTCAAGCACCTATGCGAAGTCTGAGCCATGTCACTTGGCTCTACTTGAAATGCCCTCTTGATTAGCCCTCTTACATGTGCTTTGGGCTCTTTTTTCTCTCCAATGACATTCCAACATACTTCAAGGAAGAAGCTATACGTGCCCTTGGCCTAAACCCTTTGCCCTGCCCAAATGCTATGGTCTTCCCACAGAGATAAGAGATGAGTCCAGCCATCTGTAGAAGAGGCACTAAGAGCCAACATAAAATTCAAATCCATTTCCTTCCCATAGGGTAATGGAACAGAAAACCTTTGGCCTCTCGTCCTAAACATCCCTGAAAATTCATTTCCTGCACTGAACGTAAGTTCTAGGCAAATAGTGCCAACAGTCCCTACCATTCTAAAAAAGGTGGAACCTTCTTCATCCTATCTGTACCAACCTGTCCCGTGACCCTGGCTCCTTCAACACAGCACTTTATTGCTTCATTTTTCTTCTCTTTCATCTCTTCTTCATGCTCGAATTAGGATATTTTCCCTACCAAACCATCAGGCAATGGCAGTAATTTCTAAGCATTTCTCTTCTCTTTAACCTTGCTTTTGGAAAATACCCACCACATCCTGGGTCAGAAAAGATCTTGTTGGTGGCAGGACTGTGGCCTGGGCTCAGTAGCACTGACTGAGCATCACGCATCTAGCCTTTAATTTTCTCACAGTAAGCTTCCTCCACTAGACTTGTAGCTGTATTTCTACAACATGGAAAGCTGTGGTACCTTTTCTCTAAATGGGGAAGGAAAAGAAAATAAAGGAAGCTCCCTGAAGAAGGTCCTCAGGGTTTTGAAATGTTTGAAAATAATCTCTTTTGCATTAATGCACAGACTAACATATTTCCCCTGCTGTTGAATGATGCCTTTCAGGACTCCTGATTAACATACAGTCATACCACTTAGGCACCTTCCAGGAAAAAGCACCATGAATTATTTCATTATCTGTGGAGAAATTCTGCATCAGGTACACACATCCTGGTGAGGATTTTCCCTCCTAGGAGGGAAAAACAAAATAAAGATGTGGACAGAAACTAATTATACTCATCTGTACTTTGTCCAAGGGTCACTACAAAAGAATTATGTGGCTAAAGTACTAATTGTAGCTTCTTCACCTCAATAATTATGTCTGCAGAATCTCACCATCATGTGGCTACCCTGACATAGACACATTTATTCATGGGCAAGAAATGAGAAGCACAGAATACTCCTCTCTATAGGGGTGAGCCATTGCAGTTAGCACAGATATTTATAAATGGATCTGGCTGCCACAAGCCCAGTGCTCTTCCTACTAGCCCACGCTGGCACACCACCCTGAATAGTTGTCCTGATCAGCTATCCCTAATTGAGTATTTATCACAGGCAGAGGCCTGTGATGAGTTAAACAAGTATCAAGTCATTTAATCTTCATAGGATTTATGAGGTAGACACTATTTTTATCCTCATTTTTTGTTCTCTCTTTTTTTTTTTTAAATGAGGACATTAAGGTACAAAGAACTTAAAGAACTGGGTGTAGGTCCACCAGCTTTGAAATGGTGTAGCTAGGATTTGAACACAGATCTGTCTGATTCCATCCCTGTTTACTACCTCCTTACTTGCTATTATCATCCACCAATAGGAGGTGACCGCCCTTGTAGGTTCCAAGCTGTGTAATAACAAACCACATGCTAATGTCTGTTCGTGGTAAATGCTTAGTGACAGGAACACAGGAAAAGCACGTGCAGCTCCCATTTGGCCCTTGGAGCTGAACAGAATGAGCTTCCTCTGCATTTAGATCAACTTTGCAGGATGCTACTCAGGGAGAGAGGCAATAATTACAAGTTCCTGACTGGCTAAGCCAATCAAAAGCCTGCCTGTACCTCTGGCTGGCACTAAAAAGGGACAATGACCTTGGCGATGAAAGAGAGGTAAATCCCAAATTCCAGGTGGCTCCACACAAAGTCAAAACATCTGACTTCAAGTGTCTTCAAAGAAAAATACCTATTCAAGTCACATGCTCAACACTAAGATAAAAATGAATGTCTGCTTAAATGAAAGATTATGGTGAACTTTGCGAACCACAGCCTGTGGGTTTGTAAAACGAGTCCATGGATTTGGCACACATAGAATTTACTTGCAAAATACTGAGCACCCTGTGCAAGGAGCTAGAAATTTAGAAATAAATAGGACAAGGACTCTGACCTCAAAGAGTTCAAACAAAACAGAAGAGACAGGTATGTTGAGGTAGTCACACCAACAGCCCTTCCTCTTGTACCCTTGCCATGTGCCGGGCATTGTGCCAGCTGCTTCCAGTTCATTATCTCCTTAATGCAATGAAGAGATGCACTATTGCCTGCAGTCTACAAATGAGAAAACTGTGGCTCAGAAAGGCTGAGTCACTTGTTCAAGTTTCAAAAACTAGCAAGCGGCAGAACTGGGACTCAAACGTAGGGTTTTCAGACTCCAAAGACTTCAATCTTAACCACAAAGTTATACTGACTGAATGCTCAGAAATAATCATACTGCATCACAGCATTGCAAAGACAGCAACAGAGACATGTACAAGTCCCAGACGAGCCACCAAAGAAAATGGAATTCATTTGGGGATATGAAGGAAAGATAGGGCTTCAACCTTCACAGGGCTGAATACGGTTTTGAAGCATACCCAGGAGTTCGTCAGGCAGATAAAGGAAGGGAGTTTAACATTCAAGTCAAGAAGAACTCAGGAGCCCAGAGGCACAAAAAAGCATAGCCCACTAAGGAGTTGCAAGCAATTCTGTACAGTAATTATATAAAGTGATACTAAGGATGAGGATAACAAGTTGGTTGCAGATGTAGGCAGGGAAGAAGCTAAAAGGTCATATGTATACGTGTGTATGAACATTACACACACTCATGCATGCATGCACAAACATCTTTTCATACGATTTTCACAGAGCAGGGACTAACTTGAGTTTTTCCGGACCCCTGGTGTGAGTGCAAACAAGCGGAAATCAGCTAAGGCCATCATTGACTTTCGTGCGACCATTCAGCTGCAAACAGCCCAGTCTACTGACACTGAGTTTGTCTAAAACACCCACACACGCTTACTCCTCATTCCTTCCTGCTCAGAAATAACTACCCAACTACCTAGCATGTAAAATGTCGCATGTTTTGCACCTGTCATTTTCTAGGAGGCCTAGTTACAGTCACAAAGGAAATAAAGCAAAGTAGAGAAAGAATCGAAACTAAATGTAAAACATGAGTACCTACAATCCCTTTACAGGAAGGAAAAAGCTATTAAATTTGAACCCCCCAAGTGACTGTATTTCCAAATTCAAGGAGGCAGAAAACTTACACCTGGCTGACTTTGCTCCAGCCAACAACACAAAGGCATGGCAAGATGGAAAATGAATCAAATGAGGAGTTAAAGAATTCTGATTGAGACCCCTTCTCAGCTGCTGAGTCACTGTACGACCTGGAGTACCTCATTTAACCTTTCTAAGTTTTGGTTATCATCTGGAAATGGGCACAATAATATACCTAATGCCATGTTTGCAATAAGGATTAAATGTAAAAATGCATATAAAGTACTTAAGCACAGTAGATGACAAATAATACTTATTACAGCCCCTGGAACATTTGTTCATATCATCTAAAACTACTTTTGTCTAAAATATGGTTTTTTAAATGTAAGAAGAGTTTAGGCTTGAAGAGCATGTGCCTAAAATTAAAAGCCTGTATATGTCTAATACTACCGATACTGGCAGCTCAAGTTCATTGAGCACTTGCTATAGTGCCTTGCATTGTCTCATTTAAACTTCACAACCACTCTGTGGCCTAGTAGGCACTATTATCACCCCCATTTCACAGACAAAGAAACCAAGGCACAGAAATTAAATAATTTGCCTACAGATAAAACATAAAGAAATGGAAGGAATAAGATCTGAACCCAGACATTCTAGTAATTTAGAGCCTTTCTTGATGTATGTTTAAAATTAGTTACTTCTAGGGTGTGACACTTAATTTTATGTGTCAATGGGGAGGTGTTTTGGGATGATATTAATATTTAAAGCAATAGACTTTGAATAAAGTAGATTACCCTCCATAAGGTGGGAGGGCCTCCTCAAATCAGCTTAAGGCCTCAACAGAAAAAAAGACCAGCTTCCCCAAACAAGACAGAATCCTCCAGAAGACTGCCTCCTGCTCTCCTGTGTCTCAAGCCCGTGGCCTCAAACAGCAGATTTGGGACTTGCCAGCCTCCATCATTGCATGAGCCCAGTTCTTAGAATAAATCTCTTTCCTCATATGTATACATCATATCGGTTCTGTTTCTCTGGAGAAGCCTGACTAATGCATAGGGCTTTTCAATGTTCCCTTCTACCCTTTTTCCTTATCTTTTCAACTCAGTTTATTCAGCAGATATTTAATGTGTGCTTCCCGTGAACCAGACATTGTGCTAGACCCGATCATACAGCTTGAAAGATGCCCTTTCTGTCCACAAGGAGGATACAGTTGTGCCATCCTATTCTGCCCGTGGTTTTCCATTCCCTCTTAGTCCATCTGTCTCCTCTCTGGATTACAAGATCCTTGAGGTGGACGGCGAGTCTTCTCTGTGCAACATCAAGTACAGAGCTTCCAACAGACAACAGAGTAAATGCCCACTGGCATTGGTAATGCCATGGCTAGTTACTGTGCGTGCAAGGTCCCGTGCTAGATGTTCAGCATTCATTCCTATCTCATTTTGTCCCAATTGTAAGCAACAGAAAGGGAGGTGCCAGGAGCTCAGGTAAGCTGCCAGAGAGCACACGGAGTTATTCACACTCAGGGCCGTCTGACTGCAAAGCCAGCAGACTTCTCACCACTGCTTCTGCTACAGCCCCCCACTTCTCCCCCTTCCCAACTGCGAATAACAGATGAGGCCTGGGATGAATGAGCAGCCCCAGAGCTCCAGGGCCTTCAGCCAAACTTCACAAACGTACAACTTCATAGCTTACACGAGGCGAAGTATAAAAATGAAGGCAGCCGGATATTATCTATAAACACCTCAAAGCTTCTTTTCCTTTCACTTAAAAATTCTCTAGTAATTGTTTTTACTGCAGTTAATCATAAAAATGAATCACCTCAAATTTTTGAAAGAAATTCTCCTTCAAAACCTGTCAACTTTGTGCCATGAATTCATTTATTATGAGACCACATGATGCCTCCAAGTACTGCATTTTATTTAAACGTGACATTTTTTTCACTCTGTTTTGATTCCACATCTGAAAATCGCTTCTATCAATCTTTCATCGGAGCCAAACAAGAACTGTTTTGCTCACTGAAACATTACATACAGACTCAGGGTCCTAGAATCAAATTAAAAATAAAAATAAAGTAGTCTAGCTGACATTCATAGCATCATATCCAGAGAGACCATAGATTTGAGAACTGCCTTGAACCTACTTCCAAGATAAAAAAGATCAATCAATCCTAATCCTTTTGGACCTTAGATCATTTCAAAAACCCAAAGACTTATGTGGGCTGATTTTTCTTTTTGTGATTCAATTTTGGAAATTGTTTACTACTCTGATTTTGAAAGGGGTATGACATCTTCCATGAAACTGCCAGGCTCATTTGGGACATCGATTGTGAGCCATGATTTTCCACATCACTTGCTGTTGGGTTGGGGGGGGGGGGGGCTAGGACGTGTGCTATATATTTGCATTCTCCACAATGCATCATTCTCTGTATCACACAGGCAGCAAACAGGCACATCCAATACTGCATTGCGTTCTTCTTTCATTCATGACCGTGTTCCACACGGCCCCCGACAGTCTGAAAAAGAAAGTATTTCCCAGGTTCTAAGGATGAAGGGAACCCTGACCAATCCATCATGCTTTGTCTGCTAATGATAGACTCATGCATAAGACCCACCATAGCTAGAGAGAGGCAGCAGGCATGAAAAGGACTGAATCAACTGTCAATGGCTGGGATCCGAAGGACCGCAAGCTGTGATCAGAATTTTCAATCAGGGCTTCCCCGATTCATCACGCTATTCGGGAAGGGGGTGCGGTGAGAGAAGTTTGTACAGGCATATTCCTCCCTCAGCCCTGTCTTCTCCATGTCCAGCAGAATTAAGTCCTGCGGGCCACGGAAAACAGACCCAAAGAATGAAACTTTGAAACATCTGCAAAAGTGGGGCAAATGCATGCCAGGATGAAACAACTGCATGTTCTCTCTCACAACATTCAAATTAATGTCGCTAAGATACAATCCTGATCAAAAGCCTCTGAGTTCTTCCTTTCTTCTTTCCCTCCTTCTTTTTTCCTTCTCTTTTGCTCCTTTTCTTCCTTCCTCCCTTCCTTCTTTCCTTTCTTCCTAACTTCCTTCCTGGCTTCTCTGCCTTTCTTTCCAGCCTTCTTTCTTACCTACCTACTTGCCTATCTACCTTCCTTCCTTCCACATTAGTCACTTACAGAGAAAATGCTTCCTTGGTTGAAGAATTCACAGTCTACTGGTAGAGGGTCATCCACACACACACAACCCAATAGAGAGTGAAATGCAACACAGGTACTATGAGGATGCAGTGGAGTCGGGAGGGGGGTGCATATGAAAACGAAGTTTAGAGAAGCTTCCTAGGTGGGGAAGAAACCTGTCGCCAGCAGAGCAAATAGCACAGGCAAAGGCACAAAGACAAAAGGACATGGTATTTTCAAGGAAATGCAGTCAGATCCATGGAGCTAGAGCATAGTTTATGGGGGAGTGGTATGAAATGGCTCTGGAGAGGTACACAAGCCCGTTATGAAAAGCTTTGTACATAAGGGTTTTACGAAGGCAATGGAGAGAAATAATAGGCTTTAAGCAGAAGTGGCAGTGTTGACTAGCTTTTTAATTAAACCTCAACAAACATACACACACGTCCTCTCTGAGCATGTCATTTAAAATTGCAATCTAACTCACGGGTTACTCCTCTTCCTACTTTATTATTCTCTGCCACACTTCCCACATTTAGTCCCAGATTTACTTATTGATTTTATTTATTGTCTATCTGCCTCCACTGAAACATAAGCTCTATGAGAACAGGGATTTTGCTTTTTTTCACTGTCTACCCTGCACCTACAACAATATTTAGCACACAGTACATGATCGATGAATACTGATGAATAAATAGTCTTTTCAAAGACAGTAAAATTCAATTGCCTCAGTATTTTATTAGTATTTAGAGAAAAGCTCTTGTGTTTAAAGTGGACATATCACCTAAACTTGCTCAATCCAGTCCTCTGATCTGTAGAAGGCAGGCAAAATGCCTACTTTAAGCAGATAAAACAAAAAGTTCTATAAAGAATTTAGAACAGTAACTGACATACAGTAAGTCCTCAAGAAACCTCAACTATTGTTTTATATTTTTGTTGGTATCACATTTGTTCCCACTCCCTGGGAAGCTCCTGAAAACAAGAACTAGGTCTTAGTCACCCAGCACCTATGGGGAGCTCAATGAGTGGCTTCTGACTCATGGAATCGGAACCATCAACCCAGTGGATTCTCTCATTAGTTCAGAAGGTGAATGATCTTCCTAGGATATTTCTAAGCATTGCAATAAGCTCTTTGCAGACAGAAAGAAGTCTTGGAAACATAAAATGCTTTTCAAACAATGCAGTTTGTAGGCCTAAAGCTCTGCTGGGCCAAAGGAGGGTCCTAAAGCCACGTGACCCTGTTTCCTGGGGATACCGACACCATCCACCATGACACCACCCTATAGCTACCACAGCAATTTATAACATTGTTTGAAATTGTGATTGCCTCCTACGACAGACCACATGTATCTTAATGAAAGGAAATCACCACTGGAGAAGCAGTACTGGGTAGTGGTTAAGAGCTTGGGATGTAGTGCCCAACCCCTGGGTTTGAATTTCAACTGTGCCACTTTCTAGCCATATGACATTTAGAGAGTTACTTAATCTCTTTCTGCCTCAACTATGCATTGGGAACAATAGTGACCCAGCCCGATAGGGTCACTGTGCGGATTAATTGAGTCCATCCTCTAACCAGAAGCAATTAGAACAGTGCCTGGCACACAGTACATGTTCAAAAATATGTTATATTTTTATCATAACTACATCTTAGCACATAACAAATAGGTGCCCAAGCAGTGCTTATTGAATTGACAATTTAATATAAACATGTCTGAATTTCCTTTTAGTTGACTGCTGAAAATGATAGAAAAGGGGCTGCTACCCAACTCAAGCCCCATCTCTGCTCAGAGAAATACTGATCAGTCAAAAGGTTCTGCCCCTTCCTGGTTGCATGATGTAGGGCACAACCTTTAACGATGTCTTCACCTGTAAAACTCACCTGTCTCCCAGGTTTGCTCTGTGGCTTGATCAGGTAATGTCTGATCCGGTGCTTTATCAGCCCTAGAGCACCCAAATACTAGGTGGCTTCTTCAGTTTCTTCCATCAGTGTTTATAGTTTTGAAAGTAAAGATTTTTCTATATATAAGATCTTGTCATCTGCCAACAGAGGCAATTTAACTTCCTCCTTTCCAACTTGGATACCTTTTATTTTCTTTCTCTTGACTAACTGCTCTGTCTAGGACTTCCAGTTGTATGTTGAACAGACATGGTGAAAATGGGCATCCTTGTCTTGCTCTAGATCTTAGAGGAAAAGCTTTCAACTTTTCCCCACTCAGGATGTTAGCTGTGAGTTTGTCACACATGGCCTTTGCTGTGTGGAGGTACAATCCTTCCATACCTAATTTGCTGAGAATTTTTATCATGAAGTGAGGTTGAATTTTGTCAAATGCTTTTTCTGCATTTACTGAAACCATCATATGGTTTTTATCTTTCACTCTGTTAAAGTGCTGCATCATGTTTATTGGTTTGTGTGATGAAAGAAATTGAAAAAGACACAAATAAATGGAAAGATATCTGTGTTCATGGATTGAAATAATAAATACTGTTGAAATGACCATACTACTACCCCAAATGACCTACAGATTCAATGCAATCCCTATCAAAATACCAATAACATTCTTCACAGAAATAGAAAAAAACAACCTTAAAATTAATACAGAACAACAAAAGACCCTGAATTGCCAAAGCAATCTTGAGTAAAAAAGAACAAAGCTGGAGGCATCACATTACCTGACTTCAAAATACACTACAAAGCTATAGTAACCCAAACAGCATGGTTCTGGCTTAAAAACAGACACATAGACCAACAGAATGGAGTAAAGATTACAGAAATAAATCCATGTATTTATAGCCAACTGATTTTTGACAAAAGAGCTAAGAACACACAATGGGAAAAGGATAGTCTCTTCAATAAATGGTGCTGGGAAAACTGGATATCCACATGCAGAAAAATAAAATTAGACCTTTATCTCTCACCATATACAAAATAAACTTAAAATGGATCAAAGACTTAAATATAAACATTAAAACTATGAAACTACTAGAAGAAAACACAAGGGGAAAAGCTCCATGACATTGGTCTGGGCAAGGATTTTTTGGATAAGATCTCAAAAGCACAGGCAACAAAAGTAAAAGCAGGCAAATGGGGTTACATCAAACTAAAAAGCTCCTGCACAGCAAAGGAACTAATTAACAGAATGAAGAAACAACCTACAGAATAGGAGAACATATCACAAACTATACACCTACTAAAGGCCTAATATCCAAAATATAATATATAGGGAACTCAAACAATTCAATAGCAAAAAAACAAATCTGACTAACAAATGGGTAAAAGACCTGAATAGACATTTCACGAAAGAAGACATACAAATGTCATCATACAGCCAACAGCTATATGAAAAATTATTCAACATTACCAATCATCAGAGAAATGCAAGTCAAAACCACAATGAGATCTCACCTCACCCCAGTTAGAATGGCTGTTATCACAAAGAAAAAAGTAACAAGCATTGGCAAGGATGTGGAGAAAAGGGAATCCTTATCCAGGTGGAGATGTGAATTAGTACAGCCATTATAGAAAACAGCATGGAGGTTACTAAAAATTAAATAGAACTACCACATGATCCAGCAATCCTACTGCTCAACATATGCCCAAAGGAAATGAAATCAACATTATCAAAGGGATACCTGCACTCCCATGGTTATTGTGGCACTATTCACAATAGCCAAGATATGAAATCAACCTAAGTGTCCATCAGTGGATGAATGGATAAAGAAAATGGGTATATATACACAATGGGATATTATTCAGCCACAAAAAATGAAATCCTGTAATTTGTGACAACATGGATGAATGTAGAGGACATTATGTTGAGTGAAATAAGCCAGACACAGAAAAACAAAATACCACATGGTTTCACTCATATGTAGAATCTAAAAACATTGATCTCGTAGAAGTAGAGATTATAATGGTGGTTACTAGAGGCTGGCATGCTTGGAGGGGAGAAAGGTTGGGGAAACTTTAGTCAAAGGATACATAATTACAGTGGAAGAATAAATTGTAAGAGCTCTATGTACACCAAGGTGCCTATAGTTAATGACAATAAATAATCTTCTTGAAAAATGCAAAGAGAATGCTCTCACCACAAAACAACTATATGATGTATTGCATTTGTTAATTAGCTAGACTTAACCAGTCCACGATGTATATATACTTCAAAACAACATGTTGTACATGATAAAAAAATACAATGTTATCTGTTAATTTCAAATAATTAAATTTTTAAAAAATTTAAAAAAATATATCAACTCCAAAAAAAAAAATATATACCAGATGGTATTACAAACAGAAAAGTCCCAGTCACTCGGCAGAAGAGAGGGTTAAAAAAAAAACTGCATATCAAACTACTTTGTCTTCTTACGTTTGTGCAAAATTAAAATGACTCTTTGCAGAATCCAATTTGGATAAGCCCATGTCAATACTACTAATACAAGCCATCACTAATGACAAGATTGATAGCTCAGGAGGGCGAGTCATTTCATGTTCGCTGTGCATCATGTTTAATTCGCCAAAAGGAGTTTCTGTGTATAATTAATGCGCTTTTCTTCCTGCCTTCATTTGGAAACATGTAAAGGGCCTCTAGAGAATTCTGTAAGTTAGAAACAATTAATAAAATAAAACCACTTAATTAAAGAGAATAATTGAAGCCTATTTTATATCAGAAAATGGAGGGATAAAAATCACTTTGGAAACACATTGTACAAAAATTGCTGAGTTTTAAAGAAAGAACAATCTGCAGACAGAACACATGTAAGTCATGATACCGGACTGATTTCCCAGGCCCTTTGTTCTAAAATGATTGAAATCCAACTGACTTAACATGTATATGAAATGCGTGAGTACCGGCCCTCCAATGACAAGTCTCATTCTTACGTAGAAAAACTTCAATCATTCATTATTGCAATACACACTTACAGCACCTTTTATATGCCACGTATGTAGGAACCCACAGGTAAAAAGCAGCCCCTCCCACTGCCTTCCAGAAACTCTTAGTTAAGGGCACAGAGAAGTCCATACACACACACACACACACACAATTAAAATGCAGAGGGACGTGCACTGTGAGGGAACAAAGGACACCAGAGCATGGAGGGAGGGCTCCCATCCCAGCCTAGGAGAAACAAATAATGCTTTCAGATGCCCCGAGTTTTCAGAAAAAAAGAAATGAGCATCTAGCAGCATTGAAAGGGGAAAATGCAATGACAGATGTAACATCATATACTGAGTCACAGACACACGAATGCACACATTGCTTTGGTGATTTACATAAAACTCCGTATGTCCCAAGAAGAGAGTATATGTTTTAGAGCAGAAAGAGATGAAGATGGAAATCAGATGGGGAAGGAGCATGGACATGAAATCAGGTAAGTAGTTCAAATCACATAATTGTGTGACCCTATATGTATGTAACTCCAGGCTTCAGTTTCCTCTTGAATAAAAATGCAGCTCTAGGAACAACCAGATAGTAGCACACTGAATTATGGTTCCTAATATCTGTGTCCTTCCAATAAAAAGATTATTCACCCCTATCCTTTGTCATGTGACTGCCATCACCTCAAGGGAGATGGAGAATATTCCCTGCCCCATTGTCAGGGTTGGCCATGTGACCTGCTTTGGTGAATGGAATATGAGTGGACATAACATACACCAAAATTGAGCGGAAACTATAAACACACTTATGGCATTCAGTTGAGACTTTTGCATTTCTGCCCTCTGACATGAGAACCACATAGCCCAGATGGGGCTGTTCTCTGAGCTTGAATTCCTGGAATGCAAAGACTTTTTGGAATAGAGCTGATGAGAACTGCAGCAAACCTACAGAACTCCTAAAATACTGGCGTGGCTTGTTACTACCATGGCAAAAGATCACCAATACATAGACAAATAACTAGCTCACAGTCCAAGAGGAAGACAAACAGGCAATGATACAACAATCAGAAAAGTGTCATGATAAATATATGCATAGGATAGCATTGAAGAACCAATAACTTATCTAAAGACACTTATCCCATATTAGGTATTTAATCAATGTTTGATTCCTTCACCTTGGACCTTCCAGGAAGAGGCAAAAGTCTCAGAGTTAAGCAATTACAAAGAAGTTCATGACAAAGCATGAATACATTAATTTGTTCCATATTCGATACCTGCCGTCACATTTAATTGGACATATTCCAGCCTGGCTCTCATACTTACTTCGGGCAAGTCCTTAAGCTATTTGTGCCTCAATGTTTTCATCTGTAAATGGACAAAGATACATACCTACTTCAAACAGCAGTTCTGAAAATTAGATTACTTAAGCCATGTGGAGTCCTTAAAAGAGAGCCTAACACACAAAACTTACTCAATAAATGTAAGCCATTGTTAGTGTTTGTTACTATTATTATTCAATAACTATAAACTTGCTGCAATTTTACTTAGGGGAGAGTATTCCTACACCTGCTCAATGACACCAACTGTAAAATATTTTTGTTTTATGTTTAACTATAAACTGATCACCCACTGCTATGGTCTGAATGTTTGTGTCCCCCTAAAATTCACATGTTGAAACCTCCTCACTAGTGTGATGGCATTGGGCAGGTGGGACTTCTTGAAGCGATTAGGTCATGAGGGCTGAGCCCTAGTGATTGGGATTAGTCCCCTATAAAAGAGGCCTTAGAGAGCGGCCTTCCCCCTTCCACCATGTGAGGATGCAACTTGAGGTGCCATCTATGAACCTGAAAGCAGGCCCTCCTCACCAGACACCAAATCTGTCAGCACCATGATCTTTATAAGTTACCCAGTGTCCGGTATTTTTTTACAGTAGCCTGAATAGACTAAGACACCCACCCGCAATATAGCATGCACGTGCACACACACACACACATGCACTCGCTACCAATACAAAATCCTTTATCTTTTACTGTTAGCTCTCTGTCGCCATCTTTGAATACATAATAAACAAAGTTGTTTCCAAGTCCTTTGAAACCTTTTAGTGAAAAGACAGGGTGATGAGATATTTGGGCTGTGTATGCTACACCTCACAAGATAGGTTACTACTTTTCATTTCTTAGATGAATTCCTTACAATGAGTTTCCATTGTAATTTCACAACTCCAAAATACTTGCTCAGATCATTAAAAAGCAACCTTTGAAAGTCTATTCATTCATTAGCAAAATGGATCCATTTGTCTTCAAACGGTTGGTCTGTTGTCTCAATGACTTTAATATCTAAGTCAGGGGGTCTTAAACTTTGAGCGTTACAGACGCCTCTCACAGTGACAGAAACAGTGGACAGACACCCTTTACAGACAAACACGTGTCGAGAATTCAGAATCCTGGCCTCATTCTCCTCCGAAGTTCCACAGCAGAGAGATGATGGGATGGCCAGGCCTCTGATGACAGAGGTGTGTGGGTGAAGGACTCCCATGACGTAGAATAGTTCCCAACTGCAGGGTACGAGGGACGGAGGCCCAGACAGATCTCATCCGGAACAAGTGTCCAAAACATGGGATCGGGTGAGCCGACCATTCCTCAATTCCTGTGCCCAATTTCCTCATTGCAAAATGGGGATAATAACAGTTCTCACCTGATAGTGTTGCCGTGTAAACTAAATGAGGTGAGATATGGAAAGTGCTCGGCACAGAGCCTGGCCCCTCCCCTCGTAAGCTCTTTGTAAATAGGAGCTACTGCTCCCATCCTAGGCTGCAGGACCCTGAGGACCTTGAACAGCTAGTCAGCGGTAGGGCGGGATGAAGTGCCGAGGGGCCTCGAGAAGACAGCCTACGAGGGAGCCAAGTGCTGCAGTGAGCAAACCAAGGCTCTAGAAATAAGAAGTGCTAAAATCAGCTGATATTTGTTTGTAGCTCAGCTGTTCCACTGCACCAGCTGCTCGGAACTTTCAGACGTGTCCTAGCACAGCACAGAATCACCCCATCCTATATTCATTCCATCAGCCTCAAATCTAATTTCAGTCGTACAGAGATTTTTTTGAAAGGGACCTAAAATTGAATATCTATTCCTATTTATAGTAAAGGGACATTTCCTAAGAAAGAGCCTTGTAAGGAAGGATTCAGATCTCTTTCCTCAGCAGTTTTCCCCCTTGGCCATTTTGGGTCTATTTTGATTTCTTCCCTCATTGAAGCATGTCTGAGGCTCTCACTGCTGATGGAGTAGCAGCTTATCGACACGTTCATGGCTATGGGGTGTGCCTAGGGCTGGCATTAATGGGACCAGGCCCAGGAGAAGTCATCAGTGCCCCAACTTTGGGGATGGGAAGAAAATGATCTCAAGAGCAAATGCCAAGCATATTTCTAGGGGAGTACTGAAGAACTAGCCCATATGAAAATTCTACAATTATAATCTCGGTAGCATGGGAAATTATTTAAACTTAAAAGACAAACTGTCAGACATGTGGTCTGGTCACAGAGGTGAGCCAAACTGGGACAAGAGGCCTGGGTTACTGGCCCCACACTGCCATTCACTGGTTGGGAAACCTTGGGAATCACACTGCTGTGCACCCAGGCAGAGGCAAGATACCAAATGGTCCCAAGACCTTTTCAGCTTAAGAATATAACTTGAAAATTATATTCAGCTTATATAATTACATTCAGCTTATAGGTAGCTTCTATGTAATAAGGGACAGAAGGATATTTATAGCAATGTATTTCCTGCTAGCCAAAAACTGGAAACTAGCCAAACGTCCCCCATTACTGGATCAGAAAATAAAGGGATATTTAGAATGGAATATTATACAAAAGTGAAAATTAATGAACTATATCGACACACATCAATATCAAGAAATCTTGAAACTACAATGAGAACCAAAGCCACAAGAACATTTATAATATGATTCCATTATATAAAGTTCAACAGCAGGCAAAATGAAATGAAATAATAAATTGTATTAGGAATACATATGAAATGACCTCAAGGAAATGATTAATACAAAATTCAGGCTAGAGACAGGCACAGTGGCTCCTGCCTGTAACCCCAGCTACTTGGGAGGCTGAGGTAGAAGGACTGCTTCAAGCCAGGAGTTCGAGACCAGCCTGGGCAACATCACATGATCTTACTTATCTCTAAAAAAATTTTTAAATGAGATTTTAAAAATGCAGGCTGGAAGTTACCTGGGGAGGCGGGGAGCAGGATGCTATCAAGGAAGGGCCTTTAGGTGGCTTCTGAAGACTCATGACATTCTACTTCTTGGCCTGAGGAGTGGGCACCTAGGTTTTTATTATCATTGTTCATTAAATCATCCTCATATATTATCATAGACTCTTTTGTATATATTCTGTACTTGATAATACAAAACAGGTTATATTAGAAAAAATAAAGAGTCTAAAGGGCCTCAATATTTTAAAAAGAAGGACTATAATAATATATTCCAACCAAATACAAAATACAACATTAAACTCCACAACAGTTTGAAGACACAGGTAGTATTAATAATATCTTCAGTATGCAGATGAGGAAACTGGTTTTGTGCACTTGAGTAAAGTGGAGAGACCACAATTCAGGTGAGGTCTCTCTGACTGCAAAATCCACGTGCTGTCCACCACGCCAGGCTTTTGGTACACACGGCAAGTATAGTATAATCACTCTCCCCATGCTACAGAGAAGGAAAGAGTCTCAGAAAGATGTTATCTTGCTGGAGGTTGCCCAGGAATTTATAATTATAAGGGCAGAAGTGAATAATCTGACCCTAAAAGACCAGGCTCCTTCCAGTGTGCCTTGCTGAGTCCTGTAAACTATAGGCAAGGAGAAACTGGTATTTACATGCTAGTTGCAAAAGACAGAAAATACACTAAGCATCTCCAATTTATCCCCTTTTGAACTGGTTTACATGAGGTCAGAGACTTTATCTTCTGATTCATGCAGCAGTAGAAAGATGGCAGAAAGTCAGGACAGTGCAAACCGCTGGCCAGAATATAATTTTCATATCCAAATGTGCCCTGCTCTTTGCAGGATCAGCTTTCACGGAGGACAGTATGTGCAAATATGTGCCTGCCTTCCTCCTCCCAGACCAAAATAGAAAAATGGCTTTACTCCATATTCTGATACCTATGGATTTTCCCATTTAAATAGGGCTAATATCTTTCCTGTTTATGAGTTTGTTTCTCATCTCAGGAAATTTCAGCCCACACATAAGCTACAAATACGCTTCCTTCCATATTTTGTTCCTTACTCTTAATTAGGTAGTAAAATGCAACCCACCTACATGAACAAGATGAGTAAAAGAAAGTAATCGCTAAATGCATTTTTCACTTTACACAGAACAATTTGTTAAGCGGAGAGGCAGGAAGTCCCCTCCAGCAAACCACGCAGTGCTTCCCCCGAGATGGAGGGTTGGGTTGTTTACACCCATCACTAAATGTCAGAGCTGAAAGAGACACCAGGAATCCGCCCCATTATCTAGCACAGTGTTTGGCACATGGCAGTGGGTTATAAAATGTCTGAAAAGTAAATAAAAGTTCATAATTACAGTAGTTAATGCATATAGAAAAAGCTTATCACATGTCAGATACTATTCTAAGCATTATACCTACAAAAATTAACTAATTTTTACAATAATCTCAAAAGTTTTACTGTTATTATCCTCACCTTAAAGACAAGGAAACAGGGGTTAAAAATGATTAAGCAACTTGCCCAACATCAGCGAGTGACCACCAGCGAGTGACGGCGCTGAGATCCAGGCTGTTGGTTGCAGAGTCTGTGTTCTAAACCCCCACGCTGTTCTGAATATTTCTTAGCAGAGATGGGAAGAATGAAGCCCAGGAATGTAAAATGACCAGATAAATCACACAAAATGGTACTCCGGGAAAAAACAAGAGCGTTGAAAGTGTTGAAGCCTAAATGACAGTTTTCCATCAGAGCAAGGTGCCTTACTTATTTGGGGACCTAAGCAACATACATTTCCAAAGACCTACTAGGGCTTGAGCACCAGTGAGTCAAAGATTGCAGAACTGGTATCAGTCTAATATTTTGCATGTTTCCATTTCTTCCTCTGCAAAATGAAGCCAGTAACACCTACCTCAGCAGACTGCAGTGAGAATCAAATCAGTAAAAGAGCAAATGCTCCCAAAATGGCAGCTATCAAAAGAAACTATGTAAGTTCGTGTCTAACCATCATGCCACACACTTGCCCTGCCATTGAATATGGGTAAATTTACCAAAGTGGTCTTTTCACTTCCCACCTCCCAGAACTAGCAAAAGGCTCATTCTGGAAACACTAAAAAGGTCACAAGTCAAGGTGGGGGTCAGTGGGTGGAGACTGAAAGGATTAGCTCAGGATTCTAGGTAGGTAACCATTACATTTGCTCCATCACAGTGCCAGAAAATACCCAAAGGAATTAACCCAAATCAAAGGGATATGCTGTAGTGCTTAATGGTTACAGCTGGACTGCAGGAGCTAGATAGATTCAGTGTTGCGCCCTGACTCCTCCACCTGCTAGCGGCGGGTCAGGCAACCTCTCCAGGACTTGGTCCCCATTCCTGCAATGGGCCCTGTGAGGATACATGACCATGGCTAGCACAAAGCAAGAGCTTCATCAGTGAGAGTAAAAACCCTACAACCCATAGGATAAGGGAGAGACAGGAAAGAGAACCAACCCTCCTTCAGGGGTAGATGTCCAAGTAGTATCAAGGTGATGTAAATTCAAAGGATTATTTAAGAAGAAGAAAATAAAAAGTCAGAAACATATATTTTTCCCCTATAGGCCTAAGTGCTTAATATTCTTAATAAACATTTTTCTTTTTTCACATTTTGCCCATCTACCACAAATAGAAAAGTAGCAGATAAGAAATATGAGTGATGCACATATCTGTCCCCAAGCATCGGTCTACAAAGTGGCTATAGAGGACATTTTATTATATTGAACAAACAATTAACATTCACAGAATGTATATTTCCATGTAATCATATCAGCTCACTGAATCCTAAACAGTCTTGTACTCCCAGAGGTGACACAGCTTCCGCGGTTGGGCTATGGATTTAGGCTTGGGATGAAATCAAGGCTCTGCTAGGAAAACTCCTCCTCTAGAACATGGGGGTCATGTTAATACCCACACACTTAACACAGGGCCAGATCCCTAGTGTTGGGGGTGGGGGGCAGGGGGGAGAAGGTCTATGTGAGTATATGGAAAGTTACTGTAATGATCATATTGACTTTTGCTGCATGAGGGTAAGAATATTACTGAGTGACTGAACCAACATCACCCAGCTACACAGTCCTGGCACTAAGTCTTAAACGAAGGCCTGTGTTCTCCCATGGCATTACACTAACATTCTTTCTGGGTTTCCTTCCTGGCTCAGCGTTTCTTTTCAGCCCTTGTGATAAACGACACTCTGCCTGCAATGACCATCATAATCCCAAGTTTCACCTGCAACAAGAACCTTCACCGACACCTCCCTCCACCCCCAGACACCATCTTCTTACCTCTAATTCTGGGCTCTCCAGGCACCATCTGCTTGTTTCTCAGCCTCCTCACTGAAAGGCGAGCTCCTGAGGTCAGGGGCCATGTCTTGCTGAGTGCTGTGTCTTATCACCCAACACAGAGCAGCAGCTCAGGAAATATTTGCTAATGAATGAATGATTGCAACAAGGAGGGTGCAACATAAAATAACAAGCTGGATGCCTTAGTGAAAGGGTAACTGACCAGTGAACAGATCTGGATTCAAGCTGCAGCTTTGCCAGTAACTGGCTTGTTGTTTTAAAAAATTTCAACAGAACAATTCCCATTCTCTAGACCCCTGTTTACTCATAAAGTAAAAGAAAAGAGTTGCACTTGACTAACTTACTCTATTTCGGTCCAGCGTTTTAGCAGTCTAGGAAAACCACTGTTTATCTGTGCATGGGAATCTGATGTCTAATTTTATCGGGGTAAGGGAGAGTGAGAAAGGGAGGAAGAAAAACCGAGATTTAAAAAACGAACAGCAAAACAAAACCTATGACCTTGGACAAGTCATTTCAACACCCAGCGACTTACAGTTTCCTCATCTGTAAACAGAGAAGGTTGAACTAGGTCACTTCTTCCCTCCTTCCTGACGTTTCACTGAAGTGCCTTTTAATTCCACTTTCCTCCTCCAGCCTTGAGTCCTGACCTAGAAATCCACTGTACCTTGTAAATATTTTTTACGGTCGTTTTAAAATTCACACCATTATAACGGTCAAAGCCTAGAAAATGAATTTAAATCTAAAGTGTAAAAGTGATTGCAAATACTTTTCAGTAACACTAAACTTTTGTGCCATTTCAGCGTAAGTCTTGGGAATGGCTGCTGTCCTCCGACTTTCTTATAATTTTAAATGCAGACCTTCAACATAGAGACATCACCCTACGTTTAGTCCTAGCTCGGGCAGGACAGGCCAGAGGAGTTATGGCAATAAGAAGCAGCTATATGCACAGCTGTGACCATCTGGGGCTATAAAATAATTCATCCCCTACTGCACAAGAATGTTCTCCCTCTCGCCAGTATATATTCACAAAGACCAGACAGGCCTCCTGAGACCTGGACACCAGAGGCATCAGGCATGAATTTCAAAGGAGGCAAAGTAAACAGACCTCGCATGGTGGCCACCATGGAGAATGCCATATCCAACTCATAGTCAGTTGCAGTCGCCACAAAAACACATCTCTGTGCCACATGGCCACAGATGTCCTGTTAATTCATTATTTTATTTTATTTTGTTTTTTATTTCGGCATTTTACGGGGGTACAAATGTTTAGGTTACCTATATTGCCCTTGCCCCACCCAAGTCAGAGCGTCAAGCATGCCCATCCCCCAGATGGTGCACCCCGCACCCATTACGTGTGTATATACCCATCCCCTCCTCCCCTTTCCCATCTGCCTGGCACCTGATGAATGTTATTGCTATATGTGCACTTAAGTGTTGCTCAGTTAAAACCAACTTGATGGTGAGTACATGTGGTGCTTGTTTTTCTATTCTTGGGATACTTCATTATTTTAATGTACTTTTTACATGCCAGGTAGCCATTCAACCAACATCTACTTAATGTCTGCTATGTGCCCACTGCTGTTTAGACACTGAGATAAGAAAGAATGAAAAAGACTCGGTAAGTTTTTTCATGGAAATATATAAATACATACTTTTTTATATATACACACACATACACACATAAAAATACACATTTTTAGAAGCATCTAATGGCAGGTAATTGGTTTCCCTTATTCATTTGACCAATATTTCCTGGGGGTTCATTACTTGCCAGGCAGCACTAGGCCATGGGGATACAGAACACTCACAGCCCCACCCTCTGGACTCAGATCGTAGGAGGGAAAAAGTCAACATAGAAACAAGTATCTTCGGTGCTGAGGTTTGCATCTGCATCTTGTTTTAAACTCTGAGTCACTTCATTTTGGATATAGAATGCTGAGGAGTTTGGACACAACTATAAAACAGTGATTTTCAACCCCGGGGTGGCTATTTTACCCTCCAGGAGATAATGTTTGGAGACATTTTTGATCGTCACAAGTGGTGGGAGGAGGTGCTGCTGGCATCTACCGGGTAGAGGCCAGGGATGCTGCTAAACATCCTGCAACGCACAAGCTAAGGATTATCTGGCACGAAATGTCAGTAGTACTGAGACTGAGAAATTCTGCCTAAGGTATGTCTAACCATTCTAAAAGTATCAGGGTCAAACTTTAAAACTCAAGGACATTTACAGAATTAGAAAATTTAGCAGCAAAGAGGCCTATGGTTAAGTTTAAAAAAAAAATCTAAAGAATCGAAGAAAAACTATTCAATTGGATTTGCATGGAAACAATAAACATTCTCAGGAATGCATTAATATTTGCCTTACCCAAGAGGAAATTCAGGGACGTTCACAAATTACGACAATTTCTTTATATGTGCTATAAAACAGTGTGTTTAATACCTCCCAATTCACACGGGGGAGAGCAGTGCCCAAGTCTGCCTTCGGATTTGCACCTGGTGGGGCCTGCTATTTAAGACCTTACATCTCCCGGTTACAAGAAGGACTTATCTCCAGAAAGA
Source organism: Varecia variegata (assembly GCA_028533085.1). Classification (NCBI taxonomy): domain Eukaryota; kingdom Metazoa; phylum Chordata; class Mammalia; order Primates; family Lemuridae; genus Varecia; species Varecia variegata. The sequence continues at coordinate 69,354,342 of CM052444.1, read as the reverse complement.
CACACGGGCCCTGAGGCCCAATTCAAGATTTGAGGACGGCTGTAACTCAGGCATCAGACAATCAATATTCCAATTTGGAATTTAGCACTTTGGAGCTCGAACATTCAGAAACACACATAAAGGATCTGCTTATGATTGAGGCCCAACTCATATTTATAATATAATCACCTAATAAAAGCGGTAATGACCTCCGGCTGACTTTACATAGCACGCTGTGGCACACAAGCTCCATAAAAGGATTTTCACAGAACCTGCCTTCAAGAAAATACATCTAAAGCCCCTGTTTTTTTCTATCAAGGCTGAAGAGCTTTGAAAAAAATATATATCATTTTGCTTTCAGAGTGCCTACATACACAATATGTACAGTAGATTATCTTGTAGTAATATGATATTGTCCTCAAGAACTCTTTCTGCTTATATGCGTGGCCTTTAAGACGAATATATAATACACTTCACTTCTTGGAGCATCCCGTTTGCAAGCAAAACTGAACTCTCTCTCCTTCCATGCCTACCTTAAAGAAAGAAATCAAGATGTCGACTTATTGCAAATACTGGGCTGCTGGTCTGTCGGCTCCATCCCTCTGTTTCCTCAGTTCTATGATCCCTAATGATGTTCAGCAGTGATTAAACTTTAACACGTAACGGCTGGTAAGCAAGGTGAGCAGAGAGTGGAAGAGAGAAGAAAGAAGAGAGAGAGAGAGAGAGAGGTGTGTGTGGTGTTTAACAGAAGCAGTACTTGTACAAGCCCCTGTTCACCCCCTCAAAGGCCCAGTTGGAAAGCATTTGTATTTAATGGGAAATAAAAGAGAATAATGTATGGCACCAAAAGCACAAAGCAGAGAGGAGTGGTATAAAGAGATCTCAACTATATAAGTTTATCTGCCTCCCAAATTGCCTATGCTCTACTTTTATTATCTATGATCTACTGTTTCCACATCTGAAAATTACTTCCTGAATCTATTAGCAAAAGTGGATGAAAAGAAATCAGCAGTCGCAAATTCTGGTCCAAGCAGAATAAATCAGGGAGGGTGGCTCCCCCCTCCCCCTAGCCACTGGCATAGGCATGAATATATTTCAAGAACATAATAGCTAGGTTCTTATAAAATTCAAGTTCATCTTTTTCCCACTGCAAATTATATATCTGTGGCGCCATTCTGAAACACACATCAGAAGATACTTAAAGGATTATTAAAGAATTGGATCCAATTTTTCCAGCCTTATTTCAGACCCCTCCAGGAAGCATAGCCCAAAGGGGATAAAGAAGTATGCGCATTTTTTTTTGAGGCCAGTGAAATTGTTGATTGCAAAGCCTTTCTATGGTAGACCCAGGGAGACAGGTTCCTTTGCTGGAATTTGAATTTGCTGACACAGGCACGCTAAATTTACCCTGACAAATTCAAACAAACACACAAACAAACAAAAAACTCTTTCTGTTTTAATAGTAAACATTTGTTGAATAAATGAACAAATGGATCATTTTATGATTGATGATAAGGCTAAATGCTTTGGCAGTAAACAAGAAAAGAATAAACAAAAAAGTCTTAAAGAATGGATAAGCATTTTTGTCAGAAGCTACTATACTATAGATCACCCAACAGAACAAAGTTTTGTAATTTCAATGCCTTATTCACTCATAAATCAAGAACATGTAAACCTTTATTAATTTCTTTTAAACTTTTATATTAAGAAAAGTATTGTTTCTGGCCTGGAAAGTAAGCTGTTTATGGAAGTGAATGATCTTTCAAATTATTACCATTCTATTAATATTTGACATAAAAAGAAATTTATCCAAGAGTAAATCACCTTTCCAACTATGCTGCATAAATTCAGGGTTGCATTATTTGAAAATAAAAATTAAGTGATTAAGTTTCGAAGAGCCTTAACGCTCCAAGAGACCTAGCCAATTCTTTCCAGTTCCTCTGCCCTCTCTTGTCATTTTAGCTTCTCCTCACAAACAAGACAACTTGGTTCAGCCTGGGTGGCTCTCACACCCTGGCCCCACGTTACAGCCATTCAGGGATCTTTTATAAAATACCTGGGCTACCCCCCCCCAGAGACAATGATGTAATTGGTCTGGCATCGGCCTGTACATCAGAACTTTTGAGAGAAGACTGAATGTGCAACCAGGGCTGGGGGCTCTGCCTCACCCAGGAGCGTAGCTGAAGCCCACCCTTTCAAGCAGCAAGGCTGAAGGTGCCTCCTAAATCCTCACAAGACACAAGCAGCATCCCACTTCCTAATGGCTGGTCCTGCTATGACCTGCCACCCTGTCCCAGGA